>VDFB02256132.1:54144638-54844124 GCA_007258455.2 Sequoia sempervirens | reverse complement strand
TTATAATAGTATTATGAATAGGACACCAAGTTGTAAAGCTCATGCAAGTTTTGAAACCCTAGTGTGCAAACACTAAATGGAAAGAGGCAATGCAACAACCAAGAATGAAATGCAATTTTTAGATTCTAAGTAATGTAATTCACTGATTTCACAATGCAATAAACTTAAAATGAAATGTTTGAATGCAATTTTGTATTTTAACAATCCACTAAAATGAAGCAATTTAAGCTAAATGCAATGAATTTGATGAAACAACAAATCAAGAAACTAAAACAGGAAAGTAAGAATATCAAAAAGAGGCCTAAAACAAAGATTTTAATTTCTAGAAAATGTAGATTTGTATCTATTAGGGACTCATTCACCAATAAGGATGAATTGGTCATGTTTAGGTTTTCTAAGATATTTTTGTGGAGTTCAAAGTGATTTTTAATTCCTTTTCAGATGCTAGAAGCTTTAGATTGGACCTGTCCAGGGACTGATTCACTAGTAAAGGAAAGTGGGTCCTAGTTAGGTATTTTTAAATTGTTTCTTAATTATTTTCAAGCTTTCAACAATGTCTTTCAGTTCTAGGTCTGAGGCAGTGAGTTTCAGTTTCAGATTTTCTAGAAATACAATGTGAAAATGCAACGAAAAGATTAATGCAAAGGCCTATGTTGAAATGCAATTTTGTTTTCATTTTTCAATTGAAAATAAATGAGATCTAAATGATATGCAAAATAACCAATTTATTTTTTATATTTTTCAAATTTAGAGAGATGCAATTTTGAATGCAATGCAATAAACCCTAAAAAATATCTAATTCAATGCAAATGAGATACAAATGAATACAAGATCTAATCTAGGATGCAATGAAAGACCTCAAAATCAAAAAATTGCAATGTTCAATAAATCGAGTTCACCATTAATGATGATGTGGAAAATAGGGCTCCACCAAAATGATCGAGGTCAAGATGAGGAACCACTAAGTTTTCCCACACGAATCACTACAATTCATTCAATTATGAGGGCCAAAAGATATAAATAATAATTAGAAATTGACCCTAATATTATAACAACTATGAGGGGAGTTTTTAGAGCTTAAAAATGTGTGTACCTTGTTGTAAGAAGCCAATTTTTAGGGCACAAAGCACTCATTCCCCTTTAGTTGTGAATGGGTCCCTATTAGGGTTTCTAAAACTGAGATCTAGGTTATTTTCCTCAATTTTTGTACTCTCAGATTCCTGGTTTTCAGCTCTCAAAAACCTGTACTTAATTTTGTAGCTCTAATTCTTTGTTCTTGCACTATGAAGGTCAATCTTACAACTTGACAACTTTGACAATTTTGCTTACAATTTATCCTCCACTTGATCTTCAACCTATAAATCTACAAACACACACTCAAGGGAAGAAAAAATTGTTGATTGTTAGTGAATAGGGGTTTTCCTAGGTCAAACCCCTTGTAGGTAATTAAACTAGATGATGAAATAATGAAATTGAATCATGAACGTGAAATGATGTAATGTTGATACCTTGGAAGTTGTCTTGGAAGATAAATCTACAATCTAGCATGTAGTGGCCATGAAGAATGTAGATCTTGGATGTGAAATAATGCTTGTAAGTAGATCCTCAATGTTACATCAACTTTCTTAGCTCAATAGCATACATGAATGCACTAAACCCGTGTCATGATAAAATGATCTTGAATTGCTAAAATAAAACCTTGATAATATGCCTTGAAATTCCTTTGAAAATTATCTATAATGCTCTCTTGAAGTTGCTAGGATGTCTCATAAAAGTGTTAGAATGCTTCATAAAAATTGGTAGGAGAAACAACATGAATTAAACCCTTTATTTATACTAAATTAAGAGATTAACCCCGAAATTAAAACAATTCAATCCAATACCAGATTTGGAGCTGAACATTATTAAATTACCTCCAAAATGAAATTTAAAAAGGGGGTTCTCATAAAGGGAGAACTCATTCACCACCTAGAGTGAATGGGTCCTGGCACTATTTTCTAGGACCTTTCCTTCGGGGAATGAAAGAACACTAAAAACCAATGTGAAATATGTTGATAAAGGGGGGTCCTCTAGAGGGAGGACCCATTTTCCACCTAGGGTGAAGGGATCCTAGCACCAATTTCTAGGACCTTTATTTTTCCAAATTAAATGTTATATAATTTAAATTATGGGTTTCGAGATAGATCTTCGGGAGGTGTCACAAATAAGGCTTAAGTTTGAATTAAAGGGGTTAATTAACTCCAATTAAACACAATTTATTAAGAGGACCCTAAATAAATATGAAATTGTGTTACAACACTTAAAAGAGGGTACAAATTAAGTACATTTTATTAAAAGGGGGCCCAAGATCAATATGAATGTGTTACAACACATTACAAGATTAAATGTAGGAAAAATTAGGTTAATTCAATGACAATTATTCTCAAATCAAGTCAAGAAAAATGATAATTTTTCTATTAATAAACTTATTTATGGTGTTATTGTAATACACTCACATTTAACTAGTGTTTCATTAATTAATTGTGGTTAATTGAGCTTAATTGGCCCCTTTAATTCAAATTTAAGCCTTCTTAATGGCACCTTCTGAAGGATCTATCCCAACACTCAATAATCAAATTGCATAACATTTAATTTGGAAAAATCAAGGTCCTAGAAAATGGTGCAAGGACCCATTTTCCTTTAGTGGAAAATGGGTACTCTTCACATAGGACCCCCCTTTCTATGCATTTTTGAGGTGGGTTTTTGATGTTCTTTCCACCCCCCGAAGCAAGGTCCTAGAAACTTGTGCTAGGACCCATTCACCTTTAGATGTGAATGGGTCCTCTTCACATAGGAAACCTCTTTTGGAATTTAATTTTTACAGGATTTTAATGCCCTTTTAATTCTAGATCTGGTGTGAGTTTGAATTATTTGAATTTTGGGGTTAATCTCTAGATTTAGTATAAATATGGGGTTAATTCACATAGTTTCATCCTAAGCAACCTATCAATTTTATGTGACTTCATGAGATCAACAGCAAGAGCATTATAGAGCATTTCAAAGGCATTCAAAGGAATATTATCAAGATTTTATTGTAGTATTTCAATATCACTTCATCATGTCAAAGGAATAGCGCATTCATACATTTTGTTGAGCTAAGATTGTGGATGTAACATTTAAAATCCACTTGCAACCATTGCTACCCATCTTATTTGAGATGAAGTTCTACATTATTCATGGCCACCACATGTTAGTTTGTAGATTTATACTCCAAGACAACTTCCAAGATATCATCATTTCATTCTTTCATGTTCATGCTTCAGCTTCATTATTTCATACTTTGGTTTAATTACCTACAAGGGGTTTGACTTTGGCAAACCCCTATTCACTAACAATCAGTAGTTTTTCTTCTCTTGAATGTGTATTTGCAGATTTATAGGTTGAAGATCAAGTGGAGAACAATTTTAAAGCAAAATTTTCAAAGTTGTCAAGTTACAAAGTTGTCATTCATAGTGTAGGAACATGAAAATAAGGCTACATAATTTTCTATAGGCTTTCAAGAGCTAACAAGAGAGGATCTAAGAGTGCAAGATTCAAAGAAATAAACCCAGATCTCAATTTTAGAAACCCTAACAAGGACCCATTCACCACTAATGGTGAATAAGTCCTTTGTTCCCTATAAATAGCCTTCTTGTTACAAAGTACACATCATTTTGAGCCCTCAAAACTCCCCTCATTTTTGAATAGGACAATTGAGAGGGGGGTAAATTAGTTCTCACAAATTTTAATCTTCAATTCAATTATCAGAACTAATACTTAAATTGCTTAAACAATTAATCATCAAATGCCAATGCAGAAACTAAAATCCAATGCATAAACACAATAACACTAGATTTATGTGGAAAACCCAATGAGGGAAAAACCATGGTGAGGATTTACTTACACTATAGAGAATATCAAAACCGATTACAGAAAGGCTCACTACCTGAAACAAGGCTCACTACTTGAGATAAGGACTCGCTGTCTTGAACAAGGACTCACTGTCCAATAGGGATACAACCCAGAGGGCTCACTACCACAAAGATACAAAGAAGACAAAGAAGACATGTTACAAAGAGACAACAATCCCAATGCAACAAAGGATTCCACCAAAATCACTTGATGAACTTGCATAAATGATAGAGTTTTCCTTTTTCTCATTTCATCTGAAAACTTAGCATTAAGCTTCACACTGATCTACCACACACATAACTCACACACACTTTTTGAATAGCATCAAAGTCACATCTGCTCTTTCACTTATCTTCCTTCTTTTCTTTTGAATATTTTTCATTACTAGCTCATCCTGTATTTATACTATCTCTGACCTTGAAAAAGATACAAAGTCAGCCATCCAACTTCAAATTCAAATTAGGTTAGTGCAAAAACATCCTAGGGTGGAATTAGAATGAGGGTGGCCCAAACACATGCTTCACCAAGACCCAAAATAGATCCTACATGCTTCATCAACTTTAAAGATAGTGCTTAACACATAGGAAAAAGTAAGAAGTTGGGTCCATGAAGAGGGGAAGTTTCAGCCAAAACAAAAAAAATCGCAAGAAATGCATACAAGTTTTTAAAAAACATGTATGTGTTTTGGATCAGGTACCCGAGCCTAAATCTGAACATGTATGCATTTAGATTCGATTATGAAAACTAAAATGTGTACGCATTACAAAATGTGTACGGGATTTAAAACATGTACGTGTTTTGCAAAGTTATTTATTTTTTAAATAAACAACTGTGTGATTCAAATTCATAGTCGATTTGAGCTGCACACCTGAGGGAGAAGGAAGATCGTGAACACATTTTGAAGGGCCTAATTGAAGCAATTTTTCATTTCCACCTCCTCCTATCAACACAACTGACCTCAACAACCTCCAGGTTGGTTGAATTCTACTTGTTTTTTGCTTTATATCTTGCATTTCTATTTTGTAATTGTTATTTAGTTTTTGTTTGTTTATTTTATTTTAGTTCAATATTTTATAGTTTTTAAATTGCATTTAAAAAACCGTAAACATCAATGAAACAAAAAATGTAAAATTGTAAATTGAAAGCCATAAAAACTAAACCTAAATTGGACACATTTAACTTAGAAATCAAAACCCTAAAACCTAGGTTCCAAAAAACATAGAACTAAAAACTAAAACCCTTAATCCTAGGACCTAAACCCTAAAACCTAAACCTAAAACCCTAATCCCTAAAACCTAAACCTAAAACCCTAATATTTTCACCTTTTAGATATTGCAACTTGAAAGTACAATCAATACTTTCAACAACAATTTGTGTTGAGAAATGAGGATATATTTCTTAACTAGTTCAACAAATCATAGCATAAATTTATGAGGTTGATCTAATTAGGATTGATCATGTTGCTATGTTACACCATTTCCATACTCAACTATAGTTTAAACGTTCTCATTTTTTAGTATGGTTACAAGTTTCAATTTCATTAGGATTGATCATGTTGCTATGTTACACCATTTCCATACTCAACTATAGTTTAAACGTTCTCATTTTTTAGTATGGTTACAAGTTTCAATTTCATTAGGATTGAGCATGTTGTTCTTGCTCATTGAGTAATTTCAATTTGTAAATTGCTCTCCTTCCTTGCTTTACTTTGTGTCCTCCTTGACATTGGTTCTTAACTTTCACTTCACACAATTTTAGAAGTATCCCTCCTTGGAGGTTTCTTACATTTTTTATTTGAAATAGACATGTTTTCATGTCATAAAATCTCTAAATTATTGTATAGTAAAAATCTAATTTCTTCCATTTTTGCATGGTAAATTATGCACACCAATTCACATGTATAAATATGATTTCATTACAACTGAAAAATTTAGTGAAGTCTTTGTACTTAAAAAAGCCATTTTCAATATGTGAATAGAGCTCAAGCTCATCTTTGTTTATTTAATGTACTACAATTACCACTAGGATATATCCAATAACAGATATCTATGTGTCCCTTTGAATTTCTTCTATTAATTTTATTCTTATCTTTAGTATGCTTTGAAAAAAATGAATGAGATTATAAATTAATGTTAATGTTAAACTTATTTCTTCTTTACTGCTTTTCCCCACTATAGACACATGACTTAAGTATTTATGTTTTCTTTACTCAATTATTGGGCATGGGTATTTTTGTTTCATGCATCATCCACATGTAGTTGCATATATGTATATTATGTTTCTTGGTTAAATTGTAAGATGTAAGAGTATCTATCTTGAATCTTGTTGTTTTTCCCCTTAGTATTGATCATGTTTCAATTAAAGTATATCATCAAATTTGGCTATAGTTTAATTATCAAGTGATAGTGCTAAAAATAAGTTTATGGCCTTCTTTCAGGAGATTCACTTAATAAACCAATGACATAGTGCATGTATTCATAGGGTTTTAATAAAACCCCCTAATTTCATTTCTACCCATCAAACTTATAATTAGAGTACCTCCCTATTTTCACTTAGAGGTATCCTATGTACCTATTTTTCTAGTTAAGTTATTATATGATCCCTTTAATATTTCCACACTATCAGCCAAAGAAAATTCCCACATATAGATCTAACTCAAAACTATTTATAATTTCCATCTCATTTATTAAAGGTTTAACATAAAATACCTAGATGAATTATGACAAATATGTCATCCTCTAGAAATTTTTGATGTAGAAGCACTTATACAACTCAACATATGAACCCTTTCCATGTGTACACAAAATATAATAGTGCATCCTTAAATATTTTAGGTATCTTAATTATAGTATACATATTGATCTAAATTATAGTGGAAATATTTTAGATATACTTGATGATTCTTCTTGGAAGGGTTGCAAAAGTACTAAAAGTTGTTCAATAATTAGTTTTAGGTAATGTAGGTAGGATTTTATTAAAGTTGTATGACCTTGGTGTGACAATTATCTCCATTTTTAGTTGCATTAGAGTTTGTAGTAACAATGAACCTTTCATATTAACAAGCACACATTGGACTCAATTTAATGTGTACATGCTATATGGATATATGGATTTTTAATGGTAAGGATTTTTTTATGTTATAAATTGAATGTGTCTTCACATGAAATGTATTTTGAATTTGTGCACATTCAATGTGATTTTTAAATAACTTTCAAATCGTGTGCATTATTTAATTAGCTTGTTGATATATATTTTTTAATTGTTTAACATGCAGTTGCCATTTCATTGTTCACATGGATCCTAAATTCAACATAGAGGATTGGGTATGTGTAGGATCATCATGGAAAAAACAAGCCCTTAAGTGGCGATAAAATTTAGAAAAATCAGAGTTAGGAAACTTGATGTAAAAATTTGAATAAGTTATCTATATTATTTCAAGAATATGTAAGAATATAATCTTTAGAAAATTGAATTTAGTTTCTAAACTACTAGGTTTATTTAATTATATATATATATATCTATTTGGTGAAAATTTGAAATTTCAATGCAGTAGCACTTAAATTTCGGGGAAAAAATAAGAAGCAGGTGTCTGTCTGACCACCCTAACCACAATAAAATGATAATATTTTTTATAATATTTTAGATATAAGTAGAGGACTCATGTCCTGATGTGATGCATATTTTTGTATTTTTTTCCAAGTAAATAATTAATTATTAATTTTATTACAACTTTTAAAAATATAAAAACGCATATGTTTGACCACCTTGTTGATGGGGGGCGGGTGCATGAAGTTGGGTACCAATTTTCTGGCCACTTTTGATTTCTTTTTTTAAAACATGCTCGCATTATTTCACATTAAAAAAAAAGAAAAAAGTGATTATTTTATTTTTTTTGGAATACCAACCCAAAGGCTTGGAGGGCATTCCCAACAAGGCCAAAGACGTGTTTTTGCAAATTCTACAATTTTTCACATAATCGGGTTCATGCTCACCATCAAGATTTCATCTAGTTCAATATTGACAAAATCAAAAACATGGGTAATGTTAGGTTCTCTCTTAGCTATCCAACGAATGTATTTTTTTCACTTTTGACAATGTTAAGCCTTTCATCCATAATTTCTTTTGTTTGTATGTCTATTTTTTGCAAAAAGTAGTGTTTTTTTGTTATAAATTAACTGCTCATCAAAATTTTAAATAAATTAAATTTTTTAGAAACTAGACTCCATTCTACAAATTTAAAAAAGAAAAGAAAAAAAAACAATTATTTTCAAAAACTTGTAGGGGGAGCATGGCCAAAATTCTGCTTTTCAGGAAGTGCCCACTTAGAAAATTAGTAAAAAATCAAGTATTCATTAAAAAATTCTTAGAAAAATTGTTCATCAACTAGATGCTATTACCTAACTTCTGACCATAGCGATTTTAAAAATAATACAAAAAATTTCACCGTGCTCAGGTCGTACAAGAGTTGCTATGTTATATTTTTCTAACAAAAACAACACCAATTTGTGTACATCCCTCTTTTGAACCCCTTAATCTCAACCATTTTAAAAATAAATTAGTAGTTTAGAAAGTAGACTCAGAGCACTTCGATCCTTGTTTTTGTTCCATCTCAAAATTTTGAGTGTAACTATCCTCAATTTCACATCCAACGTCTGCATTTCCTGATTTCAGAAAAAAAAAAGTGGCCACTTAAGCCCCCTTTTTGGGAACCATCTTGCTACACTTACCCTAGGTGTTTTAAGCACTTTCTCAACACAGGTAATGCATAGGTGCATCACCTCTCTTGAAAGGAAATCTCCAACAATAAGTTGTTGAAAATCACCCCAAGGTCTCTCAGGTGTCAGGTCATGACTTGCATGAAATTTCTCAATGGATGTTTGATGTGATTTTGTTCATAATCACAGGGAAAACTTACATAGCTGAATGCGAGATGGATCTTGAAATTGAGTTCCTAATATGGGAAGCTGATGTGCACTTTGCTGCAGGTTTGAACAACAATCTAAAACTCCAATGTTATCTTGGGATTTAGCTTTACAATGCGCAATGAACCTTAGCATAGGCTATTTCTAAAAAAAAAAAAAAGGCAAGGAAGAGAAGAGGTTCCTAGATCTGTAACTAACTTTGAATAGTGATTATGGAGGGTTCTACTATGGACAACTTCCTTCAAAAATAATCTCACTTAACCATAAAATTCATAGTGTCATGAAATATTTGCTATCTTCTAAGGACTACAAATATTTTACCACTCATTCACCATATACATGCATGAATAAAGATAAAAGTTTGCGGTAGCTTTGAATTCAAGTCCAAACTAACTTTACACAACCATCTACTAGTAGTAAACAACAAAAAGTATGGACAAGAAATTCATCAAAATAGTAGAAATCTACACAACCATTGAACAACATTACTAAATCTATTAAAGAAATCTAAGACTATGAATAACATCAAAGAAAATCCAACTAAATCATCTAAATATGGGAGATAAATCATGAAACATGAAAAACAACTCAGAAATCCACCAAATTCAATGTATTTCTATTAAAATTTCTACAACATGTCATTACAACTCAACTCTCTCTTGAAAATGAGAGGAGACTCCCTATTTATAGTGTCCAAAAAGTAGAATGAATGGCCAAGAATAATTTGCATTGTGTGACCAATATTCACTACAAACTATGGTTTCACCTACCCCCAAATATTTTACAATTTAAAATACATTTTTGTCTTTCTCCCTATTTTGTCTTCTAGTGGCAACACTATAGCATTTTTTCTTTCTGCCGATGGTCTTTGTTGTAGCTATAGTGTGAGGAGTTTTTCATCAATAATAGGGTTCCCTTCTTGCTTCTTTAGAGCAACATACTCCATAAACTTCAAGATCAGCAGCTGGAGCTTATCTACTTCCATAATTTTGGATTATAGCACTTGGTAGCTCCATTGCTTGGACTAGTCAGTGAGCTTGTCCCAGTCTTCATTGTACTTGGCAGTGTGGTCCCTGAATTGCTCAGACTAGGTGAAATCTCAGGCAGAAAAACTCATGAAATTTTTGGTGAATTCACCTAACATTCCATCTTCCATCTTCTAATGGAAATGAGGCTTTATCTTCTCTAAATCAATTTGAACGACAGGCATAACATATCATGTCATTAGTTTCAGATATTGAATGCAATCTTCCCTAACATCCTTGCCCCAATCAATATATGGGTCCACCTTGTAGAGTACCTTCTCCAATCTTTCCTTTCGGTTCTCAAAATCCATCCTCCACATATCTACTAGCCAATGATCATCCTCCTTAAATGCAATCTCCTTTTCCCAAGTCTTCTTCGGCAGCTTGAGGATGGCCTCAATTTTTGGGTAAGTAGAGTCATACATTCTCGAGAAGTCAATACAGTACTTCCTCGTGCCCTCAAGGGATTTTTGGACCTCTAAGAACTTGTTCATTGTCCTAACAACATGATTAATCCTCATGTTTCCACTATATAAAACTAACAAAACCAGTCTTCCTTGGTCTTAGCTAAGTTCTTCCTTTTCTCGAGCTTGTCTAATTGTTCCTTAGACAACAGTT
This sequence comes from Sequoia sempervirens, assembly GCA_007258455.2. Classification (NCBI taxonomy): domain Eukaryota; kingdom Viridiplantae; phylum Streptophyta; class Pinopsida; order Cupressales; family Cupressaceae; genus Sequoia; species Sequoia sempervirens. The sequence continues at coordinate 54,833,629 of VDFB02256132.1, read as the reverse complement.
GTGGTGGAGCCAAGGATGTCATAGGTTGTTCTTCTGCTAATGACCATTGTTGGATATACATCATCAAGTCAGCAAGCTACGCTTTGAGCTCATCCTTGGAAACCTTATCTTGTTGTATCAAGTGCACCACAGTGGCAACAGATTCCTAAAGATGGTCCACCTTCTACTCTCTTGAAGTAGTTCCCAGGTCAATGGTGGAGACTTTGTAGCTTATTCCTTCTTCTCCCACTACTGTTGTAGCTACTTGCACTATTCTAGATCCAGAGGCATCCATTGTCACCTTTGATCTAATTTTAGGCTTCTTCTCCTTCTTAGTGTTGATCTTAGCTCAGGCCAATATGGCCTCCAATGCTATTCTTGGATCCTTTGGGGCAAGAGCTTTCTTCTCCAGTTGTCTTTCCAACAAATCAGGCATCATGAAATTTTCTTTAGGTGATTCATGGTCACCTTTCTTTTCATCTTTCCTGATTTCAACATCTTTATCACTAGGAGCCTCTTGCTCTATCCTTGTATCTTCCTTTTCCTCATCGGAGTCCTGGATGAACACCATGCATTTGATGGGGGATTTAGTGGGTAGGCGTTCTTTGGGGTTGCCTTCCCCTTCAACATCTCCTTCTTTCCCTTCTTCTTTATGCTCATGCCCCTTGGGTTGCTCAGTCTCCGGATCCCTATAGGTTTCAGCCTCGTCTTCAGGCTTATCTTCTTCTTTATCTTTCTTTTCCTCAATTGAAGGTGTCACATCTTCATGCTCTTTCTTTTCCTATTCTTCCTGCCCTTCTGAGAGAGAAATCTCTTCATCATGCTTGGGGCCTTCTTCTTGTTCACCGGTTGGAAGTTCAGTGCTTTTATCCACTCTGTCATATCCTTGCCCTTGTTCAATGGGAGGTGGTCTTTCCACTTCTTCCCCAATGTCTTTCAATTTTTGGGCCAACTCTTCCTCAAAATCAACATCAAATGTTTGTAAAATTTTAGTACTAGCATCCCTTCCTTCATCGCTCCCAAAAGATTTTGTATCCTCTCCTTCACGGAAAACCTTATCAATTTGCAGATGTTGGTGTTCTAGATGCTCATGGTAGTTATCCACTTCTTCCTCCAATGCCTTTGCGACTTCCCTCTCTGGTCTCTCCAACTCCTTAGATATTTTCATTGTGGCTCTCATCTCAGGGGGCTCAATTGGAGGCTTTGATATAGGAACACTGGCGAGAAGCTGTCCTAGGGTAGACTAGATGGTTGGATTCATTAAAAATTTAGAAATTTTTGAGGGTACACTTTGCATATGCTGCGAGAATGCTTATGGAAGGGAGAGTGTCGGTATAGGTATTCTTCCTATTGGTAATGAAAGGGACGTATTCAGAGACATGGAGGCAGAAGAAACTGGAGAGGTGGTAGTAGAGGAAGAGTCAACCACCATGATGGGTCCAATTGGTGAAGAAGTGGCAAGGTGGACCAAAATGTCCATCACAGGTGGGGAGGTAGTGACCATGGCTTGAGAAATTAGTGGAAGAGCAGTAGTAGTGGAGGTAGCTGGTGGGGATTTTGGTTAGGTAGCCTCCATTTCTTCTCCCTCATGGAGTGGATCTTCTTGTATAACAAGTATTTCAGTGACGCTGCCTGATTTCTTATGTCTCTTGGAAGGCTCACCTTCCGAGGCCTTTCTAGCATACTCTTTTGGATTGGACTGTTGCTTGTCAGTTTCCATTCTTTTCCTTGAGCGAGTGAGTGGAGGGGACTTCGAAGTTTCTCCTATTGAAGCAGTAGCTACCCCACCATCTATTCCACTTGGCTCACTTTCGAGCCCTTCATAGGTCAAGACTACCCCTTGTTGCTTCAATTAGGAAACTTTCCCATTAATCCATTCTTTTGTATGAGCCTTGATTGGCTTGGTCAGAATATCGAGGTCATCGACCTCTTTCTCATCCCAATCTATTAGTGGTAGCGACAGATTGGTAACTGCAACATACTCAAGGTCTATTGTTGTGCTCTCATTTTCTTCTACCTGATCAGGCACTGGGAACAAGTTCACCCTTTTTACAAAGTATGCGGTCATCTGCACCTCATTATCATCCTTACAATTTTCCCAGAAATCTACAATGTTGTGAAAATGTGTGTATTCTGGTCCAAGCACCTTCCTGAGATGGCAATAAGGATCCATCCATGGTCATGCAGTGTGAAATGTGAAATGGTATTCAATCAATTCCTTTTTTTAGTTCTGGCACATTGGGAGGTATGGAGCTCGTACATCCCTGTGCCGAAAGAAAGGGGATAAGAAATCCCTACTAGATGTTTGTTGCTTAAGAGGATGTGCACATGTTGCAACTACCGAGAAAGATCTAGTAGCACTATCCATTCATTGGGATACTAGGGAAACTTGTTTGGTCTTTCTGAGAAGCCTTGAACACAGATGTATGTAAACTTCAGGTACTAAATAAACAAGAAAGCATATTGTTTGAGAAATGTGTTGGCGTTGTGGGAGACTCGCCTTTCGGGGTCACCCCTGATCAATCTGATTTCATGACCTATGAAAGTGACATTGACCCTATAGTAATCTTTCTTGTAGTTTCTGAATTGCAACTAAGGGTACCTATCATAGACTTTTAGCTCCCTTCCTTGTTCTTCATTTAGAGCTCTGAACAAGCAATTGTATTGCCTCCATTCAGCCAGTGAATAGACCAAGTAGGATGTCATGTAAAACTTGGAGGTCTTCTTGACATTCATGAATTGCTCATGAAAGCAATAGCTTATTATCCCTCCCCAGTAAAATGTGGTCTCCATGGTATCCTCTTTTCCATGGAGAATCTATTCAACAAAGTAGACCATCCATTCTTGAAAGTACGTAGCAGTAAGAAGGCCCATTACTTTTCTTATCAAGGTTACTAGATCATGGTAGTCTTCATAGAAATCACTATGGAAGAGCTCCTAAGGAACTTTTTGGGGCTGCCCCTCTTCTCCTTGAGCCAATATTGATTTATAAGTTTCTTACATTTAATTGGGTCCTCGTCCCACATTTCCTTGCACTCACTGATGGTTCAAAATTCCATCTCCCTGAAGGTAGGGATATGGAAGGTCTTCATTATTTCTTTGATAGACATGTCTGCTAACATGTTTCCATCCTTGACCACGATTGTTCTAGTTTCTAGTTGGTATGCCTCCCTGCAAACCATTACTAGTTTCAGGGTGACGAGAGTGGGAGGGAAGCCTGGATCTTTAACTATTCCACTGCCTATGATCAATCTATGATTCTCTGTCTTAGGGCTAATTTTGACTCTTTGTGTGAATTCATCAATGTCCACATGCCCTATGTTGGTGTTAGAGACTTCCATCCAATCAGTGGTGATTTTAGATTGCAATGGTTTACCTTGGAACTAGTATTTCATTTAGTCTTTGTCTTCCTTTCCACGAGGAGATTTTCCTATTTTCTTCCCTTTGTCTTTCTCTGCGACCGCTCTTGAAGATCTTGCACCTGATTCCATATATTCTACGGACAACAGCGAGGTGAGAAAATTTGATCATGGAACAATAGAAATGTTATTCAAATCCATACAAAACCATGTTAGATTGGATAATCATCATTCAATTAATCTAACATATAATCCATGTTGTTGTTTAGCAGTTCTCTAGAGGGAGTTTGGATGATCCGAGCCCCAGGGGTTGGACTTCCCTGGTAGGAGGGCTATTCTAAAGGGAAAATAGGGTAGGGCAATTCATATGGTTTCTTCCATCTTCAAATTTAGGCAATTTGAAAATTCCATGTTGAAGAGCATCCAATTTCAACACGTGGGTCAAAGCTCATTTTTAGATTAGGAGGCATTTGGGTCATCACTTAGGCGATCAGAATCAAGAGGAAGGATGACCACTTGGAGTTAGCCATTTGGAACAACCATGATGAGACAACATTCCGGAGGTGGAGTTTTGCCAACGCGGTTTCGGAAAGTCTGAAAGGCGACTGACACAATAATTTGATCGTCTAAGTATCTCAGGTTGGAAAAGGTGGGAAGATGTTATAGGATTGCAGTTGGGAATGATGGTCGGTGAGTGGAGTTCCACTGGAGGAATTCCTAAGGAACGGGTCCAGCAGGAGGCCTAGCCTATATGTTTTCCTTTTTTAGTTCCATCAGCAATTGGAATATCGAGTCCCGGAGGTCGGGAAGACAAAGAAAAGTTTCCCTTTTACAATGGCCAAGACTAGACAGAGTCCCGATGGTTGAAGTCTAGGGGAGGGGACCTAGCTAAGGTTTGGTCACTTAATTTTATTGTTTTACTTACACGGTCGAAAGATGATTGAGGCCCAAAGGTCGGAGAGCAGCCTCCTAAAAGCTTCAAGAAATTACGATGCTGCCATGACAGTCCACGAACGGAAGCCCACTGACCAGGGATTAGAGTACTTTAGGATGTGGCAATTCAAGTTCTGCGGCAAGGCAGTAGACAGATGAATGAGGTCCAGAGGCTGGATAGGAGGGCTCAGAATGTCACGAGGAATTGTGACATGTAAGCAGTGCCCTGAAGATGAAGTTCCACTAGCGCGAGCCTGAAAGATGGGTTTTCTTTTCTATAGTTTGTTTCATTTTGAATGTAAGTGATAGCATTCAGAGTTGACAGGCTCGATGGTGATGAATTCCATGGCCGAAGAACAGCACCGAGAAGGTAAGGTTCCGTGAGTGTTTGAGGGTGACTTTCAAGGGTTTTCTTAAGATTTTGTGACATGGGTTATAAGTGCCTCCCTTTTATCCATCTAATGCATTCATTTGTCACCCCCTTTATCCATTATTCATGCGTAAAACCATGAAAAAACACAAGTGGGCAGACAGCCAACTTACCACTAGAACCCGGTGAATGAGGATGATGAAACTACTGATAAATGTGAAGAACTGGCGAAGGGAGGCAATGGGCTCGAGGGCGGTGTGCAACGAATGTTCTCTGATTGCTCTGATTGCTCTAGCTAACCTGACATGTGAAAATGACAAGTCAAATTGGCCTATTTATAGAATTTTATGACATTAAATTCCATTAATGAATGCGCAGACAGTTAGCCCAAAAGTTGGTGAATTTGAAATTTAGGATCGGCTGTGAGCGGGCTGGAGTCTGGTGGCCAAAAACCCAATAGCAGATAGTCATTTGAAATGTTTGGCATAAAACCATCGACAAAGAGGATCCTAGGGTCTGACGGGTGGAACTCCGATGGAGGATGGCCATTTGAAAAGGGAAAGCCCATAACAGAAACCTAAGAAGGGATATCCCACAGACTGGGCCTGATGAGATGAATGGCTAGTTGAACCTTCAGAAACATGAAAACGTCAATGATGTTGGCAGGACTTAGACCACGGAAGGACGAAGCTTTTTGGATGTTTTACATGACGAATGCACCAAGGAAATCCACCAAGGGAAACTCGACATTAAGGACCCGAAGGGCCCTAAGGACACTTTGCAAAGGAAAACTGTTAAGGGAACTCCATGAGGACCCAGGACTTAGAAAATTTAAGGGGGTGAAACATGGTCAACTTGATATGACACTTTAGGGTTCACTGACCATTTGGGACACCAAAAAAAAAAAGAGGGAACGCAAACGGAGCTAGTGACAAAACAACTCGTCAAGGAAAAAGAAAACAGATGGTCCTCATTCTAAACAGGGCGTGTGTTCTAAGGGCACAACAAATGGCGACTCTATTGGGGATCACTCCCAAGTGTTTTGAGGATAAGCATTCATTCAAAACCTAGAATCTTTTGTTTCGCAGACCAAGGGCCGACATCCAAAAGTGAACTAGGAGAACAAGGTCCTTATTTGAGTCAGCCTATGAAACATCTCAAAAGTGTGTGTTTAGTGAATTCATTCCCTTTCTGTGGAAACTATGAGAAGTGGCAGCCAATCAAGCTGGGAAAGCTACATGAATTGTCCCACACCAAAAGTAACCTAGACATTGCCTCGTTTCCAGTCAGATGTCCATAGCCCTGACAGAGTTGTCGCCGCGACCCCACGAATATTGCTCTACTGCTAGCTAGGCATCCATAGCCCCAGTAGAGTTACTCGCACACCCATACAGTTGCTTGATTTCAGAATCTTCATTTCTTTTCTCTCTTTTGGATATTTCTTTTCACATTTTATTCTTTTGCTCAACCATGTAAGCACTGAAGCCTACTATGGGTTTGGGAACCACAGTGGTCACTGGATCGGACTTAAGATTTTTCACTTATGAATTTGTCATAATAGCCACAGTACAACACTTTAGAAATGATTGATATGTGTTTTGTGTAGGATCTAAGATGAATGTAACAGGATTCAACCAAGGGTCAAGTTCTAAGACAGAGTTCTGATAAGGAAGTCATTCTGAAGTAGCGATCAGAGACCAACGGTTGAGAGTGAATGCTTAACTAAAGAACACTAAGGACAGACAACAAAGTGAACCATTCATCGAGCAAGCATGACCACCACAACAGGGACAGAGACACTCTCATCAAAGAAAAACAACCAGGAGATAAGCAAAACAAAAGAGACGCAAAGCAACGAAATGAAAGAAAACCAAAAGCAACCAACTCCAACCTATATACAAGTATTTACAGGAATAACTCTATCCAATCTTAGACTTGGAAGTAATTCTTTGAGTGCTGCCCATTGACAGGAAACATGACATTCTCACCAATAAGGGTCTTTAAGTGGAAAGCATTGTCTCCTAGGATTTTAGCTATTTGAAAGGGGCCAAGCCAAATCTTATCAAATTTGTTATGTCCCCCTTTCTTTTCATGATCCTTGTCCCAACATAGGACCAGATCGACAATTCTAAAGGCCTTAATTTTGGCTCGATGATCGAACCATTGCTTGACTATGCCTTGACATTTGGCAAAATTTTCTATGGCGCGATCTCGTACTTCTTCTAAATGCAAGAGCTTAGCTAACCGAGCTTCTCTATGATCCCCTCCTTCGTAAAAGTCATTGACAAACCAAAGGGTGGGAATTTTCAAGTGTATTGGAAAGATAGGCTCTAAGCCATAAAAAAGATAGAATGGGGAATCGCCAAGGGTAGCCTTGTGACGAGTGCAATCTACCCAAAGGGCGAAATGGAGTTGGGTATGCTAGTCCTTGGGATTCCTATCAAGTAGTTTCTTAATCATGGTGATCAGGTTATTTTTTGTGGATTATGTAAGGCCATTTCCTTGAGGGTAGTAGTTGGATGAGAATTTAAGGGAAATTCCATAGTCAAAATCCCAACTAGCAAACTTAAGTGAAGAAAATGTAGGTCCAATGTCACACATCAATGCATAAGGACAACCAAAGCGATTTAAGATAAAAATTTCAAGGAAATTTGTAACTACCTCAGTTATGCATTGCCTAAATACAATGGATTTTGTCCATCTAGTGAAATAATCAGAGGCAGTTAGAATGTACCTATGTCCTACAGATGATGGTGGACTTACCATACCAATCAAGTCGAGACCCCATTGCGCAAATGGTCCCACCTCCAAAACTAGTTTCAATGGGACAACAACGTTCTTCTCTCTAGTTGTGGTGATCTGGCATATGTGACATGTGTGAATGTGATTATGAGCATCCTTGAAGACAGTCGGCCAATAGTAGCCTACTCGTAGGATCTGATGAGTAGTCAAAGGGTCGGATCCATGGCTAGTACCGAACTTCTCATGAAACTCCTTCAGGACTCGATCTACTTCTTCTTTGCCAAGGCATCTCAGGTAGATACCTTCATAATTCATTTTATATAAAATGGATCCTTGTAGCATGTAGTTGTTTCTCTTCAGCCTGAGGGAACACTTCTAAACTCCCTATAGGTGGGGTGGGCATTTGTGATTCATTAAATAGTAAACGACATCTTCATACCATTCCCCTGGGGAAATGTCCTCAAGTTGATATTGTTGCACTGTTAGTTCAAGCCCCGCATCCATGGCTACTTCAGAAATCATTTGGGTAAGTGCTTGTCCTCATACTAACTTCATGGGCTGAATCTCCATGTCATACTCTTGTAGCAATGTAAGCCATTTTACTCTTCACTCCCCCAACTTTTTTTTTGCATAAGCAATGTCTTCACTGTTGGGTCAGGAACAATGGAAAACACCTTATTGTGCAAGATGTAATGCCTAAACTTATGTACTCCTTTGACAAGGGCATATGCCTATTTTTCCACATTATGATACCACAACTCAACATCTTTTAATGGAGCATTCATAAAGGCGATCGGGTGCTCATTCCCCTCATTATCTTTTTGAGTTAGAATGTTGGCACATAAGTGATATGAAGTGAACGAATAGATGTAGAAAGGCTTCAGATAGTCTGGACTGACTAGCACTGGTGCTTCAGCAATTAGTTGTTTTATTTCTTCAAAGGATTGCTTCACCCTAGGAGTCCACTTGATCTTGGCATCCTGCTTCAACATGGCATTGAGTGGCTTAACAATTTCAGCGAAGCCTATGATGAACTTCCTAACAAAGTTTATCTTTTTGAAGAAAGACTTCTTGCTGCCTGGCAGTGGGATCCTTAGTAGAGATTGGATGCTTTCAGGGTCTATGGATATCCCTTTCTCTTAAATGATGTGCCCGAGCAATCTCCCTTCAGTTACCCCAAAGATGCACTTTTTTGGGTTAAGAGAAACTCCAAACTCCCTGCACCTTTGAAATACTTTGCACAAGTTAGAGACATGATCACTTTGCTTCTTTGAAAATATAGTTAAATCATCCATGTAGATGATTATGCACTTCCCAATCAAGTCTTTGAAAGAACTATCCATAGCACACTGAAAGGTGCTGCCAACATTGATGAGCCCAAATGGCATTCTTTGGTAAGCAAAGCTCTCCCACTTCGTGGTGAACACTGTCTTGTGGCGATCCATGTATTGCACCATAACCTAGATGTACCTGGAATACCCATCGAGGAAAGACATCATTTGTGATCCATTAATGATCTGCAGCACCTCATCTAGTGAAGGCACTGGATAGTTATGTTTTTCTAAAGCTCTATTCAGATTGCAGAAATCCACGCACATTCTTTTTCCTGACTGGGACCAAGTTGACCACCCATGTGGAATGCTTGATCGAAAAGATGATTCTGGTTCAAAGTAGTTTCTGCACCTCCTTGTAAATGATAGGTTCCAACAAGGTGTTGATGGGGCATTTCCTTTGTTAGAATGGTCGCACACCAGGCCTGAGAGGAATGGTGTGTGTGATGATGGAGGTGTCATATTTCTTAAAATCCTCATAGCTCCATGCTACCACATCATGATATTCACGTAGAGCATCCACAATTCCTTTCTTTTCTTTTGCAGTGCACAGCTTTCCAATAAAAATATTTTTTACCTCCCCGGTTGATCCGCGGTTGTGAGTGTCACACTGGTTGCTTATGGCATCCTTCTTTGCTTTTTGATCTTGATCTCTAATCTGATTCAAGTCAAAAATGTGTTCAAGCTGAACCATACCTCTAGGAATTGTGTTAGTATTAAGGTTTATGACTCCTATGTCCAATTCAACTTCTTTTGGATTGGCTTCATCTATTATTTAGGTGGCAAAGACATAAAATCTCGTGATGAACTCGAGAATGTTCTTATCATCATTGAAGACTTGAAATTGAGTGACATTATCTAGAATGGACAGTGTAGAAGTCAGCTCAACAGTAAATTTCTTGAGGCTTGACAAGGATAGGGGTTGTAACGTGTTGGCTGCCTAAGCCAAAGCATCAACTATATGGTTTTGAGTATGAGGGATCAACTATATATTGAATGTTTCTAGTCCTTCTAAGAGATCCCAAACCCTATGCCTATAGTTTTCCAATCTTCTGTCGTGACAGGAGTACAATTTTCTGACTTGTTTGACTACCAATTCAGAATCACCAAAAACTTGTAGCATTTTAACATTTCTCTTTAAGGCCATCAGAAGACCATGCACTAATGATTCATACTCTGCTACATTATTGGTACAATAGAATTTAAGTTTGTGGGTAGTGAAATAAGTCTTACCCATGGGGCTAATGAGTTCAAATATGGCATCGGCTCCCTGCTTTGACTTGGATCCGTCGAAGCGTAATGTCCAAAATTTGGAAGGCTCTTTGACATCAGGGCCCCTGAGGTGATCATTACCTTTGGGCCATGAGTTGGCATTTATGACTTTTGAAGTAGGTGTTAGTTTGGTATGCTTGAGGGCGGGCTGCCTTGCTGATGTTTCCTTTTGAAAAGCAGTTAATTCTTTGACCTCTTCCACTGTTGTTTGGAATAAACAATACTCGAACTCATAATGGGTACCATCATGTACCCTACACCAATTGGGCAGCAAGATCTCTTGTAAATTCATTCACATACCCAAGCTAAGCTGGTCCTACATGCACTTCTCCATAAAGTCTTGAAACCCATCAAACAATCCTAGAGCATCGTCTTCAAGGGATTCCTCATCATTGGCTTCCACTAGCATTTCCATGCTGGGAGGTGTATGGGATAAATCAAATAGAGAGCTACACTATACTAGTAAGACCTCGATAACCATCCCTTCTTCTTGAAATTCTCCCTCTTCTTGATAATCAAAGGGATGATAATTTACCAATTTCATTTCAGCAAACAATTCCTCATTTAGATTGTTGTATTCCGTGATCATGAATTTCATGCGCAACTCCTGATCTATACGGATCTGATTTGGTAGTCCTTTCCATGGTAGCCACATGTGAGAAAAATTTGTTGCAGCATATCCCTTCAATGCATGGGTGAAGTCTCTTCCCAAGATGATCCCATATGCATCGGGAATATCTGCGACTTGGATGTTAATAACATGTTGCGCCCTTGGGTCTACAACAATCTGCATGGGGATTCAATTCATTTCTCCCACAATGTTAACTTTTTTTTTTCCAATTGAGTTACCTTTTTCTTTGAAGGTGTGGTAGTAATCCCAAGGGCTTTGCACACAGCTAGGGGCATAACATTGGCGGATGCTTTGGAATCAATTATACAATTATGCAAATTCTTCCCAAAAATTCAGATGGTGGTGAGGAAGGGTGGTGTTTCCAACTTTCCTTGAAAGAGGCCCATAGGCATGTCCACCTAACCTACTTGAGCTTTGTTCTTATCACTAGTCTTGTCTTTAGTTTTTTCGGAGGGTCGATCCCTAGGAATTTTCCCATTATTCTAATACAATTCCTTTGTAGGTTGCTTACCTCTCAACTAATTTTGAGGTGGATCTGCCTTCTTTTCATGGATCTGTTGTATAACAGTTTCCCTCGGAGGGTCTTAGAAAGACACCCTCTTAGCTAGTATTTCTTGTGTTGCCTTAGAGGACGAGGTTCCATTGATAACTCTGAAGAAGGCGTGTCTAACTATAGGAACCTTAAGCAATTCAAAGGTGGACAAGTTGATCTTGAATTTCTTGAACTCTTATGCTACGTATTCACCCATTTGTTCAATTTTGGTTTTGAAGCTTTGCCTATAGCGGAGCTAGCGGGTTGAGATTGTGCCTGACTTGATTGATTCTGGGATTGGCCTTGAGGCTGATTTTGTGGTTGGGTTTGTGGCTTGTGTTTGTTGAAGTATTAAGTGGGTGCATGAGGAAGACCAAATTATTGCTAGCATTAGGATCAAGTGGGGTAGTAAAGTAATTGGGTGGAGTGGAAGTCGTGAAAGGTCTACTCGCCTGCCTATTCCTAAGGTAGTAGGGAGTTTCTCTTTGGTGGAACATATGAACCTCGTCTACATATGGTTCTTCCTCATCTACTGGACCATTGTCTACTAAATTGAAAATTTGAGACAAGGTTTCTTCATTACTTTCCTCTTGTACTTCTTCATTCTTGGTGACAATAGTCCTGACCTTTGGCTCGTTGCAGTCACTCCACGAGAATGGAGCCAAATTAACCACAAGATAGGAGGAGTCATAAGGCTCTGATGGGACTATATCACGAAATCTAGCATTGTCCACAACATTTTGAACTTTAACTTGGAAAAATTTTGCAGCTATAAGGAACTCGAGATAGTCCAACTCAGAGTGTCTGCTAGTCTTGTGAATCCAGCACCATCCAGAAAGAGCTACTTCAGCAAGATATTCACTAGTTGTCTTTTCTATGCTGGCAGGTTGGTCCAATGGGATAGGAACACCCCCATTGTTGGGCCTTGTATTCCACATCCTGTTTTGTCTTTGGGTTGGCCTCCTTTCAAAAGTCTGGCTAGAAATCTACCCTCTTTCATAGTTTGGTGTTGACGAGGATAGACCTACCTCATGATTATCCTGGTTGTTTCAGCGAAGATTGGCCTAAATGCTACGTTGTGAAGCTTGCAACTGGCTATCATGATTTCTCAAGTATGTCATCTCCGTGGAAATTTTCTTGATCATTTATGTTAGCTCATCGAGTCAATCCTTTTCCATGTTAGTTGACTGCGGTGCTAGGTTTTGGAGAAAAACGAGTAGGGCTGCCAGCTGATTTTGATGTGCTAGAGGGAATTCTAGTCCTTGTAGGTACAATGGTATTTGAGGCTGCTGAGAATATGCTTGTTGCAGTTGGGGAGCCTAATGGTAAGTTTTTTGTTGCTGAGGCCGCAAGTAGTGAGGCACATGAGGTGCCTAATTCATGGGGTTCCCCAGATGAGGAACTATAGGTAACTACGACACAAGGTTCATAAGAGGCGTATGGTGTTGGAGCACCTGGTTGAGCCTTTGAATCTTTATAGGATAAGAAACCTACCCTAAAGAAGGCAGTGGGCTAGAAATATTTTTCCCCAAGTAAATGTTGGCCTTCACAACCTCGGCATAAGTGTCTACTAGTATGGCAGGTCGCTAATTTATTCTTTTCACAAATGTTGTGGTGAGATTGTCTAGGGCATTATAGTAGATGGGAAGAACAACAACATCATTAAGTGCATAAGGAGTTTGTAACCTTTGTATGCCTAGTGGAATTGGTCATTGAAGGAGCCTATTGGCTCATTGAATTCTCTACGAATAGCCATAAACTGTTGGTACAACTTTGAAGGGCTGATGGGAATCTTATATTTTTGCAGAAAAAACATTCATCAACAAAGCCCAAGACATGATGGATCCCATTGGTAAGTTGATGTACTAGTAGAAGGTCTCTTCCCCCAAGGAGTAAGGGAAAATTCTGCATGCTACGTCTTCCTGATCGATCTACATATCCTTCAATGTTGCTTGGAAGTTCTTGATATGTTCTTTAGTTATCCTTTGTGGATCCTGAGGGTTGAACTTTGTGCAAAAGCCCTTTGGGTTCTTTTGCATATCATGGTAAGCATTGAAGTGCAATGGAGAAGGGTTATTCCTTAGCCAAGCCATGAAGGGAAATAGATGTTATATTTGTTGTTGCAGAATAGTAACTTGGGGCTTCACTGGAGCAATGGCCGTTGGGACTGCACCTTAGGCTTGGAAAGCTAGCGTGGGAACTACTCCCTGGCCACGGGAAGGATGAGGTCTGATGGCAGTTTGGAGTGGCTAAGTGGAGGATGAATGAAAGGTGAAGGATGGTGAAGGCGGAAGGGAGGTGGAAGGGATGGAGGAAGAGGAAGAGGCTACGTCCTCTCCCTTAGTTCACCTAGCCCTTGTGGGGGGATGCAACTCTTGGAATTCCCCTTTATTTGGCATACACCTTAAAACCCTTTGAAACCTTTCAGGGGAGAACGATCCAATTCAATCCAGCTTCAATTGGACCTCCCTCTAGTGCTAATTTTGTTGATGCACGTTTTAAGCACTTTCTCAACACAGGAAAAGCATAGGTGCATCACCTCTCTTGAAAGGAAATCTCCAACAAAAAGTTGTTGAAAATCACCCCAAGGTCTCTCGGATGTCAAGTCATGACTTGCATTGAATTTCTCAATGGATGTTTGATGTGATTTTTCTCATAATCATATGGTAGATTTACGTAGCTAGATGTGAGATGTATCTTAAAATGGAGTTCCTAAGATGGGAAGTTGATGTGCACTTTGCAGCAGGTTCGAACAACAATCTAAAACTCCAATGTTATCTTGGGATTTAGCTTTACAATGCGCAATGAACCTTAGCACAGGCTATTTCTAAAAATAAAAAACAAAAAGGCAGGGAAGAGAAGAGGTTCTTGGATCTACAACTAGCTATGAACAGCGATTATGGAGGGTTGTACTAGGGACAACTTCCTTCAAACAGAATCTCACTTAACAGAAAATTCACAGTGTCATGAAATTTGTGTTATCTTCTAAGGACTACAAATATTTTACCATTCACTCACCATATACATGCATGAATAAAGATAAAATTTTGAGGTAGCTTTGAATCCAAGTCTAGACTAAATTACGCAGCCATCTACCAACAGTAAATAACAAAAAGTATGGACAAGAAAATCATCAACACAACAGAAATATACACAACCAGTGAACAAAATTACTAAATCTATTAAAGCAATCTAAGACTATGAATAACATCAAAGAAAACCCAGCTAAATCATCTAACTATGGGATATGAATCATGAAACATGCAAAGAAACTCAAAAATCCACCAAAGTCAATGTATTTCTATTAAAAAATTTATAGCATGTCATTACAACAACTCAACTCTCTCTTGAAAATGAGAGGAGACCCCCTATTTATCGTGTCCAAAAAGTAGAATGAATGGACAAGATTAATTTGCATTTTTGACCAAGATTCACTAAAAACTAGGGTTTCACCTACCCCCAAATATTTTACAATTTAAAATACATTTTTGTCCTTTTTCCTATTTTTTCTTCTTGTGGCAGCACTATAGCATTTTGTCTTTTTGCTAATGGCCTTTGTTGCAGCTATTTTGTGAGGAGTTTGTCATCAATAATAGGGTTCCCTTCTTGCTTCTTTAAAGCAGCATACTCTATAAACTTCAATATCAGCAGCTGGAGCTTATCTACTTCAATAATTTTGGATTGTAACACTTGGTAACTCCATTGCTTGGACTGGTCAGTGAGCTTGTCCTAGTCTTCATCGTACTTGGCAGTGTGGTCCCTGAATTGCTCATACTGGGTGAAAGCTCAGGCAACAAAACTCATGAAATCTATGGTGATTTTTCCCGACATTCCATCTTCCATCTTCTAATGGAAATGAGGCTTTATCTTCTCTGGATCAATTTGAACGATGGGCATATCATATCCTATCATTAGTTTCAGATATTGAATACAATTTTCCCTAACATCCTTGTCCCAATCAATATTTGGGTCCACCTTGTAGAGTACCTACTCCAATTTTTCCATTTGGTTCTTGAAATCCATCTTCCACATATCTACTAGCCAATGATCATCCTCCTTAAATGCAAGCACCTTTTTCCAAGTCTTCTTCGGTAGCTTGAGGATGACCTCAATTTTGGGGTAAGTAGACTCATACATTCTTAGGAAGTCAATACAGTACTTCCTCGTGCCCTCAAGGGACTTCTAGACCTCTGAGAACTTGTTCATTGTCCTAATAGTATGATTAATGCCCATGTTTCCAATATATAAAACTTGATGGAAATAGTATTTTGTGGTCTTATCTAAGTTCTTCCTTTTCTCGAGCTTGTCTACTTATTCCTTAGACAATAGTTGTGGTGGATTCAAGGATGTCATAGGATTTTCTTCTACTGATGACCATTATTGGATATATGTTGTCAAGTTAGCCAGCTGTGCTTTGAGCTCATCCTTGGAAACCTTATCTTGTTGTATCAAGTGCACCATGGTGGCAATGAATTCCTGAAGATGGTCCACCTTCTGATCTCTTGAATTTGTTCCTAGGTTGATGGTGGAGATGTTGTAGCTTATTCCTTCTTCTCCCATCACTGGCGTAGCTACTTGTACTTTTCTGGATCTAGAGGCATCCATTGTCACCTTTGATCTCATTTTAGGCTTCTTCTCCTTCTTAGTGCTGATCTGAGCTTGGGCCAATATGGCCTCCAATCTTGTTCTTGGATCCTTTGGGGAAGTATCTTTCTTCTCCAGTTGTCTTTCCAACCAATCAGGCATCACAAAATTTTCTTTGGGTGATTCCTAGTCGCCTTTCTTTTCATATTTCTTGATTTCAACATCTTTATCACTAGGAGCCTCTTGCTCCATCCATGTATCTTCTTTTTCCTCATCGGAGTCCTAGATGAACACTGTGCATTTGATGGGGGATTTAGTGGGCAGGCATTCTTTGGGGCTTCCCCTTCAGCATCTCCTTCTTCTTTATGCTCATGCCCCTCGGGCTGCTCAATCTCCGGATCCCTATAGGTTTCAACCTCTTGTTCAGGCTTATCTTCTTCTTTATCTTTCTTTTCCTCATGTGGAGGTGTCACATCTTCGTGCTCTTTCTTTTCCTATTCTTCCTGCCCTTCTGAGAGAGGCATATCTTCATCGAGCTTGGGTCCTTCTTGTTCACCGGTTGGAAGTTTAGTGCTTTTTTCCACTCTGTCATCTCTTTACCCTTGTTCAATGAGAGGTGGTATTTCCACTTCTTCCCCAACGTCTTTCAATTGTCGAGCCAGCTCTTCCTCAAAATCAACATCAAATGTTTGTACAATTTCAGTACTGGCATCCCTTTCTTCATCACTCCCAAAAGATTCTATCTCTTCTCCTTCATGGACTACCTCATCAATTTGAAGATGTTGGTGTTTTGGATGCTTATGGTAGTCATCTGCTTCTTCCTCCAATGTCTTCATGGCTTCCCACTCCCATCTCCCCAAATCCTCAGATATTTCCATTGTGGCTCTCATCTCAAGGGGCTCAGTTGGAGGCTTTGAGATAGGAACGCTAGTGAGAACCTATGCCAGGGCAACGTGGATAGTTGGATTCATTAACACTTCAAAATTTTTGGAGCAAACACTTTGCATATACCGCGAGAATGCTTTTGGAAAGGAGAGTTTCGGTATAGGTATTGTTGTTGTTGCTAATGAAAGGGACGTAGTCGGAGACATGGAGGTAGAAGAAAGTGGAGAGGTGGTAGCGGAGGAAGATTCAACCACCACGATGGGTCCAGTTTGTGAAGAAGTGGTAAGGTGGACCGAAATGTCCACTGCAGGTGGTGAGGTAGCCACCATGGCTTGAGAAGTTAGTGGAAGAGAAACATTAGTGGAGGAAGCCGGTGGGGATTTTGGTTGATTAGCCTCCATTTCTTCTCCCTCATGGAGTGGATCTTCTTGTATAACAAGCATTTTAGTGACGCTGCCTAATTTCTTATGTCTCTTGGAAGACTCACCTTCTGAGGCCTTTCTAGCATACACTTTTGGATTAGACTGTTGCTCAATAGTTTCCTTTCTTCTCCTTGAGCGAGTGAGTGGAGGGGACTTCAAAGTTTCTCCTGTTGATGCAATAGCTACCCCACCATCTATTCCACTTGGCTCACTCTTGAGCCCTTCATAAGTCAGGACGACCCCTTGTTGCTTCAATCAGGAAACTTTCCCATTAATCCATTCTTTTGTACGAGTCTCGATGGGCTTGGTCAGAATATCAAGTTCATTGACCCCTTTCTCATCCCAATCTATTAGTGGTAGCGGCAGATTGGAAATTGCATCATACTGGGGGTCTATCACTATGCTCTCATCTTTTTCTACCTAATCAGGCACTGGGAGCAAGTTCACCCTTTTTACAAAGGATGCAGTCATCCGCATGTAATGCCTCATCCGCACCTCATTATCATCCTTACAATTTTCCCAAAAATCTTCAATGTTGTGTAAATGTGTGTATTCTGGTCCAAGCACCTTCTTGATATGGCCATAAGGATCCATCTGTGGCCGTACGGTGTGAAATTTGAAATGGTATTCAGTCAATTCTTTTTCTGAGTTTTTGGCACATTAGGAGGTATGGAGCTCATACATCCCCTGACCGAAAGAAATGGGATAAGAAATCCCTTCTAGATGTTTATTGCTTAAGAGGGTGTGCGCATGCCACGGCTGCCAAGAAAGCTCTAGTAGCACTATCTAGTCATTGGGATACCAGGGCAACTTGTTCGCTCTTTTTGAGAAGCCTTGAGCACAGATGTATGTAAACTTCAAGTACTAAATAAACAAGAAAGCATATTGTTTGAGAAACATGTTGGTGCTATGGGAGACTCGCCTTTCGGGGTTTCCCTTGATCAATTTGATTACATGACCTATGAAAGTGTCATTGACCCTGTAGTAATCCTTCTTGTAGTTTCTAAATTGCAACTGAGGGTACCTATCAAATACTTTTAGCTCCCTACCTTTTTCTTCATTTGGAGCTCTAAACAAGCCACTGTATTGCCTCCATTTAGCTAGTAAATAGACTAGGTAGGATGTCATGTAAAACTTGGAGGTCTTCTTGACGTTCATGAATTGTTCATGAGAGAAATCACTTATTATCCCTCCCCAGTAAAATGTGATCTCTGTGGTATCCTCTTTTCCACAAAGAATCTATTCAACAAAGTAGACTATCCATTCTTGAAAGTACGCAGCAGTAAGAAGGTCCATTACTCTGCTTAGCAGGGTTACAGGATCATGGTAGTCTTCATAGAAATCACTACGGAAGAGCTCCTAAGGAATTTTTGCGGTGTTTCCCCTCTTCTCCTTGAGCCAATATTGATTTATAAGTTTCTTACATTTAATTGGGTCCTCGTCCCACATTTCCTTGCACTCATTGATGGTTGGAAATTCTATCTCCCCGAAGGTAGGGATATGGAAGGTCTTCATTATTACTTTGGTAAACATGTCTGCCAACATGTTTCCATCCTTGTCCATGATTGTTTTGGTTTCTGGTTGGTATGCCTCCCTTTAAGCCATTAATAGTTCTAGGGTGATGAGAGTAGGAGGGAAGCCTGCAACTTTAGCTATTCCACTGCCTCTAATCAATTTGGCATTCTCTATCTTAGGGTTGATTCTAACTCTTTGCGTGAATTCATCAAGGTCCACATGCCCTATGTTGGTGTCAGATACTTCCTTCCAATCAGTGGTGATTTTATATTGCAATGGTTCCTCTTGGAATTGGTATTTCATTTGGTCTTTATCTTCCTTTCCATGGGGAGCTTTACCTATTGTCTTTGTCTTTCTCTGCGACTGCTCCCAAAGATCCTACACCTGATTCCATATATTTTGTGGGCAACAATGAGGTGAGAAAATTTGATCATGGAAACACATAAACATTAGTCAAATCCCTGCAAAACCATGTTATATTGGATAATCATCATTCAAGAAATCTAACATATAATCCAAGTTGTCATTTAGCAGTTCTCTAGAGGGAGTTTGGACGATCTAGACCCTGAGGATCAGACTTCCCCAGCAGGAGGGTTGTTCTGAAGGGCAAACAGGGCAAGGCAATCTATATGGTTTCTTCCATCTTTAGATTTAGGAAATTTAAAAATTCCATGGGGAAGAGCATCCAATTTCAACATGTGGGTCAAAGCTCATTTTCAGATTAGGAGGAATTTGGGTCATCACTTAGGCGATTGAAATCAAGAGGAAGGATGATCGCTTGGAGTTAGCCATTTGGAACAGCCATGGTGAGACAGCATTCGGGAGGCGAAGTTCTACTAGCACAGGTTTGGCACGTCTGAAAGGTGGCCGACACAACAATTTGATTGTCTAAGTGTCTCAGGTTGGAAAAGGTGGGAAGCTATTATAGGATCACCATTGGGAACGATGATCAGTGAGCAGAAGTCCGTTGGAGGAAGTCTGAGGGCACGGGTCTAGTGGGAGGCCTAGCCTATATGTTTTCTTTTCTGAGTTCCATCGGCAATTGGAATACCTAGTCTCAGAGGTCAAAAAGATGAAGAAAGGTTTCCCTTTTACAACAACCAAGACTGGACAGAGTCCCTACGATAGAAGTTTGGGGGAGGTGACCCAGCTAAGGTTGGGTCACTTAAGTTTATCATTTTACTTACACAACTAAAAGATGATCGGGGCCCAGAGGCCAGAGAGCAGCCTCCTAAAAGCCATGAGAAATGGTGATGCCACCTTGGTAGTCCATGAATGGAAGCCCGTGGACCAGGGTCCAGAGTACGTTAGGATGTGGCAATTCAAGTTCTGCGGCAAGGCGACAGAGAGATGAACGGGGCTCCGGAGGCCGAATAGGAGGGCTTGAAATGTCGCAAAGAATGATGACATGTAAGCAACACCCTAGAGACGGAGTTTCACTAGGGCGGGCCCGAAAGATGGGCTTGTCTTTTGATAGTTTGTTTGGTTTTGAATGTAAGTGACAGTCCATTTAGAATTGGTGGGCCTGATGGTGACAAATTTCCTGGCTGAAGAATGATGCCAGGAAGGTAAGGTTCCATGAGCATTTGAGGGTGACTTTCAAGGGTTTTCTTAAGATTTTGTGACATGGGTTTTAAGTGCCTCCCTTTTTTCATCTGATGCATTCATTTTTCACCCTTTTTATCCATTATTCGTGTGTAAAATTATGGAAAAACATAATAGGTGAGCGGACGACCAACTTACCACTAGAACCCGATGAATGAGAATGATGAAACTGCTGATAGATGTGAAGAACTAGTGAAGGGAGGCCACGGGCTTGAGGGCGGCACACAACCAATGTTCTCTATTTTATCTGATCGCTCTGGCTAGCCTGACATGTGAAAATGGTAGGTAAAACTGGCCTATTTATAGAATTTTATGGCATTAAATGCCATTAGTGAATGCGCATATGATCATCGCAAAAGTTGGTGAATTCAAAATTTGAGATCAGCCACGGGCAGGCCTAAGTCTGGTGGCCAAAAAGCCGTTAGCAGATAGTCGTTTGAAATTTTTGGTGAAAAACCACCGATGAAGAGGATCTCAGGGTCCGACAAGCGAAACTCCGATGGAGGATGGCCATTTGAAAAGGGCAAGTGCATAACGAAAACCTAGGAAGGGATATCCTGCAAACCAAGCCTGATGAGATGAATGGTTGGTTGAACCTTTGGAAACATGAAAATGATGATGAAGGTGGGGGGACTTGGACCATGGAAGGACAAATCCTTTCATATGTTTTACACAACGAATGCACCAATGAAATCTGCCAAGGGAAACCCAACATGACAGACCCGGAGGGCCCTGAGGATGCTTTACAAAGGTAAAATATTAAGGGAACTCCGTGAGGACCCAAGACTTAGAAATTTTGAGGGGGTTAAACATGGTTGACTTGATATGATACTTTAGGGTTCACTGACCATTTGGGACACAAAAAAAAAAGAGGACACGCAAAATGACCCGAGAAGGAAAAAGAAAAGAGAGGGTCCCCGTTCTAAATGGGGCCTGTCTGCTGAGGGCACAACACACCTTAATTTGGTCAAAACTTCAAGAAATTCATTTTTTTTCTTTTAATCCTATAGTATTGAAGCATAGAATGTGATGCAAGTTTTGGATTCAAAAAATGTGATACTTTTTGAAAGCTATAGATGTTTTTCAATCATCCTATCAATTAAGACTTTATTCATAATTCAAATAGAAAATGAATAATAATTAATTATTAAATTCAAATTAAAGCATAATTTATATTGGTGGAATGTTGAGAATCTCCTTTAAAAACCCTTTTTCGTTTCATCAATTTTGGGTAAAAAAAAGTTTCCAGCCACATACCCTACACATACCCATCATATCGCCACTTTTTGGCCCATCATGATCCTACACATACCCAATTTTATACCTAATGCACAACCTAAATATCTCATACATCAAGATCCACCACCACAACAAAACCCCACACCTCCACACTCTCCGCCTCCTAAACCCCCACCCCCTGTAGTAGATCGGGCTCAGTTAAGAGAGAGCATTAGAGAAAACCTTAATGTGATTTAGGGAAATATAGATCTGATAAAAAATGAGCCTAGAATCCCCCCCATCTCGCACAGTTTGCATATTCAATGCAAACTGTTGTTGATTCTGTTCAATCTATTAATGTAGACCTAGATAGGTTCCATCAATGGAGAGAAGAGAGGAGACAATTCTATGTAGATGGATTGTCCTATAAATAAATTAACGACCTTAAAATTAGCAAACAAGCCATGTGCCAACATTTTTTTAGCCCTCAAGAAAACAAACTAATTCCACCCACCAAAAAATGAATTTCAATTTGATGGTGTAGGCACCCGTAGATAGCTGATTTTTTTTGGGATAGATGGTGGATGGTGTTCGATACTCCACCACATGGCAATTGTGAGATGCCCCTATACTTTTTGAGAAAGTTATGGGCTAAGTTTGAGTTGGGTTTAAAACCCAACTATTTTGATACGAGGTCATTTTAGGGAGTTGGGTGTGGCATGCCCCAACATAGATTAGGGTCATGTGTCGATCCTCAAAGACGTGCTTCGATTGCTCCTATTGTTCCTCCTCCTTCTCCTGTTGTTCCCACTGTATTTTAGCAGTAGATGATATTGTTGACATTAGGAGCATTAATTTCTCTTTTAGGACATCTCACTCATCAAAATACACATGTGGTGGCTGAAATGGCCAATAGAGAGCATGGAGGCTTAGGCTATGGGCATACTCAGGCATCCACTTCAGGTGACCCACATGCATCTAGGATAGTCATATATGAATTTACTATATTTTGAGGATCATCCTACATAGGAATGTTCATCTTTTGAACTTCAATATTTTTTTTGAAATGTGCAAAATTCATGTAAATAATAACATCAAATAACATATATAATATAATATTAATTCAAGAAGTGTTTGATGTAGATGCATGATCACACGATGCATGAATCTCAATATGGTCATGTCTATATTTTTAGTGTTGTAGATTTGGGCTCACCTTTGGGTCAAGTACAAACCAATATATATTTTAATTTATTTGTATATATCTAATTTAATTTGAATTTGTACACATGTGTGAAATGATATATTATATCTAGATGCAGGGAGGTCATGCGATATCAAGTACTGACCAACCACAAGTTGTGGTGAGCACTCCTGAGTCATCATCAGATCAAGTGCCTGCTTTCAAAATTTTGTTAAGTTTAAATTAAATACAAATCATAGCTCTAATTTAATTTGAATTTGTACAGATGTGTGAATGATCTATACATTTTTGTATCTATAAGTAGGGATTTCATGTGATACCCATGGAAGGCACACCTAACACATCGTCAGCATTTATGCATGGGCAATCTCAGGTGTGTGATCATGAGGTCATATCATTCGAGGTTGTAAACTTTACTAAATCTCCTATACAATTTTTAGGGACCTTTTAAATATATATATTCAAAGTTTTAACATATTTTTTGCTGTATATGAATATGTAGGATATAGTAGATCGAGCATTTGGACCTTCTCAAGTGACAATTATGCTACTTATTGAACAAAATGTGCTAGTAGATTCACATGATCATATGGTAATTTATGCATACTAAAAATCATTTTTACTATATTTACTAGATATTTAATTAAATTTATTTTTATCTTGAGTTTATATTTTCAAGTTTATATGTTTAATTATATCAAAATTTATAAATAACTTTAAATATAATTTCAATTTTCTTGTACTCTTTTATAGCATGATGAGGGTACATCTAGTCCACGTGGAACAAAGAGGATACTTGATTTGACTGATTGCCCTGATAGTTAGTTGGTTTTAAATTTTATGAACTATATATCTCTAGTTTTATTTAAATATATGTGTTGGACTTGATATACATTTTGAACATGTTATTTCATGGACCATTTCACATACATTATATCGATTAATATGATCATGTTTGTGTTTATTTATATCAATTGACTTTAATATGATGATTATATATGTAGTCAATTATGATTATGCTATGTTCATTTTGATGTTTATATGCACTCATGTATGTATACATATTTTATCTAATTTTCAAGTAATACATGCACTATATAAATTATTATCTAGAATCAAATTTCATATATATAATTTATCACATGGTTAGGTGACAAATTAAAACATTCCTTAAATAGTTTAGATCATATTCATAATAAATTAAGGGCAGGTAATTTTAACTATTTTCCAATTCTAGCAAATATTTGAATCACTAAACAAAAATCTATCTCCTTGTATGTATAAAATGTATAATCTATACAATTGAACAATTATATAAAATGTGGTAAATACAAGACATGAAATGTATAATCTATAAAATTGGAACAAGATATTTAAAAAGTGACTAATAAGTTCATTGAAGTTCATACATCGAACAAACATATATAATGTAGATTGATGTTTAATACAAATATATAACAGGATGAAACATATATGTGCATGTAGATACACTTAAAGCTTATTAACTTTTAGGTCAAGACCACAAATTAATATTTACATAGTCTCTTGATAAAAAAATTTATAGTGACAATCACATGGTAGACTGACTTGATGAGAACTTGTAAAAATAATTAATGTAAGTAAAGTAACTATAGTTTTTATGAGTCATTTAACTAAATAATTCATGCAAGAAAAGAACAATATATAGTAAAAGTTAGAAAATTGGATCTTATAAATTCCTTACAAATTCAAGTGATGTTCAAGTGATGCTTTCCATAGGATGGATTAAGGGGACCTAAGAGGATATAGCTTAAGGAGGATCCTAAGAGAATTACTTAAGGGGAGTTAAGAGGATGGATTAAGGGGATGCAAGAGGGTGGATTAAGGGGAGTTGATAGAATGACTTAAAGGGATGTAAGATGGTGGATTAAGGGGAGTTGATAGAATAAATTAAAGGGATGTAAGAGGGTGGATTAAGGGGATGCATGTCATGAACCCTAGGATATGGCTTAATGGGTCCCAAGAGGATGGCTTAAGGGGAATTATGAGAGTGACTTATGGGATGCAAGTGGGTGGATTAAGGGGATGTAAGAGGATATGACCTAAGGGTCCTTAAACAAGATGGTTTAGAGGGGGTCCTAAGAGAATTCCTTAAGGGGAGTTAAGAGGATGGCTTAAGGGGATGAAAGAGGGTGGATTAAGGGGAGTTGATAGAATGACTTAAAGGGATGTAAGATGTTGGATTAAGGGGAGTTGATAGATTGACTTAAAGGGATGCAAGAGGGTGGATTAAGGGGACGCATGTCATGAACCATGGGATATGGCTTAACGGGTCCTAAGAGGATGGCTTAAGGGGAATTATGAGTGACTTAAGGGATGCAAGAGGGTGGATTAAGGGGATGTAAGAGGATATGAATTAAGGGTCCTTTAAAAGGATGGCTTAAGGGGATGCAAGAGGGTGGCTTAAGGGGAGTTGATAGAATGACTTAAAGGGATGTAAGAGGGTGGATTAAGGGGATACATGTCATGAACCCTAGGATATGGATTAACGTGTCCTAAGAGGATGGATTGACGGGAATTATGAGAGTGACTTAAGGGATGCAAGAGGGTGGATTAAGGGGATGTAAGAGGATATGACTTAAGGGTCCTTTAAAAAGATGGCTTAAGGGGATGCAAGAGGGTGGATTAAGGGGAGTTGATAGAATGACTTAAAGGGATGTAAGAGGGTGGTTAAGGGGAGTTGATAGAATTACTTAAAGGGATGTAAGAGGGTCGGATTAAGGCGAGTTGATAAAATGACTTAAAACCCTAAACCCTAAGCCTTAGGACCTAAATCCTAGGAGATGAACCCTAAACCCTTAAAACCCATATAGATTTGTTATTCTAAGCATCTCATAAACCCTAGAAACCCTACACCCTAAACCATATGAACTAAAGCCTAGGAGATGAACCTTAAACCACTAACCCATATAGATTTGTTATTCTAAGCATCTCATGAACCCTAGAAACCCTAAACCCTAAACCATATGACCTAAAGCCTAGGAGCTGAACCCTGAACCATTAACCCATATAGACTTGTTATTCTAAGCATTTCATGAACCCTAGAAACTTTAAAGCCTAAACCATATGACCTAAAGCCTAGGAGTTGAACCCTAAACTATTAACACATATAGATTTGTTATTCTAAGTCTTAGCTCTCAAAAATGCAGGTAAAATACCTCAAGAGGTTGCCAAACTCTTGGTATGTTTTAGGGTAACAGACAAGGCCAAATAGTTTAGACCTTCTTCTCTTTAGGAGTTGCTAGACCTAGGTGGGTATACCTATAAGAATGAAGCAGACTTAAATGATGTGACTTGATTGATTTGATGGATCTATTATGATGGTACAAATGTAATAGATAAAAGCTTACAAACTACTCCTACTCCTAATAGTAAACTTGAAATGTGAATGTTTTTGAACAAAGATTTTATAGAATTCTAAAATGTGGATGGTGTGACCAATGCCTACTTTTGTTGGGCTAATGGAGTCAAGATTTGTATGATAGGTGACTTACTTAATGGCTATATTTCAAATTTCTTGGCACTTGTAACTGTTTACACCTTGTGTAAACGTGCAAGAGTGTAATTATCAATTTTCTTAGTGATCCAAATGTTCTTTTCCAAATTACTGTGATTAATCAAAAGGTTTTAATCCTGTCTTGCAAGAACTAGTTAATTGGACCACACAAGAGTAGCAAATGTGTTTTGATAAATTGAAAAAAATATCCTTGATATTTCAATTTAAATAATTAGGAAATGAAAACCTTGGAGACAACTAGATAAATTTTTCAATAAAAAATCAACAAACAATTGACACCATAATTGGATCACCAAATAAATAATTACATATTTTAATCTTCATCTTTGTGTCCTATCGTGAATAATAATCATTATAATACTTTTAATAATCTTCATTAATCCTTTCTTTGGAAAATCTCTCGCTTATATCTAGCTTGGTTAGAATATTTCACCAAGTTTAGTAGATTAATCCTTTGGGTAAAATAATTACCCATTACCTGCTCTTGCAACTTCTTTGGTAAAAATATTCTCCATCCTTGTGAAAGTATTTTCCATGTATTTAACTTGTGCATCTTCACCATAAAAATAATCACCCACTTCAAAGATTTTTCCCTTTAGTTTTCTCTTGCACATTTAATCTGAATTATATTTCTTCCATAATTTTCTCAAAATAATATTACTTCCCACTCTAATTGCACTTTACTTGATCTTTCATTATAACTGTGTGCATATATTCGGGGTGACTTAAGACATCATTGGGACTTATTCTTCCTCCACTGATATTGATGCATTCTCCCCGATGAGGCTTCATTGGTATGACTTTACATTGTTGGGGAGAATTGAAGATCTTACGCTGATAGTAGATGCTTCCCCGATGAAGTAAATTTGTTGGGCCATCAGTGAGACTTACTCAATCAGAAAGACTTTAAGAATTTTTTCCCTGATTGCACATGTTACTTCGATGAGTTTTGCTTCACTGCGTAGGTTATAAGGTTTCCATGTGACGATGAGGAAATCCATCCTCGTACCTTGCAAACATCTTTGAACTGGCTCCATAGATCTCATCAATGATTGTTTGGGTGAGAGAGTTCCATCCGTGGTTCTGCCAACTACAATGGAAAAATTTGATAGTGTCCCATTGTCCTTGGTATAGTAGGTGCAGAGGTTGATAACGTTACATTCTTTGATGTAATAGAAGCCTTGCCACTTAACTTATAACCAAAATTTCAAAATAATCCAATGATGCAGATTCATAGATACCCGATCACCTTTTAAAGCTTCACGATGTAATGAAATAAATTCTTCAGGTGAGAGTGCCGATGATGTTATTATAAGATCACTCGTTCCTTCATGAATGGAATAAAAAACCCCTAGATCAGCGTAGAACCTAGGAATACATTCATCAGAAGTCCACTGGTGCAGGATACTCATTTGGTTTATAGACAGAACACATAGTTTGTAGTAAAAATACACAAAAGAATTCTTCTTGCCTTATAGCTACAGACATTAAGTGCAAAGAGATACTCGTTTCAAACATGGCCTAATATTTGAGAGCTTGCCTAGGATAATTGTCTATATTTTGTATTCATCATGAACCAGGTGGCAATATTTGTTAGGAGTAATCAAGTGTTTATTAATAGATTTCTCAAATCCTTTAAGCTTCTGCATGCTCCTATAGATATCCTTCCTTTCCAAATGCTACATAGATTAATTTGATGGAGTCTTCATGCTCAGGCAGTCCTCTGAATGAGCAAATAATTTCCTTGAAATTGTAGATATTATCTTCCAAGCAATGCGGTAAGAGCTAACTTGTACACAAAATCCAACTTAAATGGTCTTTTGCATCTTAATATATATGATAGGTTCCTCAATTCTTGTTTCCCTTGGCACTTCCCCAAATAATTGAATCTCATGATACTTCAATTTTCACCATCAAAACCCAAAATATGCTTTAAACTTAAGTGGGTACTTATCAAAACTTATTTTCTGCCATTTTGTACTGTTACAAAAGCAAGCCAAATAGCCACTAAAATGACTTTTGAAAACTGATCAAATGATCTCCAAAAGCCATGTAACTTCACCAGTATATTATTTGAGGGTAGGGGAGTGTGCTTGCAAAATGATGGGGCATGATCTTATTGGGATTGAAAGCTGTTCACAATCAAAATTACTTATTCAACCATTTTTACAACTGTTTAAATTGAACTAAAACTTGCCACTTTGCCTATTTGGAAAATAATAAAATTGGATTCTGGGAAGCTGCCATCCTAGGGATTGGTTTATTTAGGTTTCATGAATATGTACGCAAAAAGGTTTTTCACAAATCCTTTTCCTCCGAAAAATATTAAAAATCAAACTTGATCACTTTGTAGCTGTTCTGGGAATGCAGTCCAAAATATGTGCAAAATCAGTTTGGTTTTGATTTTGCAAAAATACCAAATGATGTTCAAATGCCCTAAAGATTGGCATGGATGCACCTTGAGATAGGGAGATTCAAGAGCACCAATTTTTCTGTCATAATATCTTTTCAGATGCTTAATATTTTCCTTCAAAGTGTGCCACTTTAACAGATTTCACTATGTTGACAGCAGATTTTCTCAAAAACCCTTCAACTTGGCCTTCTGAAACTTTGTCAAAACTGATCATATGAAGCTAAAAATTGGCATGCACATTCCCATATGGTAGATGAACATGTTGGAAAAATGATTTTGTGTGAAATTGAACATATCCAAAATTATGATTTTTCAAAATGTGCTTCTGAGACTAATTTTACACTTGAGTTTTTGAGTGTTAAAATCCTCTATTTTAATATGGGGACTTAAAATTTGTATGAAATTTTAAGTCCCAACAGTGGCTCCATCTGGGGATGAATGATTGTGAGATCATTGCAAGAATCTAGATCACTGGAAGAGCAGACCAAGTTTTTATTCATTTAAGCAACAGACTTGAAACTTTTTCTCCTCATGAGCTAACATGGTGTTTTGAAAAACCATACCACAGCTGATGGCACAAAGCCACTAGAAATAATTGTCTTTATTTTCCCTTGTCATACACCTTGTTTTCATCACACCATTTTGAATCCAATTTGAAAATTTTATTAAAATTTGTTTGACAAAATTTGCTAATATTTTTCATCCATCTATTATGCCCAATATTGCCCCTTTTTTCTTCATTATTATGCAACTGAGAATCAAGTATAATCTAAAAAGATATTGTCATCATATGAAAAGGAGTCACCACCACCAAACTCTACATGGTACTGTATCTCATTGTTCACCAAATGTTGGCTTTCTAGTTGAACTGGAAAGCGAAATGGACCATGTTGTTGTTGACATTTACTACCATCAATGTTGGCCTTAACATCATACCCAAAAATATCAGCACTATCTTCATCATCACATATGGCTTCCCCACATATTTGTGGTTTTGAAACTCTATCAACAATTTGCAGATCTAATTTTTCAAAATTACCAACACCCCAAGATTCAATAGAAACTTGCCTTTTTGGAATACTATTGTAGTGAAGATCATGACCACTAGTTGTCTTTGTTTTATTAGAATGTAATTGTGAACAAACAATTTCATGCTCCTCACAAAGTTTATCACCATTACCACACGAAGTGTCTTCACTGTCAAAGGAAATATGTATTGGACATTCAATTTCAACATTACTCATGTGTGCATATTTCTGATATTCCACAGTTAGAAAATTTGAAATTTTCTCACTCCTGAGTGAACATGTTTCTTCATTTATCACACTACTGTTGCGTTCTTCATTTTTCTCATCATCAAAAAATGGTAATTTGGATGTGTTGATCTCATATTCATTTATTTAATAGATTGGTACATCACTTTGATTATTAGAAAATACCTCTTTTTCAACATAAAGTGGATTCAAATATACATGAAATTCATACTCTGGCACACCTTGGAAAAATGTCATTTGATTTTGTTTTATCTTTTCATCATATAATGGATTTGAAAAAATTTGAAAACTATTTTCAAATGTACAAACCTCTTCATCATCTAATGTATCTCCATGGTTTTAATCTATAGCTCGAAGTGTTATTTGTTCATTGTTAAATGAATCCACATTTTCCATTGCTTCTTCTTCTTGATCACCACCAAAACTACAAGAATCACCTTGTTGTAGATCGAAATCCATAGGTTTATCTTCACAATCCAAGTATTCATTGGATCCCTCATAACATGCACTATCAAAATCTGTTATGTAGGAGAGAATTTCTATATCTTCGTCTTCCTCATGTAGACTGTCATAGGAATTGTTTTCACCCGCACATGTCTCATCTTCCATTGGTTGCATTATTTGATCAATTTCTCCATCTTCATCAACAATTTCACCATTGTCTTCATACCTTTTCCTATCTACAATATCAATCCATTCATATAGTTGATCAAGCGAAACTGGTATCCATGATTCAAGCCAATAAACTAGGTTTGGCTCGTACACTTCCATGAACTGCCAAATGATCTCAGACTTACTAGGTGGGAAATTAATAGGTATTTTCCTACAAATATCTACCATTCCGCAAAGCAAAGAACACCTAGATTCTCCTCTATCTCTTCTTATGTCAAGAAAGGCATCCAAAAGATTTTTGAAATATTCATCATTTTTCTTCATAGATTGTTGGTTTGATATGTACCTTGCTGCAAATTTTGATTGACATTTCCAAGTGGACTGGAATTGTGTTGCACTTGACATTGATTATATTCATAATCTTGATAGCTTACCAATCTTTGTCTAGGAGGGACTGGATAATCATTTGTTTGTTTTGATGGTTGTGGTGAATAAACATGTTGTGAATAAAATGCATTACCTTCATTGTGAAAATTCCCAATTGTATTATGAGGTGCTTGTGGAGTCCAAGGACCACTTGCATTTGAATATCCTTCCTCATTGGAGAATGGTATATGTTGTGGTGTATCTAAAGTAGGAAAGATACCCAGTTCACTCAGCTCTTGAAGTAATGTTCTCTTTCTCTCTACTACTTTCAATTTGTTTATTTCATCACTTGCTTTATCACCAATGTATTCCTCATGAAGTGTATCTTCAAGAACATCCTCATCATTGCAGTCCTCATCCAAGATGTAAGATTGATCTTCCATATCATCATCATCTTCCAAATCTAAATAATTGTCATTGGAAATCTTAATTGCACACATTTCCTCTATTTGTTGCATTATTTGATCATCCATGATATCACTATTAGATTCATTGTTGATAGTGTCCATATTCCTTGTCCTCTGCATGGCATCAATAATTTTTTTTACTTGGTCAAAGGCATGCTGTTTTGATGACTCTGACCAATAAACTAATTCAAGTTTCCATGCTTTTACAAACTGTGCAACAAATAGGGATCTTGTAGGCTTATAATGAGAAGGTATCTGCATAAGGATATTTTTCATCCTGTTGTATAGAGAGTTTTTATCTTCTCCTTCATATCTCCTTATGTCAAGAAATGCATCAAAGGGGGAAATTCCACATTCTGATTCTGCGATGGAGTCTTGGCTTTGAGTATGTACATACTCATTTTCTTCCTCCTCAAGCTATTTATTTTGACATTTATTTTCAAAAGGGTCCATATTTGTCTGCATTGATTGATCAATTTCTACATATTCACCAATGACATGATTGGCACTATCCTCATACCTCTTATTATCAATGTTTTCATTTAGCACATCTACTTGGTCAAAAGTGACTAGCTTTACTGACTCAAGCGAATGAATTGAATTAGGCCAATATACTTTCATGAATTGCTCAATAAACATGCATGTGTTGGGTTTGTAGTTAATAGGTATTTGTATACAAATTTTTGCCATTTTGTTGAAGAGAGAGTGTCTAGATTTCTTTTTGTGTCTCCTTGTGCCATAAAACTCTTTTAAAAGACTGTGGCTTATCTTTTGAAGACGAATAGCAGGTTTCACATCAGGTGCAAATAGATGATAATAGATATAGGTTGGACTGCAGTGTGTAGGGTATTGAGGCAGGTGGGCTGGGACAATGGGGCCTTTTACACTTCGAAGACAACCCATTTTGATTAGAAATTGTACTGCTCCAAGTAATTTTCATCAAGTTTTTTCTAGAGTCGCCACCTACTTTTCCAAAAGTAGGAAAATGATTCTTTTGAGATTATTTTTGATTTTCCCCAGCGGAATCTCCTCACTCCAAATGTGAAATTTATATTGACTCTTTTAAATGGAAAGGCTGGAATCGATTTTTTTGAAGTTTGTCTCCAGCAAAGTCACCAATTTGTTAGCTCTCAAAAACATAGGTAAAATACCTCAAGAGGTTGCCAAACTCTTGGTACATTTTAGGGTAATAGACAAGGCCAAATGGTTTAGACGTTCTTCTCTTCAAGGGCTACTAGACCTAGGCGGGTATACCTCTAAGAATGAAGCATACTTAAATGATGTGACTTGATTGATTTGATGGATCTATTATGATGGCACAAATGTAATAGATAAAAGCTTACGGACTACTCCTACTCCTAATATTAAACTTGAAATGTGAATGTTTTTGAACAAAGATTTTATAGAATTCTAAGATGTGGATGGTGTGACCAGTGCCTACTTCTGTTCGGCTAATGGATTCAAGATTTGTATGATAGCTGACTTACTTAATGGCTATATTTCAAATTGATTGGCACTTGTAATGGTTTACACCTTGTGTAAACGTGCAAGAGTGTAATTATCAAGTTCTTCTTAGTGATCCAAATGTCCTTTTCCAAATTATTGTGATTAATCAAAAGGATTTAATCCTATTTTGCAAGAACCAGTTAATTGGACCACACAAGAGAAGCACGTGTGCTTTGATAAATTGAAAAAATATCCTTGATATTTAAATTTAAATAATTAGGAAATGACAACCTTGGAGACAACTAGATAACTTTTTCAATAAAAAATCAACAAAAAATTGACACCATAATTGGATCACCAAATAAATATATTCTTCTCCCTTATATAATTTTAAAAGATTTTACAATATATAGCATGATGATGTTTAGTTTGAGCAACTGTTCACCCTATCCAACTATCCTAACCTACTACTTAATTCTCCTAAATCTAATCTCTTTTTATGATAAAATTTCACTTTGTCTATATAAATTGCTATTTTAAAGTTACAACCCTTCATATCCATTTGCTGCAACGCTTTAGTATTCTTCTTCTTTTGACAAAAATAGTTAATTAATTGCCCTTGGAAAATTAAATATTTTAATCTTCATCTTTGTGTTCTCTCGTGAATAATAATCATTATAATACTTTTAATAATCTTCATTAATCCTTTTGCTGGAAAATCTCTCACTTATATCTAGCTTGGTTAGAATATTTCACCAAGTTTAGTAGATTACTCCTTTGGGTAAAATAATTACCCATTACCTGCTCTTGCAACTTTATTGGTAAAAATATTCTCCATCCTTGTGAAAGTATTTTTCCCTATATTTAACTTGTTCATCTTCACCATAAAAATAATCACCCACTTCAAAGATTTTTCCCTTTAGTTTTCTCTTGCACATTTAATCTGAATAATATTTCTTCCATAATTTTCTCAAAATAATATTACTTCCCACTCTAATTGCACTTTACTTGATCTTTCATTATAACTATGTGCATATATTTGGGGTGACTTAAGACATTGGTGGGACTTATTCTTCCTCCACCGATATTGATGTATTCTCCCCAATGAGGCTTCATTGGTATGAATATACATTGTCGGGGAGAATTGAAGATCTTACGTCGATAGTAGATGCTTCCCTGATGAAGTAAATTTGTTGGGCCATTGGTGAGACTTTCTCAATCAGAAAGACTTTAAGAATTTTTTCCCCAATTGCACATGTTACTCCAATGAGTTTTGCTTCGTTGCGTAGGTTTTAAGGTTTCCATGTGACGATGAGTAAATCCATCCTCATACCTTGTAGACATCTTTGAATTGGCTCCATAGATCTCATCGATGATTGTTTGGGTTAGAGAGTTCCCTCATGGTTCTACCAACTACAATGGAAAACTTTGATAGCGTCCCATTCTCCTTGGTATAGTAGGTGCAGAGGTTGATAACGTTACATTCTTTGATGCAATAGAAGCCTCACCACTTAACTTATAACCAAAATTTCAAACTAATCCAATGATGCAGATTCATAGATACACGATCATCTTTTAAAGCTTTAGGATGTAATGAAATAAATTCTTCAAGTGTGGTTGTCGATGATGGTATTATAAGATCACTCGTTCCTTCATGAATGGAATAAAAAACCCCTAGATCAGCATAGAACCCAGGAATACATTCATCAAAAGTCCACTAGTGGATGATACTCATTTGGTTTATATACAGAACACATAGTTTGTAGTAAAAACACAAAAGAATTTTTCTTGCCTCATAGTTACATACATTAAGCGCAAAGAGATACGTGTTTGAAACATGGCCTGATATTTCAGAGCATGCATATGATAATTTTCTATATTTTGTATTCGTCATGAACCAGGTGGCAATATTTGTTAGGAGTAATCAAGTGTTTATTAATAGGATTTCTCAAATTCTTTAAGCTTCTGCATGCTCCTATAGATATCCTTCCTTTCCAAATGCTACATAGATTGATTTGATGGACTCTTCATGCTTAGGCAGTCCTCCGAATGAGCCAATAATTCTCTTGAAATTGTAGATATTATCTTCCAAGCAATGCGGTAAGAGCTAACTTTTACACAAAATCCAACTTAAATGGTCTTTTGCATCTTAGTATATATGATAGGTTCCTCAATTCTTATTTCCCTTGGCACTTCCCAAAATAATTGAATCTCACGATACTTCAATTCTCACCATCAAAACCCAAAATATGCTTTAAACTTAAGTGGGTACTTATTAGAACTTATTTTCTGCCATTTTGTACTATGACAAAAAGCAAGCTAGATAGCTGCCAAAATGACTTTTGAAAACTGATCAAATGATCTCCAAAAGCCATGTAACTTCATCAGTATATTATTTGAGGGTAGGGGAGTGTGCTCGCAAAATGGTGGTGCATGAAAGTATTGGGATTGAAAGTTGTTCACAATCAAAATTACTTATTCAGCCATTTTTACAACTATTTAAATTGAACTAAAACTTGCCACTTTGCCTCTCTGGAAAATAATAAAATTGGATTCCGGGAAGCTGCCATCCTAGGGATTGGTTTATTTAGGTATCAAGAATATGTACGCAAAAGGGTTTTTCACAAATCCTCTTCCACCGAAAAATATTAAAAATCAAACTTGATCACTTTGTAGCTGTTCTGGAAATGCAGTCCTAAAACTGTGCAAAATCAGTTTGGTTTTGATTTTGCAAAAATACCAAATGATGTTCAAATTCCCTAAAAATTGGCATGGATGCACCTTAAGATAGGGAGATTCAAGAGAACCAATTGTTCTGTCATAATATCTTTTCAGATGCTTAATATTTTCCTTCAAAGTGTGCCACTTTAACAAATTTCACTATGCTGACAACAGATTTTCTCAAAAACCCTTCAACTTGGTCTTATGAAACTTTGTCAAAACTGATCGTATGAAGCTAAAAATTGGTGTGCACATTCCCATATGGTAGATTAACATGTTGGAAAAATGACTTTGTGTGAAAGTGAACAAATCCAAAATTATGATTTTTCAAAATGTGCTCCTGAGACTGATTTTACACTTGAGTTTATGAGTGTTAAAATCCTCTTTTTTAATATGGGGACTTAAAATTTGTATGAAATTTTAAGTCCCAACACTAAGCATCTCATGGACCCTAGAGAGGCTTAAGGGGATGCAAGAGGATGGATTAAGGGTAGATATATGAAGATATGGCTTAAGGGGTCCTAAGAGGATGGCCTAAGGGGTGTTGATAGAGAGACTTAATGGGATGCAAGAGGATGAATTAAGGGTAGATATATGAGGATATGGCTTAAGGGGTCCTAAGAGGATGGCTTAAGGGGTGTTGAGAGAGTGACTTAAGGGGATGCAAGTGGATGGATTAAGGGTAGATATATGAGGATATGGATTAAGGGGTCCTAAGAGGATTGATTAAGGGGTGTTGAGAGAGTGACTTAAGGGGATGCAAGTGGATGGATTAAGGGTAGATATATGAGGATATGGATTAAGGGGTCCTAGGAGGATGTATTAAGGGGTGTTGAGAGAGTGACTTAAGGGGATGCAAGTGGATGGATTAAGGGTAGATATATGAGGATATGGATTAAGAGGTCCTAAGGGGATGACTTAAGGGGTGTTGAGAGAGTGAATTAAGGGGACACAAGTGGATGGATTAAGGGTAGATATATGAGGATATGGATTAAGGGTTCCTAAGAGGATGGCTTAAGGGGTGTTGAGAGAGTGAATTAAGGGGATGCAAGTGGATGGATTAAGAGGTAGATATATAAGGATATGGATTAAGGGTCCTAAGAGGATGGCTTAAGGGGTGTTGAGAGAGTGACTTAAGGGGATGCAAGAGAATGGATTAAGGGTAGATATGCGAAGATATGGATTAAGGGGTTCTAAGAGGATGCCTTAAGGGGAATTAATAGAGAGACTTAAGGGGATGCAAGAGGATGAATTAATGGAACATAAGAGGATGGCTTAAGGGGTCCTAAAAGAATGGATTGAGGGGATATGAAATCAATTATAAACATTTTATAAAATGACAATGAATTAAATTTAGTTTTATATTTATACTATCAATTAAATGTATCTAGAACTATATATAGTTACCTGTCTCTAGATTTGAATTCCATTGTAATATATATGCATCTCCTCTCTTTTTTTCTAAAGCATCTAGTTTTGGGAGACTTGAAAAAAAAACTGATATAATACTTTAATTAGGAAATGACTAAAGACAAATATATATATAGACATGTATACGTGATAAATTTTTAACTACATATCGACTATCAATTAAATATATATACAACTATATACTCACCAGTATTTATTTACTCTGTTGTACCAACTGCATCCTCTTTTTTTGTAATGCATCTATGATTGTCTCATGATCATCCATTGAAAGTGTCCATAAAACTTTATTAGCAGACCTCCCTTGATATCTAACTAGTTTTATATTGGTTGCCAAAATCAAATGTGAATAATGTAAAATCTTCTTGTGTCTTTCATAATCTTCAAATGCAGGCAAGCCATTCTTTCTTACCAAATATTTTCAAAGCCAAGTGCCAACAACAACCACTGAACCAGTTGGATACTCAAAGTTGGCATCATCCACTCTAGGATGTACCAATTTATGTTTCCTCTCAACACATCTAGCCAACCAATACTATGTCTCCTCTTCATTCCCCTCAGGTGCAACAATAGCATACACATGTTTTGTAAAAATAAATAAAAATTTCAATAAAGAGTGACTTATATTTAATTCAAATATAAACATGCATACATATAAAATTCAACTCAATAAATAATGTACCTTCTTGTATAAGATCTGAAACATGATCATAATCATTTGATGCGAACACTTGGTTGTCTTCAATTGTTGTTCCATGTTGAACATGTGTCAATGTAGGTGTTAAGGCTCTTTGTTGCCATTTTTTGACCCATTTTGTATTTTCACATGCCTCCCAATCACCTACAATACAAATTTGACAAGATCATGCCAACTGCCTTGTCCATATTGTCCATGTATCTACATTCAAATTCTTAAATGAATTCCATTTTATAGATCCATTAATTGTTTCACAATCTTGTCGAGAAAAAATATCATTTTCTTCAACTAACAAAAAAAAGCATCGAATTATTGAGCTCTCACTCATTCTTGTAGATAATTTGGTATTGCACCAATCTACAATTGCATGTGCATTTCTGAATTTTGTAGCATCCTCAAATTTTAGTTGCTCTCTAGCAAGAGCTTTTTTCACACATGCACCTACTCCATCATGTTCTCCCTCACCATTTCTAGTTTCAAAAAAACTCCACGTGTTAGATATTATTTTCCTTATGAACTCTACATAACCAATAAAACATTCTAGCATTTTTGAATTGACCTATGCAATTATCCAACCATATGAGATTTTCTCTCATTTGAATGCCTCTCTCTTTTAAATTTTTATAAAATATATCAAAACAATATTGAACAAACTCAGATGAATGTAATTGATTATCACTTACATAAAAATGGTACTCTCTCAAAAAAATTCTATTATCTTCTCTACTATCGTTTGCATATCTATAAACAATATGAATAAATATAGCTACTTGCACTAAATTATAATACTATGATTGAATTTCTTCTTGTGGAGCAAGAGTATAATTTTCAGCAAAATCAACAATTGACAATATAGTTCCAATTGGGAATGTGTTTTTACATAAATGAAATTGATTATCAAGTCAATTAACATACTGAGAGTGTTTAACATATTAGGTACAATATTATGTTTAAATTCTTTAATAAATGCATGCACAATAATTTTTTCCATAATTAGCTCACACTATTTTCCAAATTTTTCATCTTTTAAAGAATACTCAACATTTTAAAAAAAATTTACATCCACTAATTGTTGTCCAAATTCATCTAAACTACATTCGTGCATACATTCTCCTAGTAATGAAAAGTTACCACATCTATTGCATTCTCCAGAAATACATGCTTTTAAATAAAATAAGTTTCCATTAGAGGGTTCACAAAATAAACTTGCTATAAAAATTTTGATTCTTTCAGGTGGCATATTAATACCACAAATGTCCTACATAATTTGGTTAGCATGCAAAGTACATTGTATATATCGAAAACGATCATAATAATAATGAAATTGTAAATGAGTCTTACAACAACAAGAGATTTGTTGCTTATTAATTCTAACATACAAAGGTTTACACTTTATGAATGATCTTTGACTTATGCTAATATTCAATGGTAAGATTGAAGCATCTAAAAAAAATTTATATAGTCCAGTTTGAGTCATATCTAAGAGATGCTTTGGATATGAGGTTCACAAATTTTGGAACCCACCCTTAATTTTAAGACATCTCTAATGTTAGGTGATACTCTTGTATTATCATGCCAAAAAATTTCGATTAAAGATTTAATTTCATTAGTTAATTCATGTCTGATCTTGGGAGTCTACCACTAAAAATCCAACATTGATTAAATTCAATACTTTCTCTTCTTTTAGCAGCTCTTATCAAAGTTTTAGGATTTACTTTTATACATTTACTAATCTTACTTAACATTCTTTTATTTGAAGTTGCTTTATTAACTAGAGTAGTTGTTATTGCACGACGAGCTGCATTCTTATCTTTAGATTGACTTTTCTTACCTATAAAATCAATAGCATTAGCAACACAAGATATGACTTGTTCTACTGAATCATCTTTCTTTTTTAGTTTCATAAAAATACCTAATTTTTTCATCACATTTTTCATTTTCAACATTCTCATCAATTGCACCATGAGTTGACATAGAAATCCTAATTTCTTTCTATAAAAAAATATTTTATATATTCTATTTCCATGAGTTCTAATTTTTCTCCAAGAAAATTTACCATGAAGGTTATCTAGCACATCTTTTTCAATTGTAAAAAAACATTTTCATCTTCATCCATACAAGGGGTTTCATTTTCATTTTCAAACATAAAAGGGATTTCATTCTCATTTTCATCAATATGAGGGATTTCATTCTCATTTGTATTCTTATAAGATATTTCATCATTTTTTATTTTTGCATTGTTTCAACCCTAGAATTATTGATATTATCAATGGTATATCCAACTTCTTCTAAATAACTAGAATAAATATTATCAATACTTGGGTTTGAAGATATACCTGAATGGATTGTTTGAATAGGTGCATTTTACATATCATTGGGAGTTGGATGAAGACATGTACTTGAAGTTGTTTGCATAGGTGCTATTTCCATATCATTCAAAGTTGAAGTTGAATGCATAGTTGGGTTTGTCTCCATAATTGCATTTTCTTCCATATTCACCATCTCCACATTTGAATCATCTACATTCATCTCATCATTCATGGTTTCCTCTTCAAAATTCATGGAACTAGATGCTTCAAAAAATTTCATTTGATGAAACCTTTCTCTTCTATCCCTTTGCCTTTGTGCCTCCATTTCTTTATTTGCTTGAATTTCTTCGGGTGTCATTAAATTTCTACATTTTTCTTTTCCTTTGCTTTGATCCCATGGTTACCAAACCCTCTTTGATAAAAGAAAATTGATTCTTAACCTATTTTCAAATTTCCATCTCCTTCAAATATTCAAATAAAACTATGCAGTATGAAGATCCTTTCTTCTATAAACTTTGAAGTACAAAAACATCATGAACACATCCAAAATTTATCTTTTTCCAAATCTTCTTGTAAAATGTTCTTGTACTTGAATCCACTTCAAAAAATTCAACTTGCACTTGTCTCTCCCAACAATTTGAATAGAATATTTCCTGCACAAGAAAAAATTGCAATAAAAAATGTAGAAAATGGCACTTTCAGACCGTATTGCAGAAAAGGAATGTTGTAGAAAAACGTGTTTTATTAGTATTTTCCAAATCAGGAAAAAATGGCTATATAAGAAATGCATACACATTATAAAACATGTACGCATTATATTTTAGGAATGCATATGTGTTACATTTACCCAACAGGTAAATAGATAACGTGTACGCGTTATGTAACACGTACACATTTTGTTTAAATAACACGTACACACGTTTTAATAACACATACGTGTTATTAAAAATTTAAATTTCCAACCCACATGTAGCCTTGGTTTTAGGCTCAGGAAAGGCTTGGAAATTCAACCCTTAGCGTTTGACCTACAACTAAAAAATGAAGGCAGATTGAAGAAGAATGTCCAACTTTGGCAATATGGTTGATGGACTTTTTCTCTTAATCAATTTATAAAATTAAAACCCATTAGAGAAAATGATGTCTAGTTTCCAAATATATAATTTTTATTAATATTAATTTTTTTTTTATCTTTTAATTAATTTCTAAGCAAACTAGTCCTTAAAATTGAAATATTAGGCTTTTTTTTGTTTTTTAATAACTTTATTTTGGTTAAGTTTCTTTTTAAAAAATTATATGACATCAATATTCATACAATTCTTTACACAATGAAACAAAAAAATTCAAAAAAATGTTTAGTTTAGGTCCAATTATGTTGTCCGTACGTGTTGATTTTTAAAAACGGAAATTAAGGCCAATAAAAATTCAATAAAAAATATATATTAAAAAAAATTACAAAAAAAATTCCTCATCAATATTCATGTTGTTAAATCTCTTTCCCCAAAAGGAATTAGAAAAATAATTTTATTTGGCTAAAAAAGTGGTGTCCGTACACATGCATGGTATGGTTAAAAAAAGGGACTTTTAAAAAGTGATTTTTATACATCCCTATCAAAATTTAATTTCTATAATTTGGGTATTTGAATAATTTACATATTTGGAAACTAGATTCAAAATGATAAATTTCATATTATTGAATTCTTTTAAGATTCATTGTGTAAGTGCCTCAAATTTTCAGTCCAAGTGTGATAAATTTTGGAAAACAGTAAAAACACTTCCACTTTTTGAGTTTTTTATGGACCCAACTTCTTGCATCAGCCCACACGGTCAACCAAACCAGTGTAAAACACATAGAACAATTAATCTCAAAACTTCCAAAAAAATAAATATCTTCAATGCAATCAGAACATCTTAACTCTAGAACTGCAAGTCAAAAGATTTCATCAAAGAGAAATCTAGACCAACAACTTTTCTCCTGGACCTCAGCTAGAACACAGAAAAACATAGTTCACAACTAGTGAACACAACTCGAACTTCACAATGAACCAATAGCTAAAAATTTGGATATAGCAACCTTCAACAACCCTGACCAACATATCTTAACCGCACAAACATAGGGACAAGTATTGGATCATCATCCTAAGAAACAACTGAATAATTGTTACAATCTTTAAACTTTAATACAGTTTTCTCAATATCCTCAACACATACAGCCAAAAACAACTAGTAGATAACTAGTTGACATAAATGACAACACTTTCATTCCCTTTTCCATTTTTACAACAATCTCCCCCTTTGTCATTGATGGCAACACATGATTTGAAAAACCATCAAAGACACCATACCATTTCTGAGTATACTTCTCAAGATTTGTTTTTTGCTTCTCCCCCTTAGAAGATCATCTACCTCATTACCTACTTTCTCTCATTAGCTTTCTCTCCTTTTCACATGCTTTCTCTCCCCCTTTGACATCAATGGAAAAGGGAAAAGATATATTCATTGAATCTTCCTTTGACATGAAAACATAATACTCACTTGATATTTGATAGATATATGCTTCATCCTCTAGTGCACCATAGGATTCTTCAAAATGTTAATTGTACTTGTATTATCATAGAAGAAAGAAATGGGATCATCATATAACATTGTGATATCTTTCAATGTCTATTTCATCCATAGAACTTGTGTACAACAAGATGCAACAAGACAAAAAGACTGAATATTGCTTCTTAATCAACCATGCCACCAATCTGCATCCAAGAAAGAAATTCATCTCCCCAAACATAGACATTTCAAATTCTTTCTTCATCTCTTTCGCAAACATCTTGCACATCTTTCCATTTCCTCCAAAGATAATGTTGTCAACATATACAACTACAATCAAGATTTTTTCATTTTCAATCTTAAAGTATAAATTGTTGTCTTCCATGCCTTTGTTAAATCCTTGCTAAATCAAATATTTTTCTAAACTTGCATACCAAGCTCTAGGAGCTTGCTTCAATCCATATAAAGCTTTCTTCAATCTACACACCATATCTGGTTGATCTGTTAACTGAAATCCTTCCAATTGTTCCATGTATACTTCTTCTTCCATCTAACCATTCAAAAATGTTGACTTGACATCCATCTGATAG
Organism: Sequoia sempervirens; assembly: GCA_007258455.2. Classification (NCBI taxonomy): domain Eukaryota; kingdom Viridiplantae; phylum Streptophyta; class Pinopsida; order Cupressales; family Cupressaceae; genus Sequoia; species Sequoia sempervirens. The sequence goes on along the minus strand of VDFB02256132.1, from coordinate 54,790,627 downwards.
AATTTGAAATCTTTATAAGTAGTTAATGCCAAGAAAAACCTTATAGCTTCCATTCTTGCTACCGAGGAAAAAGTTTCCTGAAAATATTTTCCTTCTAGTTGTGAGTAGCCTTTACACACAAGCCTCGATTTATTTCTAACAACTTCTCCATTCTCATTCAACTTATTTTTGAATACCCATTTTTATCCAATGATATTTTTGTTTGCCAGTCTTGGGACCAATTCCCAAGTCTGATTCTTCTCAATCTGCAAAATTTCTTCTTTCATTGCTTCCTTCTAATGTTCATCTTAATAGGCTTCACTTACTATCTTCGACACAATCTTAGAGAATAAACACAAATTTACTTTAGCAGCAGCTTCTTGAACTATTTTATTTTTCCTTTCAATGACTCCATTCTGTTGAGGAGTTCTTAGAGTAGATAACTGTCTCTTTATTCCATGCACTTCACAAAACATATCGAACTCATGGGAGGTGAATTCTCCACCTCTATCAAATCTTAAGAATTTTATCTTCAAATTCACTTCATTTTCAACCATAGCCTTGAATTCCTTAAATCTATCTAATGCATCTGATTTCTCTCTAAGAAATGTAACCCATGTACATATCTAGAATAATCATCAATTAAAAGCATAAAGTACCTTTCACCAAGTAGACTTCACACTCTCATAGGACTGCAGAGATCTGTATGAACTATATCCAGTAATCTAGTAGTAGATTGTTCTCTTGATCTGTAATGATTTCTTGTTTGCTTCCCAAACTGACAATTCCTGCAAATAGCATTGATAGGCTTTGTAATTCTTGATAAATCTCTCACGGCCTAAACAACACTAATCCTTGCCAAGTTATCAAAATTCATGTGACACATTCTCCTATTCCATAATCAACTGCCATTTATATGAGTCATAAAGCATCGTCCATTAACACCCTTATGTTGATAAATATTCCCTTTAGATTTCTTTCTTGTAGCAATCAATGTTCTAGATCCTTTTTGGATCTCACATTTCTCATCCTTAAACACAAGATTATACCCTTTCTGCACATCTGAAAATTGCTCAACAAATTATTCCTTAACCCCTTAACATAGTAAACATAATCAGTATGATGCTTGCCATCAAAACTTACTGAACCTATCCCACAAATTTTAGCACCAGTATCATCTCCAATCATAACTAGACCTCCCTCATATTTCTCAAGCTTTACAAACTTAATCTTATCACCAATCATGTGATGTGAGCAACCACTATCATCTACCCAAAAATTATTTTCTTGTTTAGCATGTAGGACAGAGATAACAATACCTTTATTTTTCTCCTTCTACTTCTTCAGAGGACTTTCCTTTACCTATTTTCTTAAATTAGTAGAAGTAGGTTCATCCTTAATCACCAAGAAAAAGCATTCATTATCATCTGGATCTTCATATTCTAAATCTTCATCTAAAATACTAACATTCTCATTCACATAGTAAGCTTTGTTAATATTCTTTCCTTTCTTTTCTTTCTCATATCTTTGTTTATTCCTTTTAGCTCTTTTTGAACACTTTGCAGCATAATGACCTATTTCTCCACAACTAAAGCACTTAAAGGGAAACTTACCCTCGTACTTACCGAAGCCTTTTCTCATTCTTCTTGCAAAGTTAGCTTCTATTTCATCAAATTTTTCTTCATCCAAATCTTTAGTTTTCATAGCTTTAAAAGTAGTCTTTGTTTTGCCTCCATTTCTTAGACTCGACTTCCTCATTTGATAAGATTTCAAAAATCCTAACAATAGATCCTTAGTACAAGTCTTATAATCTATATTCTACTCAATAGTACCTACCTTCTCACTATAAGTATCAAGAAGAGTTATGAGAATCTTCTTTACAATCTTGGTTTCATCTATAGTAGTGCCAAGAGATTGCATTCCAGCCACTACCTCATCCAATCTTTGTACATAAGATTTGACATTTTTGTCTTCGAACATATGTATAAGATCAAACTATGTTTCCAAATTCTATAATTTCACCTATTTAACTCTTTCATCACCATCATCTGCCCTTTCTAAAGCATCCCATACTTCCTTAGTTGTCTTCAAATTTTGAACCTTAATCAACTCAAAATGTACCAAACTATTCTTCAAGATGAACTTCACCTTATTATTTGCTTCATGTGCTCTGATTTCTTCAAATGTACTCAGACCATTAGTAGGAGGAGTGTAGGGATTCTTATAAGCTTTATCCACATCATATCCACAATACTTCAGATATACTTCCATCAATACTTTCCAGATACCATAATTAGTGGTGCAAGGCACCATAGCTCATAGCGGTAAATGTAGACACATAAAAATGACCTAGGCCTACAAGCTCTATTTTACCACTTTTGTCCTAGCATAGCTATGACATTTAATTATGTCCTTGGTCCACATTCAACTATTAATTAAATAATTCATAATTATTCAATTAATTTATCTCTTTTATTCTTCATGATTATTAAATAAATAAATTTTATTTATTTATTCAATACATCTTTAATTGTCTAAATTTTCCCGCAATTAAATAAATTTATTAATTTATTTAATTACCTTTGTTCATTTATGTCTTCTCGATTATTAAATAAATGAATTTTATTTATTTATTTAGTATGTCAATAATTTTTATAATTAAATAAATTTATTAATTTATTTAATTATCGGTCATAATCCTCTAAATTAAATTATTATCTTTAATTATTTAATTACCTAATTTTAAATGAATGAAATTATTTAAAATGATTTCATTTTATTAACTGTCACTTCATTTTGGTAAATAATCTGAAAATTGATTATTTATTGTCACACAAAATCCATATTTTGAATTTATTTAATTCAAAATGGTAATCTTCTTCCAAAAATCAAGTAATTGAGCAAATTCTTGATTTTCCAAATCTACTTTTCAGTTCAACCTTTATCCTCTTGATTTTTCAAATCTTACAAATCAAGCAGTCTTTATCTTCTTGATTTTTGAAAATCTTTATCTTTTTGACTAATTGTCACATTTATTCTTGACTGCTGATTCAATTTTCTCAAATGACATCTTGACCACTCATTTAATAATTTCTTCCCTAACCCTAATTGGGGACTATCACATGAAATCTCGTCCATTGATTTTAGGCTTTTTCAATTTTCAATCTCGTTCGTCCGTCCAAAATTACATTTTCCATAAAATGCCAATTTTACTCATATTTTGGGACCACTTCATTATTATAGAAATTTATGCTTAGATTTTACTTTGCATTTAGCTTATTTACTTTGATTATTTACTCATAGGCATTTTGTCATCAAATCCTTCAAAACTTGCAAAGGGCTTGGTCACAATCATTTGCTCACACACACAAATCTGAGGGCAACAATCATACGCTACAAGCTAGAAGGTGCTATGGAAATGAATCATGGAAGCAATGAGTAACAGGTATAACTATTTTAATTTGCTTAAGATTTCAATTTATTTCATAGTTTCTTTGGGTTTTGTTTATTAATCTAATCTGCTAACCTACTTGAAAATAACCCATTGATACATTGGTAAACCCAACTTGTTATTTTTTTTGCTTCCGTACGGTTTTTGGTTTTTTGTCTTTTTTTTGTAGGTACAAGTACGAAACGACACATTCATGCTTTTTCGAGCCGCATCCACTGCATCGTGATGCATTTGACAACTAAAATGCCACACTCGCTCTGCTGAGCTGCAATCACAGTCGGGAAAGCTGCATTTGAAGATTCAATTAACACATCTGCCTATTAAACCAAAACACGGGAACGTGACACATTTGCTGCACAAAGAGACACATTCGCTCTTTTGTGATGCATTTTCCTAGTAAAATTTCTTTTCAAATTTTGCATTCGGGTTTTTCTATTTTCTATTCTTGGTTGCTTTACATTCTGGTTTTCTTTTGCATTCTGATTTTCTTCTGCATTTTGCCTAGCATAGGGTTTTTTCGTGTTACTAATATTTTTTTGCAGCGTGTGGCAGTTACATCTCGTGGGTCCAAGACTAGTTGATAAAAATCCTAACTTGTGCTTTTGCAGGTTCAAGTGTCCAAGAATTATTTCAAAACATTGTGCTTGTTCTTTTTAGAATAGAAAACATTTGTTTTGGTGCATTTAAAATGAACATGCTTTCAATTCTATCTAATTATGTTTGAAACTGGTAGGCGAATATGCTCTCACCCTATGCAAAATAGGTGATCAGAAAGCTAGACCCACTTTGTTTTGTGTAACCCTAATGCAATAATCGAAGTATCATCTCCTTCTACACAAACACGTGATCCTAGGTGTAAGAGAAATGGTTATTTCCTCTAGAAATTGGGCCTGCCAGGGTATTTCATCACCTCTAGGCGACTCAAACCGGCAACAAAGCTAAAGCCAAGCTACCCCCGACCGGTATATAAATGTGAATCTTAAGGGAAAACCTAAGATTACGAGTGTGGATGTGCCATACGGACCAAGTAGTACTCCCCGAAACCCTATTGAGCTTAACCTCTTTAGGTTGGAGTGTCTCCTAAATAGATATTAATCTTGTGCCCCATGTATGGCCACTCAAATGGGGGTCCTAAATTAAACACCATTGTTTAGTAGCCAAAAACCTTCTATTTGCTAGCACAGCACCAGTCGGTGTGAAGGCATCCACATCTTCGTAGTCTATAGTAGAGGTGATCAATCTGCCATGGAAGTTTCATGGGCGTTGGAAGCTTGGTTGGCCTGAGAAGAGAGTGCACTGTAAGGGGGAGCCCATGCAGCCAAGCTTCTGAATTCACATGCTACTGATATGTGGTTGGGGAAACCCATGTGGAATCTAGTGGATATTGTCTTGGCTTAACCATAGGATTGTACTTGTTCTCTTTTGTGTTTGATTAATTTCAAAATATCATGCTTGCCAAGTGTTTGCCGGTTACTGAAATGACACAAACAACACTCAAACATTTGGAAACAAATAGTCAATCTTTAAACAATTCAAGTTTTTGACTAAAACATCAAGATAATTGACTTTTTACATTCTGCACTACATCTTTTAAACCACAATCACTCTAACACACCGCATTTGACAGTCTTTGCAATGCATTTTCTCTACTAAAATACATTTGCTACTCCAAACACCACATTCATCTTTCATGCACCACATTTTCTATATTGAAAGCCACATCTGCTATATTCAACCGCAATTGACATCTTAAAAGCCACATTTGTGAAATTGTATTGCATTTGCTACCTGGAATGCCACATTTGACTACTTCAACACATTTGATACCTCAAATGATGCATTTTGCTGGAAACAAAATAAGCCCTGTTTCAGACTAGAATTCAAGTCTAGACATCTTAGCCTGCTGTCAAATATCTTTTCAAAAAATGTCTCTATCAGAAACCAGAACTAAAATTGTTCAAAATGTCCATCATTTGCATTCATTAGCTAGCATTTTCACCATAGGATTAATTTTCCAAATTTTTAGTTGCATTCCCTAGGCATTATAATCATCATTTTTAGCATAAACTTGTCCTTAGGATTCATCTTGGTAGAATTTGGATTAGGCTCACTCACCTCACTTTGCGAAACCTTTGTCTTCAAAACTAGGTTATCTTGGGACATAGTCATTATTCCTTTTTTAAGTCATTGTATTTTTTGTGAGAGCCTCCAACTCAACAGTCTAGTTAGGAAGGCTCACTCATCATTTTGACCTCATCACTTAGTCTCCTTAGCAAGTCCTTTTGATAACCAAAATTGAGACATAAGTCAAGTTTAGAGAGGTTAGGAAAACCTTTCTCCAAATATTGTCCAACTTACTCCACATTTTGAACTTAGACTTTGCATTGTCCATCTTAGTCTTCCTTTTTCACTTAGGCTTTACACTGATATCATTCACCCTAGTCATCATTTTGCACCTTGACTTTGCATTAATCACCTCAATCCTTAGTCAAAAAAATCCAAAAACATAGTCTTGCATTGCCATCCCTTATTATCAAAAATCCAAAAAAAAACATAGGCTAGCATCATCCTTGCATTTAGTTGTCATTCTCATCACTCTCATTTGAGCAATTTCCTTGTATGGTGGAAACTAGACTCCAAAGAAAGAAAAGACAAATGGAAAACTTTGGAAAAGATTCCAATTCCAACATCGTTAATCACACATGTGACCCAAATTAGATGTTTGATGACCCATTTAGCAACACAAATACTCAACCTCTCAATACCATACCATCCTCATCAAACAACCCCTTTGAACCATTCTTACATAAGGATTAATATGGACAACTACTTGAGGAAAACCTAGAAGTAGCAGCACAAGATCCAAAAGTGGCCTACTTCGTAGAACAAATGGTCTTATATGACAAAGAAAAATATTTGGCTATACTTTTAAGTCAAGGACCTAAATTACCCCATGGGTTCAACATTAATACTTTGAGATCGACATCTCTTGAACATAACATCAACAATACACATAACATGTCCAATAGTGGTCAACCTCCAAACAACACAAGCAATACATTTTTTGATGCTACCTCACAAAATGTCACAACTACCATGAGTGCTACCTCCAACATTCCAAACCATTCCAATTCAATCAACACAACATCCATTGGAGGAACACAGTTCGTCACACTGCCCACAATATCCACAATATCATCCCAATTGGTTGGAGCCAACTTTGGGTCCTCAGCAATGTGGGAAAGTTATTCCAATCCTCTATTTACCATCTCAGTAAATGCCATGGGGGCATCATCAAGCCACTCAAACCCTCCATTTATGACTACCTCTAGTACCATGAGTGCATCTTCATCAAATCCTCTCACTGGTGCCTCACATAATCCTTTGGGAGGAAGTAAACGACATCTCCTTATTCAAGGACCACAACCAAATGTTAACACGTCAACATAACTTAATGCCATCACCTCCCAAGGACAAAATACAAACATTCCCCTTGTACAATCCCAAAAATTTGGACAAGGAAATCAAAACACACAACCTATGGAATCATTCACACATCAAAATATTCATGGTCGCCATATTCCTCAAATATCAACCCAAATGGCTAGGGGACACATTCCAACATATTCATCCCATATTCATACCCACCAACATGTCCCTAATCCTAACTTTCAATACCAACAACATGCAAATCAGAACACATCATACATGTCACAACAACACATCCCTCAACAACGCACCAACATCCACTCACAACAAATGGGGACCCATGGTGTACCAATCAATCCAATGTATGGGGCCACAAATGACCCTATAATCGATGCCTTCAAGCAAAGCTGATGGGTCTAGAGAAGACCATAGAAAATATGGAAATATCTGACAAGAAATCACAAGTTTCATATGATTTATCCGTATATCCCTTTGACATGAACTTATCCATGCCACCATTCCCTCCGGGATATGTGTCACCTAATTTTACCAAATATAGAGGAAAGAAAAATCCTATCGAACATGTCTGAGAATTCATGACCAACTATATGGATGTCGCCTATGAACAAACTTACTTGTTGAGACTATTTTCTAAAAGTCTTGCAGGTCCTGCCCTTGAATGGTTCTCCACTCAAAAGGATATCAAAACATGGGATGAACTTAAACACAAATTCATAAAAAATTACTCATACAATATTGACATGGACACCTCTATTACTAGCTTATGTAATCTTACACAAGAGGACGCTGGTGAAATGTTCATCCCATTCTTCCAAAAATGGAGAAGTCTAGCTAGTCATTATCACATTGACATACCCGAAAAGGAAAAGGTTGACATGTTCTTTCAAACACTTCTAGGCCCCTTAAAATATGGATTGCAAGTGCATTGTTGCACAACTTTCATAGACCTAGTCAAAAAGGGTGTCCAGGTTGAGAAAGCTCTTATTGCAAAAGGAGAGCTAAAATATGGTCCTAAAAAAACAACTATAAATCCTCTCGCTAACAAAAATAAGTACTCGGTAAAAAATAAACACGTTACCAATGACGGTGTTGTCAATGCCAAGGCTGTCAACACTATGGGTCCTGTACTAGCTTGAAAGGGGTTCAACTGCAAAAAAAACCAACAAAAATACTAACACCCCCCACCAATTCCATCCCAAAAACCAAAATGGTCAAAATAGTCAAGTTTAAGGACAATTCCACCAAACAAGACAATTTCCAAAAAGATGAACATACTTGGCATTGGGAGAACCAATTGACGATGTCCTTAAAAGGCTCCTCCAAAACGGTCTCATCACACTTGAAGAACCTAAACTGTATGACCCAGGGCAGTTTAAACCATCATGGTGGGATGATAATAAAGGACATAAGACATCATCTTGTTGACAACTCAGAAATATTGTGCAAGACCTTATTGAAAGTTGAATAATCGAATTGGGTGGGCCACAATTTCCATCAAATGCTGACCATACCATTCATAAGAACCCATTGCAAGACCATGGTTCTAATAACACTTCCACGTCAGGTCCTAAGACAAACAATAATCAAACCAATTACCCCCACACCAAGTATGACTATTCTGGTGGACCTACTATAAACAATGTTTGAACTGATAATGAGTGTGTCAATACCATCACAGTTAAAAGAGCACCTCAATGCAACACCACTACTCGAAGCGGAAAGATCACCATAGATGGTCTGCCTCCTACTAGACAACCTAAGATCAACATACTTGGTCCATCTCCTAAACAACTACAACCTAGCTCATCTGTGAAGCAGTGGCAACCTAAGAGCCAGTTTAACCTTATCGATCAATTAGGAAAAGCCCCTACGCAGATTTCCATACTTGAGTTGCTTTGCATTTCTCCCATGCATAAGGCTATGCTGGATAAAACCCTGCAAGATTCATCCATCGCTAAGGATATTGATAACCAATTTGAGACTATGGTGGGGTACCTCACTACACCTCATCACATTACCTTTTCTGATCAAGATTATTCGTCACCCAAAACCAACCATAACGATGCACTACATATCAAAACTTTCATCCATAAGCACAAAGTTAGAAGAGTTTTAGTAGATGGGGGAGCAAAATTGAACATATGCTCCTTAAAACTGGTTAAGGCTCTAGTATTTTATGATGCATCCATAGACCCTACAAAGAACATAGTCATAAAAGCATATGATGATGAGGAATGTTCTTCTAGAGGTGTTATTTCTCTTCCTATCAGAGTGGGACCAGTCATTATGGACACAACTTTCTAGGTCTTGGATCTAGAATTACCTTACAACATCTTGCTTGGTCGCCCATGGATTCATGCCTTAAAGGTCATCCCCTCCACATATCACCAATGATTGCAATTCCCATTTGACGACACAAAAATCACCATATATGGAGACCTCGACCCTTTTCAATATTGTACCAACCTAAGGGGTATTTCCAAAAACCGAGTGCCCATTGTAGGTATCCTTTTAAAATCTACAAACAACTAAACTTCAAACAATGGGTTAGTGCCTTGCAAACTCTATCAAAATACCTCTATGAAATATCTTGCAAAATGCTTAAAACATGCAACAAAAGGATGAAAGAAAGCTACAAGCATAATGAAAACAAAAGCAAGTTACCTATTCCATAGTGGATTGGTGTCACATGTGCTAGTGACCCTTTCCCAATCCTTGATCAAAGCTCAAGATGATAAAATTCAAATGGAGATGATGGAGTGAAATGGACAAGATCAAATCTCAAATGAAGAGAGTAACCTTGCATGAAATTGTGGATCCTTGAATGAGAATTAAGGCCTTCTTTTATAGATTTTGTTGATGAGAGATTGGCCAAGATGGTGAATGTGGGACTAAAGATCCTCTAATGAGAAGATGACACTTGTCAAATGATGAGTGGTCAATGGTTGTGCAAGATTTGGGAAGAGTGCCCATGAGAGGGAGAATTTGAATTTGAATTTGCAATAAATTTTGAGAGGGGGACAAGAAAAACAACAATAAATGCAATGTTTGACTTGTCATGTTGAGGGAAAATGAGTGTTTTAATAAATCAATAAAATTGATTTATTGTGCAAGGGCTAGATCTAGATAATGCAAGTGGGATGGGATTAACATTTAATCAGGGTTAGATTAAATAGATGATGATTATGCTGATTTAATGTTGATTAGGTGAGTTGACTTTTAAGACTTTGATAATTGATTTATTTGAATTAGAAAATGATGGAATATGATTTAGGATTTGATTTAAATGAAGTCCTAATTTATTTAATTAAGTGGATGATGCAAGATGAAGGTTGAATGATAATGCTTATTTGATAAATGACCTTAGGAAATGAGATTATTTAATGAATGGATGAAAGTGCACCTGATTAATTGATGAATGGTCCTAATGCGACATCTAATTTGACTGAATCCGATCGAATGCATAATGTTAATTTTGCATGTCTACATTTTTCCCCTCTTTGAAGCAATGTACTTGTTGCGTTGGTTCAAAGAATAACTTTCCGCGATCAAAATTCAAAAATTTCCGATTTTTCAGATGCCCCAGTAGAAAGTACACTGGTACATTGCCCCCTCGAGAGATTGAGTGAAAATATTCGATTTGAGGTTCGATCTCGTGATAAAGAGGTTCAAAATGTATGGTTATGGATGACGATGCAAATGAGATGATTTTAAGATGCTTAGAATAACAAATCTATATTATCCTAAACAACTTAAATAATGATATGATACGAGATGGATGGGATGATGATGCTATGATGTGATATGCTGTGATTATGCAATGGATGATTTATGAAATGCTTAGACTAACAGATCTATATTATGATGATGATTATGCAATTCATGTGAAATGATCGATGTTTTCTATGATGTATGATATGAATGATATGTGATATGCTGACGGTTTGTAGATGCAGGATGGATGCATGATGGATGTACTGGTGATGATGATTAACTATTCATGATGTGATGTTAGTGTGGAAAATGAAGAAATTAGATGATGATAAGAGGATCCAACAAGCCAACATTATGAGAGATGATGATGAGAAATGATGATGATAGATGGATGATTTGCTTATCAAGGATTGGGATTTTCAAAGGGCCACTTACTTTATGTTTGATAACACACCTAAGCACGATGCATCAAGGTATAAAGGACCGGGATGGCGTTGTACTTAGTGTGATGGAATTTGACTCAAAAAATAAATAGGAGTATTCTTGTTCACACTTGACATATGGAAACCTTGCTAGGATGCACTTTAGAAGTCTCAAACATCTCGACCAAAACACGGAAAGGTATAACCAATCAATGCAATAGTCAACAAGCTATCTAAAACATCCTCCATACATATCTAACAAAGCAAGTATTCACCAAGTTATTTTACAAAACATCCAACAAGCACAGCAGACAAAAGATAATGATCGTTGCCCCATTCCTATCTCTCTAAATCCTTCGCTCGGATATCATCGAGAGGTCCTTGGAATGAGCGCAATAAGATAAATCAAAAGAAAAGACCAAAGTACACAAACAAGTCAATGTTCTTCAATACCGCTAACCAAAAGGGAATGTGTTTTAAGGATAAGAACCAAAACTTATTGCCAAAAGATAATGCCCATTGTAGGAAGGATACATCCTAGGACATGTTAGTGGATGGCCACGTCATTTCGTTTATCCAAAGTGTTCTTTCTGATAAATAATGCCCCTTGTAGGAAGGATTCATCCTAGACATGATGTTATCGATGATTGATATGAGACTGTTTGGATGATGGACTATCGACACAAAGACTTGACCAACTTGTTTACGTACTGACTAAGACTTGAGACTTGATGCTTTTGAGTTTTACTTTTAACCCGCTAGACTTGTTTCTAACTATTTCACCAAAGGTTGAGGATGACGATCAGTTTATTATGAATAGTGTTTATTGTGGTGCAAGCGAGATGAGGCGAATGGATTTTTTCAAATATTTGATGTTTTGCAATGTTTGAAATTTTGTTTTGGTATTTTTGAAGGATTTTACAAATGTTTGATTTTTAGATTTTCAATGTTTTGGGATTTTTAAAGTTTTAGTAGAGACTGCCTAAATACCTATCCTAGGGGTCTCGGGGGCTGATCCCGATGGGTCTTCTTACTCGTTATACCTTGAGAGACCCGCGTGGATTCGGTGATGGCTTAGTAGATTCTGAGATGATGATACCATGATGAGATGTCGAGTTTATTATATTGTTGCTATGGGAGTGACCCTAAATGTCTTAGGGGATGATCAAAAGTCAACCTTGCCTATGTTTAAGCTTCGGGGAGGCAGCGTGGATTCGACCGAGCTTGACCTTGTTTTGAATTTTTGAATGACTTTTTTATTTTGGATTTTGGAAATGTTTTAGATATTTTGGATTTTTTGATTTTATGATGTTTTGGATTTTTTTATTTTACGATGTTTTGGATTTTTTATTTTTGATGTTTTGGATTTTCTAATTTTGGGGACTTCAAGAACATACATGAATCTAATCTAACAAGGAAATTCCCCCAATGTGATGCAATAAACTACTCTGATAAAGGTAGGAAAAACTGACCTTGAGAATGGGCCAAGTAGTACTAGGAGGGATCATGAACACACAACCAAGCTATGATGTAGATGTGGCGGATAATTGATGGATGGAGATATGGATGTGATGGATGATGGAAGAGAAATGAAGGGATAATGACGAACAAGCCATAAAGGTCCTGGTGGATGGAAAGTGCTTATTTACACAAGGTGCCTGTTTGCTAGGTTTTCACCAAGGTACTTACCCAAAGTGCGACCAAAGTGGTTTTCACTAGAGACTGATTTTTTTTATCCATTTTTCTAATTTTTTTGGATTTTTGCTTTTTTGATTTTTTTGTTGTTACCAAGACGCTTGTTTGCCAGGTTTTCGCCGAAGTAACCATTTTTTTAGGACTTTTTCTAATTTTTTTGGATTTTTTGGTTCTACACCTTGAAAGAATTAGGCATAAAACTTTTTGAGATGGGAGCTATTCATGGGCTCCTGCAGAGGTTCCCCTTCGGGTGTTGATAACTGATATGCCCCTGATTTAAAGCTTGCTGTGACGATGAAAGGCCCTAACCAATTGGGTTCGAACTTGCCTTTGCTGTTGGGATTTGGGATATTTTTCTGATTTTCTTTTAAGACTAGTTCTCCAACTTGGAAAGTCCTGCTTCTGATCCTCTTGTTGTAGCTTTGTTTGAGTCTATTTTGATAGACTTGCAAGTGATTCAAAGCATCAATCCTTCTCTCATCCAGTAACTCTAGCTCGTTTAGTCTTGAGACTCGATATTTTTCATCAGTGATGAGATTTTGTAGTGATATTCTAAGGGATGGGAGCTTGATCTCAATGGGGAGTACGGCTTCTGATCCGTAGACCAGGGAGAATGGGGTGGCACCAGTGGCTATGCGGATGATGGTTCGATAAGCCCAGAGGGCGGGATTAAGCTGCAAGTACCATTCATGACCTACGTCATTGACTGTTTTCTTGAGGATTTTGAGGATGGTTTTATTCATGGCTTCTGCTTGGCCATTTCCTTGGGGATAGTATGGGGTGGAGAAGCGATGTTGGATTTTGAATTTCTCGCACAAGTTGCAAACCTCCTGGTTCTTGAATGGTGTCCCATTATCTGAGATAATGGCTTGTGGGACACCATAACGACAGATGAGATAGTTCATGATGAATTTTGAGATCTACTTTCCAGTGATGTAGGTCATGGGTATGGCTTCCACCCACTTTGTGAAGTACTCAGTTGCAGTTATAATGAATTTGTGGCCATTGGACGAGGTGGGTGTGATTTTTCCAATGAGGTCGAGTCCCCATTGTGAGAAAGGCCATGGTGTGATGATCGGATGGAGCTCTTGAGCTGGAGCATGGATGAGATCCCCATGTTGCTGACATTGTAAACACCTTTTAGCATGATCATGCGCTTCTCTTTCCATCATGGGCCAGTAATACCCCAGCCTCAGCAGTTTCTTGGCGATGGTTATCCCACTCGAGTGTGAGCCACAAATACCATTATGAACCTCGGTTAGAGTGGTTAATGCCTCCTCAGCATTTAGACAATGCAGTAAGGTACCTTCTATGATTCTACGATATAAGGTATCTCCTAGGATGACAAATCTAGATGCCTTTTTAATAAAGGTTCGTTTTAGGCTCGATGGTAGGTTAGCGGGTATGACTCCTATTCGAAGATAAGTGTAGATGTCATGATACCAAGGATCACCAAGACCAACGATTTCACACACATATTCTGATTCTGGTACCTCGAATGTGGGAACGAGAAGCTGCTCGATCAAAAATTCATATTTCAGCACATTGTGAGGGATGTGTACTAGAGACCCAATTGTAGCCATGGCGTCAGCAGCTCTGTTGTTGGTTCTTGGAATCTGCTCAAATGTTATGTCAATAAAGGATTCCTTGAGAGTCTCCACCAATTTCTTGTATGGAGTAAGTTTGTCATCCTTAGTCTGATATTCATCATTGACTTGATTTATGATCAACTAAGAGTTGCCATAGACCTTGAGAGCTATGATATTCCACTGCACTACTATTCTGAGACCTATAGTCAAAGCCTCATATTCTGCTATGTTGTTTGTGCAAGGGAATGCTAGTTTGTATGACCTTGGTATGCAATCTCCTTGGGGGGTGATGAAGAAGATACCAGCTCCTGATCCGTGTTGTGTGTATGACCCATCGAAGTATAGTTTCCAGTGATCAGCAATGTTGAGGTTAAAGATGGATTTGTCTAGAAATTCAGATACAAGAGGATTCTCAAAATACATAGGTGCTTCTGCTAATTGGTCTGCAATAACCTGTCCCTTGATGGCTTTCCTCTCTACATACTCGATGTCATATTCTGATAATATCATGACCCATTTTTCCATTTTGCAAGTTAACATTGCCTTGGATAAGAGATACTTGAGGGGATCAATTTTGGCAATAAGCTTGATCTTGTGTGCCAACATATAATGTCTGAATTTTTGGGATGCAAACACTACTGTGAGGCAAGCTTTCTCGATGAATGAGTAATTTAGCTCGTGACCGACCATTGTCCTGCTGATATAGTATATGGTCTTTGTTCGCTTTCATCATGTTGTGAGCAAGAAGAAGAGCTCCTAGGGCTGCTGTTGTTGCTGACACATATAAGATCAATGGCTTTCTCGGGGATAGGTGGCATTAACACTGGAGGTGTCAGTAGATATTCCTTTATTTTGTTGAATGCCTCTTAGCGCACTTGGTATCCCATTTGTATACTACCCCTTGTGGAGTAGGTGTGAATACGGATTCTGCTGCTGGTTATTGCTATGAACCTTCTAATGGATTGGAGCCTTCCTTGGAGGCCTCTCAGTTGTTTTAGATTCCTTGGTGCTTCCATCTCAAGGATTGCTTTGACTTTTACGGATCCACCTCGATACCCCTCATGGAGACTATGTATCCTAGTAATTTGTCCTGATTGCACATCGAAGATGCACTTCTTGGGATTTAGTTTGACCTTGTATTCCTCTAATCTGTCAAAGATAGCACTTAGGGTTGCTATATGATCTTGTCTTTTTCTTGACTTTGCAAGGATGTCGTCGACATAGTCTTCAACTATTTTGTGAATCATATCATGAAATATCAGTGTCATGGCCCTTTGATAGGTTGCTCCTACATTCTTTAGGCCGAATGGCATCATGTTCCAGCAATAGGTTCCCCATGGGCAAGTGAAAGTTGTCTTGTGTTGATCTTCTTTTGCTATCATAATCTAGTTGTATCCTGAAAATCCATCCATAAGTGATAGCATCTCATGCCCTCGCTGTCATGTCTGCTATCGTAATAGATGTTGGGGAATGAAATCATCAGCAGGACATGCTTTATTTAAATCACGAAATCGTCCTTGGTCGATAAGCTCAGGTTTGGAAATAGGTACCCAAGTTCGATGCCGTGCGGATAATCAATTGGTGAATGAATCAGAGCATCTAATAGCTTTTGAGCTCCATTTTGACTAACAAAGCAATTTGAGGATGCATTTTGCAAAGCTTACGATGGGTTTTGCATGCGGTCTACTTTGCTAGGTGAGTGAACCGATATTTTGGATCAATACGGCATATCGGCCTTAACTCCATACAGTTTATTTGTCACTTTCCCTTAGGAATCTTTGCTGGAGTTTAACATCTTCTAATAATAGTGATTCCACATAGAATGTTATATCTGGTCTCCTCTGTTCCCTGGATTGGTAGGTTGCATTTTTGGCCAAGGTAGCGGCTTCTCTTGATGAATAGCTCTTAGGGGAAGATTGAATCCTTCATCCTCAGGTGCCTCAGAGAGGTTTTCACCATTGGATACATCCTTTATTTTTACTATTTTCTTGTCAGAGAGTGCCACGGTGTGGTTTTCACTCAAGGACTTGGATATGATTCTTAGTTTCTCACTTTTGCGACTGAAAGATTCAATCGTTTCCCCATAGTAGGCGTGTGTGTCTAAATCCATTTTGAATCCTGCCTTGTGATCTCCATCTGGAATGTTATCCATCAACCCCATGAATTCTGAGAGCGCTTCATCATTTTCGAATGTATCGAGAACTGGTGGTCCTCGTTGGTCATAGTTGATCAGTTGGGGGTAGACTAAGTGGATCTCATGATTTTGCATATCTAGTTCAAAGGATATGGTACTAATCATACACAAAGTGGTATCTTCAAATAACCTAGGGAGATTGGATATGATATCTTCGTCATCGCTACTAATGTAGGGCTTGGTTATAAAATTATGTGTGTCCCTACCTGTGACTATTGGTGAGTGTAGTTGTACTATTACCAGCTGAGGAGAAACATTAGCAGCTCTAACCGGAGGACTTCGGCCACGTATGGTTATTCTCGGAGTGGCACATCCAAGACCAAGATTTGTTATGGGTCACGTCTCCAGCATGATAGGTATTATGAGGCCGTTATCATTTTGTCCCAATCTCTGGTTTTGGTCATAGCCCATTGCAAGCATCATGTGCAGGCCTCTACTTCTTTCATCCATTGGTAATTCAAGTGTCGGTCTTTCATCTCGATACAACATGTTTGATGGATTTTCTTCAATTACCTCATGGCCAAGGTCTCCCCACCTTGTGAATTCAGGATAATTTTTAGGATAGGTTTGAGATGTGGGAGCTTGATTTTCTTGTGGGCGTCCTCGTGATCTTGGAGATTGTGGTAACTCTCCTATCACAAAAGTATTGTTAGGGATCCTATAACTTCCACAACCATCCTCTTGGATGATGAGCTTGATATCGGATATGGTGGGAATGGCGAGTGTCTCTGTCACAGAAGTGGACGTGAGAGTGGCAGGATTGATGTATGATGTGGATGGGCCCTCATCATTTTTCGGCACTTGGGGGATTTTGTAATATTTGGCTTCAAGGTTCTTGCAGTATGAAAACGGCTCTGGATCCCCATGGACGGTAACCTCTTGTCCATTATGTGTGAATTTCACACATTGGTGGAAGGTTGATGCTACAACTTTCATTGCATGGATCCATGGGCATCCCAGGAGAATGTTGTATGGTAAGTTGAGGTCCAGGACCTGACAGGTGGTTTCCATAAGCGTTGGCCCTACTTGGATAGGGAGCTTAATTGTGCCCTGAGACACTCTTTCTTGGTCATCATATGCTCTAATTGTGATGCCCTTCCCTTTATCAATGGAATCTTCTGATATCTTTAACTGCTTGATGAGACTAAAAGAACAGATGTTCAAACCTACACCTCCATCCACCAAGACCCTTTTGATTTTGCTTTTGTTCACAATGACCTCCAAGTCAAGTGCGCGATTGTGAGATGGTTGGGTAGGAAAATCTTGGTCAAAAAATGTAAGGAGATTAGGTGTTATGATGTTTCCGACCATAGCTTGGAATTGTTCTGCATCGAGGTTTGCAGGGACGGTAGATGAGGCTAATGCTTCCTCAAGGATCTTTTTATGTGCTGATGAGATTTTTATCAACTCCATGATGGAGATGTGTGCTAGCATTCTATTGAGTTGTTCTACAGCATTAGCTATATGGAGCGACTCTTGATGTAGGGACTCTATTAGGTTAGGATGACCACCGCAATGGTGACTTTTCCTCTTGTGGTGACTCCACAATCTTGAATAGAAGCTGATGAAATTGTTGATGTTGATGACCATGCAGTCTTCATTTAGGGAGGAAACGACTATTTCGTATACATGATTTACACTACCTTTTCCTTTATCCTTGTTATTCCCTTTGTTGCCATGATTTGGCATCGGATTAGTGTAGATTTTAAAATCCTGATTCCTAGTAGGTGCTTCCACATCTATGATTCTTTTGTCGATGAGATCTTGAATGATGTTCTTGAGTCTCATACAATTATTTGTGGTGTGGCCTTTGATTTTGTGGAATTCACACAGTTGATTCTCATTGTACCAAGGAGGTTTGACATCAGGTTCTTGATAATTCTCAAATGTAGGAGCTTGGATGAGTTTTTCGTCGATTAGCTTTTTCATGATGTCCTCAAGTGGCTCCCCCAAAGTAGTGTATTTTTGTTTGGGGTATGTTTTTGCGTTGAGGTGGTCCTCTTTGGTCATTGAGGTTATTGATGGTGGGATTATTGTTGGATTGATATGTTGTGTGATGAGTGTTTTGGCGTTGTGGTTGGATTTACGGTGCGGGTGTATTTTGGCGTGGACCACTAATGACCACCTTGGCATCGACAATGCCATCATTAGTGATGTTCTTGTTTCTCGTCCATGTACAAGGTTTATCATTGTAATTTGATGGTGGGCGATTTTTTTTTTGTTCATGATATGATGTTGATTTGATGGGTTGAGTCACAAGGGCTCTTTCGATGCTAAGCGCCTTGGATATCAATTGATCGTATGTGGTGATACCCTGAACTTTGAGATGGAATGATAGATGACTTTCAAGATTGGCTATGATTGTGCAGACTTGTTGTTCTTATGGCATGGTCTATTTGCTCTGATTGGCCTTGGATCGCCATCATTGAAGAAATGAAGTGAAAGATTCATTCTTTCCTTGTTTCAGAGCGTAGAGTTCTTCGAGACTAACATCCATTGTAATGTTACATGCATAGTTTCTAATGAATGCGTCTCTAATTTCTTCAAATGTCCTAATGCCTGAAGGTAAGCGAGAGAACCATTCTATAGCATCTCTTGCTAAGCTCCTAGGGAATAGCCACATTAGATAAGTATCGTCATATGCAACCTCCATACAATGAACCTAGAATTCCCTGATGTGATCTTCAGGGTTTCCCGTCCCTCGATATTTGTCAAATTTAGGGATCTCAAATCCCTTAGGAGATAGTTTCATGTCTAGGCTCCTATCAAATGGATAGGGACACAAGTTGCTTTGCATTTTGGTTGTTCGCCCTGATTGAAGATCGAGTACTTGTTGTGATAGCAACTTAAATTATGTCGTCATATCATTCTGAGGATCAGGGGGTGGGATGAATGTGTTTTGGGGTGTTGCAATCATGGTTTGGATGGATGGGTTGGTTTGTGCATTGTTCAATGGTATCGGTATGTTGTGGCGGGTGAAATGGAAGCTACTTGCTTTTGGATGAACAATGCTTGTTGTTGCTCTTGTTGTTGTTGTGCTAGAATTTTGCTTGTTGTTGCACTTGTTGTTGTTCTAACAATGCGTTGATGCCTTGTTGTTGCACTTGTTGTTGTTCTAGCAACACTTGTTGATGCTTGTTCTTGTTCCACAATGCTTGTTGTTAGACACTTGAATTCTATTGTGTTCTTGATATTGTTTTAATGCTTGTTGTTTTACTTTCCATTCGTTAGCATTGCAAGAAGTTGTACTTGTGCTTGTGCTTGTTGTGCTTGCGCTTGAGCTTGTACTTGGGCTTGCGCTTGTGCGGTTTGTTGTTGCAATAAAAGTTGTGCTTGAGTGACTCTTTGTGCTTGCAATGCTTGTGCAGCTTGGGCGGCTTCTTGTTGTTGTTGTTGCAATAAAGCTTGGGCTTGTTGTGCTTATTGCACTTGTAATACGGCTTGTGCGGCTTTAGCGGCGAGCGATAGCGAAGCTGTTACTTGCGGCTTTGTTTTACTTGTTGATAGCCTCTTTGGAAACTGACTTGCAATGTTGCATGGAGTGGTTTGATGTGGTGAATGTTGGTAGTGTGGGGTGGTGGTGGATTTGGAATGGTGGTAGATGATGATGTTGTGTTGATTATTTGGTTGGTGGATGGTGTTGTCATGTTGATTACGTGATTGGTGGATGGTGTTGTTGATGTGGTAAGTGGCGTCGTTGATGTGATTGGCCCTTGAGAGACCATGCTTTGCAATGTTTTGGGGGTGTTTGATGATGTTTCCATTGCTTGTGTGTTTGTCGTTTGTTGTTGTGATGTCAACAATAATTTTTGAGCATTTGGCAAGATGTTTTGATTGATGGTTGGGATGTATGTTTGATGGATACTCGGTAGAGGGGGAAGCCCTAAACCAAGGAGTGGTGTTGATGACAATGGTGATGGTGGGAGAGGTGGAAATGTAAGGGGGGTGAATCCTTGCAAAAGTGTTGTGGTGTTGAGAATGCCCCCTGGTCTGAATATGTCTCCCTCCTCTTGTGAATTTGTGAGAAGAGGCATTTGTGGTGCTCCATGAAAAGATGTTGATGATAGGTCATAATGTAAAGTGAGAGGAACATTTTGGTGTAATGGATTATGGAGGATGTTTTGTTCCACTGTGGTGTTTGTGTCCAAGTTTTGGTTATTCACAAGGGGATGTGATTGAAGTTCATTGAGGAATGTGTTTCCCTTGTTGACATTGGGTTGAGTTGGAGCAAATGATGTTGTGATTTTGGGATATTTTCCGTGACGTTTTGAGATGGGGGTGTAGATGAAATGGGGATGGTGGATGAGATTGGTGGAAAAGATGTCTCTACTATATTGGTCACATCAAAATCTGAAGGCAACTTGTTTTTTGCTAGTTCAAGCATGTACAATGAAGGGTTGAGTCTCATCATGATGTTGATGATTCTATGGTTGTCCGGATTTTGGAGCATTTCAGCTATTTCTTCAGAGACATTCCAAAGGTGAGGTCCTCCCCTTGATTTTCTTCTTGTGGTTTTGTGATGATGAGGGGATCAATGGATTGCTTGATTATGTAAAATTCATTTCTGCATTTGTTTGGATAAGGTCACTTGAAGTGGGAGTTTCTTTGTGGGCTTCCATACTCTTCTTGTATTGAGATCTTGTTAGAACCATAAAACAAGGATCAATCTTCGAGAATATGGGAGATGAATCTCTTGATTCCTTGGATTAATCTCTATTTTATGTCCCTAAAGTGAAAGTTTTAGGATGCTTTTTTATGATCAAATGTGATGGTGATATGATGGTGATGTTTAAAGATGGATGTTTTGACTTTTGATAGATCTTGAATGAAATACTAGGCTTTGGATTTTTGATTGGTTTGATTTTTGGATTTTTGAGATTTTGTCCTTGATCTTGATTTGGATTTTGATTTTGATTTTGAACAAAAAGACCCTAAGATGTTTGATAATGATCTAAAGGATAGTTGTGTTCAAAGGATGATGATTTGGATATGTGTGAGGAGAAGGATGCATCTACCCACACCTACCCAAACAAAATGATTGTTTCACTAAGTATATGGAGAAGGATTCATCTACATACACTAAGCTAGACAAGATGATTTGGATGACTTTGACTAAGGATATGCAAAAGGATGCATTTACACATTCCTAGCAAAAGGTGTTTTGATAAATGTTTTCAAGGACTTGGTCTCAATGATTTTGGTGTTTGCTTGATTTTGTCATAAAGCCTAGCATTTCAAGGATGATTTCAAGGTTTTTCAAAAGATGATTTGTGAGATGGATTTTGTTTTGATGTTTTGAAGGATGGATGAAAAATGATGTTGAGATGTTTTGATCCCTAGATGAACCTAAAAAGACCACTTTGTATTTTCCTAGACCTAGGTATTGAAGAGCATGCATATGCTTCCTAAAGACCTTTGTAACCAAGAAATGATTTGAACATTTTGGATTTCCAATCAATGATTTGTGCTTTTGGGATTTGGAGTCTTCAACACACATGAAAGTTAATTTTGCTTAGCTTTGCTTAATGGATTTATTTTACCAAAAACACTCTCTTTGATTAAAGTTTCAAACTAAGATGTCCTTCTAGCACCAAATGTAGGTATCCTTTTAAAATCTGCAAACAACTAAACTTCAAACAATGGGTTAGTGCCTTGCAAACTCTATCAAAATACCTCTATGAAATATCTTGCAAAATGCTTAAAACATGCAACAAAAGGATGAAAGAAAGCTACAAGCATAATGAAAACAAAAGCAAGTTACCTATTCCATAGTGGATTGGTGTCACATGTGCTAGTGACCCTTTCCCAATCCTTGATCAAAGCTCAAGATGATAAAATGCAAATGGAGATGATGGAGTGAAATGGACAAGATCAAATCTCAAATGAAGAGAGTAACCTTGCATGAAATTATGGATCCTTGAATGAGAATGAAGGCCTTTTATAGATTTTGTTGATGAGAGATTGGCCAAGATGGTGAATGTGGGACTAAAGATCCTCTAATGAGAAGATGACACTTGTCAAATGATGAGTGGTCAATGGTTGTGCAAGATTTGGGAAGAGTGCCCATGAGAGGGAGAATTTGAATTTGAATTTGCAATAAATTTTGAGAGGGGGACAAGAAAAACAACAATAAATGCAATGTTTGACTTGTCATGTTGAGGGAAAATGAGTGTTTTAATAAATCAATAAAATTGATTTATTGTGCAAGTGGCTAGATATAGATAATGCAAGTGGGATGGGATTAACATTTAATCAGGGTTAGATTAAACAAATGATGATTATGCTGATTTAATGTTGATTAGGTGAGTTGACTTTTAAGACTTTGATAATTGATTTATTTGAATTAGAAAATGATGGAATATGATTTAGGATTTGATTTAAATGAAGTCCTAATTTATTTAATTAAGTGGATGATGCAAGATGAAGGTTGAATGATAATGCTTATTTGATAAATGACATTAGGAAATGAGATTATTTAATGAATGGATGAAAGTGCACCTGATTAATTGATGAATGGTCCTAATGCGACATCTAATTTGACTGAATCCGATCGAATGCATAATGTTAATTTTGCATGTCTACACCCATTAACCAAGAAGTTCCTAGGTCCTCTTCTTCCAAATACATTGACTCATCTGCACTGGCATCATCTTCCACATCCACTCCATCCATAACTTCCACCACGCCACCATCTCCCTCACTTCCTAAAGCTAAGTCTAATGTCAAGATCTAGGACCTAGGCTATGGAGAATTCAAACTACATATGACATATAGCATCACAACAATACCCAAGTCTCCAAAGGAAAATGGTCATCCATGTTTTAGAATGGAACCCAAAGAAAATTTCAAAGTTCCACCAAAAATGATTTTCATCAAATGAGGAGACATGAGTAACAAGGACATTGCCAATATTACAGGATGGCTCTATAAGGAAATGGAAGGCCTACCCCCATTACCAATTAAGAAATATGGCAAGGGATATGACATGATGAAGGCTAAGAGCTACGATGGAACTAGTGGCCTAGGCAAACATAAGACTGGGCGAAGAGAGCCCATAAAATCTTTCAAAATACCAAAGTATCTTGGATTAGGGTATGGATTGCCTGATAATGACGACCGATGTACCAATGGACCTTTGCGTGAGCGCATGCATGCTTCGGAATGTGTCAAGACTGTTAAGGAAACCTTTTCTGAAACCGATTTCTAGGAGTGGGAATTTGGCTCCCAACGATCCTTAAGTGAATGTTGCCTTGATGATTTGTTCCTTGAAGCTGGGGAGCTTACCTCTGAACAAAATTTTTGGCAAACATTTAAAATCAATCAAGCACCAAATAGTCATAGTCTATTGATTATGTTGAATGGATATCTAACCTTGTGCTAGTAACAAAGCCAAATGGAATGATCCAGGTCTGCATAGATTTCAGAGACTTAAAAAAAGCATGCCCAAAAGATAACTTTCCGTTGCCAAATATAGACATCATAGTCGACCTCACAACAGGATACGAGATGCTATCCCTCATGGATGGTTTCTCAAGCTACAATCAAATTCGTATTACCTTGGAAGAGCAACATAAAACATCATTCACCTGCCCTTGGGGTACATACTACTGGAATGTCATGCCTTTTGGTCTTAAAAATGCAAGCACCACCTATCAGAGGGCTATGACCACAATCTTTCATGATATGATGCATAAGATAATGGAAGATTACGTGGATGACCTTTTGGCTAAATCAATAATAAGAAAAGACCATCTAAAAGTGTGTGTGTGAATATGTGATCTAACTAAAGAAATATAAACCAACACACCAATAAGACATTAAATCAAAGGAAACTAATTGAAAAGTAAAGCAAACTCTTAAAACAACAGCTCCTTCGAAAGCGTCTTATTGTGCTCTTATGCAAAATGCATGTCTATTTTCTAAATGATTTAAGCTATGATGTGAAAACTAAGATGTTATGAACTTGAAATAAAAATTCCTAAAAATATTGCTAAATGCTTATTAGAATGCAACTATAGTAATAGCACTAAATTCACAAAATCTAGGGTTGTTTTCAACTCACAAAGAGGCTATATTTATAGGTTTTTTGAAGGAAAAAGCTTAGTTGGAAAAGATCAATTGTTGAGATTCAGTCTGGTAAGATGAATGGTGAGAGATGGAGAAGTTGGAGAGAAAGATGGAAGCTAGAGAAAAAGAAGGAAAATGTTTCCTTCCCACAAAACCTATAATTTATCAATTAAATAATAAAATTATTTAATTTCATGTGACATGTGGTTTTTGGAAACTTCTAATTAAATATTGAAAAATATTTAATTATGTGTTAAATGTGGATAAGAAGTTTCTAATTAAATATTTAAAATATTTAATTAAATGTGAGATGGCTTTTTAGAAGATTTTAAAGATGATTTTATGATTTTGGAAAAAAGAAGAATATTTAGAAGATTTGAAGATGATTTTATGATTTTGGAAAAAAGAAGAATATTTAGAAGATTTAAAGATGATTTCATGATTTTGGAAAAATGATCAAACCATGATTCAGAAGAGATCATCCAATGAGAGTTGATTTGTTTTGTTTTTGATGTTGATTTGGATGGTCAGTTGTTTGATTGATTGCGATTGATGTTCAACTTGATGTTTAGGATGATTGATGTTTTCACTAGGTTGTCTTGTTGTTGCTTGTCTATTGATTTAAGCTCAAAACAAGTTGCCCCCAGTGAGTTTAGGATTTTTCCCCTAGTCTAGGATGAGACATGACCATTTTATTGATGAAAGCATATGATTTATTGAATTTTTTTTTGGATTTTGGAAATATTTTGATTTTTTTGATTTTGATGTGGATTTTGGATTTTGATGTGATTTTTGGATTTTGATGTTGATTTGATTTTTTTGGATTTTATGTTTTCTAATTTTTTTGGATTTTGATGTTTTTTGATTTTTTTGGATTTTGATATTTTCTGATTTTTTTTTGGATTTTGATGTTGTTTTGGATTTTTCAAGGACATTTAAGATGGAATGGGATGGCCAATTGAAGAAACAAGATAAACCCACAATATAAGAGAAGATGCATGACAAGGATATGGTATGGAAGATTTGGATGAAGTGAATAGGATAAGATGCATGATTTTCAAGAAGATCCTTAACCTTGTCAAGATCAAAGGTGAAAATGAGGATAATGACCATGAATGATAAGAGGAAAATGGAAGATAGTATATGGATAGGGAGATGGATATGAAAGATAATATTTGCATGAAATGAGGATGGAGGAAGGGTTTAAGCATCAAGTTTCATGACTAATATCCCTTGAATATGTGCTCTAATAGACCATGGGAATGGGAATTAGACTTATAAATGTTGGCATGATAGTAGAAGCTAAGGCCTTATTCAAAGCTTTGAATTAAAGGAGGAGAATGGGGATTGGATGTTGGATAATGGATAGGAGGTTGGAAGGCTTGGTGATGGATAGATGGAAAGGATGGCAAGATTAACATTGGCACACACCTTGAAGGGTGATGGAGTGATGGAGGAAAAGTGGATTTAGAAGGTGATATGTTTTTAGATGGGAGATTAGGAGAAGCTTTCGAATTAGCAAATTTGGATGCCAATTTTGATTTTATTGCTTCTATGATACTTTTAGGAATCCACATGACTTTTGATTTTGATATTTTCTTTATGGGCCTTTGTGGCCTTTGATATTTTTCTCTTTGATTTATGGACCTTTGTGGTCTTTGAAATTTTTCTTTTGAATTGATGGACCTTTGTGGCCTTTTCAATTTTTCTTTTGCTTTGATGGGCCTTTGTGGCCTTTTGAATTTTTCTTTTGATTTTTCGATCAAATTTTCTTTTATTTTTGCATGACTCTTCGAGGAGACATGTTGATCCTTTGATACATGTGGATTTTTATATTGAAGCTTTTGACATTTGGCACCCAAATTGCTTCCAAAAGCAATGGGAGGAGTGTATTGAGATGACCGATATGGAAGTATGATGGATGAGTTAATGTAGGAAGAATTTTGAAAGTGGATCAAGGATGTGTGCCTTTGTTGTTCTTGAAGAATGGGAGATGGAGAAATGTGGGACCCTAATATGGATGGAAGGGTTGATGAGCTAGGGTTGGGATGATAAGCACCAAGGATAGATGGAAGGTTTGATGAACTAGGATAAGGTCCTAGGATAGATGGAGTGTTTGATGGACTAGGATAAGGACCTAGGATGGATGGAGAGTTTGATGGACTAGGATACCTAGGTTGAGCATGAGGATATGGATTTTCTTGGAGAAAAAGCGGTTCTAGGATACCTTGCTCATGAAGGCCTAAGCCTTTGCCTTTGTAATTCATAATTTTGCACATTCATTTACCCATGGTATATGCATTGTTTGTGAAACAAGATGTGAGTCCATTTTGAGGAGGATATGATATGGATGAAAGGATAGGTGTTGGAAGTAAACTGGAGTGGATAAAGGTGGAGGATCCCAATTTATAGGTGTGGGGTTCATGGATAGCTTGAAGAGGTGTGAGAGGCTCTTGACATGAGGATGATGGGATAATTTGATCTTGACTAGGAAAAGAATCATTAGATGAAGGAGATGGAGTAGGTTGATCATCAGATGGAAGGGAGCCTTTAGATAGGATGGAAGAATTGTTCTACTCCTGCGATGCAATGGAATCATAATAGAGTATGGATTCATTGAATGGGGTGGACAGAGAACCTGGAAGAATATTTTGTTCTTGAGATGGAAGAGGATTATCATGGGTGAATAATGAAAGGAGGGGATCATCATATGGTTCTTGAGAGATGGGATCTTGATCAAAGATAGGAAGGGTTTGTAGAATTTTGGTATCATGAGATGGAGTGGAAAGAATGTTTTGATCAAGATGTGTAGATTGAAATGAATCATTGGATGTAGAAGAAGGTGATTGAATGTAATCATTATCTTGGGTGAAAGAATCATGAGGTTCATTTTGAATTATGGGGGATGAAGGTAAATGCATGACATGATAGGATTGGTCAATTTTATTTGATGGCTTAGATTTGGGCTTCTGATTTAACCTTTGCAAAAATTCAAAAACATTGAATTTGGATGATGTTGTTTTTGGAGGAGAAGAGGTTACATTCATATTTCCATCAAAGGACTTCTTAGTTGTGCCCCCTTGTATTTCCTTGATTTTCCTTTGGAGTGCTCTTATTTGTTGGGTAAGAGTACTAAGATCATTTAAGGGAGTTTTGGTTTTTTCAGGATCTTCCTTAATTTTCTCCATATCATAGTCAGAGGGCAATTTGGCACCTTGGTTTTCCAATAAAAGAAAGTATCCTTCTTTATTTCACTCTAAGATCTTGTCCAAAATTATCTGAAACTGTGGATCCTGTTTAGCTTCTTGAATAATTTCATCGGTTATTTCATCATTTGAACTATTCCCAGTATGAATACTATGAAAAGGATTTTCTTCCCTATCACCCATGTTGTAAAGTGGATCTCTTCTTTCATCTTCTTCTTTTTGTTTTTTGGGACCTTGTGACAACAGGCATATGCCTATACCAAATTTTTACTAACTTTGATCACAAATGGGAGAGTGAAATTTTTTGGATACCTTAATCAAAATAGAATGATGGATTCTATTGATATGACTAAGGAATTTCTAATTTTTAGTTTGTGATTCCCTGGTTGGAAGGATGATGATCCTGTTATGGGAATTAAACTAGAAATCATAAATGGATGTGATAATGCACTTTGCGATGTTTTGATCTTAGTTTGAGAAAATAAGGAATTTGCAAAAGCCTAACATTTCCTAGTTTTTCTCTATTGTTGATTTACAATCCCTTAACATAAATGTCACAATTTGATTTGTCAACTTCTTGTGTTTTCTGGATGATCTTATCTGAATTAATGTTTTGAAAAAAAAGCATGCAATAGGAAGACAATTGTTATTCTAGAATCTAAACAATGAGTGTATGTTATAAATGTTTTCAAAAAAAATATTTTCACAGGTTTAGCACAGAACATACAATTTAGGAAGACTCACTCTTAGTGCTCAAGCAGGTCATCATAATAATCAACAACCCACATCTTAGAACTGTGTCGACTCACACAACCATGTCACCCTCGAAAGGGCGCCTGTGTTTCTATCTTTTCCAAGTGCGTACTCAGAGTGACAGAAGTGGATATTGGATCCCCTAAGCAAATGGTCCTTGGTAGTTATATGGTGAGTGTCTTGGGGGAAAATTCTTCTCTCCCCTTGCATTGTGATTATTAGGATGTTTAGAAACTGACACAGTTGGCTTCTACACTAAGGTTCATAGTAAGGTTTTCCATTTAATGCGACAAATGATATACTCCCTTAGGAGACCTCCCAACCTTTAGAACAAAGGCTTTGGGGATGGTTATCTTTGCACACTACTGTCGAGTTGAACTTTCATCAACAACTCACTTTTGTTTAGAGTGGGTTGGAAACCTTGGCTTTAGGTGTTCCCACTTAGTTTGCTCCTCTTGGGTGAGTACTTTTTCTCACAAGAGTAGGCCTTTTAAAGGATGTAATAAAACATAAAATGCATAAAATGAAAAGGTAAGTCTGGCGTTTTGGTCACCCAGTTAAGGGGAGAGCATAAACCTATTACCTAACAATCACAACAATCAATTTGTTTAGTTTTAAATCCCTAATGAAAATTTTCTACACTAAGTGAAGTTATTGCTTCATAACAAGCATGGGACTCATTTTATCCACGATATATCAATTGTTTGGTGACTACCCTAGGATTGGTTTATTTTAAATTTGAATGACTACACTAGGATTGGTTCATTTTAATCCAAATGGATACCCTAGGATTGGTTCATTTTAATCCAAAAGCAGCAATAAAACCACTGGCTGCAGTCGCATCGAATCTAGAGAGTAAATTATACAAATTACAAATGCGATAAAATAAAAGTCATATGCGTTGGTGAATATGTAATAATTTGAAATTTTTAACTCTATTAGAGTTGATAAATACCTACACCATTGGATAGCTTATGAAATTCTACCCCATTTCAAAGAAAAAAGGTCCAAAAGAGACCAAAATATGACCAAGATATGGCCATTTTAAGATTGACTATAAAAGTGATAAAACAGAGGCCATATGCACTAAAATAGTCCTTGTATGCACTAAAAGAAGTGTCAGATGCGCTAAAAGAATTTCTAGATGTGCTAAAACACGTCTCGTATGTGCTAAAACACAACTCTAGTCTATCACCTATCAGAAAATCTACAATAAAATATTAAAAACAGGCCCCCACAATGGGTGCCAAATAATGTGTGTGTGAATATGTGATCTAACTAAAGAAATATAAACCAACACACCAATAAGACATTCAATCAAAGGAAACTAATTGAAAAGTAAAGAAAACTCTTAAAACAATAGATCCTTTGAAAGTGTGTTATTGTGCTCTATCTCCAAGGATTTGTTGCAAGTACTAGCCCTTAGTTGGTGTAAGCAACAACTTGTTAGAATGACAACTTCGGAGAACGAGCTTATGCAAAATGCATGTCTATTTGCTAAATGATTTAAGCTATGATGTGAAAACTAAGATGCTATGAACTTGAAATAAAAATTCTAGAAAAGATTGCTAAATGTTGATTAGAATGCAACTATAGTAATAGCACTAAATTCACAAAATCTAGGATTTTTTTCAACTCACAAAGAGGTTGTATTTATAGGTTTTTTGAAGGAAAAAGCTTTGTTGGAAAAGATCAACAGTTGAGATTCAGTCTGGTAAGATGAACGGTGAGAGATGGAGAAGTTGGAGAGAAAGATGGAAGCTAGAGAAAAAGAAGGAAGATGTTTCCTTCCCACAAAACCTTTCACTCAAAAATAAGGCAACTTGCCATTTGTCATTTTTAGTTATGAGTTGGTTTTTTTTTTTTTAGACTGCAGGAATCGGGTAGCACGACCCCATATAAACTGCAATGTGCCTGGTAAACTTTTTAACATGACCAGCGGCGCTGGCGCGACACGCCCTCCAGTACCACGGGGGTGGGGGAGACTAGACCTAGTGACCAACCTCCTGCAACAGGAAAGATTTAGCCAACTGAGCTAGGGCCCCAATCCCGTTATGAGTTGGTTTTGTAGTTGAAGATAATTTATCAATTAATTTCATGTGACATGTGGTTTTTGGAAACTTCTAATTAAATATTGAAAAATATTTAATTATGTGTGAAATGTGGATAAAAAGTTTCTAATTAAATATTTAAAATATTTAATTAAACGTGAGATGGCTTTTTAGAAGATTTTAAAGATGATTTTATGATTTTGGAAAAAAGAAGAATATTTAGAAGATTTGAAGATGATTTTATGATTTTAGAAAAAAGAAGAATATTTAGAAGATTTAAAGATGATTTCATGATTTTGGAAAAAAGAAGAATATTTACTTTATTCAAAACAAAGCAATGTGATAAATTAAATAAATTGTAAAACTTATTTAATTTAATTAAGAAGAATTAGAAAAATGATTAAATTAAATAAATAATTAAACTTATTTAATTAAGATAGAAGAATTAAAAAATGAACAATATAAATTAATAATTAAATTTATTTATATGTAGATTGAATCAGAGATTTCATTAAATAACTTGTATTTAATTAATTACCAGACTTATTATAATGTGACCATTTTTAGGTGAATGCAAAAAGTATTAGACACAATTTTCAAAAGACTGGAAGAATACAAAGTCTGACTGAATCCTAAGAAATGTGTCTTTGGCGTAACATCTGACAAACTTTTGGGATACATAGTTTCTCGAAGAGGCATTGAGGTCGATCTAGCCAAAGTCAAAGCCATCATGGACATGCCTCCTCCCAGAGGAATAAGTGAACTCTGGACATTGAAAGGCAGGGTGCAACCTATTCAGCGCTTCATAGCACAATTGGCTGACAAGTGTCAACCATTCCAATATCTTATGCGCAAGGGAATCCCTTTTGTGTGGATATATAAATGACAAGAGGCCTTTTAGCTAATCAAAGACTACCTACTGTCATCGCCAGTCCTTATGCCTCCCATTCAAGGAAAGCCTTTAATTCTATACATCTCAACCACTACATCAACATTGGGGGTATTACTAGCACAAAATGACCATGATGAGAAAGAAGGGCCATATATTATATCAGTCAGACATTGGTCAGGTATGAACTGAATTACACATCAATTGAATGTGTTTGTCTAGCAGTTGTCTTTGCATCTCAGAAGCTAAGACATTATATGTTGAGCCATGAGACACAGTTGGTAGCAAAAATTGACCCCCTCAAATATCTATTGAGTTGTGCAGCATTGACAGGACATCTGGAAAAATGGGTAATGATCTTGAGTGAATATGATATTCAATATGTAGAAAGAAAGGAAATAAAGGGACAAGTCATAGCAGACCAACTGGCGGATGCACTTATATAAAGTGATCACCCTTTAGTGGCAGATTTCCTAGATGAGTCAATATTCCATATGGAACCTAAGTCACCATGGAGACTCTACTTTGATGGATCACATACTAATCATGGCTTAGGGGTAGGAATCATATTTATTGCCCCTCAAGTAGATTCCATTCCTAAATCCTTCTGCATAGCTTTCCCATGTACCAATAATGTGGCGGAATATGAGGCACTGGTCACAAGACTTAGAATGGCAATAAAATAGAAAATCCGAGCACTAAATGTCTATGGGGATTCTCAGTTAGTCATCAACCAAGTTAACGATGACTACGACACTAAGGATGAGAAACTAATGCCCTACAAACGAATGGTTGATAGCTTTTAGACATATTTTCGTACGGTGAATTTTGAGAAAGTTTCAAGAGCACAGAACAAGGCAATAGATGCAATGGCTACAATCGGCTCTCTCCTTGACATTCCAAGCAATATTCCTTAGCTAGAGTTCTTGGTAGAACAATTGTTGGTCCTTGCCTATGACATTCTAGAATCAAAGATGGTCTATGAGCTTGTTGGTCCCGATTCTCCCTAGTACCAAGACATTCATGACTACCTTAAGTCCCAAACTGTTCCCCCTAATCTGTCCAATAACCAAAAAAACTCTTTTATCCAAAAAGCCGCAAGATATGCCATCATTAGTGACACCCTTTACCAACATAGCTTTGACGACACCCTCCTTAGATGTCTCGACACCAACGAAGAACGCACAACCTTACACAAAGTACATGAGGGTATATGTGGGTCTCATTCGAGTGGTCCTACTCTGGCCTAGAAGATAACGAGACTTGGGTACTATTGGCCGACCATTGAGAAAAATGCACTAGAATATGTCAGGACTTGTCACCAATGCCAGATTCACATAGATTTGATTCACGCTTCAGCATAGAAACTTTGATTGATCACTTCTCCTTGGCCCTTCGCACAGTGGGGACTCGACCTCATGGGTAAGATCCATCCTACCTCGTCAAATGGCCATAAATTCATCATCACTGCCACTGAGTATTTTACAAAGTGGATTGAATCCATCCCCCTAACAAACATAACTAACATACAAATCTCCAAATTCATTCTTAATTACATCATTTGCCGGTATGGTCTTCCACAATCCATCATCACTAACAATGGACGTCCATTTAAAAACCAAGACGTTCATGAGTTATGTGAGCAATTACACATCCAACATCATTTCTCCACCCCATATTACCTGTAGGGAAATGGTCAAGCCAAGGTGTCAAATAAAACCATTGTTAAAATCCTGAAAAAGACTATCAATGACGTTGTCGATGATTGGCATATTCAACTTAACCCTGCTCTATGGGCTTACCGCACTGGTATTCGTACACCCATAGGAGCCACTCCATTCACCCTAGTCTTTGGAGCTAAGGCCATCTTGCCCATCAAGGTTGAAATTCCTTCTTTACGAGTCTCCTTGAAAGGCCTAACGGATGATAAAGAATATAGACAGTCGCATCTACATGAGCTGGAGATGTTAGAGGAAAGACGAAAAAATTCCTTGAACCATCTACAAGCATATTAGAATCATCTCTGTCGTAATTATAACAAGAAAGTCATGGTTAGGAAGTTTGACATTGGTGACTTAGTCCTCATGTAGAATCCTAAGAATCAGGCAGATAGAGAAAAACCTGGAAAATTTGAACCAAATTGGCTAGGTCCCTACGTCATCATATCCTCCTTTGGTTCTAGAGCTTATCAGCTGGTGACCCCAGATGGAGAACAACTGAAAAAATCTATTAATAGTCTACATCTCTGCAAGTTCTATGCAGAACATCAGAAAGTCGAGCTGAAAACTTTAAAAATACAAAAAAAATGAAAAATGATAAAAAAATTGTTGCCTTGATGAAAACTTCGCAAACAGGCATCTTGGCGGCACCAAAAAATGAAAAAATGACAAAAAGAGTAAACAAAAATAATTCATCCAATTGTGAAAACTTGGCAAACAGGTGTTTTGGATAAGTACCATGGTGAAAACCTAGAAAATAGGCACCATACGTAGTCAATCATTGCTCTGCCATCTACTGTCACTTTATCTATCTTGGCCTATGATGGAACACATTTTCCGTCACCACCACAATATTTTTCATGACATCATACCTCTCCTCTCATGGTTGGAAAATGATTGACATCAAGTCCCGCATACTGTCCATCGGGTATCCCATGCATATCCTTTTCACGTCCTTTAAAATTGGCTAAGTCTTGGACCTAACTAGGGGAAAAAAATTTATCATGTGACTGCAGTGGGTATCATGCATGGTCTGGGCAATTGTAAAATTTTCTAAAAAATGGCAAAAACATCATAAAAAGTCCTGAAATAAGACAAAAACATCATAAAATGTCCTAAAAAAAGACAAAAACATCACAAAATGTCCTAAAAAAAAGACAAAAACATCATAAAATATCCTAAAAAAAGACAAAAACACCATAAAATGTCCTAAAGAAAAACCAAAAGCACCATAAAATGTCCTGAAAAAAGATTAAAAATTTGAAAAACGTCCTAAAAAAAACCTCAACAAATGTCCAACTATCTCAGAAATGCAAAATGGAGTCATTTCCCATTAAAATTTTGTCATGTCAATCAATCACTCCTTGTCATTTGTCCGAACTACATTGTCTCTACACATTTTCTACATAGGAAAGACTCATTTTGGAGTCCCCGAGACATTAGATAAGTCCTTTTAGGTTTGTCAAAATAAAATCATGATTCAATCTTTGGTCATTAAGACAAAGTCATTGGTCATGTCGAACTATGAGGTCTCTAAGTGTATGACGTAGGCAAGGCCATATGTCAATGAGCCCCCAATGCCGCACTAGGTCAGTCCATTAGGGTTCATGGCATTACACTGGCACACATGTCAAAAAGTCTTCAAGTCAAACAAGTTATCTCAAAATAAGAAAATTACTACAACCAAATAATAGCAACTATTTATTCAATGTGATAATTACACCAGCATGACAACATCGACATGTAGTCGACACAAGTCAATTCAGTCAACTTCATTCAAGATTTGGTCAAAACAAGTTACATTATCATAACCAGTCAAACTATCAACTCTTGGTTATCTTTCAGATGTGTCCTTCTGAAGAATAGCCTTTGTCATTTATGCCTTAGGATGTGTCCTTCCTAGGCATCATCACTATTATCCGACATTTTTGAGGGATCCTCTTGATATTTAAGGATCACTCCTCTCGACATCGGTATCTTTCAAATGTGTCCTTTTGAAGAATAGATTCTATCATTTATGCCTTAGGATGTGTCCTTTCCAAACATCATCACTGTCACTGGCATTCTGAGGGGTCCTTTTTGACATTTAGGGATCAATCCTCTCAACATCAACATTATTCAGGATGTGTCCTTCCCAAATTTGACAATCTTCAACATTTTTCATCTTGACATTGTCAGAACCTTGACACCCTAACATATCAACATCATCAAACCTGACATCTTGACATTAAAACACTTGGCACTTGTCTTTTGGGTTTTCATCATGTTACTAGTTTTTCAGCGAGATCCTGACAACACGATTTAGAGAAGTAGCGACATATCATGATGTTTTTCTTGTCTTTTGACACTCATGTTAGTAGTTTCTCAATGATGTCCTGACTACAGGATATAGAAAGACAATGGCGTACCATGACCATGTCTTTATTTTATCCTTTTGGAAAATCATGTTGCTAGTTTCTCAAGGATGTCCTAGAAACAGGATTTAGAGAAGCAACGACGTTTCATGACTTGTCCTTCTTGTCCTTTTCTGCTTATGGCTAGTTATGACAAAAAGACTAGGGAAACTGCGCCCTTAGTATGAGTCATGATCATCCTTGTCTATGACTACTTATCTTATGTGATGGTACAACCTTGCACACTTTGATTTATGTCATATCATGGTGTTTGTTGGCCATCATAATAACCTACCCAATGATGATTAAGAGCAATAAATATTAAATTCCTATGGTAAAGTTTTGAAGGATTTGGTCTAGGAACTAACATGCATCTCCTTTTGTCTTGTCACATTGTCTTGTCCATCGGTCGATAATATCATGTGACACACAAAAAAACAAGTGCATACATAATCATATAGACATTGCATTAGGTCCATACATACATCATCCATATCATTAAATCATATACATTACATTACATATTGTATTATACATAGTCATGCATTAACATAATCGTAAACATGGCATCCATTCAAATAAATACATTATATCATCATCATCCATGGCATAATGTTAGCATGACATATAAATAAGGATTGCATTATCATGGCATCACACCATAGGTAACCATCATCGGACACACATGACAAGACATATAAATAACACCATCATTCATCATAAATGCATAATCTACAAATGCATCACATAAATAGACATCATAAATGCATAAATGAAATGACACGCATATAGGCCGCATCAAAACTGCATCATATATATCATCTCAAAAAAGTATAATGTCACAAGATAAAGTTAGGGGATATCCCAAAAAAAATAGAGCCCACGAGCTCGATAGTCAATACATAATGTGTCAAAATATAAAGTCTGAAACATGAAGCCAAATATAGTAAGCATGTCCCTATGAAATGCTCTCCTCATCTGCTCGTCGTGAAGAGTGTGGTGACTGAGGACCTATTCCTAGCATTAAGGTAATCAATGGAACTATAGTAGCCTCTGTCTGTGAACCCAATGGAACTGACACTGATGGCATCATCTCCACGATAAAATGCATCTGTGATGACACTATGGCATGACTCTGTGAGGCCAAAGGATCTATCACTAGAGGCAGACCAGGTACTAATCTATGGCTTGAACTCGATGACCCATATGAGTGCCCTAACCTGTGATTGGAGGAATGTATCTGATGGGACCTATGAATCAAAGTATGCCCTGAAGAGGTCAAGCCCCTCGCACTGCTCTAGCTACCACTACCACTACCCGACCTACTACCACTACTTGTCTGTGTCCTAATTAGAGTGGGATCTCTCATTTTGGATGGCACAGCCTGATCATATAACTGCCTATATTGCCCAAGCCATACACTAACCCTGCCAAACTCTCATGCCAGATCTGCAGATGGTCTCGTACATAGTCACACAAATTTTGTACATCACTACACTGCCTCCTAGTGGCAGATCACTGCCTGATCCCGCTCTACCCGAGTAACCTCTAACTCTGCCTATAGTGCTTTGACCTATGTGACACTCTCATCCAGTCTCCTCTATAAGTCTTCCACCCTGTGGTCTATCATGGCGTCATGGGGAAATGTTGAGTTGGATGGTACCTCCTCCTCTCCCTCCACCATGCTCTATCTCAACAACCTCTCAGACTCATCAATGGCCTCATCCTCATCATCCTCCCCTGTATCCTCCTCTCCTCCGACTCCCTCCTCCCATGACATATCAACGTCCATCTCAGCCTCTGGTTGAACCTCCTCCTCCCTGACCTCCTGATCCTGTATGTCCTCCTCCTTGACCACATGCTCCTCCTCGGCCACGTGCTCCTCATGACCTACATCCTCCTGCTCCCATCTAGGCTCCTCCTCTCATGCCTCTAGGATAGCATCCAGTGCCCCTCTCGCTGCACATTGTCTCACCCTCTTGCCCTACCTCCTGCCATCTCTCGTTTATCTCTGGCCATCCCCTTCATCATCCCCATCATCTTTGTCATCCCCATATCTCCCTCCACCTTTTCCTTTGTGCCTACCTTCATCTCTCCCTCAGCCTCTACCTCTATCGCCACCTCTTCCCCCTCGTCTAGCTCATGGCACATGTGGTATAACTAATCTCCTATCAATTAGTGTTGGCTCATCTAGATCTATCAGTGGCACTAGTCAATGTGCCTACCACCACAAGTCATAGTTAGTGGTCATCCTCAGATCGGAAATCCCGCCCCTCCATCTCCACTACTACACCACTAGCCCATCAACCTGCTGCATGGAAAATGGTATAGGAATAGGCAGACCCGAGGCTCCCTCCCTCGAAGATCTGACATATGCGACTATACCTACCGGTACACCCTGCTACTCTCCAAACTATCTCAGTACACACTATGATAGATACATCTCTATGATGAGCTGACTCTACACTATCCTCCCAATAAAATTTTGGTACTATTGGTAGAAGCTGAGATGGTCATCCTCGTCATCCCACTGCTTGCAGTCTCTGTAGAGCCTCCAAATGAATGAAATCATGGTGTTGATCCGATGATGCCACCAACCTGTCTCTCCCACCCTCATCTGCTAGAGAGCACCGGTATAGTAATAAGAATATGGCATCCCCTCTGCTAGTTGTGGTCTTTGGATAGGTTAGAATATGGCCACATGCTCCCAGGCCCATATCATCAGAAGTGTCGTACCACATCCAATGCTCTATGCCCTCCTATAGGCCACCTCATGGAGCTGATGGTAGAGCATGCCCAACAAATAGGGCCTCTAGGCATAAACAATCCTATGTTACCTCATGCCCACTAGAACATCACCCCAACCAATGGGAAACCCATGTCCGCGGCGGTCAGGAATCAGTACTCTACCAATCAATGTTGCTAGTAGTGCATCAAACCAGTCATAGTGCTCCACCATAAACACCCAGCAGATCTCATATCCCTTGATGCCAGGTCCTGCACCCTCGTCATGATAGTAGGCAATAAAGGTCTGATACCCATGTTGAGGGTCATAGACGATCTGCTCTCCTTGGATTGACAGATGTAGAATACGGTAGACATCCTCTAGAGTCATGGTAGCCTCTCCTATCGACAAATGGAAAGAGCATGTCTTTGAGTATCATCTCTTGCACAACATAGTCAACAGTCCCCTATTCGCCCAAATAACGGGCATATAGGCAACATAATACAAACCCAGCCGCATCAACCGTCATCGCTCTCAAGGACTTAGTTGATCTCATAACTGAAAGGTCGATGGCTTTCTCTCCTGCATATAAATAGGTGCTAGTTGTCTTTGTACATGATCAAACAACATGTTAGTACCTTATAGACAATCATCATTATCATTTGTGTCACTCAAAAGCATTAAAAATTTGAAACCCATCAAAATCAACCTTGGTCTTGAAGTCAAAGTCAAATGAGTCGCATTGACTTCAAATGCGTCACAAGGAATTTTTTGCATCGTTTCATACTTCAATTACATCGTAATATGTTGAATGCGTTGTTCTAGCTGCTATTTGCATCGCAACAAGGTATTTGCGTTGTGACTTTTGGCATATGCGTCATTTTTTACCTCAAATGCATCGCCCTATTGCGAATGCATCATGCCACCTATCAATTGTGGCTTGTTTTGGCAAATACATCGCGATTTCTTGTGAATGCGACACAATCAGTGGGTCTATCTTAAAATATTTTGTGATTGCATCATGATGCATCAAATGTGTCGAATGCACATGTGAATGCAGCTTATGTGCACACATGTGTCGCAACGCATTTGTTGTTGACCCTAAAATCCTAAATTTTGCACGCAAAACGATAAAATAACAAAGTGGGTTAGAGGTACATACTATTGGCTCTGAGCCCTCGGGTCACCTATGGGTCCGTACGATCTCTCCACAATGCTCATTCACTGGAATTGCCATGTCTACTATAGTCCTCTTCGCTCGGCGCTCTCAAAATTGCTAAGGTGAATAGTGAAAATGAATTGACTTTTACCCCTTTGTCAACCTATTTATAAAGTCGAAATGACATTTTTCAACTCTTTTATTACTGGAGGCCCTTTTGACCAACATTGACCACCCTTTTGGCTACTCTAAACATGCCAAAATTCGAAACTGGTTGGGCCATTGTCTTTTTGATCATCAAATTGACTTATCGGGACACTTTCCAAATCTTTCTGTCAACTAGCCAAAATTCAAAAATTTTCCCGAGAGGGCATTGATACTCTGTACCTTCGCTAGGGCATGTTT
This sequence comes from Sequoia sempervirens, assembly GCA_007258455.2. Lineage (NCBI taxonomy): Eukaryota > Viridiplantae > Streptophyta > Pinopsida > Cupressales > Cupressaceae > Sequoia > Sequoia sempervirens. The sequence goes on along the minus strand of VDFB02256132.1, from coordinate 54,750,767 downwards.
CTGATTTATCTTCTTTGCCACAATGCGACATGCTACATTATGACAAAGAGGGGCAAAATGTAGACACATAAAAATGACCTAGGCCTGTAAGCTCTATTTTCTCACTTTTGTCCTAGCATAGTTATGACATTTAATTATGTCCTTGGTTCACATTTGACTATTAATTAAATAATTCATAATTATTTAATTAATTCATAGCTCTTTTATTTTTCATGATTATTAAATAAATATTTATTTATTCAATACGTCTTTAATTGTCTAAATCTTCCCACAATTAAATTAATTTATTAATTTATTTAATTACCTTTGTTCATTTATGTCTTCTCGATTATTAAATAAATGAATTTTATTTATTTATTTAGTATGTTACTAATTTTCATAATTAAATAAATTTATTAATTTATTTAATTATCAGTCATAATCCTCTAAATTAAATGATTATCTTTAATTATTTAATTACCTAATTTTAAATAAATGAAATTATTTAAAATGATTTCATTTTATTAACTGTCACTTCATTTTGGTAAATAATCTAAAAATTGATTATTTATTGTCACACAAAATCTATATTTTGAATTTATTTAATTCAAAATGGTAAATCTTCTTCCAAACATCAAATAATTGAGAAAATTCTTGATTTTCCAAATCTTCTTTTTAGCTCAACCTTTATCCTCTTGATTTTTTGAATCTTACAAATCAAGCAATCTTTATCTTCTTGATTTTCAATTTTTTTTATCTTTTTGACTAATTGTCACATTTATTCTTGACCGCTAATTTGATTTTCTCAAATGACATTTTGACCACTCATTTAATAATTTTTCCCTAACCCTAATTGGGGATTGTCACATGAAATCTTTTCCACTGATTTTAGGTTTTGTTAGTTTTCAATCTCGTCCATTCATCCAAAATTGCATTTTCTATAAAATGCCAATTTTGCTCATATTTTGGGACCACTTCATTATTATAAACATTTATGCTTAGATTTGACTTTGCATTTAGCTTATTTATTTTGATTATTTACTGATAGGCATAGTCATTTGTCATAGGCATTTTGTCATCAAATCCTTCAAAACTTGCAAAGGGCTTGGTCACAATCGTTTGCTCACACACACAAATCTAAGGGCAACAATCATATGCTGCAAGCTAGAAGGTGCTATGGAAATGAATCATGGAAGCAATGAGTAATAGGTATAACTATTTTAATTTTCTTAAGCTTTCAATGTATTTCATAGTTTCTTTTGGTTTTGTTTATTAATCTAATCTGCTAACCTACCTGAAAATAACCCATTGATACAGTAAAAAGTTGCTAAATGTTGGTTTTTAGGTTGTTTAGTCAATTTTGGTTTGTAATAAGGTCTTAAAGACCACTAGTGATGTTTTGAAGTCAATTTAGATGGTTACGAGTAAGTTTGGAGTCCATAAGATCAAATTCGTAAAAGTTACAAAGTTGTCAAGCATTTTTTACATTTTTTGCAGTTTGAAGAAGTTAAACGGTCATAAGACTCAAAAGGTGGTTGTATTCAATTATTTTTGGTGGAGAATGTTTAAATACATCATGGAAGGGTTGAGTCAAGTTTCTGATGTACTTTTTTGAAGTTTGAACAATAAGAATTCACTATTTCTTGCGTTTAGAAGAAAAATTTGCTACTACAGGCTCTTGTATGGCCTGGAACGGTTTAAGAGTGAACTTTTATGCATTAATTTTGATGGAGTGTTGAGTTATCTTCATTTTTTCTTTTTTCTCATAATATTTCATCAAGATTTGAGGTTTTTATAGGAGTTTTTCTAAAATTGGTTCTAAAAACCTAGGTCTTGGGGTTTTGAGAGAAAAATAATGGAAAACCCACCATTTCACAATGAAAACCTTTGAGAATATATATAATGGGGTTATATAGGGTGCATTTTGATTTCATGGTGTTGGAAATATTAGGGGAGGTGATTTGATCAAGATTGAGTGATGCCCTAGGTACAAAATCCTCTTGTTTTGGGCAAAAGAGGTTGCATAGGAGTAGGGTTTACAGAAAAGGTGATTGGAACTCATTCTAGGTGATGGGAATTATTTTTTTAGACCTAATATAACATTTTTATGGATTTGGAATGCAAATTTGAGGGTTGGAGATTATAGAACCAATAGTTTCCTAGTGGAAACAAGCTTAATTTGGCTTTTGCCAAAACGAGACAGTCAATTTTAGAGGGTTGAGTTACAAAACAACCCTACCTAAATTTAAAATATGTTGTGAAAGAGTAAAATGGGTATCTAAATATGTAATTTTTTTCTTGGTGTGGTGTTATGTTTGAAACTTATGCTTAAAAAACCTAGTTTGTTGTGTTACTAGGTTTAAGGCAGTTTGTGTACAAATTCACCTTGCTTGGTTTTTGGAGATTTTAGTAAAGGTTTTTTTGAGTTAGTCTAAGGTCCACCACCTTGCTCTATATCAAATTGGTATCAAAACATAGGTCTAATTTGATGAAGGGAGAAAAAGTGTGAAACAATAAGGAAAGTGTGAAGAAAAAGTGAACAAAATGCCTCCAAAAGGGAAAACCATTGCTAGAGAAGTGAATGAGTTGAAGGACAAGCATGCTAGAGATATGAGAGAGTTAAAGGAGAGGGTTAATACTTTGGAAATAAGTCAGAAGAGAGGTATGGTCATGGGTGATGAGAGTGACTTCGAAGAAGAAGAGGAAGAGGAATTGGATCTTGATGATCTGAGAATGACTAAGTTACTGAGAGAAACCAAGGACGATAAACCCAAGGTGAAGATTGATGTGCCTAAGTATGGAGGTAATTTGAATGATGTACTTTTGGATTGGATTGCAACACTTGAAAATTAATTTGAGTGTGAAGATGTACCTGAAGAGCAAAGGGTAAATATTGCAAAAAAAAAGTTGAAGGGTCATGCTTTATTATGGTTGGATTATGAGCAAATTGAAAGGAGAAAGAAAGGTAGGTCAAAGATTTTTTCTTGAGATAGAATGGAGGCAAGGCTAAAAGGTAAGTTCTTACCATCTAATTATGATATTCAAATGTTTAAGAAACTTAAGGTCTGAAACAAGAAGAAATGGATGTCAAAGCCTATACTGAAGAATTTTATAAGTTGAGTATAAGGGTAGGTCATATGGAGGATGAAGTGGAGAAGGTTGCTAGGTATTTGAGTGGATTGAGATTCAAAATTCAATATGAGTTAACCCAAAAACCTAAGAATGATTGAGGAATGCTATCAAATGGCAATAAGGGCTAAAGAAAAACTTAAAAGAAGGCGAGATAACTCAAATAGGGGTAGAGGCAACACTTCTAGAGGAAGAGGTTCACTTTCTACTCCAATGCAATCCTATGAAAGTCAAGAAGATACAAGGAAGGATAAAGAGAAAGTTGTTGATTAGAGAGGTGGATTTAGATGTGGTAGATCAGGCTTTAGAGGAAGATTTGGAAGTCAAGGAAGAGGCTCACAAGGATTCACATGAAGGTGCTATCAATGCAGTAAATTTGGACACCAAGCATGGCAGTGCAATGAAGGTTAAGCATCTAGTTCACATGGAGGTGAAATAAGGAATCAATTGGTGCAAGAAGAGGATAATGAGAGTGTAAACTCTCCATCACAACATGTTGCTCTAGAAGTTGGAGAATCACTAATGGTAAGGAGGAAACTCATCAAAGCATCAATGGAGAAGGAACCATCACAAAGAAAGGCACTATTTGAAACAACCTGTAAGTGCATGGGTAAGGTATGTAAAGTTGTGATTGATTCAGGAAGCACAAATAACATGGTTTCTAATGAGATAGTTGAGAAACTTATATTTCCTAGAATACCACATGATACTTCTTATAAAGTTTCATTGTTGAATGAGGGTTAGTATGTTCTAGTTAATGAGCAAGCTTGGGTTGAGTTCAATATAGGAGGGTACAAAGATAATTTTTTATGTGATGTATTGCCCATGGAAGTGTGCCATTTGCTACTAGGGAGGCCTTGGAAATTTGATAGGCATGCAATGTATGATTGTAGGAAAAATGCTTATGAGATAAACAAAGATGTAATCTCTTTTACTTTGACATGCTTAAAAGAAGATGATAAAGGGAAAACTAAGGCAGCCAATGTGATGATGGTAGGAAAGAGTTTGTAAAGGTACAGGAAAAGGAGGATAGGAACCTTGCAGCTACTCCTAGGCTTATAGAAGTGAAGACAACCAGCTTGAAGAATAGCTTGATTTTGGAGGGAAATGATATTGAGTTGGTGTCAAAATCTAATTTGTTGTAGGTGAAGGATGAATTGATTTTGGGGATGCAAGATTGGTTTGAGAAGCATGTTTATACGATGATGGAAAGGGTGTTTATTTCATTTTTTTTCAAACAAGGATAGTGGTCATTCAGTTTTTGTCAAATCAGAGATTTATGAACCTGATAAAGCAATAGATATAGAGGAAGAGCATTAGATGAAAGAAGTGGAAAACAGAGGTGAAGAGATCCAAGCTACCCTACAAGGGAAAAAGAGCAAAGTCAAGCACATAATGGGAATGAAGAAAAAGGAGATTCATTACAAGCATGGAAGAGGTTTGGTAATAGGTAAAGAGGTAGGTGCAAGTGACAAGCAAGTCAGGGATCATCCATCAAGTAGACTTCTGCAATTGAAGCATGACTTAGATGCTAAAGACTTCAAGAAGACAAAGGATGATGCACATTTTCAGTTTTTGGCCCATTGGAGGGGTTTACTAGATGGAAAAGCACTTGAAGGTTAGAGAATGATTGGATCAAGCATTAATCTGTTGTTTCCACACTATCCTCAAGGGGGCTTGAGTTCCTTTTTGTCTAGGAGTATGGTGCAGGGCACCATAGGTCATAGTGGTAAAAATTTGCTAAATGTTGGTTCTTAGGTTGTTCAATAAATTTTGGTTTGTAATAAGGTCTTAAATACCACTTGTTATGTTTTAAAGTCAATTTATATGGTTAGGAGCTAGTTTGGAGTCCATAAGATCAAATTTGTAAAAGTTGCAAACAAAGTTGCAAAGTTATCAAGCATTTTTGCATTTTTCACAATTTGAGAAAGTTAAATGGTCATGAGACTCAAAAGGTTGTTGTAGTTAGTTGTTTCTAGTGGGGAATGTTTAAATACATCATGGATGGGTCGAGTCAAGTTTTTGATGTACTTTTTTGAAGTTTGAACAATAAGGATTCACCATTTCCTGCATTTAGAAGCAAAATTTGTTGCTACAAGCTCTTGTATGGCCTAGTAAGGCCTAAGAGTGTTATTTCATGCATTGATTTTAATGGAGTGTTGAGTTAGCTGCATTTTGGCTTTTGTTTCATAATATTTCATCAAGATTTGAGGTTTTTATAGGATTTTTTCTAAAAATGGTTCTGAAAACCTAGGTCTTGGGGTTTTGAGAGCAAAATAATGGAAAACCCACCATTCCGCCGATGAAAAACTTTGTAAATCGGTGGAATGGGGTTAGATAGGGTGAATTTTGATTTCATGGTGATGAAAGGATTAGGGGAGGTGGTTTGATGAAGATTTAGTGATGCCCTAGGTGTAAAATCCTCTTGTTTTGGGCAAAAGAGGTTGCATAGGAGTAGGGTTTATAGAAAAGGTGATTGGAACCCATTCTAGGAAATGGGAATTGTTTATGCAGACCTAATATGACATGTGGATGGATTTGGAATGTAGAGTTGAGGGTTGGAGATGGTAGAACCAATAGTTTCCTAGTGGAAACAAGCCTAATTAGGATTTTTTCAAAATAGGACAGTCAATTTTAGAGGCTTGAATTACAAAACAACTCTACCTACATTTGAGATATGTTGTGAAAGAGGAAAATTGGTATCTAAATCTGTAATTGGTTTTTGGGTGTGGTGTCAGGTTTGAAACTTATGCTTGAAAAACCTAGTTTGTTGTGCTACTAGGTTTTGTCTTTTGGATTTTGTCTCATAAGATTTCATCAAGATTTGAGGTTTTTATAGGATTTTTTCTAAAAATGGTTATGAAAACCTAGGTCTTGGGGTCTTTAGAGAAAAATAATAGAAAACCCACCATTCCACTAATGAAAACCTTTGAGAATTGATGGAATGGGGTTAGATAGGGTGCATTTTGATTTCATGGTGTTGGAAAGAGAAAGGGAGATGGTTTGATGAAGATTGAGTGATGCTCTAGGTGTAAAATCCTCTTATTTTGGGAAAAAGAGGTTGCATAGGAGTAGGGTTTATAGAAAAGGTGTCTGGAACCCATTCTAGGTGATGAGAATTTTTTGTTTAGAACTAATATGACATTTGGATGGCTTTGGAATATAGAGTTGAGGGTTGGAGATGGTAGAACCAATAGTTGCCTAGTGGAAATAAGCCTAATTACACTTTTGTCAAAACAGGATGGTCAATTTTAGAGGCTAGAGTTACAAAACAACCTTAGCTATATTTGAGATATGTTGTGAAAGAGGAAAATGGGTATCTAAATCTGTAATTGGTTTTTGGGTGTGGTGTCAGGTTTGAAACTTATGCTTGAAAAACCTAGTTTGTTGTGATACTAGGTTTAAGGAATTTTGTGTACAAATTCACCTTGCTTGGTGTTTGGAGATTTTGGTAAAGGTTTGTTTGAGTTAGTCTAAGGTACACCACCTTGCTTCACATCAATTAGTTCCATCAAACCTCAGATAATCAAAGACCATTCTGCTAGCCATATTAGACCTTCCTCAAGTAGTTAAGCTCTTCACCAAGGAACCAAGATCTAATACCAATTGTTGAATAGGACAACTAAGAGGGGGTGAATCATTTGTCATAGATTTTAATATTCAATTCAATTACTAGAACTAATACTTAAATTGCTTAAATCATTAATCATCAAATGCCAATGCATAAACTCAAATCCAATGCATAAACACAATAACATTAAATTTACATGGAAAACCCAATGAGGAAAAAACCATAGTGAGGATTAACTCACACTATACAGAATATCAAAACCAATTACAAAAAGGCTCACTACTTGAGATAAGGACTCACTATCTAGAACTAGGACTCATTGTCCAACAGGACTACAACCTGGAGGGTTCACTGCCATAGAGATACAAAGAAGACATAGAAGATTTGTTAGAGAGAGAAAAAAATCCCAATGCAACAAATGATTCCACCACAATCACTTGATCAACTTCCATGAATGATAGAGTTCACCTTCTATTCATTGCATATGAAAACTCAACATTAAGCATTGCACTGATCTACCACACACATAACTCACACACACTTTCTGAATAACATCAAAGTCACGTATGCTCTTTCACTTATCTTCTTTTCTTTTGTATATTTTTCATTACTAGCTCATCCTATATTTATACTATCTCCAACCTTGAAAATGATACAAAGTTAGCCATCCAACTTCAAATTCAAATTAGGTCAGCACCAAAACATCCTACAGTAGAATTAGAATGAGGGAAACCAAAACACATGCTTCACCAAGACCCAAAATAGATCCAACATGCTTCATTAACTTCGAAGATAGTGCTTAACACATGTTTAGCCAAACCAATGTAAAAAAAGTAAAACAATTAAGCTCAAAACTTCCAAAAACCAAAAATATATTCAATACAATCAAAACATCTCAACTCTAGAACCACAAGTCAAAAGACTTCATCAAAGAGAAATCTAAACCAAAATTTTTTCTCCCAAACCTCAACCGAAACACAGAAAAACATAGTTCACAATTGGTGAACACAATTTGAACTTCATAATGAACCAATAGCCAAAAATATAGATATAGCAACCTTCAACAACCATGGCCAACATATCTAAACCACACAAACATAGGGACATGTACTAGATCATCATCCTGAGCAACAACTGAATACCTATAATCTTTCTTTAATACAATTTTCTCAACATCCTCAACATAGACATCTAACAACAACTAGTAGATAACTAATTGACATCAATGACAACACTTTCATTCATTTTTCCATTATTGCAACACTCATAGTTGGTATAACAGTTAGGGTTAGTTTCTTATTGTCATTTTCATCATATCACACACAAAATCACATAATTTAAGGTGGAGAATTACTGATCCATCATTTTGATTTTTGTAAACCTTATTTTCCACCTAATCATTAATGGTGAACTCGACATATTGAATATTGCAATTTTTTGATTTTGAAGTCTTTCATTACATCCTAGGTTTGATCTTGCATTCATTTGCATTTAATTTGCATTGAATTAGATATCATGTAGGGTTTCTTCCTTTACATTCAAACTTGAATCTCATTTAGGGTTTAGAATCATATTGCTTTTCATTTATTAAATTTGAAAAATACAAAAAAAAAAAATCATCTTGCATACCATTTAGATCTCATATATTTACATTTGAAAATAAAAACAACATTGCATTTCAAATTCATCATGTCATTGCATTTTCACATTGCATTTCTAGAAAATCTGAAACTGAAAGTTACTATCTCAGACCTGGAACTGAAAGACATTACAAAAAGCTTGAAAATCATTCAAAAAAAGTTTAAAAACCATAATCACGGACCCATTCACCTTAACTAGTGAATGAGTCCTTGATTAGGCCGGGCCTAAACATTTTGGCATCTCAAAAGCATTAAAAATCACCCATAAATCAGTATAAACATTTCAAATATACTTAACTAGGACCCATTCGCCCTTACCGGAAAATGAGTCACTAATAGATCTTGATTTGCATTTTCTGGAAATTGAAATCTTAGTTTTAGGCTTTTGTCTGTTGCTGTTACTTTCTTGTTTCAATTTTCTAATTTGATGTTTCATCAAATTTAGTGCATCTAGCTTAATTTGCTTCATTTTAGCGCATTATCAAAAATAAAAATTGCATTGGAAAAATTTCATTTTTAGTTTATTGCATTGTGTAGAATCTGAAAATTGCATTTCATTCTAGGTCATTGCATTGCCCCTTTTCCATTTAGGGTTTTCACACTAGGCTTGTAAAATTTGCATGAGCTTTACAACTTGGTGTCTTATTAGCAATAATATTGTAATATGTAGTTCAAGGCTCATGTCATCCCATGACATCTCAATCATCATGGATCTTGTATTTTCTAAATCTCTCTCTGATAGTGTTGATAATCAACCCTTCATGGCTCATAGTTTGCATACTTCATTTCCCATGACTTCACCTCCTACAACTAGTGTGCATGATGTTATAGAAAAACTAGATGAACAACTAGAAAACTTGCAAGATTGTATCCTTAGTGAAAGTATAGACATTAGCATGGTTCCCATTATACAAAATCTAAAGAAAGTTCTTAAAACTCAAAACAAAACAAAAATTGTCTATAGCCTTAGTTGCTTATAGCCTTAGTTGCTTCTTTCATGAGTATTTGAACAAACAATACAATCATAACATACATGCCATGGTCAACCTTATCGAAGCTCGTGAAACAAAGAATGATGTGATTAAGGTTGACATGGATGATGAAAACATAAAAGATATCAGTGAAGAAGAACCGATTGAAACGGTAGCATTTATCGAAGCTAGAACTTGTAAGGGGTTGACTAAAAAGCCTCTTGACATTTCTTTCTCACAAAACAACATACTTAAATGTGCACCTGATGTTCCTCTTTACATAGCTGGCCAAATCATTGATAATCCCACTAATGGGATATTGATTGATCTCATCTATAGAGAGAATGTGATCACTAAAAAATTCTCATATGTGCATGAACTATATCAAGATACATATGAAAAACCGAAAGAATTGATCAAGACACATAATGGTTTTGCTTGACCTAGATTAGCTCGATAGATCTCCCTTTAAAATTCATACTAAAAACATTAATTCTCTCATTCACCATCATTCCACAATTAGACCAATTTCATGTGAAGCTAGGCTATCCATGGCATCGCTCCATGAATGTTGTCCCTTCGGTTGTGCATAAATTTCTAAAGTTTCCATTTGGAAATGATATCTTTATTGTGCATCATAGTGGATTTAATCCTACATCAACCTGAGGGAACTTTTCATTAGATTTCTTTTTTTCCCAAACCTATGGAACCTATTAAACCTCGTGAGGACTTCTTTTTCAAATCATATCAAAAGTTCAAGGCAAAGAAAATAGAAAAATTATCCCTTTGAAACATGCCTAAACCTATAACTGAAATATCTATACTTGATGAAGCAATAATTGAACCAAAAGCCCTTCCTAACATGCAAGAACAACCTATAGCAAGTCCTCCTATCATTTCCTAAAAGAGACCATGAGGTAACCAAAACAGTCCCATTGTCACTCCTAGAATAATTTTTTTTATAGAAGTTAAAGAGAAAGCAGTTGAACAAGCTACTATTGTTTCTTCTATTCCCCCCAAGGAATAGAAGGAACCTATGATTGACAAACCCACTCCTACACAAACACAAATTGACAATATATTGAAAGGAAATCAAAGTGCTAGAGGGTGTAGTTGTAGACACCATGCTATTGCTCGTAAGTTACAAACTCAAGAAGATAAGAACAACATAAAAATTTAGAATCCAAACTTACCTGAAGCAATGCATTATGACCCTATACCCTCGCCACAATATAAACAATAACATTCCATGGACATTGTTATTCGACCTCCTGTTGTGATTAATCGAGATGATGACATTGATATTACAAATATTGATGAAGAAGTACATAATGAATTGAATACATTGTTTTCTTCTTCTATTATCTTAAATGAGAAATATCCTAAAAAGAGTGTTGAACTTGGTGCTTCCCCTAGTTCGGCACTTTCTCTTGTCCCTTTGGCTAGTTGTCCCCCTTCCATTTATACAGACCGAGATTAGGATGTGGATGACCTGCTTTAGGTTGACTTCCATGTGCCTTACTAGTCTTTTGATTTTTCATGTTTCTTTATGTGATTGCATGTGCATAATGTGATCCCCCATGATGTTTCATTTTATGTATCTCTCTTTTTGTGCATTCCTCTATATGTATCTACATTCTTCTCTATGTCATAAATTTTTTTTGTTTGTCTTGTGTTTTCATTTTGGGGATGACACAAGGCGTTGAGATATCCATGTCTCTTTCATGTTGACCCAAAATATTTGTCTTTATATTTTTCATTTGTCTTGTGTGTTCATTTTGGGGATGACACAAGGCGTCAAGATATCCATGTCTCTTCCATGTTGACCCAAAAGCTTTTCCTTTATCTTTTGTATTTTTCTCATTTTTTCCTTTTGGGGATGATGCAAGGCATCGAGATATTTAGGTCTCTTCCATGTTGACCTGAAAGGATTTTGCTTTGTTTTCACTCTCTTTGTGTCATTCTTCTACCTCCATCAATATTTAGGGAATGATGATAGTTTCGAGCTCTTAAAACAACAATGTAGCAAAGACATGCTGATTTTGAATCCATAGATCCCTTATGTATTTTTGGGGGAAACCCTTCCTATTTCATGACGTAGCATTATTTCAAAAACATATCACTTGGCATAAGTTTTTCTGAGGAAAGATCTCATGTCTTAGGAACAAACATTGGCTACTTTAAAGCAATTACTCATAGTAATGGTGTAGCAACTACTTTAAAGTGGGGGCATACATTGATGATATTTTTTGGCATATTTTATGGCATGATTTCCTTTTTTCTTGTGACATGTTCTTTTCTTGGTGGTGTTACTGGGTTTTATGTCCTTCGAGAGTGTAATATTTCTAAGCATACAATTTACCTTCGTAGCATGATGCGAAATGAGAGGGATCCCATAGGTGGTGATTTGATAATCTTCACTTTTCCTCTCTTGGAGACATTAGGTATAATTTTCCCTAAGAAGAAGACCTTATGTGAACAAAGAAAAATCCCCTTTAACAAAAACTTACAGACATGACATTCAAAATCATACAAAATCATAGTATTGTGACACCTTATTGAACTTATCAGAAGGATAGCTTTGGTATGGTTAGTATGATGATAAGCTGAAACACTGGCATGAATTTCTCAAATGGTGAGAATCTGACACACTGGCATGCCTTTCTCACTAAACCACCTCATTGGGACAACTTTCCTAGTGGACAAACTAAAGTTCAACTAGCCCAGAGTGAGCATACATGATTGGGATAACTCACCTATTAGACAGACTGAGGTTCCACTACCCCAAAGTGAGCAGCGTATGTTACAGACAAACAACCCCATTCCACATCGTGTTGGAACGGTTATGCTTGATCCTTTATTTTTCTTGGCCTTTGACAAGGTATGGTTATTTATCTTTTTTATTGTTGCATACTAAAGTGTCTCTAATGTCTAATTTAGTGTGATATTTTTGTGGGGGAAAGCTCTCACTAAAGTGGGGGAAAAATGTAGTAACGAAAAAAGCATCCCTTTTCCTTACCCAACTTGGGAATAATTGACATTGAATTAACCTAATTATTCCTTGATTCAATGTTATAATGTGTTTTACACATTCACATTAATCTAGGGCCCCTTTTCAATAAAATGTGTTGGAGTACAATACCACTAAGAGGGGCAGAGTGAATCAGTGATATGACAGATGAAAATGAACTTAAATGAATCTTTTTTAACTTTGAACATGCAGAACACAAGTTTCAAATAAGTTCAATTATCAAGTGTAGCATTATGCAAGAAAAGCTATCTAACTTGAATGAGCATAAATAAAATAAGCAGATCACAAAATATAAAGACACCATTACACAATGTTTATGAGTGGAAAACCCTTTATAGGGAGAAAAAACCACTTGAAAAATATTTCCTCACTGTCTTAAAAAATCTCATTGATTACAAAGCCTCACTGGCTAACCAAGAAACCTCACTAGTTGCAGCTTCACTAGATTAAACAAGAAACCTCACTAGTTACAGCCTCACTGGCATTTAATGTTGCTATAGCCTCACTAGCAAAGTACAACCTCACTAGATGATGCAGAGGGTCAGGGATCTCAAAAGATACACAAAGATTTAAGATTAACAAAGTTTTGTTCTTCAATCTCTCAACTAGACACCAACTTAGAAATAAGGCCTTCACCTTGCACTTAAGACCTATCTGCCTCCCTTGTGATTCCTAATCATTGAAATGATCTCAAAAGACTTGAACAAACTTGATTCAAATGGGTTTCAAGCCCTAACCCTCCATTTTATACAAAACTCTCTTTTGCTGCTCACATAGCCATCTAGCCTATTAGGCCTTTGGCAATGGATTTTTGACTTCTTCCTCAAATTTTGCAAATGAACCTCCAATCTAATGATGGTTTCAGATGTGGATTGTGATGAAAAACATCATGTCAACTCCTTGGCATCAATTGTTTCAGACAACCTCACTTCAAACCCTGCTGTTTCCTTAAAATTAGGCCTAATTAGCCCTATTTTACAAAGCAACCCCTCTTTAAATTTGTCCCCTGACCATGAAACTTTCAGCAGTCTCCTAAAATGACTCAAAACCAAGGAATCCAAGTTTTTAGCCCTCTATGACACCTCTATCATGCTCCAGCACAAACCCCTCCTCAGCTTGCCTCAAAAACTAGGGCTTCTTGAAAACTAACCTTCCAATCACTTCCAGAACTTTCTCATTGACTCTACACCATTAGGACAACATATTTAGTTGATCCAAACTCAAAAACATGCCCCTCATTAAGGCAGATCTTCTGCTGCTACACCCTAGCCTCCATCTTCAAGCACTTTTCCCTTTGACAACTTGGTGTACACCTTGATATTCTTCCTTCCTGCACATTATTTGGTTAAATCTGTATGATACATGTTAGGAATGATCCATTTCACAGGTCACAGCAGCATTCTACCTTGAAATGGATCAATCATCCATGAAAATCACCAAAATTAGTGAAAAATCTGCACTTTTTTTAGGACAGTCAGCAATATAATGCAAAGAACTGATTATAAACGTGTATCAGATCATTCAAGAGGTTAATTGAAAGTAAATACAGGTTCTTGAACCATCCAATTGATTATAAATTCAAAAGGAATCAATAGATCATCAAAAAGACTCAAGAAAATGCAAGAAAACTATGTTTTTTCACTATTTTCTGTAGCAGTCCGTACAGTCACTTCTCCAAACGCCCAACCTCCATACAAATGACCATTTTGGGGTTATAGAACCATCCCCCAACTGATACAACTGATTGGAATTGATTACAATGCATAATTACCTCTAAAACACCTAAAACTCCTTTTCCCGCCTAAACTAAAATTTAAAAATTTGAAATTACAAACTAGAGATTTATTAAAATCTATCACCTAAAAACCATTGGATATTCACTATCCAAGTTTATTTGACCTATTTAAGCATAATATCATTAATCAAAACCCCTAGAACCTAATTTTCCCTTACATTGCATTTTTAATCCAAATTCCTTATCAGGAACCTTGAAACTTTGAACATTCTCATTACACTCATTCAACCCAAATGCCATTATAGGCTCCAATACATCATAATTGATGCTTTGACATGATTGGAAGGTCCTCTTGACCCTTGCACTCTCCTGGTTCTTGACGTGCTCCTTGAAGGCCCTGGGTGCTCCTGCACCACTAGAAAAACCTTCATGGTCTTAATAACCAATCTCCAATGAAAGAAGAGATATAACTTTAGGGGGTTATCCTATTACAATATGCACCAACAACACAGTCCTTTAACACCTTGAATCATAAACTCTTATGTTCCTTTGAAAATAGATTTATAACATGAAGAAAGATTGCAAGGATATCCCCTTAACTTTCCAATAATACAAGTTCTCCAATTAAATATGGAAGCAAGATAAGCTCTTATCTCTTCACAAAACTCCTCTACAAAATGAATAAAATCTCTTCACAAGACTCCTCTTGTTTCATCAATCAAAAAAATTCAGCCACTTATCTTTACTACTCTTACACAAATATAATAATCAACTTTAGATAGTTTTATAGTCACATGTATATTTGTTCATCAAAGGCACTATTGCACACTATCCAATCAAATTTCAAATGACCTGAATTAGACTATACTTCAATTAGAGTAACACAAACTCCATAGACCTGTGATCACTTTAAGATTTCATTAATTTATGCATAGAATTCGACATATTTTCAAAAACCACTCTTAACTGAATAGGGAAACACAACAAAAGAAACTTGAGTGCAGTCATTACACCCTGTTACACACTTCCATAAAAAAGTTCTTCACAGTGCATGTTTACTCTGCCATTGTAGTCTTCCTCTCTATGTATTGTCTTTACAATTAGAAAACCAATTCAATACACTTATTCTCCTCAACACCATGTAGAAGATAGCACTTTCAATTCACATAGCTTTCAAAACCCTGCCACAATTCTTTTCATCATAGCTTACACATTGAAAATAATGATACTTGCAAAGATATCAAATCATTTCATCGAACCATTTCAAAGTGATCAAGTCACTTCCATATATTGTTCAAGACCTTGATAGTTTTCCATAAAACATTTGTGTATACACCTATGTACAAAATTTTTCCTCATAACTGATAAACCATCATTCAAAATTATGGTTTGATAACTTTCAAAATGTGCCATTTGGACTAGCATTGAACTGACAAATGTAAACCTTAGACTTATGTTATATCAAACGTAGTAACTTGACATGGAGAACAATAATCTAGGCTTAAAGAATGTTTTACCAATATGTGCTCATTTTCCATAGAAGTAGTCGATAACACCTGGAGTAGTCACAACCAAACAACCACTACCTGGAAACCATGCCTTGTAGCTACCATATAAAATTCACCATGATGTGATCACAACCTTCACAAGAGTTTGTTCCCTAATCATTTTCACATTGAAACCAACTTTGTGCATACCTTTAACAAAATGATAAGCTTTTGTCTCAATCATCCTTGACAATAATGAACAAACCATTATCTCCTTTTCCCATTTACACCGTGAAAAACTTAAAGTAGAAAACTCATCACCAACACTAAATGAACAAATACCAATAAGAACTTCACCATACCTTGGAGAGTAACATCAAGCTTATCAAGGCAACAACACATTACCTTGTAAATGAAGAGCATCTTTGCATGAAGAGTAATTAAGTACCTTTAGCACTTTGAAAAGATATCATGTAGATGGAATACCTTTGAATGCATCTTTGCAAATGCTTAGCACATTATCAACTTAGAAACACCATGAACTACTAAAACATAAATTTTCTTTGATGCATCATCAAACTTGTGGAATCATGCATCAACCTTGTGATACCATACATCAACCTTTGTTTGACATATATTGCCATCAAATAAAAACATGAACCTAACACCTTTAACATCAATGACAAACCACATGCCAACAAACTCCCCCTTTGGAATTGATGTCAACATAACCAGTCTGTGCACCTATACTCATTACTCCCCCTGTGACAAGATTGTATTCTCCCCCTTTGACATCACATGACAAAGGAATCCACTAAGAGACTGACAAGCAATACACAAGACATCAACCATAGGGATGCACTGTCTTTCTAGTCTTTCGATCATGCAAAGCATATCTCCTATAGTCCTGCAACTATATCACTAACTTCCCCTTTTTGAAGACAACAAACACAAAATATCAAGTGTCAAGGACCAACTGTATTCTCAAAGTAGAAAATCTAGAATAACATGACAATTATTTTCATTCACTACCTGAAAGCAGCAAACCCTCCAAGGAACTTTCCATATTGTCAACTATCAACTATAAAGGTCATTGTCCAGGAAAATGCTCAAACACTATCACTTAAGTCATGATGTTAAAATTTGTTGTCACTATCACCATTTTGCATTCTTTCACTACTCATGTTCTATTCAAATTCAAGAACCAAGCATCAAGTGTCCACTGTCAAGTGTGAGACACTCCATGTAAAAAATAGCAAATCAGCATTACCACATCAAAATGACATTTCAAAATATCATTGTAAATGTCATTGCCATTTATCACTTTTACTCGTTCAAAACAATGTGCACTGTCCAAGCAACAAAGTCAAGCAAATAAATGGTGTATCACTATGTATCACTTTGCAAGAGATTTTTCACAATGTAGACTTCAAATCCAAGTCTAAAAAACTATCAATGGAAAGGTTCCACTTTCAACTCAACCACTTCACCACTGTCCAAGCAATAAATGATTGTCTAACTCGACTATTCAACATGATATCACTCATGCTATCAAGGATTTCCTTTGATTATTGAGCAAAGAAAATATATTGACTTGTCTCAATACAAAACCTTCATATGTACTTGATCAAATTCTCTAGGATTCCTTTAGGAAGACTAAATACACACCATTTCAGTGTCATTTAAAACATAGGAAGTTCATTAATTCACTATCTTTGCACAATGTCACTAGACATTATGTAAACGAATATATTATTAGCAAAGAGAAATCAAGATTCTTTACTATTATTAAGATCACAACCATTATGTGGAAGAGAATGAGACAAATAGTCAATCTCTATCATGCAAAGTGTCCATTTTATTGTCTTCAAACAATCTTAAATTCATCATCCATGCAAAACAAATCCCAAACCACTATCATCCTAGGTCAATTCACTATCTTTCAAAGCAAAGAGTTCATTGTCTTCATGTAACATGTATTATTTACTATCCATAGTTCTTTATCTCATTATCCCATGTAAGTAAATGTGGTCTCACTATTCAAGAATTTGGACAAAAAAAATAGTCTACAATTGTCAAAGCAAGTCTTACAACTCACTATCAAAGTACATTTGAAAAATACTTTCATACCACCAATTCCAAAGCATGAAGCATGATACAAGAAAAATGTTATCATTTCTATCAAAGCATGTTTTACCATTGGAATTGTGAAGAGGACTATCAAATTGAAGAGGCAGTAAAAGAAGTTATAATGTCACTACCACATATCATAAGATAGCACAATTACTGACATATAGCACCATTCAATAGTTGTCAATACTTGCAAGCTGCATTACTATCAAGTATTCACTTAAATTAGGATCCCTTTACTATCCAAGCATCAATGAAAAAAAGTATACTAACCAAAAACATACTATTCTATAGCAAGAAATCATTGTCCAAACAAAGTGAATCATTAACAATTGTCTAAGGAAACATCATTGCCAATAGAAAATGTGCATCATCAGCACTGACAAGTCATGGAAAGTACTATTATATTATCTCATAAAGATCAATTTCACATCATTAATACTAGAACCAAAATAAAAAAATCCAATCAAACTCATAGTCATATCAACATTACACAACCTTTTGTGACTCAAGTCTTAGTAGAGAAAACTACAAGATCATTGTTCCAAGATTCATGTTTCAAGTTCATAAACATGGTAAGATAAAAAATACTATTTTGTTCCAAGATCCTTCTCTCCACTACTTCAAGATCAAAAACAAGAATTATTGTCCAAAGACATACATCACTTTCCAAATCACTCTTACCAAGATGTGCAAGCAAGTTCAACAACAAGATTTAATTGTGTTCAAGGCTATCACTATCTAGCATAAAAACATTGTCATTGTCATTGCACTTTCCAAGTAGGGGTAGCTTCACAAGCCACAATCCATTGGAAATCCACCAATACTTCACTACTCTAACTGTTCCACACATAGAAATCATCCATGGGAGAACTAACAAAACCCTCAACTAGCCAATATCAACTAGACTGTCCACTTCAATATTCTCCCTTTTATCAAGATGAGGTAGAAGCTTTCCAGGTTTGTACATTCATTGTGATATTGTCCCAAACCACTGTGATGGCCCAAACCTTAATGACCAATGCATACAAGACTACTATCAACTGATAAGTGTCAACTTTAAAGAATTTGTATTACACCAGATTTCCTTATTTTCACCTAAGGTTAAAATATATGACATTGAACATCTCCCCCTGACTCCATGCTACCTTTTATGCACTTGGAGATGCCTTTGTGAATTATGTACAAGCTTAGATTATTTCTTGTTACAAATAGAAACTTTTGAATTTGTATCTTCTCCATAAATAACTACATGTGCAAGCAATGCAACTTCATTCTTTTCACTGTTCTTCCTTTTCCAGACCTTCTTCTTTGATTTCTTCTTGTCACAAGATGCTTGTGACTTTGTATTTTTCTTATGAGGAATAATTTATTTTCTCCTATTTCACAAACCTAGTTATATAGTACTTTGCAACATGACCATGGTTATGACATTTATAACATATTACATATATGTTGTTAGGAGATGCAAAGTTATTTATGGCTGCAATCTTTCCAGCAATAGTCTTAAAGTTTGCAGCCCTATGTCCATGATTGTCACAATTGTAACAAACTACATTCATATTCCTATAGAATTCATATTGAATCCTTTTAGACCTTCTTCTACAATAACTTGCTTTATGCCCATAACCATTACATGAATAGCAATAACCAAAAAATGAATAATTGTGCCTCACTAATTGATCTTGCCAAGTAGGTGGACATCCTGTGGACTAGTTGGCTCTACTTCTTCCTCCTCTAGTGATGTCCTTGAGCTATCTACTATCAGTAGTCTTAACTTCTAATTTCTTCTTTTCTTCAATCTTAGGGGCAGCAATGTGATAGCTTAGATCTATCTTCTTTCTTGGATTATTACTGATCTTTGAACTCTGTCCTTCTTCATAACCCAAACCAGTAATTTCTTTGTGATGTTTTTTCTTACTTAACATCTCATTCAACTTGTTGGTGCTCTCATCAAATTTTTGATTCTTTTCTAATTGCTTCCTAACATTATCAAGATCTTTCCTTAGAGAGACTATTTCTCCTTCAAGCTTTTGGCATTCAACTATTTTGACTTCCAAATAAAACCTTGTCACATCAACTATCCTTTTATTTTCTTCTTGATCTCTAATTTCAAATTAAAATCACATCATCTTTATAGTGTGTTCTTTTAACAAAGAATTTTCCTTTACACTCTTTTTCAATGAGGCAGTCTCACTCTCTAGCTTTTTACACATCTCTTCCTTATCTTTAAATTTGTTCTCCATTTCTTCTTCAACCCTTTTTCTTTCCACAACTTGAACTTTAAGAAATTCAACAATCTTTTCAGACTCATTATGATTCTATACTAAGACTTTATTAACCTTAATAATTTCTTGAAGTATTACCTGGAGTTTCTGATTCTCTCATTTAAGGTTTTTAACTTCAACTAGGCCAACAACAAGTTCTCCTTCAAGATCAACAACTCCTCCTTCTTAATCAATTTCTTGATCATTTTGGTATTCATTTGCAATCTCTATGAACTAAGATTCATCATTTTTTCCTACTTGACATTCTTCAGAGCCAAGAAGATTAGAAACATCATCATCCTTTGTAATAGAATCCTATTTCTTTTTATTTAGACCTTTCTCCTTTTTAGAAACTTTATTTCTATACCTCTTGCCCATTGTACTCCACTACCAAGAACCCTTAAGTTGGTTAAACTTTGTGCAAGGGTCTAGCCCTAATACCACTTGTTGGAGTACAATACTACTGAGAGGGGGGTGAATCAATTGTATGACAAATTAAAATGAACTTAAATTAATCTTTACAACTTTGAACATGTAGAATGCAAGTTTTAGAATAGTTCAATTATTAAGTGTAGCATTATGCATGCAAAGCTATCAAAATTGAATGAACATAAAGAACATAGGAAAATCACAAAATATGAAGACACCATAAAACAATGTTTATGAGTGGAAAACCCTTTATATGGAGAAAAAACCACTCAAAAAAGATTGCCTCACTGGCTAACCAAGAAACCTCACTGGATTAAACAAGAAACCTCATGGGTTATAGCCTCACTGGAAAAACCTCCATGGTATTAATGACCAATCTCCAATGAAAGAAGAGATATAACTTTAGGGGGTTACCCTGTTACAATATGCACCAACAACATAGTCTTTTAACACCTTGAATCACAAAATATTATGTTCCCTTGACAGTGGATTTATAACATGAAGAAAGACTACAAGGATATCCCCTTCAATTTCTAATAATACAAGTTATCCAATAAAATATGGAAAAATATAAGCTTGTATCTCTTCACAAAACTCCTCTACACAATGAATAAAAGCTCTCTACAAGACTCCTCTTATTTCATCAATCAAAAAGACTCAACCAATTTTCTTGACTACTCTTACACAAATATAATAATCAACTTTAGAGAGTTTTACACTCACAAGGATATTTGTTCATCAAGGCACTGTTGCACACTATCCAATCAAATTTCAAATGACCTAAATCAGAATATACTTCAATCAGAGCAAGACAAACTCCATAGACCTGTGATCACTTTTAGATTTCATTAATCTATGCATAGAATTCAACATATTTTACAACCACTCTTAACTGAATAGAGAAAAAAAAGAAAAGAAACTTGAGTGTAGTCATTACACACTATTACACACTACCATATAAAAGTTCTTCATAGTGCATGTTTACTCTGCCATTGTAGTCTTCCTCTCTATTATTATCTTTACAATTAAAAAACCAATTCAATACACCTGTTCTCCTCAACATCATGTAGAAAATAGCACTTTAAATTCACATAGCTTTCAAAACCTTGACCAAAATTCTTTTCACCATAGCTTACACATTCAAAATAATGATTCTTGCAGAGATATCAAATCATTTCATTGAACCTTTTCATAGTGATCAAGTCACTTCCATATATTGATCAAGGGCTTGATAGTTTTCCATAAAACAACTATGTACACAACAGTATACAAAAACTACCCTCATAATCGGTAACCATCATTCAAAAGTATGGTTTGATAACTGTCAAAATGTACCATCTAGACTAGCATTGAACTGAAAAATGTAAACCTTAGACTTAGGTTATATCAAACTTAGTAACTTGACTTGAAAAACAACAAACTAGGATTAAAGAATGTTTTACCAATATGTGTTCATTTTCCATAGAAGTAGTGGATAACACCTAGAGTAGTCACTACCAAACAACCACTGCATGGAAACCATGCCTTGCAGCCACCATACCAAAGTCACCATGATGTGACCATAGCCTTCACAAGAGTTTGTGCCCTAATCATTTTCACAATGAAATCAACATTGTGTGTACCCTTCAAAAAATTATAAGATTTTGTCTCAATCATGCTTGATAATAACAAACAAACCAATATTTCCTTGATACCATTTACACCTTGAAAATATTGAAGTAGCAAACTTATCACCAACACCAAATGAACAAATACCAATAAGAAATTCACCATACCTTGGAGAGTAACACTAACCTTATCAAGGCAACAACAACACATTACCTTGTAAATTAAGAGCATCTTTGCATGAAGATTAATTAAGTAACTTTAGCACTTTGAAAATATATCATGTAGATGACATACCTTTGAATGCATCTTTGCAAATTCTTAGCACATTATCAACTTAGAAACAACATGAACTACTGAAACATGAATTTCCTTGATGCATTATCAAACTTGTGGCATCATGCATCAAGCTTGTGAAACCATGCATCAACCTCTGTTTAACATCTATTTCCATTAACTACAAGAATGAACCTAACAGCTTTGACATCAATGACAAAGCACATTCCAATAAAATGTACCTAAATTATACCTTATTTATGGTGTTGTAAAGTGTTGTAATACACTTTCACATTTATCTATGGTTTCATTAATTAATTATGGTTAATTGAGCTTAATTGGCCCCTTTGATTCAAATTTAAGCCTTTTTAATGACACCTTTCAAAGGATCTATCCCATCACTCAATAATCAAATTGCATAACATTTAATTTTGAAAAATAATGGTCCTAGAAAATGGTGCGAGGACCCATTCACCTTTAGTGGTGAATGGATCCTCTCTGTATAGGAACCCCTTTCTATGCATTTTTGAGGTGGGTTTTTTATGTTCTTTCCACCCTGAAAGCAAGGTCCTAGAAACTTGTGTGAGGAACCCTTCACCTTTAGTGGAAAATGGGTCCTCCTCACATAGGACACCTCTTTTTTAATTTAATTTTGGCAGGATTCTAATGCCTTTTAATTCTAGATTTGCTTTTGGCTTGAATTATTTGAATTTTGGGGTTAATCTCTAGATTTAGTATAAATATGGGGTTAATTCACATAGTTTCATCCTAAGCAACCTAGAAATTTTATGTGACTTCATGAGACCAATAGGGTGCTGCCACAATAATGGGTTACACTTTTTGGGACATCCTGCTTTTTGCCTTAAATCACATATTTTTACAAAATACAATGATTTATGACTTTAAAGGTTCCATTTAAATTATTTTAATTAAAGAGGGATTCATCAAACCCCCTTAGATCAAACCCCCTTGGATAGAACCTTGTTAGATTTCAACCATACCTATAATTGTGTCTCCTCTACACCTATCAAAATGATGATAAAAAACAACTTTTGATTTACCTTTTGGGTGATCAAATGAATTCATTTAAAATTTATGTTTTGTAAGCCTGTAGCCCTTATTATAAGCTTTCTAAAAAGTATAATTTTAAATATGTTTAATTTGATTATTATATTTATTTTTTATTTCTTGTGAATGTAGGATTTTCAATGAACATCAAGTTCTTTATTTTACATACAAAAAAATAGAAAAATAGAGATAAAAAATTCTAAAAAATACATGTGCCCTAGGTATTGATGTCCTTATTCCAACAAAAAAGAATAAGTTAATTCAAATGAATACAAAAAAAGTTATGCGGGCCGAAGTCACCTCTTCAAATTATAATTACGCTGACTTGGAAAATTAATTAAAAAAAAAAATGTAACAAAAAATTATGAAAAAATATCCATCCCCTAGATATTGGCGTGAAAATTTTGTATTTTAAAAATCAGAATTGTATTCTATCTATAAATAAAGTTACGTGGGCCGAAGTAAACATCACTTTTTAAAAATGTTGATTAGTGGAAAAAATAAGTTATTAAAAATTACATAAAATGATTCACAATTGGTTTTTTTTTTTTTTTAATTTTTTAAAATATAATTAGAATCTGCACAAAATATCTAATAAATATCTAGTTTGATTCATCTTCAAAACCTTAATGGTTTAGCTGCTATAGGTGTAAGAAAGTGAATGTTTGGTGAAAAATCATGATTTTAATGTCAAGTTTGGCCAAAAACTGTAACCCATTATTGTGGGTTCACCCAATAGAAAGAGCATTATAGCACATTTCAAAGGCATTCAAAGGCAAATTATCAAGAGTTTATTGCAGCATTTCAAGATCATTTCATCATGGAAAAGGCATAGTGCATTCATACATGTTGTTGAGCTAAGATTGTGGATGTAGCATTAAAGATCCACTTGTAAGAATTGTTACCCATCTTATTTGACATCAAGATCTACATTCTTCATGGCCACCTCATGTTAGTTTGCAGATTTATAATCCAAGACAACTTCCAAGGTATCATCATTTCATTCTTTCATGTCCATGCTTCATCTTCACCATTTCATCATTTGGCTTAATTACCTACAAGGGGTTTGACTTAGGAAAACCACTATTCAATAAAAATAAACATTTTTTTCTTCTCTTGAATGTGCATTTGCAGATTTATAGGTTACAGATGAAGTGGAGAACAAGTTTGAAAAAAATTTGTCAAAGTTGTTAAGTTGCAAAGTTGTCATTCATAGTGCAAGAACATGAAAAGAAGGTTGTAGAATTTGCTACAAATTTTTAGGAGCTAACAATCGAGGATATGAGAGTGTAGGAGTCAAGGAACAAATCCCATATCTCAGTTTTAGAAATCTTAATAGAGCCCCATTTGCCACTAAAGTCGAATGAGTCCTTTGTGCCCTAAAAACAACCTTCTTGCAGCAAGGTACACATCATTTTGAGCCCTCAAAAATCCCCTCATAGTTGATATAAAAGTTAGGGTTATTTTCTGATTGTTATTTGCATCATATCACACAAAAAATAACATAATTTAAGGTGGAGAATTAGTGGTCTATCATTTTGATTTTGGTAAACCCTTTTTTCCACCTAATCAGTTGTAGTGTGTTGAAGGTTAGTTGGTTGTGCAAAATGAATATGTTCTTCTAGTGTATGATTTTTTGAAGGATTTATTGGTTTTTAGGGTATTGATGGAATATTACAGATTGTGTTTAAGTGTTGTGTGTGGTCTATGATTCATCTTTGGATCAAAGGAAGTGTGTACTTAATGTTTAATGGCGTTAACACAAGTTCGATCAATCTTCGATATTTAAACTAATTGCATATATGCTTAGGTGTTTGTGGAAGCGTGGTATGGTTTTAATATGTGGATTTAGGTCCAAGTTAAGGTGTGATATGGTCTACCTTCATTTCTCTCCACTACAAGAATATTTTGATGCTGACCTAATTTGAATTTGCACATTTAAGGTGCATAGCTAACCTTGTGAATTGCTATCAAGGTTGAAGATGGTATATATGTGTGTTGAGTTGATGGAGGATGGTGTGTATAAAATTATGTTATGTGAATTTTGATGTGAATTTTGAAAGTGCAAAGTGTAATACGAGCCTTAACAACTAAGATTACTCTAAGCAGTGAGAAGAGGGTGTCTACATTCTACAAAGAGAGTGTGAATGTTCTAGTGAAACAGTGGTGGAACTTTTCTATTGCTCTGAGATGGATTTCTCATTTTAACAATATTCTTTGTTCTTCTTTATAATATAGAAGTGATCCCATCTTTTTTCTTGGGTAGTGATCCCTCTGGCAATGAGCCTATTGTATTTTGTGTTGTAATTACTTTATATTGTGAGCTAATCCTCACCGTGGTTTTTCCCTTCTTGGGTTTTCCATCTAAATCTAGTGTTCTCATGTGTTTATATTTTTTTGCATTATTGTTTCTCATGTTTACATTCTACTAATGCATGATAAAGGTTTAATGGTTGTTCAGGGTTTAAGAACTAATACAGATCTAAATGTTAATGAGAGTTTTGACTTTTTAATGTACAAATGATTCATCCCCCCCCCTTAGTTGTCTTGTGCATTTACCTCAGTTTTCCTACATTATACCCTTCAATATATTTGGTGTAGAACAAGTCCTGAATGAAAAAAATGTTCTCTATGAATTAGCTATATAATATCAAGCTCCAAGATCAAGGATCCATCTCGACCTAGAATTTATGGTAACAAGTTCTTGCCCCTTTATTTTTTGAATAAGTTGGACCCTTTGACATAGTTGAAGGAAATTTGGATTTATTCATCTATTAAAGATTCTTTAACTCATCAATTTGATTTTATTAATGTTGATGTGTTATATTGTTGGAAAGAAAAAGGAATTCGTAGATCAAAGTTTAGAGTCCTAGAATCTTACAAGTTGTATTTATACCATAATTCTTACAACAAGAGAATAATAAAAAGGTTTGTAGTATAAAATATCATGTGGTAAAACAATAGAATTTTGAATCCATAATAAAGGATTTATTCATTTCATGTCTCATAATATTATATTATTATTCATAAATCTATATCTCATAAATCACACTAGCAAAAGCATCATCACTTTTTATCCTTCTTCTTATACTTATTTCTCTATTTTATTACTTCTATTTGTAATATATTTTATTATTATGTCTACAATAGGGATGTGTCCCTTACAATAAATATGTTTTCCTATTATTTCTATTTTTACTCATTCTCTACATCCATTTGCAATGATGGGTGGCAGATTTTAGGTGTTGTTGTTCACTGGCCTTTCCTTTGCCAACATCATCCCACCTATTTAATTATTTCTTGTCCCCAAGAAATAAAAAATGATCCATTATTATGTAAAATATTTTTGTAGGTATCCTTTAGTTGCTAGAATTTTGTGTCCCATTTACTTTTTTTCTTATTGTAGCACCTGAATTTGACTATTTAATTTAATGAGGATCTTCTCTATCTCAACAAGAGCAGTTGGAATTGTGATTTGTTGGACAATTATATTTGCATCTCTAAGAAATCTAGCAACATGGGAAACTCTCAAGCTAGCTACCTCTCAAATTCATTTGATATACACTTTGATTACCAGTATATGTTGTACTTAAGTGTGTTATATTTTTATTTTGTCTCTTTATTTCAGATCCATATACATTGCATCATAGGTAATGACTTCATATTTATCTATATCTTTATTTGGTCCATTTGGATCTTAATTCCTTTTGCTAGTGTAGGCCATGTTGGTTCCTTTTCCAATGCACCTAAAATAATTTCTAAGGAATAGTCAATTCCTATGTTCAAAACTCCTGAAAATTACTAGCCAACGAACAAGATCTAGTCAAAGACTGAAATCTTCTACACTTTAGGCTCTATGGGGCCAAGGAGGGTGTTCTTTTGGTGTTAATTTGAATTGTACATGACAGAACACATCATTTTCACAGATCAACTTGAATGAAGGATAATTGTGCAACAATTACTATGAAATTGGCTTGTTTCTAAGTAACATGCTACCCATCCATCAAGAAGTATTCCTCATGGTAAGTGACACAAACTTGTATAAAGATTAATGAATTTAAAATGAATTGAAATTCTGACTTTACGTCAGGTCATTATACAACTATTTGATTAACCCTTTAGGTGAATCATCAAGGAACAAACCAATGCCTTACTAAATTGGGTGATGGAGTCACATATACAAGAATTAGTAATGCAGAAAATAACTTTAAAATTTAATGGGTGGACTATCCTCATAACAACTTTGCATTATGGAGCTCACTATTTTTGATATACAACTGCTTGTCAAATCCTCTACAAATAATTGTAAACCTATGACTCTATTTAAGCGTTTAATTGATTACTTGAATCAAAGCATATAACAGAGACATATATCTGAACATATGTTCAAAGAAGAATGAAAATATTATTAATATTCCACTCGAAGCTCACTCAAATCCACACAAGTAGAGAAGATAGATTAGAATTATACTTTCATTCATGTTTATCAGTCATATTTGCATACAATTTAAGATAATTTGCATAGATTCATCCAAAGCTCAAAAATAGGCTCTCTATTCTACTCCTATCGATATACCCATGTACACCTGACTCAAAACCTAACTAGAAATTTTCTATCTATCCTCTTCCTACAAGTGAGCCATAAATCTCCTTTTATAGAATAAGGGAGCGACAAGCTTCAAGCTCAAATGCAGTTTTCATTACAAATTTTCATTTCACATATCATTTTGACTGCATTTCAAAATTCCCCATGTGTTGAATCTGCTAGAACATGGTGCAAATTGGGAAAGCCAAAATTATAATCGCCATGAAAAAAGGGAAACAAAAAGTTTCACCAAAATCCCTTTTGTCACCATCCACACTATAATGAACTAGGCATCTATACTGCCATGAGGGCACAGAGTCAATGTTCAACCCCAAAATGTGCCACGCATGCAAAAAAAAACCAGCACCACAACAAACATTATCAACACAAAATTTTATATCCCACACATAGCAACTTGTCATTTACCAGCCACCCCACCTCTACCAGTACCCAAACCAGGATATATGCACCCGCTATGAGTCATTGCAAGAGGTGGAGAGGAAACCTCGACTTCCACTTCATCCCTTTCTTTACCCAGTATAGAAACAATCTTTCCGCTTGGAGTTTTGGCTACCAATGGCAAGACGGATATTACTTCCTTACCAGGAGGTAGACCATGACTCAAGAGCATGAGATACTAGAAATAGTCAGAATCAGTCTTTGTTTCACTAGTAGATGAGATTCTTGTGAGGTCAATGGGTGAGATTTGGTGTCCAAAGGAGCCATACCCATACCTTATCTTCCTCTCCGCTCTGGTAGTAGATTGCACGAGCTACTTTCCTTTGTCATCTGCTTTCTCTGCAATTGCACTCTGGAATTGTGATCTCTGACTACACCTTGTGGGTGCAAGCTTAGACTTGTCAGTAGGAATGTTGGCCTCCATGGTCGAGGTAGCTTTTGGTACCCCAGAACTTGGCTTTTGAGAGCTTAGGCAAGCAGACCTCCTCACTGGTTCACTCATCTTATTTGTCTGTTGCTCAAACCTACCTTGCGTTAACCAAGAAAGCATCTAACTGCTAAGTGTGAATGACACGAATAGAAACTATTCCTTCTATATTTATCATGTGAAGCCATGGCATCCGCAATCAATATTTAGCACACATGCATAACCTAGGAAGCTCATTGGTAGATGTACTATCACCGTTTAATTCCCCATTTACATGGAAATTCATAGACCACTCTTCATGATTACCAGCATTTTTGTCTCCACATGAATTGAGATCAACTTGATCACTCTACAGAAGGTTGGCCATTAATGTGAGCTAGTTGCACAAAGTAAAACAACCATCACGTGTTGTTCACCAACTTTGAATATTACCCATCAATCCTCTGTTGAGATGGTACATCAAGTGGCTGGTCTTGGTTTGACCACCTACAACTTCCAGTGGTGCTTCACTGAAGTGTTCATGACCAATAGTGTCCATCCATCTCATATGAGATCCTCCTTGTCAGCGGGTCCCATGTATATTGCAAACTTGAGTGTCTGAGCCATGTGTCACCATCTTGCTAACCCCGCAACATCTAATCAGCCTCCATCTTCCCCCAGCGAGCTAGCGGGGAATGGTGGAGATTCACCTTTGCTTTTGATCTTGGCTGTCGGTCTAGAACCACGGGCCACAAGCTCGGTAGTGGGGAGTGGGTCCCATGGTTGCATAGGGACATGCGTCTGATTTTCGCTAGCCTCGCTACACTTAATTTGACAACACTCAACATTCGCGAGCTAGCGAGGTATGACCCAAATCTCATCTTATATCTTCGAATATTTAAACCCGCACTTCACATAATGTTAGCATTTAGTGGACAGGACTTGGTCCAACCGATGATGATATGGTCACTCGGGGTTAATGACTTAAGCTTAAGTCCCCAGGTTAAATTAAAACCTGACTTAGGGGACAAGCTAAAGTTGGTGGAATAACTAATAACCGGTGCCTCAAGCTTGAGGGTCTGGTCAACCAATGTGAAACTATGAATTAAAAGGTGACTTAAGGGACTAGTACCTAACGGAGCAGATTAACTTGAAATTATAACATTTGCATGCCTTTGTAAATAAAACCCTACTCACTCATGGGGACAAGGGTTTAAAATGGAGACTAAGCCCATAGGAAAATGAGGGAATTCTATAGAATTTCAGAAGCTCCATCAGGCCATTGTAAGAAAAAATGATATAATGCATAGATGTCATTGTCCATGTTCTATAAAGTATTGATGAGTTTTCAATTGTGTATGTGATATCATATATTTCTTTCTCTCTTTGTCCATTTTTTTTCCACCTCGGTTAGGATTTTGGTATAGAGTGTTAGGGGCCAATTTTTCATTTTTTATAACCCCATCCAATAGTTGATTGAATTTTTATCATAGTATTTTTTGTCTCTTTCCATAGCTCAAGTGGTTTATTCTTAGCTATAGTGATTGAATCTTCTAATTTTATTTTTTTTCTATACTTGCTAAACCAAGATATTGAATCCCTTGCAATGGTATGAAATATATCCCCCAATTTTTAAAATTTCTAAAGGGGTGATATGTTTGAAATAAGTACATGAGTACTTGATAATGGAAATTGATGAAGATGTAGGATTTTCATGGGCTATATTTACTTTTTTTCTACCAAAAACAGTTAATGTGCTACATGGGAGATGCGGAAGTAGAAGATGTATCTTTGTTTGGTGATTGTATTTTTGTGGTGTGTCCTATTGTATTTGTCCATAATAAGAGCCACTAGAATATATATTTCATTTTTACTCTATTTTTCCTCATTCTTCTTGGAGTGCCACATAGGCCTATTTTATGATTTCTATGGTATCCTATTTTTTTTTCTTCTCATCCTCCTAAAAAAATCTTATTAGTACATCCAACCTATATTCATGTCTTACCTATTTTTCTTATCACTATATGTTATTTTTTTCTCATCTATTAGAGTTGGGTCTATTTGTTCTATTTCTTTCCTCCTTATTTCTTCCTTTATTTCTATTACTATTTACTTTTATTTAAGATGGAATAGGCAAGCTAATGTGGGAAGCTTTCAATTATATTCTCTCAAGTATTTGTAGATACTTTTGTTGTCTGATTATTTCTTTATCAATCACTCCTTTATTTTGTAACCCCCCTTATGTATATATTTGTGTAGTTTTCTTTAGCATTCTTAAATCATTCAATGCATTTTTGTGAGGATATCTACACTCAATATGTCCCCATTCTTTACTTCTTCATCCTCTATTGTTGTTTTTGTCTATAGCTTACTATTATTTTTTCTAAGGCTATTTTGTTTCTTTATCTTCTTTCTTAGGTTCTATACTTGACATTATAATCATATTTCTTTTTAATCCTTTATGTTGTCTTGATTTCTTCTTTTTTGAGCTCAATTATACTATTTTTGATACCTCCTCAAGTGACAATTATGCTTTTTTATTATTATGGAGGAGGAGTAGTTGATTGTGTCATTGCTCTTTATTTCGATGTTTCTTTTGATCCTAGAGATCTACAATTAGTATCCCAATGTTTGCACTTGTGGTGTAAGATAAATTTCTCATGATGTTTCTACTTTTGGAATCCTCCAATTATTATGTAACTTCTCTCTATTCTTATCTAGATGTTCTTATAAACTCTTCTTGATTTTATTATACTTAAAATATTTATATGTGCCAAACCTTTCAACAATTATATCCTTTGGTTTCTTAAATAAGGTTGTGACATATGACTCAACTATCTCGTTACTTATTTTATAAGGAAACTTAGTGATCCATGAAACCCTAAGTTCTTCTAATTCCTTATGTGTAGTACTTGTCTACTAGGAAGACAATGCCATATGAAATATAGTCTCTATTTTCTATTTACTATTTAAAAGGCATGAATAAACCATAGTATGTGTGATTTAGGATGTGTTATCCTTCAATTGGTGGGAATTTATTTTAATTTATCTTACAACATATGCACGTGTGATTTCCATGAGTTTTTGGATAATGATGGTAATGCATTCATAGTAAAAAGTTAGGAATATGATCAAAGATAGTGTGTTTTATTTTCCTTTTAAGGTTTTCAAGTAGATTCTCCTAGAAGACTTCATATACATATATCTCTTTGTCATCAACAACCGTTTGGTATACTATGTGGATTGTAGTTCTAGTCACTACATCCTCTCCATTTGTATAGTATCTTTTGTATGTGATACCCATGGAAGTATATTACACAACTAAATAGATGTTTTTTATCCATCTAGGCTCCTTTCAGCATGTATCACTCTAGTTAACTCTATTACTTCATACTTTTTAATATCATTTTTTTATAGCTCCCTTATTATGCATAACCTTGTGAAAACTTGAATAACTTATTTTGGGATTCTATAGGTTTTTTCTAGGTAGACATAATTGTCTTGAATGTAGTTGAGAACTATTTTTATCCACCCATGTTCAATTGAGTAATTTGGGAAATCCTTCTATACATCTAACTTCTTCTCAATCTCTTAGTATTTAGGTATATATTTCCTTTGATCTAGTTGCAATAGGATTCTCTAAAATGATTCAAACTTAGTGTGAATGGGGAAAAAGGGATCTATGGTTTAAATATAACTTTATCCTAAATCATATTGGAAAGGAACCAAAGATAATCACAAACACACACTTAGGTACTAACATCTATGGAAGAGATAGAATGGTGGATTAGGTTTTTGGTTCTTTGTTGGGGGATGATTAATTGATTAATGATTAACTTGATTTGATAATGAAAATGAGTATCTAGGTCAACTATTAAGCTATAGCCAATGAATTCAAATATAGAGAAACACAAAGTTGAAACACAAAAATGAGTTACAAGGTTGTAGAGTGCAAAAGAAGAGGAACTTGGTATATGAATTTGGGATCAAAGTAGCTAGACATGGGTGCTAGTTCTCTAGAATAGGAAACAAAAATCTCAGGAATCAAAAAATAGATCTCAGATGGTCCATATCTATAGATTCTTCCTTTCTAGACTCAACTTAAAAAATTCATTAGTTGATTAGTTCCACTTTCCATAATTTTTTTATATAGAAGAATTGAATTATTGATTTTATAATTAGGTCTTCAATCCTTTCCTAAATCCACTTCATATCTATCTCCAACACATAATAGAAGAGATGAAGGGTTGTTTCATATAGGGGATTACCTAAGTCAAACCTTGTTTTAGTTTTTCCACCTTCACAATGGCTATGATGATGTAAAGAATGCTTACCCTTAATTGTGCAGAGGCAAAATTGACAAAGGAATGATAAATTTACAAGTGTTACAACTTACCACTTAGATACATGCTTTCCTTGGTTGATTGAATCCAGTGTACTCATCTTATCAAAGGATAATTGGTTGCTCAATTGAAACTATGCAAGTGTTAGTACTCACAAAAAAATGAACATAAGACGTGAAAAAACTTACATATAAAATTGATATATTTCTAGCATGAACCTTGAATGATAATAATGAAGGCCACACAATCTACTAAGATGGGGGTGAATCAGTAGATCAAATATATTAAAACTCTTAACTCAGATGCACATATTAGAAACTACACATAAGTCAAAGTAAAAAACTAATGATTAAGGAAAAAAAAGAACAAGCATCTATACAAGTGAACACCAAATATACCTAGAAACCTAGGATGGGAAAAAACATAGGAAGAAAATTATTTTGGATCCACTACCCAAATCTAGCCTCACAATGCAAAAATATACAAGTGAATTTCTAGATATTGAACTAGGCACCAACCTACTAGAGATAACAATCCCCTAATGTGTTTGAAGGCACCAACCCATCAGAGACACCAATCCCCAAATGAAAGAGCACAATAGGTAGAACACCAAAATACAATGATAACTTTTATGTATCTTCAAAGTAATTCAAATCATGCCAGAGTTAAATCTAACACTCTTCCTTACTACATATGATATTCTAATATAGGAGCACACACTAGAATGAAATTCTTCATCACCTTCTCTCCAATTTGCACAAGTGACCAACTCTACTTCACACAAGTGTAATTATAATTCATCTAGTCATCCTCGGATACATACTGATGCAGTTAAACATTTGAAATATATACATGATATTATATTAACACTCTTCCATGTTGGTGAGGGATCTACAAAGATCCAAGATGACATAAGGTGGACCTAAATTTAAATTACATGAAATTTGTAACAAAATGGTCCAAACATACAATTATTGCTACCAAAAGAACTTAATTTCATGTGCTACCACAAGAACCTTAACCAGGTCATATCCTAACACTAGACAGAAGATTTGAATTCCAAACACTACTAGTTGTTACGACACACATCTTGAACATGAATATGTTGATAGACAGTAAGAGAGAGCATTTTGTCACTTCAAACTTATTACATAGTGAACATCAACTTTGAAAACTCAGGAAACTAATAATACCAGTGTAGACATACTCTCCTTCCAAACCGTAGAGTAAAAGTGTATTTCTAAATGAAATGTTGGCCATAATTGTATTACCAGAGAAATATCTTTTCCCAAAAGATATCCTTGAACATAAACATACTAATACAAAATTTCAGACCACCATAGACATAGAGAATAGATGGAAGAAATATATTGCAAGCATACATTAGCAACTAATAATATATTTCTTAATTTTTCAATCTGACAATAAATTACCAACACTAAGTAGACTTATCTTCTGACATACAGTGCTTTAAGTCAAGGGGAGTATAATGATAATTCAGAGTACTCCTACAATATCTTTCATCCTTGAAAAAATTCTAACCAAAAACTTTGTCATTACGAACAACCTTTGACATCAATGACAACCTATGTTTGACAAATAATTTTTAATAAATTTTCTAATTCCACTCTTGACTTTTCTCAAGATGCTCAGTTGCATTTTTAAAATGATAGGATTTCAAATTGCAAAAAAGAATTGTATTTATATGCATTAATTTGTTTTCCCATAAAATTAATTATCAAAAGCTAACAAATGAATTTAAATTTATAAATGTTAAAATGCTGGCAATGGCATATTTAAATTGGACCCAAAATAGGCTAGACAGGGGTGCTAGCACCCTAGTCTAGACCTATTTTGGGTCTTTAAGTTTTGTTAAATAGATATTAAATGATAATATTCTCAATTTAATTTTAATTTTTTGAAGATGACCATAAAATAGGAAGTTAAAGAGCACAATTAGGTCCAATCACATAGGGGGGAGCCAAACCTAGTGTTAAATTGTAAAGAGCGATAATTTATAATGCTACACTTAGTATGGTAAATCTTCATGAGGGATGTGTGAGTGTATTTCCTTATATATTTCATGTATATCACATTAATTGGGACCATTGTGGTGGAACCATCTAGGTCTACCTCCCTTTGCTAGTAAGAAATTCTTGTACTTTAGGCATGACTTCTTATAGATACCAACTAGAGTGGGAGTCACCATTTATTTTCCTATAGTTTTCTTTTTAGTTGATTTTTTCAAAGATATCATTTTTCCTGCATTGAAAAGTGATGCAGGAGCATCTAGGCTGTAAGAGCAATCTTGCATCACCCAAAAAAAAATGTTGTTTCTTTTCAATAAGGGCTAAATTTGGTAGGGTTATTATTTTTGTAAGTTTTCATTTATGCATAGTTGGGCACAAAATATTACACAAACCTCCAGAATGGTAAATTGAAGCCAATGGTGAAGAAATCAATTCAATACCATTTGTCATTTAAGAGATTAAAATTTTAATTTTCAAAAATCATAGTAAAATCTTCGTGGTCAATTTTGAGGAACTTAGAGGCTCTGGATGGTCTTAAAAATTGGTGGAAAAAAAGTGGATGGCCTTTAGGCCCTACTTTTTGGCACACAATTTCTTGAGACCTTTCCGAAAAGGTATTATAACAGAAAATCTAACGGTTGGATCAAAAGTTATGACCCCACAAAGTTGTAATACCAAAATTAATAAAATTTCAAAATATCTTCTTGAGGAAGTTACACTTTCCAGAAGATTCTAGGGTGGTTACACCATCCAAATAAAGGATGTAAAGGGGGACTACAGAGCAGAGTAGATGGTGGCTCCAATTTCAAAACTTGTAGATTTATGTAATCAAAAAGCCCATGAGATGGAAAATATAATGTTGTAATTTCATTTTCATTTCAATGATAATAGAAAATAATTTCTTTCCTTGCATTTTGTTTGTGCCATTATCTATTATTTTTGTGAGTTTTAGATTGTAAGGGGAGTACCCTTCATCAAGAAGTGTGCAATAGTGGTATTATTGATGGTTTGGTTCTTGATATATCAACTTAAGAGTAAAATTTTGTATTTAGTACATTTATTTATTATTTTTTATTTGTTCTTTTGTAGCCACTAGTGTCTTACAATTAATTTTTTTCTAAGGGTCTTCACTTTATGTATTAATTGTTTGCAGTGGTTTCCATTGATGTCAACACTAATTGTTTGTTGTCATTGATGTCAACACTTGGTGAGATTGTTACATATGTTTGTGAGATTTTTGGCAGTGGTTGATGACAACACTTGGTGAATTGTTTGTGGTTGTCATTGTTGTCAGCACTTGAAAAGTAAGGGTAGTTTTTTGCATTTAGTGTCTCTGATAACAATACTTGGTGAGTTTGTTGTAGTGTTTGTTATTTAGAATTGGTTGTCATTGTTAAAAAAAATCAGTTTGGGATATCATTGATGCATGGTGGTATTGTTGAGGATCATGGTTGGATGTCATGCCTTGTCTAATGTTAATCAAATAAGTATTAATTATTGTTGTTTTCAGCAGAGTTGATTTCATAATGATATATTAAGATGTGGATTAGAAGTGTTGTTGATAGTGGAGAGATGTTGGTGATTGTCTATAGTATATTATATGCTCTCTCCTATTATTCCTGATCAAGTATATGTTGCTAAAAGAAAGTTCTAGCCTTTGCAAGTTGATTAAATGTTTCTAGTTCAGGAAATTGTTGAGAAGACAGTTTTAGAGAATGCTCTACATTCCTCTCCTATTGAATATATCGTCTTCTTGTTTGGGATTTAAAGTTAGTGTTTTATGGTTTTTGCACTATTATCTTTATAGGTCACCAATGTTGTTGAGGAGATTTATGTAAGTTGCAAAAGGTTGGCAGTGTTGTTGATTGTCTGGAATGGTCCAAAAAAAACTCCACATTTCTTTGCATTGATGTCTTTGATCTTGTGGCTTGGTGAATGGGTTTTCAATGGTTGTGTAGTGTCTTAGTTCTAATTTCGTGTATTGAAGTGGTTTGCAAGTTGTTCTATTAATGTAATATCTCATGACTTTGCATTATGTGTCTTTGGAATGAAGTATTCTATTCATTTTTGGTATGCACTAGCTCTTGGTGGTATGACAGTATCGAAGAAGTGTTTGGAAGTATTTTTATATGTTCATGGAACATACCCATGTGATTTTCACATTTTTTGTTGAGCTCCTTGGTGCTACATTGTGTCTTGAGTTGGTTCTCTAGGTTATTTCCAAATATCTAGCTAATAGTGCTTGTTCCTATAATGCCAAATAAAAGCTTTACACAATAGACAACAAAGAAGATCATTAGAAGCACACATGCATACAATACTAAAATCTAAAATGCAAATTCATTTGTTAAGCAACAAAGAACATGGGAAAGTAAAAACATAATTAAAACTAGAACAATCTCACCAATTTTCAAACATATTTCCATGATTCATCTCGATTGCCCTTCTCCATTTTGCTTGTGTAGTATAATTGCCCTCAGATTTTCAAGTTCGTGCAAGTATAGCCTAAGATAGTGATTAGCAAAATATGGAAGATTCAAGATTGAGTGCTCTCCAAAGTTATAAAATTTGCGAGAGAGATTGGAATGAAGAATGACAAAT
Source organism: Sequoia sempervirens (assembly GCA_007258455.2). Classification (NCBI taxonomy): domain Eukaryota; kingdom Viridiplantae; phylum Streptophyta; class Pinopsida; order Cupressales; family Cupressaceae; genus Sequoia; species Sequoia sempervirens. Next base: position 54,713,025 of record VDFB02256132.1, on the reverse strand, counting down.
CAATTTATAGAAAATTGATTATTCGAATGACAGGCCAAGATTGAAAGATTAACGGACGGTTGAGATTGATTGATTAGACATGCATTATGATAACTGACAGTGATGACATGAGTGATTCGAATTAGAAATAGGATTAAATATTAAATAAATGATTTAATCTTTAGTTCGGTATTCGAAAATAGAAGAAATATCTTTGCATGACAAAGATAAAGATTGATTACATCAACTCTTGTTCGGATGCATGCACAACATTTAATTAATTAAATAAGAATATTTAATTAATCCGCATGTACACACAATTGAGTTAGAACTGGACGATTGACTGACTTGACGAAGAGATTACTCGAGACAACCACTTAGACATTAAATCAATAGTTAACTAAACGATTAAAATAGATGTCGAGTCGAGTAAAAGTGAATACTTAGATAGCTCACATAATTATCTAAAATATAGAGGAATGTGTTAAAATATAATTAATGAATTAAATAATTCATTTAATTCAAGACTCAATATTCGAAGAATAATTAAATAAATAAGATTTATTTAATTAAATGATGAAGGGATTTTAAATGAATAATTAAATAAATAATGAATTTATTTAATTATAGTTGAAATATGATAAAGAGTAAATTAAATAAGAATTTATTTAATTTGACAAGACGGATAAGGTTAATTAGTAACATAATTAAATAAAAAGTGTTTATTTAATTAATCAGATAGAATAAAGAAAAGTGTGAATTAATTAAATAATTAAGATTATTTAATTAATAGAAGAAATAAATTTTACTGAATTAATTAAATAATTAAGATTATTTAATCGATAGAAGAATTAATGTTAAGGTGAATTAATTAAATAATTGACATTATTTAATCATGACCGTGAAGAATATGAATTACGAAGAATATTAAAGTCGTAGGCCTAGACCAAATTTCGGTGCCTACATTTGCCCCTCTTTGATACAATGTCTTTTCGGTGTTGTGTCAAAGAAAGTCAATAAAAATATGCCCCAGTCATACTCCAGATTAAAACAGGTGAAGGTATGCCCCCTCGGGAAAATTGACAAATTTCTGAAATATTCAGAAAAATTTGGAAATGTTCCCAATTAGTCCAGTAGATAGGCAGAAATGCAATGCAGTTGACATAATTGGGTTCAAAAATGGGAGGGACGAGTACGAGATGATGGACGATGGAAGTTTACACGGCCAGTAGGAAGGAAATGCCACCTAAGCCCTAGGTATATATTTGAATTGGGGTGAAAAACTATTCATTTGCACCCGCCTAGCTTAGAGATTTGAAAATTTACTCTGGATTGATAGCGACGATGTCTCCAGTTCTAGCCACCCATCACCACGCATACAAGATCCAGACATACCAGAGACCAGCCAGCGCGGACCCCCCGATATGGACCTTAAACTTTCCTTCTGAAATTTTTTGATTTGCGTGTTGTTTAATGCATTTAATTCAATTTTTACTTCTGCGTCATTTTTAATTTTGCACCGCATATGTATGTGTGAACGACGCATATGTATGCGAAAAACTACATTTGAATTTTAACGCTGGTTGGTTAGAGTGGGTTTTAGCAGATAAACGCATCTGTTTATTTTGATACGCATTTGATTTCTTGAAACACATTTGCATGTGTATAGCCGCATATGTGTATTTAGAAACGCATTTGACATTTTGAAACGCAAATGATAGTTTTGTGACGCATTTTAATAATATGAGTCGCATTTGTTTAATAATGACACATATAGAATTTGTGAAAAAGCGACACATGTGTAAAAGAATGACGCATGTGCAAAATAACGACACATTTGTATTTTATGTTAAAATAGTCATTTCTCACTAGAATAGATGATTTAGGCTTACATGAGGCATGTATGATGTTGTTGCAGGTTGTATTGGACCCTATTTATACACAGGAGTCGAGATCCATGACGTTTCAATTCAGAGACAGTTTGCGGCCGGTCGAGTGACAGACTCTATGGCATTTGGGTTTGTTGCATATGACCGATATGCCCCAGATTCGAGCAAATCGGGGATTACTGACGGTATTATATGAGAGGTGGCACTCTGAGACATCATCCTTCCACCTACCGACTGGAGAGGCCACGGTGACATTAGAGGATGTATATAGGATATTGAGACTGCCTATTAGAGGCACCTGGGTAGTCTATGATACTCAGAGGGGGATTGATGAGATGTGCAGATATTACCCCCATGCTGATATTAGACAGCTAGGGGTTGATGATTGTGAGATTAGGTGGCGGGTGTTGGCCCAGGGATACAGATAGTTGGATTGTCTAGTAGTGACACTGATAGGCGGTATAGTACTGCCTGACCGCCGAGAACATGGATTCCCTGTGGGATGGGGGGAGATGTTAGTGGGCATGCTCGAGTGTCGAGTTGTATATGCCTAGGGTTCCTGTGTGCTAGGGATGTTGTACTTCCATTTGCACGACATTGCCTATAGAGAGACACAGTCGATGAGCTATGGTACCACACTTCTAATGATATGGGCGTGGGAGCATATCGACATTTTCAGACCACTTGTTATAGTAGACCTACCTCGTGGAGCTCCATACACCTTCCGTTATGTGGGGGTGGCCACACAGCATCATATTGGGGACACAGGCTACTTTAGACATGATATAGACACCATGCAGGAGTTTACATGGAGACCATACCTGGGCTGCGAGGTGTGGTCAGATGAGGGCGAGCACTTGCCTTTTTGTAGACAGACATAGTATTTGGTGGGACGGACAGTGTCCCATATGCACATTATAGAGCGGCAGTTGCCAGACCGAGTATTGAGATAGTTTGGAGAGGTACAGGATGTACCTCGAGGGAGAGTAGAGTTTGCTTGGTCATCACGAGAGGTCCTACTATGGGGGCCAGAGATTCCAGTCGCCACTACGGAGGCAGATATTGATGGTTTACAAGCACTTCCATGGAGATGGATGGACAGACCAGCAGATCTAGGGACCACTCCAGCTTATGATCAGTGGTGGGAAGTACACAGGCCGATTCCCATGACAGATGCAGGGCAGCTAGCACCAGTAGAGCGGTGTGGTACACGTCCATGAGGCAGACGAGGTAGAGGGAGAGGCCAAGGAGGCAGAGGTGGTCATGGTGATGGAGGGGATGATGGCAGAGGTGGTCGACGTGGAGGCAGGAGAGGGAGGTGTGGTCGACGGGGACGAGGACCAGCCTTGTCACTGATCTGGGAGGAGAGGGGAGGAGAGGAGGATGTGGCTATGCTAGATGTGGCCAGAGGTGGTGAGGAGGAGCAGCCGACAGAGGCTATTATCCCAGACATCCCAAACATCCCAGCAGAGGCTAAGGTAGGTGCCGAGGAGGCAGGCAGAGAGGAGGGAGGTGTCGAGGAGGCAGTTGGAGAGGAGGCATAGGTTGATGCCCTTGGGTTGCTAGGTTCCTACCAGGAGGATGATGATGAGGATGATGATCACGAGAGAGAGATCCGAGATCAGATCCTGGAGGAGCTCGATGAGGAGGAGGATAGGAGAGACAGGGCCAGACAGGATGACAGAGGGGCGGAGGATCCAGACATGGATACATTGCGAGCCCAAGTTGCCTCCTTGGAGGATCAGATGAGAATATTGATGGCCGAGAGGGATGCCTCGGGGGAGAGAGTCAAAGCCCTGATAGGGAGGGGCTCGGGCTATAGCCTGATAGAGGAGACTGAGCAGAGGTTCACAAAGCGAGCATTATTATGCATAGGATCATCAGTTGCATTTGCCAGAGAGCTAGTCAGAGCTGGAGAGAGGGAGAGATAATATTGGGACCTATATGAGGTGGAGGTTCCCCTAGAGAGATGGGCTCCCAGTTTTTCAGCAGCACATAGTAGCAGGTCTCAGACTAGGACCCACACGCGGACATTAGCATAGAGGAGGTGGATCAGCCACATAGAGCAGGGCCATATGACAACCTCCCACAGCTCAGAGATCAACAGGTTCCCAGCATCATTCTCCCACACACTCTCGACATGTGGTGGCAGTTCATGATAGAGATACTGCTTGAGATTATTTTGAGACATTTTAATTTGATCTTATAGCCTGTGGGCTTCCATGTATTATTGATACATTATGACATTGTGATGTGACACATTTGAGCGATATATATATATATATATATATGATTTTGGCAGTGATTCTCATGATATGCATTTCTATGTACTGATTTATGCAATATTTATATATACGTGTGATGTTTATATGACATGCCTATGTGATGGATGAGTATATGTATTGTATGATGTTTATGCAGCTAATGAGATAATGTTGATTCTATGTGATGTATGGTTCTATATGATGTATGATCCTATATGATTATGAGATGCAATGTGATGTTGTATGTATGATGCAGATGACATGTGATGTTATACAAATGTAATGTGATGCCCGTATTTATAGTTGCATTGTATATGAAATGCTTATAATATGTATTGGTTTTAATGAGTATTGTCGATTATGCCATGATGATCTAGATATGAACTATGCCTATATGTATGTATGTTTCTAACATGTATGTTGATGCAGGATGATGTACACCATTTTGTGTCACAGGACTTCGTCATAATGCAAGAAAGAAGAACTGTTAGTGTGGAAAGAAAGATCGACAAAGAATGAAAGACAGAAGATAGATGTTAGTATTAGGAATATTCGATATTTTTTCGTATCACAAAAGGTATTGCACTTTATCATCATTGGGCAGGACTAATACAAATGGAGAAAAACACCATGATATGACATAGATCAAGGTGTGCAAGGTCATCCACTTGCTAATAACAGATAGTCCCAGACAAGGATTGTCATTAACTCATACTAAGGGCACAAGTTGCCCCAGTATTTTTGTTAGGACAAACCACAGATAGCAAACAAAGTAAAAGACGGGCCATGATACGTCATTTCTCCTCTAAATCCTTCATGGGACATCCTTGAGGAAACTAGTAACATGACAACAAATCAAATTTAAAAGACAGTCGACAGACAACAGTCAAAGAAAATAGGATTTTGATACATCGTTGCTTCTCTAAATCCTTCATGGGACATCCTTGAGAAAGCTAGTAACGTGAATCCCAGTCATCAATTCAAGATATATGATAAGATAAATAAGCCATAAAGTCAAAAAGCCAGTAAAAATATTTTCCAAAACATGATTTGTTTGTTTGATTTGTTGATTGATAAAGCCTGATTGCAGGAGATACACATACCGAATAAGACTGTGAGTCTGGTTTCAATGTTATGACTATCTATGACAAAGCCTGGTTTCAGAAAGACATGTATCATATAAGACGTTGAGTCAGATTCCGTTGATGTGATAACTTGTATAAGGCTATGTTTGACCTTATCGATTATGCAGGAAGGACTCATCATGTATAAGACATAGGTTGATTGTTTTGATAACGTTTGTTTCCAAGAAGGACACATCCTGTAGCAGACTGTTGGTTGATTTGTTTTGAATTTTTTTGTTTGGCAAGGTGTTTGATTTGACTTAGAGACATTGCTGACTTGTTCACTAGATTACTGCATGATTTGATATGATGTGTGGACAATTGACTGTGTGTGACGACAAACCCTAAAGGACTGACCTAGTGTGGCCTTGGGGGCTCATCAATTGATGGCCTTGCCTACGTTATACACGTAGAGACCTCTTAGTTCAACTTGACTTGACCGACAAGACTGACTACAAATAGAAGACATGTGTGAAAGTGAATGCGACGAACCCTAATGGACTGACCTAGTGCAGCCTCAGGGGCTCATCAATTGATGGCCTTTCCTACATTATACACACAGAGACCTCGTAGTTCGACACAACCAATGACCTTGTCATATAGACATATGGATTGACTCATGAATTTACATAGACAAACCTAAACGGACTGACCTAATGCCTCAGGGGCACATCGACAGATGGCCTTGCCTACGTCCAATCGTAGAGGCAATGTAGTTCGAAAAACGACAAAGACTGACAAGTGCGACTGACTCTGACTCTGTATTTGGATTTTTGAAATGTTTTGATTTTTTTGTCTTTTTAAAGTTTTCTGATGTTTTTGTGTTTTCTCAGATCATTTTGCAATGTTTTTTTGGATTTTTCCATGGTTTTACGTCTTCAACACAACCAATGTAAGAACCAATATGACACATGTCAAGTGTTTGGCCCCAGTCGAGTATAAGACCAATTGACTATGGATAGGGTAAAATAGGGGATATAAAATGCGCTCAATGTCAATCGTTCCAAGTTATGGGAAAGACTACCACTTATTATGAATGGTATATACAAATGATGGATAGGAAAGATAAGGGATATGTACAAGGATAGGTAACATGTACAAGGATAAGGACTATGTACAGGGATAAGGATTATGTACAAGGATAAGGTTTCGCATACAGCCGCTCAGTCCTCTCCTAAATAGGTGAGGCAGGTGTGGTGGATAAGCCAATTTATCTATCAGATATATGATTTTTTTTTGTATTTTCGCTAACTAAGACAAAGGCTCCCAAAAGCTATGCATAGAACTTCTTCAAATTTAGACTATTGATTGGTGAGGACAATGGTTCCCCTTCAGGAGTAGAGAGTTGGTACGCTCCTGATCCAAAAGCTTATGTGACAATATAAGGTCCTAACCAATTAGGTTCAAACTTTCCTGGTTTGTCTCTTTCTGCTTGATTCTTTGGGTTTTCCATTAAAACTAGGTCACCAATGTCAAAGTTTCTATTCAAGACCCTCCTGTTATAGCTATGACGAAGGCGATTCTGGTATGCTTGAAGATGGTCTAGTGCCATACATGTTTCACTCATCTAGAAATTCTGTCTCATGGAGTCTAGAGCACTAAGTTACTCTTTCATCATCAATGTGGCCTTTCAGGGGATACCCTTAGGGAAGGAATCCTAGAGCCTCAATAGGAAAAATGGCTTTAAGACCCAAAGGCAGTGATTGTAAATTGCTTGCAGGTGGGGAATCACCGAGATACTTTTCTAGTAAGCCCATAAAGAGAGGCAGTTAAAGGCTGTAAATGCAGGTCATGACCCATCATTGTGATTTTCTTGAGAATTCATAATGGTCTTATTAGATGCCTCCACTTGGCCGTTACTTGTGGGTAGTATGGAGTGGAAAAGTGATGTTGGATATGAAATTCATCACACAAGTGATGAACTTATTAGTTCTTAAATGGACTGACCATTATCGATTATGGACTAAGGGACACCATATCGACAGATGATATAGTTGAGGATAAATCTAGAAATCTGTGTGTCGGTAATGTATGTCATAGGAATGGCTTCAATCCACTTCGTAAAGTACTCAGTGGCAGTGATAATGAACTTGTGTCCACTAGATGAGGTGGGGTGGATCTTACCTATGAGGTCGAGTCCCCATTGGGCAAAAGGCCATGGTGATGTGATAGGACGGAGCTCCTGTGCTGGGGCATGTATCAAATCTCCATGAACTTGGCCTTGGCGACATTTTGTTACAAAGACATATGAGTCTTTTTTCCATAGTAGGCCAATAATAACTTGATCTCACTTAATCTTATTAGCTAAGGTAGGACCGCTAGAATGGGAACCACACACCCTCATGCACCCCATAGGTTGTGTGCCCGATAGAATCAAGAAATCTCGGGTGAGAATTATTATCTAAAGCCGCATCTATAGGGTGTCTCAGCGATGGTGTATTTGGGTGACGGCGGAGGGAATGTTCTGGTTATTCCGATACCAGGCCGGTGGGTATGACTTCGGCATGAAGGTAATCATAGATTTCATTGTACCATGGGGAATCAGGACCAACGATGTCACACACCATTTTAGAATCTGGGATATTGTAGGCTGGGACCAAAAGCTATTCCACCAAGAACTCAAACTTAGGCACGTTGATAGGAATATCAAGAAGTGATGCAATTGTAGCCATAGCGTCAGCTGCCCTATTTAAAACATGAGGTATTTGATGAAATTCAACTTTGTCAAAGTACTCTTTAAAGCTATCAACCATGTGCTTGTATGGAGCAAGCTTCTCATCCTTAGTCTCATAATCATCATTTACCTATCTGATTACCAGCTGAGAATCCCCATATACACATGGGTTCTTGTTTTCCATATTGACTACCGTAAATAACCCTATCACTAAGCTTCATATTACGCCATGTTGTTTAATTACGCCGTGCAATCTGGTGACTTAGGATGGAGTCTCACCACGGTGTGGCGATAAACAATATCCCAACCTGTGAACCATGATTTGTATGAGCCATCAAATATAGTTTCCATGTTATGTTTTGTGTCAAATGTGAATGCTGTGAGGAGAGTGCGCAACTAATGGGTGATCTCTGCTGTATGGAGTGCCTTGACTAGCGATCAGCAATGACCTGTCCTTTAATAGCTTTTCTTTCTACATACTGGATATCATACTCACTAAGTATCATTACCCACTTGGCCAGTCGCCCTGTTAATGCTGCCTTGCTGAGAAGATATTTCAAAGGGTCTATTTTAGCAATCAGCATTGTTTGATGGTTTAGCATGTAGTGCCTCAGTTTTTGGGTAGCAAATACTACTGCAAGACAGGCACGTTCAATGTTACTATAGCTAAGCTCATAACCAGCCAAAGTCTGGCTAATATAATAGACTTCCCTTTCATGACTTTCATCATCATTCTGTGCAAGCAATGCTCTGAGTGATGAATGGGTTGCTGTAATATAAAGAATCAATGGTCTTCCTTCAATAGGTGGCATTAAGACAGGTGGTGTGACTAAATATTCTTTAATCAGTTGAAAAGCCTCTTCACACCTAGTTGTCCATGCAAAGGGTACTCCTTTCTTAAGTAGATGTTGAAAAGGATGTGTCTTGTCTGCTAGCTGCACTATAAATCTTCTGATAGATTGCAACCTTCCACTGTAATGTCGCTTAGTTGACTAAGATTGTTGGGTGGTGGCATGTCCACAATTTCTTTCATCTTAGTAGGATCTACTTCAATGCCTCGTCTAGAAATGTTATAACCTAACAGCTTTCCTGACTTGACTCCGAACACACATTTCTTTGGATTGAGTCTCACATTATACTTCTCCAGTCTCTAAAATATCTTGTCTAAAAACTTTGTAGATGTTACGCCCTTGTGAGTTTTACAATAGGGTCATTGACATAATCCTCCATACAGTATACTGGATATGAAAGATAGTAGTCATGGCACGCATTGATAGGTTATCACCGCATTCTCTTGAGTCCGAAGGGCATAACATTCGATGTCATATTTCCCCAAGGAAGAAGTAAGTGTCTTGAGTTGATCTTCAGCTGTGATTACGATCACGGATTTGTCACAAGAATCCATCACCAAGGGACAACATCACTTTCTTTGTCATGTCAACTATCATGTCTATGTTAGGCAGGAAGTCATCCTTAGGACAAGCTGGTGATATCCTCTAAAAATCATTTGTATCTGGGATGTCCCCAGTTGGTTTTAGTGGCTGGTACTCGTTAAATCAATACGCATGGTGATAGATACTGATGAAATAGCGTCTAAGGTTTCTTGAGTTCCTTGACTAACTCGTGTCCTGTGGGTGCATTTTTCTAAACTTTTGTTTCACTAGTTTGGCACACGGTTGTAAAGGCAAGTGATGTAGAACAAGTTCAGGATCTAACCCGGGCATGTCAGCATATGACCAAGCAAAATTTATCTGTCTCTGTGCAAAGAAGTCATGGAACTTTGATTTCTCTTCTATTGTCAATGACGCTGCCAAATAAACCAGTTGAGGATTCTCCTTTGTGCCTATGTTGACCTCTACGGATTCTTCAACGAGCATGGGTGACTTTTCCTGTGCAACGAGGAGAATGTTCAAACCTCCATCCTTGGGCACCTTAGAGAGGTTTTCACCTTCGGATGCATCCTTTCTTTTTACTTTTTCATTATCTAGAGGTGCCTTTTGGTTTTCACCTAGAGACTCATCCTTTTCATTTTGTTTATCCTTTTTCTCATTTTTGCGACTGGAGGGTTGAACAGATTCCCCAAAATATGCTTTATTGTCCAAGTCCATGGTAAAACCAGCTTTATGATCTCTGTTAGGTATGCCTTCATGTAATCCCAGGAACTCAGCAATTGCTTCGTCATTCTCAAAAGTATCTAAGACGGGTGTGTCTTGTTGATCCCAATCAATGAGCTGAGGGTAGACTAATGGCATGTCATCGTCGGAGTTATCAAATTCTAATGGGGTCAAGGTAAATATTGAATTATTCATGTGGTTACAAAAATCTTGTACCAGGTCCTCTTTGCTCTTAGGTTTGGGTCTAGGTGGGTGAATAGGTGGGCCTAACGCCAGGGTTTGACTATCAGAAATAGATGGCTCAGGTTGCCAAGAGGTAGGATCAAGTGATTCCCAATAATAGTGTTTAAACCATTCCTCTTTTGTCATTTTCTTTGGTGGACAAGAATTTAAAGGATTGGGTGAGGAACTTAACATCAAGTCAAGTTCTCCAAATAATTTGTCAAGGTCCATGGAAGAAGTAGAGGATAAGGAATCCCACTCATAATCGTTAGATAAAATTCGAATGATGTTAGTCTCTTGTGAGTTCATGAGGATGTCTTAATATCTTAAAGGAAGCACATGCTTCCTCAAGTAAGGTAATTACTAGGAATGCTGTCCAGATACGGGGGAGGTGAAACCTAGCCCTACTCCTTTTGTGCTTGAGAAACAAATATTGGCTCCAATTTTGCCATCTTGGTTTAAGCCTAAACCACTTTGTCCATCATATCCTTTGCTTTTCATGATTTGAAACCCTTTCCATAGACTTTGTAGGAATATATAAGCAAGTAAAAGGGTTCTGATTATCTTCCTTGCTCTGACCATGAAGTGACATCTTACGCCTCTACAACCTCTTGTAGACTACCCCCATTTGAAAGTTGTTGCGAGAACATGTATAGTGATCATAGGCATCCTGACGCCGTTGACTTCATGTGACTTGGGAGGAACCAGGCTGGCTAACACAATGAAGTATTCATGTAATACTCTCCACAACCCTTGTCTTGGATCCTAGGCCCTAGGAGTGGTAGGAGTGAGGGGTGAAATAGGATTTTTCGGTGAGTGTGGGCAGGGTCGAAGAGATAAGTTAGGCCAGTGGGGGCCTCTTGGTTAAGCGGCACTTGACATTGGGGGATCTCCTTTAGATTGGCACAATACTGGAAAGGATCGGGATCACCATCTATAGTTATTTTGGTGCCATTGTAAGGGAATTTAAGACACTGATGATATGTGGAAGGAACCGCCTTCATGGCATGAATCCATGGTCTACTAGCGAAGTTGCCTAAGGGAGGGTGAGATCCAAGACCTGGAACTTTGTCTCCATTACCGCAGGACCAATTCTGATAGGAAGTGTTACCACCCCCTTTGATTTTCGTTCTTCATCATCATAAGCCTTAATGACAATACTCTTAGTGGTGTCTACACATGCTTTTGAGATACTTAATGCCTTAATTAGTTTTAAAGTGCATAGATTTAACCCTGCTCCTCCGTCTAGCAAAACTCGTCTAACTTTGGTGTCATCGACAAGGAATTCTAGATGTAAAGGGTCATTGTGATTCGTCTTGTCCATGGCATAGTCTTGTTCAAAAAACATGGCATGATGATTATTGGTCAAGTAGCCCACCATTTCTTGGAAATGATTGACATCAAGGTCATTAGGGACCGTGGTGTTCTGTAAAGCCTTATCAAGGATAGACTAATGCTCTGGGGAAATCCGCAACAATTCCAAGATTAAGATTTGGGTTGAGGTCTTCCCTAATTGGTCAAGTAGGTTATATTGTAACTTGGAAGGTTGAGGTGTTTGATGTGACGGAGGGCCTGGGATAGTAAACTTAGTATGATGAGTATTGACTGCACACTCAGGATTAGCATTGATAGTAATGGTATTGATGTTTTGATCAGCGGCGCGAAGGCAATGAATGATTTTTCCGCTATCATAATCATGTTTGATACTCGCATAATTGGCTGACATATTGGTCTTAGTACTCAAACTGGAGACAGTTCCTTTCCCATGGTCATGTAGTGGGTCTGAAAAGACTTGATGATCAATGTTGGATGTCTTTTGTTTTTATCCACTAACCTCAATAATTCTCTTGTCAACAAGATCCTGTATGATATTCTTTAGTTGTCGACAGTTTTGTAGGTTATGTACCGTAGTCCTATGATAATCACAAAAGGCATTGTCATCCCACCAAGCTGGTTTAAACTATCCTAGATTGTATTGTCTTGGTTCCTGCAGCTATATGAGGTTGTGTTGTAACAGTTGTTTGAACACCGACTCAATGGGTTCCCCTAAGGGAGTGAACTCACATTTTTTAAATCTCCTTGGTTGTGGATGTTGAGTATTTGAGACCGTGTTAGGAGGTTTATTGACAGCATTAAGCGTGTTGGAAAAAGTATGAGGTCCTTGTAATGTGAGGAGGGGTCTTACTTGTAGTGTTTTAGCATCAACCACCCCATCATTGGTGACATTTTTGTTGTGAGACCAGAATCTGTTTCTGTCAGTGGGGTTGTTTTGTACGATTGGGTTTCTATTGGATGTTGTCATTTTGATTTCACCCTTTTCAATAAGATCCTTTTCTATTATCACTCCTTTTTCCACTAGTTCTGAAAAAGATATGCAACAATGTACCCTTAAGTTACTCCTAATTTTTGGATGAAGGTTTTCTTGAAACATTGTAACCTTTTGTTTTCTGGGTATTTCGACAGGACACCTACTAGCAATAGTTCTCCATCTCTGGAAGAAAGCAATGAATGTTTCACCTTTGTCTTGCGTTGTGTGGCACAAAGTTGCTATATTTATCTCATGGTCAATGTTGAAGGAGAATTGCTCCACAAATTTCTCAACTAGTTCACCCCAACATCTAATGCTAGAATCTAGACCCGAAAACCACTCTAGTGTAATTCCTACAAGACTTCTTGGAAATAGCCTCATAAGATACATGGGGTCATAAGCAACATCTATGCATATGGTAGAAAATTCCCTGATATGTTCTACTAGATTGCATTTGCCATTGTACTTAGGAATATTCGGTATGACATATCCATGAGGGAAAGGTGTCATGTACAGTGATCTATCGAAGGGGAATGGGCATATGTCCTTTGTTGAAAATGATTTCTTAGTTGACACTGACATGTTATCCATTTGTGTTTGCAATGCGTGCATTTGTGTTTGTAGGACGTCAACTTGGGTCAAAGATGTGCTAGGAGGATTATGTGGATCCATGTATGTATTTTGAAATCCAAAGCCTCATGATGGGTTTTGATTGAACATTGGCATCTAAGGTGGATTTGGATTCAGAATGTTGGTAAATGTATTCTAGTCTGGAATCTGCATAAATTGGTGTTGACCTGGGTTCTGTGTAAATGGGTTCTGAGCACCACTCTGTGAAAAGGGATTCTGATTTGGAATCGATGTGAATTGGTTTCGACTTGGAATCTGTGTGGATGGATTCTGATTACCAATCTGTGAAAAAGGGTTCTGATTCAGAATCGACATAAATTGGTTTTGACTTGGAATCTGCGTGGACAGATTCTTACTACCAATCTGTGAAAAAGGGTTCGAATTCGAAATCGATGTAAAGAAGTGGATTCGAAAATTGCTAGTAGGAAGAGTGGATTTTGATTGCCATATTGGAAGGAGGGAATGCCTCCTATTTGTGTGATCCTTGGTATAGTACTAGTGGTTTGAGCACTAGGTATGGCCATCGACTGTGGTAAGGTACCCATGATGCTAGCAGTAGGTGTGGTTGTTGATTGTGCACTTGTGACACCGACATATGAGGTATGGGCTGAGGTTTTAGGTCTTTTACTCCCAATAAGAGGACCAGTGGGAGTGGATGATGATGCCCCTATAGTGAAATTAAATCCTGATGTCATGCTAGATGTACCAAATGGGGATGTATGGACTGTTGTACTCTGTGTGGATGTGTTGGATGGCATAGTCGTGCTGACCTGAGGTATAGTAGTACTAGCAGTCGTGGTATTTGTCCCTTGTGTAGGTTGAGTTTGTAAGGTGCTAATCTCAAATCCTGGAGGTAAGGTAGCACCTTCAGCTAGCAATTTTCCTAAAAACTGTTGATGATCATTTGCTAGGTACTCATCTACAAAAGAGGCAAACTCAGGGTCCTATGCGGCAGCCTCTATGTCTTCTACTGCAATATGTCCTTGAGTGTTTCTAGTGGTGAATTTGTCTAATAGAGTCTTATGAGGTCTTGAAGAAAATGGATTGATGAACTCATTTGGGTTCGACATGTTTTCTCTCTCTATTCTCTTAGACCTAGTTTCAACCATGTAAGACACGCTCAATGTCACGAGAGATATACAAGACTATATTTACAAAGTACATGGCTCTAGTCTATGTTTTGGATTTTGTATGCAAATAATGAGATGTCTAGGATGACGCTAGTCTAGAATCTAAAAAGTGCAAAGTCTAAGCAAGAACCTAAGAATCCAATTCTATATAAACCCAAGATGAAGGACCATTGCTGAAGTCAAACCAAGGTGTCAATTTAGTTAAGCCAAGGAACTAATATAGGACGAGGATCAAAGACAAGTTGAGTTTCTTAACTAGACTAATGAGCTAGGATGACTCTCTGTAGGACAAAGTATAAGATGATAGGACTAGGTTCAATGACAAATTTTGTTGACACTATGACCTTTTTAGAGTGTAGATGATAAATCAATCCTAAAGTCTGTAAAGGTGACCTTTCTAGAAGTCTAATGCAAAGGTGATATGTACCCTAAGATGAAGCTAAACTCTAGCTGAAGACAACTATGGTAACGACTAAATGAACCTAAAGGATGCAAAATTGAGCAAATCGTTTCAGGTTTCTGTTTCAAAGACTATTTGTGTGAAGACAACTAAAACTGGTATAACCGTGTTGACTGGACGGTGACTGTGAATTTTGGTTTTCTGATAATCAGACATTCATCACGGGTTACTTAGAGATGCGATTTCAAGTTGCCAATTCGCGGTCCAAACTGGCAGATCGACTCAAGTGCATATGCGACTCTAAGCGATAGTCACGACCCGAATATAATGCGTACAGTTTCTAAAGTAAATCACGAGCTATCTTTTGGCAGATGCGCTCAATATATGAATAGATGTGACTCAAAATATATGAATCTTGGCTCTAAAAATCAAATGCAAGTTTAAAGTGAGCAGTTGCGACTACCTTGAATTTTAGTGACAAATTTAAACTAACTTTCTGTTTTTACGGCAGTCAAATTCGACAATCAAAGACAATCATAAGACAAAGTGTTTTCAATTTCGATTTTAGGACTCCGCGAGATCGTTAAAATGATAACGAGACAAGCATCCTAATGAGCGAAGGCCTAGGTTTATGTATACTTACATTGTATTACCTAAATACCGGATTGGTGATGAACACCTTTCCTTCTCGAGAGTGGATAGCTTAGGAATTTGGTGGCATTGGCTCCCCTCCACGGCTCATTAACATCTTTTGAGCACACCAATTCTGAATTCTTTGGGCAATGACCTCCCAAGAACTGCTATCTCTACTCAAGGGGATCAGTAGTGAGTATCTTCGGGCATGATACTGTACCCTGCACTCATACCAAGCAACGGCCACAAATAGGTTGGTCTCTACAACAAAGGGTATTTAATTCGGGCATTCCGTTGGTGGGGAATTTGTGAATCCATATAAACAGGTCCTTTGGATCCATCTGAGAGCAGGAACCACACTACGTGATTCTTAGGGTTTCTAAGAGACACACCTATCTTGAAAGTCCCTTGGAGTTCGGTGCTCTGGGTACGAGGTAGATCACAATGGTGATGCCTTTCACTGCCAGAATAGGCCCAAGTTCTAGAGTTGGTAACCATTTCTCTTACACCCAGGATCGCACGGATGTGTAAGGGGAGAGGATACTTCGATATACCAAGTCGTAAGGGTAACCAGACTTGTGCTTTCACACCAAACATAGTAGAAACTTGTTAATTTTAACCAAATGAAAGATTTGCTATGCTACCAAACAATCTATTTCAAAATTTAACTAGGGTCTTCGACAAGTGTCCTGCAGAAGATCTCATTAGTAATTTTCAATATTGTCTTCATCAATCGTCCTGCAAAAGCTTGTTAACTCCAAATGGCCACACGCTGAAAATCAAATATCAGTAACACGAAAATCAATTGAAAATTCTAGATTGCCGAAAGAAGAAATAAAATTTTACCAGTCAATTGTGTCGCTTCGTTACCAGTCAAATGCATCGTTTTTGTTTCAGTTGCGGCTCGGGAAATCAATTGCAGTTGAAATTATCGAGATGTGTGTTCTCTATTAGATCTGATTCAAAATTCAATTGCTATTAGGAATTTATAGGATAAAATGGATTACGTAGAAAATCTCTACAAAACCAAAAATTAAAAGATCCTCACAGTTCATGAAGATGAATTGTGTCTTCACGTCGGGTTCACCAAATGTAACGCCAAATAAAAGCTTTGCACAATAGACAACAAAGAAGATCATTAGAAGCACACATGCATACAATACTAAAATCTAAAATGCAAATTCATTCATTAAGCAACAAAGAACATGGGAAAGTAAAAACGTAATTAAAACTAGAACAATCTCACAAATTTTCAAACGTATTTCCATGATTCATCTCGATTGCCCTTCTCCATTTTGCTTGTGTAGTATAATTGCCCTCAGATTTTCAAGTTCGTGCAAGTATAGCCTAAGATAGTGATTAGCAAAATATCGAAGATTCAAGACAAGGTGCTCTCCAAAGTTACAAAATTCACGAGAGAGATTGGAATGAAGAATGATAGATCAAGTTATAGAAAATTGATTATTCGAACGACAGGCCAAGATCGAAAGATCAACGGACGGTTGAGATTGACTAATTAGACATGCATTCTGATAAGCATTAGTGATGACATGAGTGATTCAAATTAGAAATAGACTTCAAGATTAAATGAATGATTTAATCTTCAGTTTGGCATTCGAAAACATAAGAAATATCTTTGCATGATAAAGATGAAGATTGATTATAACGACTCTCTGTTTGAATGCACGCACAACACTTAATTAATTAAATAAGAATATTTAATTAATTTGCATGTACACGCAATTGAGTTAGAATTGGACGATTGACTGACTTGACGAAGAGATTACTTGGGGGCAGCCACTTTCCGGACGGTAAATCTATAGTTAAGCTGAATGATTAAAATATAGATGTCGAGTCAGTAAAAGTGAATACTTAGATAACTCACATAATTATATGAAATATAGAGGAATGTGTTAAAAATAGAATTAATGAATTAAATAATTGTTTAATTCGAACTCAATATTCGAGAAGAATAATTAAATAAATAAGATTTATTTAATTAAATGATGAAGGATTTTGACTAGATAATTAAATAAATAATGAATTTATTTAATTATATTGAAAGCTCTATGATAAATAATAAATTAAATAAATTTATTTAATCGACAAGACAGATAAGGTTAATTAGTAACATAATTAAATAAAAAGTGTTTATTTAATTAATCAGATAGAATAAAGAAAAGTGTGAATTAATTAAATAATTAAGATTATTTAATTAATAGAAGAAATAAATGTTAATGAATTAATTAAATAATTAAGATTATTTAATCGATAGAAGAATTAATGTTAAGGTGAATTAATTAAATAATTGACATTATTTAATCATGACCGTGAAGAATACAAATTATGAAGAATATTAAAGTCGCAGGCCTAGACCAAATTTCGGTGTCTACAGTTCCTTTGCTTGGGATAAATCCTTAAGGGTTTGCACTAGAATATGAAGTTGTGGTATGGTACATTTGGGTCTTGACCTATCTTTTTTGGGACTGTATTGAGTTGATTCAATAGGAAGTTTTTTTTTGGGCCAACTTGTTATGTGCTACATGTTTCATCTACAAGTTTCTTTGTTTTTGACTTGGGCTATTGTGCATCAGTGTATGAATTGTTTTGGATCACATTGGAAGATTTAAGAAGATTATTTTTGGTCCTCTCTATACTCAGGATAGGACCATAATATGTTGTTATGGCTGACTTGTTGAAATCATTGTTTGTATTCTTTTATGGCTGACCTAATTGAAGTTTTCAAGTGTTGAGGTGGATATAAATACAAGATCATTTCAGTTGGAAAGGTATGGAAGTTTAAACAAGTGTGAAGAAGTGTGTATATGGTTCATATATTAAATATCCATTAGAGACAGTGCTAAAAGTGTGAAGAAGAAAGATCAGGTGTGCTTGAATGTCTCAATCAATAGAGTGAATTGTTGACAAATATTATAATTCTTTATAAAAAAAATTCATTTCGCTCTGTGATAGTGAATCTCATCAAGTCTTCTATATCTTGCAGCTGAATTTGTATTTTATCTAGCTCAAAAATTCATTTTGTATCTTTCTCTAAGGTAGTACACCTTAGTTTGCAAGTCCTTTTTGGTAGTGAGCCTATATATTGTGAGTTAACTCTCACTGTGGTTTTTCCCTCATTCGGTTTTCCACATAAATCTAATGTCATCTTGTGGATGTGTTTTTCTTGTATAATTTCATTGTTATTGATCTAGTTAAGGATAAAATTTCTATATCTTTCATTTCTGAAGATTACTAAATTTGTTGAAGGTCTAAATTGCTATAACACTCTTTGTTGCAAATCTATTTAAGGGTTTTGATTGGGTTAAGAAGTTAGTTTTCTATTGTAGAATTTAAGCTCCAGAGGGGTTTAAGTTTTTGGAGATACTGATTCAACCCCCCATCTCAGTATCTAGTGTGTTCAACAATACCTATCAATTCACTATATTTCTCTTTTCTCCATTAAATATTATTGTGGTAAATTTTTAACCTTGCACCATTGACATGCGTTTCTTATATATATTTTTAGTGCCTTTAGTCTTATTTTACTACACTTAAAAATATGTTTAGTATAATCTGGCCCTAGCCATCTTAATTTTAACATTCTTTAATTTTTAAAATTTATATCATATATTTGAACTAATTCCCCATTTTTTAATGTTTTATATATTAAATTTTTTTCAAGTCATGCTTTCCATCATTTGTATTTTAGGTTTTGATTGTATATCATAAATATCCTATCTAATCCAATTTGCAAAAATATTCCAACCTTTTTTGATGAATCTTCCCCATTGAATGAAAGGGTAAGTGTGGTTTGTAGCTATGGTAAAATAAAATTTATTGGTAGGGTGACATCTAGCCCATATAATAACTTAAATGGATAAAATTTGGTTTCTCTTTTATGTGTTGTCCTATAGGACTATAATACTACTAGAATTTTCACATCCTAATATGATGCATTCCAACCACATAATTTTATCAATATGGTCCCTATAATTTTGTTTAAGGCTTCAATTGCTCCATTTTCTTGTGGATGGTAAGGGGTACATTTTAATATGGCTAATCATGAAATTTCTCAAAAGATTGGTAATTACTTTGTTGACAAAGGGTTTACCTTGGTCATTAGTCATACTTAGTGGGCAACCAAACCTAGTTGTTATATTATAATATATGAAATGTGTATCAAATTTTATTTTAAAATACTTACGTTAGTTATACCATTGCCCATTTTGTAATATGTTCAACCTTGATAATAATAACTATGATTTTTTTTTGTCATTCAATAGTTCTAGTGAAATCTATTACCCCCTTTTCGTAAGGTACTTGTTATAGAACATGTCACAATATCATTTCATCCCTTGGAGTGAGTTTACCTATTCTTTAACATAGGTCACATTGCCTAGAATATCGTTTGGCATTGTTAAATAGTGTAGGCCACCATATATCCCAAAGAACATAATTTTTCTTCTAGTGGTATCTCCTAAGTTATGTTCTCTTTGAATTCCCTCATGTTTTTTTTTTAGGATGCACTTTCTTCATTTTCATACACCACTCTATGAATAATTCCATCTCATCCAATTATGTATAATTCCCCTTTAAAAAGTGTGTAAGGTAAGATTTCCTTAATAAAATTTGTCTATCATTTTGGGATCTATTTTTGGAAACTATCTAGAAGATAGTGGGATTGCCACATCCTCAAGGTCCTTTGGTACCACTATAACTCTAAATATTCTTGTTCTAGGAAAGGAATCTTACATGTTATCTAGTTCTCCTACTTTTATTCTTGACAAATAATTAGGGTCTTGGTTTATTTTTCTTGGCTTTAACATGATATTAAAATTAAATTCCTAGAATAGTAAGATCCATCTACATTTTCTTCCCTATGTGACTAGTCCATTGAGCAAATATTTCAAGGTTGCATAGTATCTATAAAATGTAAATAGAGTAGATAAAAAATGGTGTATGAAATTTTTTAGTGCATATAACATTGCTAAATCTTCATTGTCTATGATGGTATAGTTTTCTTTTCTTAAGAGAGTCTGTGACAAGAAAATGCAATTGATTGATCCTTTTTAGCCCTTGGTCATGCTAAAACTACTCAAATTATTATTCAAAATGTATATATATATGATTTAAGATAGATTAATAATTTTTCTTCCAAAAATATTCAAGCAAAATAAGAAAAAAATAGAAAAATAAAGACAAAAATTCCTAAAAATGGAGAAAAGTAGGAAAAATAGAAGGAAGAAAATGAAAAGGAAGAAAAAAGGAGAAATACTATAAGAACTTGATGTTTGGACACATATATATACTGAGAGGGGGAGTGAATCAATAGAATTATTAAAACTTATCTTTGAACCCTTTTAATGTAGATTAAGTAGACAAGAAGAGATCACACACAAATACTCATAACAACAGATATACGTGGAAAACCCTATATGGGAAAAACTACGATGAGAATAGATGTTAGGATCTACTGTCCTAATCTAGCCTCACAATAAAACCTCACTGGATACAAATTTTAAGGGTACCAACCCTAAGGAGGCACCAATCCATTGATTTAAGAGCACCAACTCTAAGGAAGCATGTACTCCTTGACTGAGCACCAACTTAGCTATCTTATGACACCAATCAATTAGATTTACAAAGAAACTTATGGAGAAATAACTCCAAATTACAAATGATTCAAAATGAATCCAATTCAATATTGCAAACTTGTTTTACAATTTCCCATTCATTTCTCTACTTATCTGCAAGCATTCTCTCTATCTCTGCTACTACAAACTCAACAACTCATACCACTCTTCCATTTTTCTACTCTCTCATAACACTGCACACAAAATGCATACTCTAGATGATGTGTTCAATATTTAGTCACTATTCATACACACTCTATCATCAAATCCACTCAATCTCATATTAGTCTTCTCTATTTATTTTTGTTAAAACTTCTCTACCATAATTTCACTAATAAGACTCTTTTCCTCCAGCCAAACTACACTGACAAACTTCATTATATCTTGATATTTTTAGCATGTATCAAACCTAGGATTTTATTTGCATTTAATGCCATACATGCATGATTGATCTATTCCAAATTTCATAGTCATTTTTGTATTGATGGTGTCATCCAATTCTTCCAAACATCAACAAAAATATAGTTGGATTAGTTAGAATTATCAATTTCATTTTTTGTGCCACATTTTCATTCTCTTAACTAGAAGTTCCATCACTTTTCCATTGAGTGAACCAAATATTTACACATTTTTTGTCGATATCCTTTTTTTTGCTATGACTAGTCAATTATCACTCAGCCACCTCAATTTTAAAATGTCACCATCTTATTAAAATACCTTCAAATATGATTCATAGATCTTTGTTGCATGTCAAAGGCTTGGCACATTCTCAATTCAGGCTTGAAAAATAATAAATGTGATGCACATAACATGTGTGATTCAAATAATGTTTGCTAGTTGTCATCATGGACATGTGTCACCTTCTCACATTTTTACGTTGGCCAACACTGGGACCCACCAACCTTCTGTGGAATGGTGGAAATACATTAATCGTTTCTCTAACATTAAAGTCCATATTTTAGGTTTCAGTTATCAACCTTGCCCTTTACCTTCTACTATTCTTCACTTCATTCTTAAACCTATTCTTTGACCACTGAAAACTCGATGAATCCTTTGAGTTTTTGGATGTTGGGGTTCACTCTTATAGCTTACCTCTTTCTTACCTTTTGATAAGGCATAAGCCTTCTATCTAATCTACTATCTCTGAATTCTTCTAGTATGGGTGTTCAGGTTTCCCTCATATTTCTTTCTTAACTTTATGGTAAGGAGTAAGCCTTAACGTGACCTTCAATTCCCAATTAGGCAAGATGTAATCATACTTGTTGAGTCAAATACCCAACTCCTTTTGAACTTCACACATTCTGACTTCATTTCTTTGAGAATTCACTATAAAGTATGACCAAAGTCCAAAGCCCAAAAACCTTCAGTATAAGATAATCCTTAAGCTCGAAGCTCGAAACCCAATCATACATTGCATAGTCTAACTCCTTTTCTTATCAAGTGATATAAGGTAAGACTAAGGCCCGATACCCAAAATTCAACAAATATTTAGAATATAAGGTAAGCTTGAGACCTAATGCTTGAACTTCAACAACTCTTCAAAACTTGAATCTTTTCTGAGTGAATCCACAAATATCAATAGCATTCACAAGGCCAATGATCTCCCTTTTGACATCAATGAGATTCCCTTTTGACATTAATGAAAATAATAATTCCAAAAATTTCCCCCTTTGACATTGATGGAAAAATAAATGCTCTGCCCAAATGAACTCTTCACAATAACCTTTCTCCCCCTTAGTCAATGGATCTATGAGGGATAGCTAGCATTATTCTAGAGATTTTGATTTAACTTTATATTTATATAGTTTGGTGTTTTGAACATGGTTGATGTGAGATTTTGATATAGGGATATTATTAAGGACCTAAATTTTTTATATGCATGCTTAGATATTTATTTTCTTGTAAATGAAATAATATGTCCATTTAATAAAATAACTTGATTATGAAGTAATATGGATATATGTTTACTTTTCAAAAAATAATTACTTTTAATTATTATGATAGATTTTATATATATTTGATGTTAGAAATTTTAATTTTATATTTATTATTTTGGCTATAATTTCCATAATGTACTAATGCTTTTAATGACATGTTTTCAGGTGAGCAACCAAGGTTCCTTAAGAATTGGAGACAAAGTCCAAATGTTAAATGTTCATTATTGGTTTTAATTTTTGTCAAGGGAGTTTAATGTTTGAGTGTAATTTGATTTTCTTGTCCATTTTTATGGAGGGAAATATGTTTTTATTGAATTTTCTTTTTATTTGGGGGTATGTGCAGGATCATGATGGGCCAAAAAGTGGCAATATGATGGGTATGTGGCTGCTGAATTTCTTTTTTACCCAAAATTGATGAAACGAAAAGGGTTTTTAAAGGAGATTCTCTACTTTCCACAAATATAAATTATGCTTCACTTTGAATTTAATAAGTAATTATTATTCATTTTCTATTTGAATTATCACTAAAGTCCTGATTGATAAGCTGATTGAAAAACATCTATAGCTTTCAAACGGTATCACATTTTTTGAATCCAAAACATGTGTCACATTATATGCTTCACATACTATAGGATTAAAAAAATAAAAAATGAATTTCATGAATTTTTTACCAAGTTAACGTGGTCAGACATATGAGTTTTTATATTTTTTATAATTTGTAATAAAAAAATCATAATTAATTATTTACTAGTGGACAAAAATTACAAAAAAATAGCCATCACATTGGGACATGAGTCCTCTACTTATATCTAAAATATTATAAAAAACTATTATCATTTTATTGTGGTTAGGGTGGTCAGATAGACACCTACTTCTTATTTTTTCCTTGAAATTTAAGTACTACTGCATTAAAATTTCAAATTTTCACCAAATAGATTTTTTTTTTTAAAACAAACCTAGTAGTTTAGAAAATACACTCAATTTTCTATAGATTCTATTATTACCTATTTTTGAAATAATATAGATAACTTATTCAAATTTTTATGTCAAGTTGCCTAACTTTGATTTTTCTAGATTTTTTGCCACTTAAGGGCATGTTTTTTCCATGATGATCCTGCACATACCCTTGGATGGTATTTTGAGGGAAATTGAAGAGTTGGGAGTTATTTTATTTTTTAAGAAGGAATTAGAATGGTTGGGGGGAAGAGGAAATGAGAGTGTTGTAGATTGTATTCTTTCTTCATTTTATATTTATTAATTTCATATTTGGAGGAAGAGGGGGGATGGTTGGAATGAATTGGCTGTAGGATGGTTCTAGTTGGAAAAAGTCTATAAATTTTGATAGTTTTTTTAGGTTTATCCTAACTTGGACAACCAAGGTATGCTTTGAATTTTATTGATAATTTTAGTATTCTCATTAAATTCTTGATAGATGGAAATATTGTGTTGGAAAATTTGATTTTTTTTATTGCTTTTTATC
The DNA here is from genome assembly GCA_007258455.2 of Sequoia sempervirens. Lineage (NCBI taxonomy): Eukaryota > Viridiplantae > Streptophyta > Pinopsida > Cupressales > Cupressaceae > Sequoia > Sequoia sempervirens. The sequence goes on along the minus strand of VDFB02256132.1, from coordinate 54,688,608 downwards.
TAATGTCATGTTCAGTAATAGGGGGGTTTGGGTGTGAATAAGGAGTTGATCTTATATGAGTTTTCCTCGAAACTGGACTAATTCATCCAGCTTGGCAAATGAGTCCTAGTCAACATTAGTAGCAAATTTTTTAGTGATCAAGAACTCCATTCTTCCTTCTTCAGTCTCCCAAGTGCACACTTTCAGTTTCATAGCTTTATGTTCACTTTTCTAGGTCATTTAGAGTTAGTTTGCATTCAATTAGGGTTTTACATTGTGTTTTGTATTTCATTGTCTTTTCCAAGTTTACACTTGGTGGTGAACCCCTCATTAGATATCATTCAACCCCTAAGACAACCCTTTGCAAGATTTCAATCTCCTTTGCATTGAAATCTGAAGGGTTTGTTCTTAAGTGAGAGTAAGGAAATTTCCTCTCCTTTTAGGTCCAAAATCCTAGAAGAAAAAAAGAGAACCCCCAAATTTTCTTCCTTTCATTTTGGTGAACCTACATTTATATCATCATAATTCTGATTTAGAGTCCATTTACATCCTAGATTTATCTTACATTAACAATGCATTAGGTTTTTCATTAGTTAAATTGCATTCTACGGTTTCAATTCTTGCAATAGTGAAAGCTCATATAGCTTGCATTGTTGCATCTAATTTCATTAAAAATCAGTAAAATTTTGCATTTGCATCTCATATTTGCATCACAAAACATAAAAATCATAAAATTAAATTCTAAAATTCTAAAAAATTTCCAAAAAAAATAGTACCTAGACTCATTTTCTACCTTGGGTGAATTAGTCCCTCTGCATATTTTTCATTGCATTTTCTGTCATTTAGACCTCATTTTTTGAGTTCCTATTTGTTGTTGTTATCTCTTTGTTTCAGTCTACAGACTTTCTATTTCATTGCATTTAACTTAAATTCATTAAACTTGTGCATTTCTTAAAATCAAAATTTTATTTACAACATTGTTGCATAGTTTACAATCTGAAATTTGCATCATCCAGATATGTGCTTTAACAAGCTTTGGATGTTATTAAAGTCCTTAATGGATGTGTCAAGTTGTGCTTTTGGAAATGACCCTAATGACATTGAACTTACTCATGCTCACTCAACTCCTAATGCATGTCCTCCTCGTGATGGTGAAATTATTGAAGAAGATGATGACAACATGAATAGGTTCCTAAACAATTGTCTTAACAATCTTGAAGCTAATGCATCCTTCTATCCATCTATGAAACAACAAGGTATTCCTACAATAACACCTCTTGAGATGTTTGGTTACTTACATCCTGAAACAAAATTTGAACATAAGTTCCCTACAATAGGTGAACCTAGTTCCTCTAGACAAGCAAACACTTAGCCATTCTATGATAATAAAGTAACCAACACTCCCATCAATCTTGAAGAAACATTTGGAAAAGGATTCACAATCTTGAGTAAACAAGGATGTGATACAACAAGTGAATATGAAATTCATCAAATCCTAGAGCAAATACCAACAAATGAAAACACAAAAGGATTAGGATATCAAGATCCCTCTCATAACAAAAAACCCCCTAGAGAATATCTAAGGCTTCGTGGTGATGGTATGGTGATCTTGGATTCCCCTCCCGATTTGAATATCCTTCTTCCTAAAGAACAACAAATAGATCATAACAATAACAAGGATAAAGATAAGATCATCTTAGGACCTCCTACCCTAATCCCATCTAGAGAAGTTGGTGAATCTAGCAAGCGCAAGAGGCCTTTCAAATTACAAAAATTACAACCCCTTCATCCACCACCTGGAAGTGAAAGGAAACTACAATTTCCTTTGAACAAAGAAATAATAACATTACCACCTATGAATAGATTAGTTCTATATCCTAAAGATGCAAAAGTCCCACATTGTGCATATCATCAAATTCTCAGACATAGTACCGATGAATGTCATGCATTATAGTTAGTATTGAAAAAATTTCACTTTGATGGCAATGATTGCCATCGTGTTATTTCATAGCTTAATATTCTTTCACCCATTGTCATGTAATAGTTGTATAAAATTATATTCTCACTATTACATAAACTTTCCCATCACCTACCTTGGGCACTCATTCTTGTCTCACACTCAATGGGGACAAGAAATTAATATCCTTGTCCTAGTAACTCATATGTCATTGTCCCTTAGGTTTTTTGTTCACCTTTTGCTTATACAGACTGAGATTGGGAGGCGAATGAATTGCTCATAGTTTGACTCACATTTTCCTTACTAGTCTTTTGCATTACTTATTTTCCTTTTGTGTGTGATTGCATGTACATAATGTGATCCCCCATGACATTTTGTTTGGTGTTCTCTCTCTTCGTGACATTCCTCTATTTGTACCTTCATTCTTCTCTATGTCGTGTACCTCTTTCACTTTTTTTATCTTTATATCCTTTTCCTTTTAGGGATGACGCAAGGCATCGGGACATTGATGTCTCTTCCATGTTGACCCAAAAGGCTTTCCTTTTTTCTTTTCCTTTTTCTTTATCTCTCTTTTTCATTTGTCTTGTGTTTTCCTTTTGGAAATGATGCAAGGTGTCGAGACATTCATGTCTCTTCCATGTTGACCCAAAAGGATTTATTTTTTTCCTTTTTCCTTTTTAGTTTCTTTTTTTTTCATTTGTATTTTTTTTTCCTTTTGGGGATAATGCAAGGTGTTGAGAAACCCTATGTCTCTTCCATGTTGACCCAAAAGGCTTTCTTTCTTTCACCTTTTCATTTTATCTTTTTCTCTTTTGTCTTGTGTTTTCCTTTTGGGGATGACACAAGGCACAAAGAAATTTATGTCTATTCCATGTGGACCCAAGAGGTTTTTCTTTTTTTTCACTCTCTTTGTCTCATTCTTCCAATTCTATGTGTATTTGGGGGATGATGATAGTTCCAAGCTCTCTACTATCATTTTAGCAAAGAACATACTGACCCCAAATCCATAGATCTCTTATGTGTTTGGTGTTTCCATTTTAAGGGGAAACCCCTATCATTTCCTTTTCTCTTGCATGATGTAGCTTTACTCTGAAATATATGACTTGGTATAGGGCTTTCCAAGTTGGCTCTCATTTCTTCCTTCTTGTTTGCATTTTTCATTTGCTACTTTAAAGTAATTGCTCATAGTACGATGTTTAGCAATTTCTTTAAAGTGGGGGCATACATTGGAATTATTCTTTTGCATTTGTTTTTTCTTGGTTCTTAGTGTAGCCTTCTTACTTCATACAATCTGTTTGTCACTTTTTGGATGACATTGGGTGTAATTTCCTTCAAGAACGTAATCTCTATTAGCATATTACATTCCTCTTAGTGGCTTGATGTGACAAACTACATCCCCTAAGTTGTGAATTCTCTATTCTCTGATTGGCCCTCTCTTGGAGACAATAGGAACAATGTTCCACGAGTTAAAGACCTTGCATGAACTAAGAAAGAATCCTTTGAACATTCTTTGCATGTTGCATTTTTTTCATTTGTTGTTATATGGCCACTTTGCATAACACAACTTGCATGCCTATAGTACCATCCTGTTTGTTCATGAGCTCCAAGCATGCGAAGTTTTTCTTTCCTCATGAAGCTTGAAAAACATTTTTTGTGTGGTGCCTTATTAAATTTATCAAGAGGTATAACTTGGGTATGGTTGAGCAGGAAGCCAAATCTAAGGCATGACTCTCCCCATAGCCACTTGCATGTGTGTGAGTGCATACCAACCATGAGTGTAAGTTTCTCACCTTTTAGGACTTCTCACCCAGTGGCCAGCTAGGAGTTCTGTCGCCTCAAAGTGAGTATGCATTTTTTAGACAAACAACCTAGATTTGATCCACATCATGATGGAAAAATAGTCAAAGCTTGATTTGATTCTTTTTATCTTTTCTCTTTTTTGTCTTTGGTTGTGTATGCTTGACCTTTTCATTGTTCTTTATATCATTTTCATGTGCATTCCTTTGTGCTTTTGTTGGTTTTCCATGAGATATTGATCCTAGGGGCTTGATCACCCCTCTTGATTGTTGTCATCCCATCTTGTTAGCATTGGTTCATTGGAACCCATCTTGGTGCATGTTTTCCTACTTTAGTGCAAGTTTGAAGAAGGTTCATCCTCTCACTAAAGTGGGGACTAAATGTAGTTGATAGGTACAGGGTTGGATTGAGACAATCACAATCTCAATGCTCTGAGTTCTTTCCTTGAGAGCTCCTAAGGTGTCACTTCATCCACCATTCAACCTGTAGGTCCTCTACTAGTTTAGGTACCCCTGGTTGATTTCCAACCCTACTATCATCACTAATTTGCTGCTACCAAACAGTTCTTGGTGCTATGACTCCATTCTTCCTTAGCCTTTTATGCAACCAAAAAGACTAATCCTCCCTCAATACAAAAAAAGAATCTTGCAGGGGTGATGGAATGTTTTCCAAAGCTCCAAAACAACCTCCTATGGTTCCAGCAACTTCACTTAGACTCCATCTTATCAACACTTGCATGAAGCCTACTCCATAGGCTTGGAAGGCTGGTAGCCTTGAACCCCCAATTAGGTCTCTTAACAGGGTTAATTTTCCTTTTCCTCCTAAACCCAACAAAGAAACGTGGTTCTTGGATGATGAAAGGTGTTTCCCCTGCCTACACCTTCAAGATTTCTAGGGTCTTGAGCCTGTACAGGCCGTACACAGCCCAAACACAAAAATGGCTAAGAACCCTAGGGTTACCTAACTTTTCTGGCTGATTTCGGACTGGTGAAAAGTTCTCCCACCAAACGGCCTGATAGAACCTCCTCCTGACCTCCAAGGATAGCCAAGACCTTCCCCTAAATTCTCCAAAAAAAATTTCTCAAAAATCTTTATTCCCCTGCAAGATATGTCACTTTTCCTTCAAGACTGCCCCAACCGGGCCTGCTCTGGCTTGCCTAGGGCATCCATTTGCTAGCACCTCCTACACTACCACAAACCCTAATAACTATCATATATACAGGCATGGATTCTAGGTCCACTTCCCAAAATTCCGTACAAATTGTATGGAGGAAAGATGGTCTAGACTTCCATTTTCTCCAGGCTGCCTGGTTCAGACCAGCAACAGGCTGGATTTAAACTATTCACAAATAACTAAGAAAAAGGAATAAATAAAGATGAAAAATGTTACACAAGACTTATACACAACCTCTACTACCTCCTACAACAAAAAAAAAAATACATCTAATCCATTAAAGCACTGTAAATGAACAAAAACTATGAAAATAATAACAAGAACATTGTTTCCTTCAATTTCTGGAAGACACATTCGTAAAAAAACTTCTAACCTTGCACAAAGGTCGATGCTATCATTAAATATGCCTCCCAAACCATTTTTCTTCTTGGGTCGAGGCTTAGATGACCTAAAAATACACTTTTGTAAAACCCAACGTGTTTTCAAACACTTAGGCAATTTTTACAATTTATCCAAAATGAAGAGTTACAACTACTTAACTCTTGTTATCCTCATTCCAACTGAGAAAAACCATCCCTAGGTCACCACTAATGGTCAACATGACCTTATCAAAAACAACAAAAAGGAAATTTAAAACAAAATCTTCAAAACAAGTTTGTAGTTAGGCATTTGGTAGGTGCTCCTGCACCATTCTCCCCCTCTCAGCACAAAGATCAAGAAACTTGAGGAGATATCAGTGATAAATCAATTCCTTGCTTCTTGAAATCTGCTTCTTCAACCCAGGTAGCCTTAGATTCAGGTTTTCTCTTTCACTTGACAAGGTGTTCCATGTATGCCTTGTGTCTTGTTGCTTTTTTCACCCTGGACTTCAAGACCTTCTCTGCCTGAGCTTTCTCTTGACTTGGAAGGGGTATATTATTGATATCCTTAAAGATTTCTTGACTGTTCTGAACTTCATCATTGACTGTTCCCTTGTACCTGATCAAATCAGCAACATTGAAGACAGGAGATATACCCAAATCTGATGGAAGCTCTACCTTGTATGCATTCTTCCCATACTTAGCTAACACCTTGCATGGTCCTACTCTTTTCATCTGCATTTTGGTTGACATACCCTTCTGCAACCTTGATTTGTTTAGATGAACCATGACATAGTCACCTACTGCAAACTGCACATCTCTCCTTAACTCATCAACTTTATCTTTTAATTTTTGTGATGCTGCTGTAATTGTCTTCTTAACCTACTCATGAATCTCCTTCATGGTCTGAGTGAAGTCTTCTGCATGTCCACTCCTATTCTCTTGAGATCCAAGGTCTCTGAGCTCGTAAATTCCTCTTGGGTGCATCCCATACACAACTTCAAATGGACTTTTCCCTGTGGTTCTATTAACACTGTCATTGTATGCATATTCAGCTTGGGAAATCACCATATCCCAGGTCTGCCCATATTCCTTTGTCAAGCACCTCAATAGATTACCTAACACTCTATTAACCACCTCTGTTTGACCATCGGTTTGAGGATGGTATGCTGATCCAAATGACAAATTTGTTCCCAGTCTACTCCATAGTGTTTTCCAAAAATGGCTCATGAACTTCACATCCCTATCTAATGCAATGCTCAATGGCAATCCATGGATTCTTACAACTTCCCTAAAGAAAATATGGGCAATGTAACTTGCATCATGTGTAGTCTTGCAAGGAATAAAGTGACTCATCTTGCTAAATCTATCCACAACTACAAAAATACTGTCAAAACCAGTTTTTGTCTTGGGAAGACCCACCGCAAAATCCATGCTCACACACTCCCATGGTCTGTTAGGAATAGGCAGGGGCTGATACAAACCAGCATTGCTAGCTCCCCCTTTGGCTTTCATGCAAACAAGACACTGTTCTACATACTTCCTAACATCTCTTGCCAACTTAGGCCAGTAATAAAATCTTTGTACCAGCTCTAAAGTTTTATTGATTCCAAAATGTCCACTAAGACTGCCATTGTGTTTCTCTTGGATCAGATTTTCCCTCATTGATCCTCTTGGGACACATAACAGATTTCCCTTGAATAACAATCCATTTTGCAATGTATACTCAGCATACTGACTATGAAAATGATTTACAAAATCTGAACATACCTTGTAGGCTTCTGAGAAATCTTCATCCTCACCATAGAGGTCCTTGAAACTCTCCAATCCAATGCTTTTCAGCTGTATCTCTTGGAATGTCAACATCCTCCTGCTTAATGCATCTACCACTTTGTTTTGCTGCCCCTTCTTGTGCTTAATGGTAAATGTAAAGGCTTGAATTTACTCCATCCATTTCAAGTGTCTATTGCTTAACTTCTCTTGGGTGTTGATATAACTGAGTGCCTAGTTATCTGTGAAAACCACAAACTCTTTGGGCAATAAATAATGCCTCCATTTCCTAAGGGACTGCACTAAAGCATAAAGTTCCAGATAATAGGTGGAGTATTTTTGTTTGGCTTCATTGAGTTTTTCACTGAAGAAGGCTACAGGCCTACCTTCTTGAATAAGTACTCCTCCTACAGCTACTCCACTTGCATCACACTCAACTGTGAACAACTTGTCAAAACTAGGCAACAACAGAATTGGTTGAGTTGCCACTTCTTGTTTCAGTTTCTCAAACCCTTTATCAGCCTCTTAAGTCCACTTAAACTTTGTTTTCAGACCACCTTTAATGGTATCTAGGACTGGTGCACATATACCACTGAAATTTCATTTGAATTTTCTATAGAATTGAGCCAAACCATGAAAACTCCTTACCTCTGTTGCTGTGGTTGGTGTGGGTCAGTTTAGGATGGCTTCCACCTTGCTTGGATCCATCTTTAATGTTCCTTGAGATACTACAAACCCCAAATACACAAGTTCTTGCTTGAAGAACTCACACTTCTCTAGATTGATTGCCAACTTCTCTTCTTGCAACCTTTTAAGAACCATCTCCACATGCTTCAAATGTTATTTTGCTGTCTTACTAAAAATCTGTATGTCATCAAGGTATACTACCACAAAAATCCTTGTGAAATCCTTAAGCACTTCATTCATTAGTCTCATGAACGTGCTAGGGGCATTTGAGAGGCCAAATGGCATCACTTTCCACTCATACAAACCATCATTTGTCTTAAAAGTTGTCTTCCATTCATCACCCTCCTTAATTCTGATTTGGTGATACCCGCTCTTAAGATCTAACTTAGTGTAATACTGTGCTCCTCCAAGGCAATCCATTAGATCTTCAATTCTAGGTATTGGGAATCTATACCTAATGGTGATCCTATTAATTGCTCTAGAATCAGTACAAAGTCTCCATTTACCTCCTTTTTTTGTTGCCAAAACAACTGGGACTGCACATGGGTTGATGCTCTTATGAATTAGACCTTGATTCAACAATTCTTCCACTTGTCTTGCCACCTCTTGGTTCTGCTCAGGTGTAAGCTTGTATGCTGCTTTGTTAGGCAATGAGGCTCCAGGTATGAAGTCAATTTGATGACTTATTGCTCTCTTGGGTGGTAAAGTTGCAGGTGTTCCATCACTCACAATGCTCTTGTATTTTTCTAGCAGCCTTTGAACTGTTTCAGGTATGACTGTCTTCTCAGCCTTTTCTTCCTCTTTGGACTGCATAACAACCACATAACCTTCGTTCCCTTGGTGTAGATCCTTGATGAACTCTTTACCACTACTCAACATGATATTAGGAACCTTGGACTGCCCTTCATCATCCTCAATCAATGATTGCAGCTTGAAGGTTTTTCCATCCTTCTTGAATTCAATGGTGTTCTCCTTTCCATGGTATACAACACCTCTGTCATATTGCCATGGCCTTCCAAGAAGAAAATGGCATGCATCCATGGGTAGCACATCACAAATCAGCTTGTCTTTGTAGCCTCCAATTGAGAATTCCACTGTAACCTGCTCATTCACTAGAACACTCTGCCCTTTATTCAACCATGTGACTTTATAAGGATTGGTATGAGGTACCTTCTACAATTTTAACTTGGTTACTGCCTCCTCAGAGATTATATTGTCTGTAGAACCAGAATCTACAATGACCTTGCATACCTTTCCCAATATCTTGCACCTTGCTCTAAACAAAGCTCTTCTTTGCTTGGGTTCTTCCTTGACCGGTTGTCTGATCAACACTCTATTAAACATCAGATTTTCACCTACTTCTGATTCTATATGACTGATCTCAGGTGATTTGACACTCATGGTGTCCTCTTGTGCATAGGCCACTCTTTTCTCATTGCTAGATGAAGCTTTCTCCGGGCATCTATAAGCTGGATGACCTAGCTGATTACAGTGATAGAACTTCATGGTGGCAAAGTAGGAGTTACTTCTCCCTGCTCCTCTTCCTCTGTTTGAACCTCCTTGAGGTCCTCTTCCTCTATTAAATCCTCCTCTTGATGATGTTTCACCTCCATGCTCGATAAGCTTGGATTCTCCTTGGTTCCTTTGTTCATTACCTCTTTGGTAACCTCTCTATCCTCTGCCTTTGCCCTTAGAGGACTGATCATGCTTTCTTTTATTCCTCTCTTCAATCTTTATAGCCAGCTAATAACATTGGTGGACTGTCTTGGGGCTGAGTAAAGCCATCTCTTCCTGTATGTTCCACTTCAAACCATTGAGGTACCTAGCCACTTTTAGGATCTCATCTTCTACCACATTTGATCTCAAACAAAGCTTCGAAAACTCTTCAGTGTAGGTGTTGACATCTTGATCTTTTTGTCTTAAACTCTACCTCTACTTGTGGAGTTGGATCTCATAGTCATCTGGCATATATGCTTCTTTCACTTTAGCAACCATTCCTTTCCAGGTTGATATGGGTTGCTTTCCTTCTTTCTCCCTTTCAGTCTGGAAAAATTTCCACCATGTCAAGGCTGATCCTCTCAACCGTGATTTTTCCACCTTCATCTTTTGTGCTTCAGTGAATCCATCACACTCAAAGTGATTCTCCATGCCTTCTATCTAGTCCATGATTAGATCAGGTTCCATCTTTCCACTGAACAGTGGGATTCCTTCAAGTGCTTTCCCACTCAAAGATTTCAATGCCTTCAAGAAAGGCTCTTCCTTAAGAACAGGGTTAGGTTCAGGGGTCTTGTCCTCCTCTGCAACCTCTTCTTCTTTTGGAATTCTTCCCTCAAACTGTGCACTTCTTATTGCTGCTTCAAGTTGAGCTATTCTTTCCCTCAACTGCTTGTTGTCTTCTTCTTGTTCTTCAACCATCTTTGCTAGTTCTGCATTAGTCACCATGGTGGAATAATCACTTGACTCAATGTCTGACATACAATATTTCTTTCCCAAATCTTTCACCGCTTTGATACCAATCTGATAGGTACAGGGTTGGATTGAGACAATCACAATCTCAATGCTCTGAGTTCTTGCCTTGAGAACTCCTAAGGTGTCACTTCATCCACCATTCAACCTGTAGGTCCTCTACTAGTTTAGGTACCCCTAGTTCATTTCCAACCCTGCTATCATCACTAATTTTCTGCTACCAAATAGTTCTTGGTGCTATGACTCCATTCTTCCTTAGCCTTTTATGCAACCAAAAAGACTAATCCTCCCTCAATACAAAAAAAGGATCTTGCAGGGGTGAGGGAATGTTTTCCAAAGCTCCAAAACAACCTCCTAGGGTTCCATAAACTTCACTTAGACTCCATCTTATCAACACTTGCATGAAGCCTACTCCATAGGCTTGGAAGGCTGGTAGCCTTTAACCCCCAATTAGGTCTCTTAACAGGGTTAATTTTCTTTTTCCTTCTAAACCCACCAAAGAAACATGGTTCTTGGCTGATGAAAGGTGTTTCCCCTACCTACTCCTTCAATATTTCTAGGGTCTTGAGCCTATACAGGTTGTACACAGCCCAAACCCAAAAATGGCTAAGAACCCTAGGGTTACCTAACTTTTCTGGCTGATTTTGGACTGGTGAAAAGTTCTCCCACCAAACGGCCTTATTGAACCTCCTCCTAACCTCCAAGGATAGCCAAGACCTTCCCCTAAATTCTCCAAAAATAATTTCTCAAAAATATTTATTCCCCTGCAAGATATGTCACTTTTCCTTCAAGACTGCCCCAACTAGGCCTGCTCTGGCTCGCCTATGGCATCCATTTGGTAGCACCTCCTGCACTGCCACAAACCCTAATAAATATCATATATATAGGCATGGATTCTAGTCCCACTTTCCAAAATACCATACAAATTGTACGGAGGAAAGATGGTCTAGACTTCCATTTTCTCCAGGCTGCCTGGTTCAGACCAGCAACAGGCTGGATTTAAACTATTCACAAATAACTAAGAAAAATGAATAAATAAAGCTGCCAAATGTTACACAAGACTTATACACAACCTCTACTACCTCCTACAACAAAAAAAAAACATCTAATCCATTAAAGCGCTGTAAATGAACAAAAACCAGGAAAATAATAACAAGAACGCTATTTCCTTCAATTTGTGGAAGACACAGTCCGTACAAAAACTTCTAACCTTGCACAAAGGTCGAGGCTATCATTAAATATGCCTCCCAAACTATTTTTCTTCTTGGTTCGAGGCTTAGATGACCTAAAAATGCACTTTTGTAAAACCCAACGTGTTTTCAAACACTTAGGCATTTTTTACAATTTATCCAAAATGAAGAGTTACAACTACTTAACTCTTGTTATCCTCATTCCAACTGATAAAAACCATCCCTAGGTCACCACTAATGGTCAACATGACCTTATCAAAAACAAAAAAAAGGAAATTTAAAACAAAATCTTCAAAACAAGTTTGCACTTAGGCACTTGGCAGGTGCTCCTGCACCAGTAGTGTAGAAAAATGGGTCCCTTGACATTTTCACACTCATTTTGGTCCTCCTTGTGTATTTTGGCTTAATGTTGCCTTGATTGAATGTGGATAACACATTCACATTAGATATTGGGACCTTGTGAACTAATGGAATTTAATGGTTCCTTGCAAAGTGTTGTGAATTGTTGTAACACACTTTCACACTTTTCTAGGGTTTTATCAATTAACTAAGCATAATAAGTATTATTTTAATCATAATCAACATTAATCTTTCCTTATTGAGAGCATTATAAAGTGTTGTAACACACTTTCAAATTCCTCTAGGCTTGTCATTAATAATTAGGCTTTCTTATGCTTTAATTGGCCCTATTTTGTGCCATCCACAAGCCTCATTTATTAAATATTTTTGAGGAACATCCTGACACAAATCATTGACCAATCATAATTCAGGTGTTCCTAGCTTGTGTGGCCTAGATTTAGTGTCTAGGACTCATTCAACCTCTTGGGAAAATGATTCCCACCTAGATCTTTTTGGCCCTGATGTAGGTTTCACACATTTCTAAGCATTTTTCATTTTTGGTCCCATACATTATGTGTGATGGGACTCATTTGCCACCTTGGGAAAATGATTCCTTGTGACCAAAATTCAAATATAATTCAAAATTCTGGCAAGATTTTATTCTCCTAGATTTGATGTTGGTTTGTAGTGTTGTAATTTTGGGAATTATTGCATAATTAAGTATAAATACAAGGTTATTTCACTCATATTCAATACCTAGCATTCAAGAGAGTTCTCAAGAGCATTAAGAATTCACAAGAGCATTCAAGGAATTTCAAGGGAAGATTATCAAGCATTCAAGAGAGTCTTTCAAGTTCCAATCATCATGTCAAAGGTTGCATTCTTCATGTTTGTTATTGTGCTAGCATTTGTGATGTAGAGTTCATGATCCAAGCAAGCATTACATTCAAGATCTATCTCCTTCAAGCTAGAGTCAAGAACCACATCCATTGCAACCATTTCAAGCATACTTGCAACCCCTTATTGCTAGGGTTTGGTGAGTTGCAACATTGTATTTTTTTCATTCATCATTCTCCTTTTATATTTTCTTTCATTTCAAGGTTTAATTACCAATAAGGGGTTTGACCAAGGAAAACCCCTATTCACTAACCCCCACAACATTTTTTCCTCTTCTTTTGTGTGATTTGCAGGGCTAGGTTGTATATTTTCCAAGAAGAAAAGTTGGGGAAAAGTTGTCAAGTCCTCAAAATCCCTAATGTTTTCATCAAGACTTGGAGAAGTTAGGAGAAGGTTTGCAAGTGGCATTTTGCAGTTTCAAATTCAGAAACTAGTAAAAAAGAGCAGAGTAGATTGAGAGGCACAAAATCTACTTCAGAACTTCTAGAAAAGTAGAAGTGGATTGATTCACCACTATTGGTGAATGAGTCCCACTGTACAGGCCTAGCAAAGACTTTTACAGATCTAGATACCCTTTTGGCTGAAACCTGTTCCCACACATTTTCCCTAAAATTGGACTAATTCACCCAGCTTGAAAAATGAGTCCCAGTCAACATTAGTACCATATTTTTTAGTGATCTAGACCTCCATTCTACCTTCTTTAGTCTTCTAGGTGCACACTTTCAGTTTCATAGCTTTTTGTTCACTTTTCTAGGTCATTTAGAGTTAGTTTGCATTCAATTAGCATTTTACATTATGTTTTGCATTTCATTGTCTTTTCCAAGTTTAGACTTGGTGGTGAACCCCTCATAAGATATCATTTAGTCCCTGAGACAATCCTTTGCAATATTTCAATCTCCTTTGCATTGAAATCTCATGGGTTTGTTCTTGAGTGCAAGTAAGGAAATTACCTCTCTCCTTTTAGGTCCAAAACCCTAGAAGTGAAAAAGAGAGCCCCTAATTTTTTTCCTTCCAAAAATAAATCTGAAAAGGACTTATGGCATTAGAAAGAATATTTGATAGACGTGATAGATTCAATCTAAAGACTACACCCATTGAGCATGAAGATATTGAAGAGATTAACCTTGGAACAAAATTTGCTCCTAAGAAAGTTTACATTGGCAAAATGATCAGTCCTAGAGTTAGAGAGATGCTTATGAAGTTAAGAGATGGATGAATTATTAAACCAATCGGTCATTCCTCTTGGGTATCAAATCTAGTACCTGTAAGAAAGAAGAATGGGGACATAAGGCTGTGTGTAGATTTTAGGAATATAAATATGGCATCACTCAAAGACAACTACCCTCTACCAAATATGGAGGCAATGCTGCAGAAATTAATAGTTTTTGAGCTATTATCCATGATGGACGGTTTCTCAGGCTACAACCAAGTAAAATTCAAAGAGTCTAAGCAATACAAAACTACTTTCACTATGCCCTGGGGTACATACATTTATGCGAGAATGCCTTTTGGTCTCACCAATGTTGGTGCAACATTTCAAAGGTCCATGGATGTAGCCTTTTCTGACTTGATTAATGCTATAATGGTGGTATATCAGGATGATCTAATAGCCTACTCCAAGAATTTAGAAGATCATTGTGCATATTTAGATAAAAAATTCATCAAAGCATTAGAATATGGCATTTTTATAAACCTAAAAAAGTGTCATTTTGCTGTCACAAATGGAAAATTATTGGAGCATATTGTCTAAAAAGATGGAGTATGAATTGATCTAGAACAAGTGGAAGCTATTGAAAAAATCCACATCCCAAAAATTGTACAGGTCATCCAATCTTTCTTTGGACATATTAACTTTTTTAGGTGATTTATCTCAAACTTTATAGAGATTGTGAAGCCAATCTCAAATATCTTAAAAAACGGTAATGAAATTGACTAGATAGGAGAAGTCATTGATGCATTTGTGTCAATCAAGAAATCAATCAAGGAAGCACCCATATTGCAGTCCACAAACTTTGACAAACCCTTCCAAATATTCTCATTTACGTCATTTCATACAATGGAAGTTGTAATGTTACAGAAAATAATGAAGGGTATGGACAACCTATTTCATTTTTTTGTAAATCTCTTTAAGGGGCAGAACTAAAATATGACATTACTAAGAAGCAAGCTCACGCCCTAGTAAAATCAAGACTAAGGCTTTCGGCCCTTACTTAGTAAGAGCATAAGTTATTACTTATGTGCCAAATGCTACAATAAAAGATGCTTTTTCATAGATAGAGGTAAATGGAAGGAGGTGTTGATTGATAAATCATGTCCAATAGTTTAACATTAATATTCAAATCACCAAATTAGTAATAATGCAGGGAGTAGTAAAATTGATGACTGATTCCAATCTAGAAGCTGCACATGTTTGCATCACGAAAGAGGAAGAAAATTGGGTGTCAAGCATAGAAAATACATAGTGGTACACTAAAATAGTATACTACCTTAAACATATAAAATTTCCAGAAGGATTAAATGAAAACCAGAAAAGGACCTTGAAACTTCATGCATCAAAATATGTTTTCATGGATGGATATTTGTACTAGAAAAACAAGGATGGTGTGTTGCTATTGTGCTTGGATTAAACACAAGAAAAACATGTTATGAAAGAATGCATGAGGGTGTATGTGGAGGACACTTTTTGGTAAATAATACTGCACACAAGATACTAAGAAAAGGTTATTATTGGCCTAGGGTCTTTAATGATGTTTATAGTTATGTAAGAAAGTGTGAAGCTTGCCAAAAATTCTCTGGCAAGATGAAATATTAGGGAGTGCTACCACTAAGACCTATGCAGGTTGAGGCCCAATTTCATCAATGGGGAATTGATTTTATAGTTGATATTACAGAAAAATCTAGTAGTGGGCACAAGTGGATCCTAGTAGCCACTTATTACTTTAAAAAGTGGATAGAGTTTATACCAACAAAGCAGACTATTAGCAAGGTTGTCATAAATTTCCTATTCAAAAACACATCACTAGATTTGGGTTCCCTGTAAGACTGATAATAGACAACGGCATGTGTTTTAGATCAGATGAATTCAAAAGTTTTTGTGAATCATATGGTATAACAATCTCATATGCCTCACCATACCACCCCCAAGTGAATGGGCAGGCTGAATCCAACAATAAGAGCATTATGAAGATAATAAAAGGAATGTTGGATAGTAATAAAAATCCATGGGATTCTAAGTTGAGATTAGCAGTCTGGGTAGATAGGATCACAACAAAGAAGGATACTAGAAATTCTCCTTTCGAACTAGTATATGGAACCCAAGCTAGAATGCCTTTGCAAAATCTCTTACCCTTCTATAAGTTTATATTACAAGAAGATTTAGACATTCCTAAGCTCATGGAAGACAAAATAGAACAATTAGAAGAATTGGATGAAAGTAAACACCCAACACAAAATTGCAATCAAGAATTGTAGTCACAGATGAAATACTTATTTGATAAGAAAAAAAAAAAAGGAAGTTTGAAATAGGAGATATGGTCCTCATGTGGAATGCTAGAGGTCAAGAAAAGGGAAAACATGGGAAATTTGAAGCCTTATGTCTTGGACCATTTGTTACCACTGACAAGTTTGGGGAAGACTCATACTATTTGCAAAACATGGTAGGAGAAAGTCAAGAATTGTTAGTGCATGGACAATTCTTGAAGCATTTATTTTCTTAAAAGAAATATTATTCCATGCACAATAGTTTTAAGATTCCTTTTCTTTTTCTTTTTTCCATTTCATCCATTGTCTACATCCTAGAGATAATTTTGAATTCTTGCAATGACCTCATAGCCATTCATCCCCATTCGTAGCCACTATTAGAACCAAAAAATTAACCTCAATTTTCCACTAGTCCTCATCACCTCAGTATGACCATATAAATTTACACCATGGGTATTATTCCTAAAAAAGTCACATTTGCATAATAAGCCTAAACTCGCAATAAAAAAATCCTTTTAATCTCATTTCTATTAAAATATTATTCAAAACATTTCCCTCCTCATAAACGCTACCTTAATACATACTTTCCCCTAAGCTCGAGCTACTAGGAAAAACACAATTCGATGAGACAATGCCATTTTGAGGAGAGCGGCATCATAGTCTCTTTGATAGACTGATGAGATAAGTTAATATGAAATGTCAAATAGATTACCATGTATCGAAGAGACATATTCTGAAGTCTCTTCGACAGACTAAAAAGGGATATTTCGAAGACACCTAATTTTTTTGAAGGGAAATGATATCTTGTCTCTCCGATAAACTAAAATGCAAGACACCGAAGAGAGCTTAATATTTCAAATGTGCCAAATTATTTTGGGCATTCAGGAAATAGAAAAATATCTCTTGGACATAACTAATTATTATGCAATAATTGATGAAGAGTTGTCAAATCCAAGACATGGCTGATGGAGTGGGAATTTTGAAGAGACACTGGGTTATCGAGATGAGCAATGTATAACTCCCTTAGACACTACAAAAATAGTTGGGAATAAAATATCGAAGAGACAAGCTTATATTGGAAGGACACTAATGAAATTATTTTCGTTCACTATGATAACAAGAGGAGGAATATAAAGAACATGGAAAAGTAACACCGAGGGAATTCTTTCAAAGATACTATAATATATTGAAGAGAAGTAATTACATTTCCCTTCTAAACACTGAAAAAGAAACAAAGGCACAAGAATATCGAAGGGAGAATGAGATATCAGTGACAATTGAATCATTATCTCTTTGACACAGTGAAAAGGTACTTCTCACCTGGCTAACATGACCAATGAATATTTCAAAGAGATAACTGATATTAATGCCACCATTGATCAACAAGTTAGAAGGAATGACATTTATGAACCAAAATAGATTGATATGCACCAAATCTTGATATATATGACTTTTAAGATCTTAGAGTGTCACTGAATTGGAGCTAAAAATTGGAGGACATGGGATTTCTCAATAGAAAGAAGCTCAAAGAAAGTGATACTGGTTCAAGTAAGTATCCAAGACTCAACTGAAGATTCTATCATAATTTTATTTGAATTATAGAAGAGCTAGAGTTTTAAAAGCATGGAAGGAACATTAGAAAAACCCAAAGTAAAAAGACAAAAAACATAAACAATGTCGTTAAATCAAGACTTAATTGAACAATGTCCCGACTTTGGACCAAAGTCCAAATGAATAACACAATTAAATCCTTCAACCGAGAAGTTAGAAGATAAATAGAAACCTAGGAGATGTATGGACTCCATAGTGAGGATATAACATATTCATATACCATTATAGAAAGAATTATAAGCATAAGCCTGTGTCAAATCTATGGAGGATGAATTTAGGAAAGCTTGTAATGTCGATGTTTATCAATGTGGAATTGATCAAAGTACTAGCCAAAATTTATAATTCCAAAACAAGGATGATTCATTCATGTGATGGGTCACATTTTCTCCCCATTACCAGGGATTATATTTCTATGGTTTTTCAATTGGATTCATCTATGAAAATACCACTGAGAATTAGAGATCTTTTTGAAGAAAACCACAATATGGACATAAGTTACAAAAGATAGAAAATTCCTTTACATAGACCCTAGGACATAGGAAATCAACTCAGAAGATTTTCCAATAAAGAACGACCTCCATTCTTTGTCGAATTGTTTGAAGAATATTATCAACATACATATTACTTGGTTGGACAAGTCTTAGGAATAGATGTTCCTATCGAGATGGCTATAGCTCCTATGGTCCTAGCAGCAAACATTCAAAACTAGGATGCTAGACCTTTTGACTATGTAGAATATTTGGTAGTGGTTATACACATGTCACTTGCTTCCATAAAAAATAATATTGATGCAATTAATTTTAGACAGTATTCTTTTCTTATGTATATGATCTTATTTAAAGGACAATCCATGGGGATTTGGGGAGAGGAATTAAGAATCAAGGAACTGGATAAGGATGAAAACATAAGACCAGCACAAATGTGGACTTCAATTTGGGATAGCAGGTATGGGAGGTCAAATTACTTGTACTTTGAAGAATACTTTGTGAAGCCCTTGTACAAATTGTTTGGTCATCCTTGTGATTACAACTTGTCCCTAGAAATATAAATATTTCTTAGACCCAAGGAGAAGAACCCAAAAGGAAAAGTGAACCACAACTGGGGAGACTAGTACACATATGATGATTGTACTATAATTAGAGTGTATGGGTTCGAAGAAGCTCCACTCCTCCTACCTAAAACAATTCCTGGAAAATTTTCTCATTTGGAAATAGTAAGGCAGTTGACTTATTTTGATTACATGCATCTTAAAAGTTATGGAAAATAGTCCCTCATGCTTGGGACCTTATATTCTGGTGATTTTACTATTGATTTTTGGAAGGTATATGATTCTATTGGTATCATGTTAGATTATTATAGCATGCCATAAGGAAATAAGAGAGAAAATTTTGATCCTGAGAACTTCATTCACAGTGCTAAAATGACATATAAACTAAAAAAATATGAACATGAATTCTCTGTTGATGATGTGATTAGGAATTGTAATGAAGTTCAATTTGAAAAAAGGAGAGTTGTATACAATAGGGTAGTGATGGTAGAGGCATGGAAGAAAAATCATAGTTCATCATATATCGCTTGGCTTTCCATAAAATACAAGATCCTCTGGAGAGAGTTGAGCAATTGATCCTCCATGAAGATGACTTGAAAAAGGATGTTCCTCTCATAGCCTTTGAGAAAAGGAGAGATACCTGCTCTAAAAGGAAAGCTGAAAATATAATGCCTCTAAGTCATTCATCACCACAACCCACTCTAGATGTTAGTTTCTCAATAGACACTCCCATCACATGTGAAGATGACTCTGAAGAGGAGGATGAAGTTGCACAATTAAATGCCCCTATCATCCCACAATATGAATTACCACCAGAGAGAAGTATTGTTTCATTTGAAGCTTCAGATAAATTTTTTGATTATGTGAGGCACTGTGCCAGTTTAGAATTTACTTCAAATAGTACTTTTGTTCAAACTCCTAATTTTAGATAATTCATTTATAGATATAAAGGGAAGGTGATAAGATAAAAGATGAAAAAAATTAGCCCAAAGCATGAGACTGATGCCCTAAGGGAACTACAAAAATAAGTTGAAAATGAGATGGAGAATGTCACCCTTGAAAGAGGATGAGAACTGCTACAAGAAGTTGGGGTTATGCTCCTCCCAAGATGGGACATCAGTTCAACCATAGTCTTTAATAGTTTTAGGAGAAGGGAAATAAAACTTTGCAACTGATAGATGAAGCTAGGGATAAAATTTATACCACTTCATGATATAATCCAGATAATGCCATTATATAGATCTGGGCTCTATACCCACTAGGGAAGAGGCCCACACTTATTGATGATCCCAATCAAGTGGCTGGCCACTTTTTGGTACAATGAGTAGGAGATATAGACCCTAGTGAAATAGATGCATTGAATATTAATGTTGCTAAATTCAACAAAGCACAAAATGAAAAGTTGATAAGAGATAATAAGAGGCTTGCTTCCGAGAATGAGAGGTTAAAGCAAGAAGTGGATAACTACAAATATAAACTACCTTCTTCCTTAGAGCTCTTTTCTCTACTAGTGGATTGTGAAAGAAAGGTACTCGAATCCATGTTTGAAACCACATACTAGAAGTAAAAAAATGAAATAATTCAACAGAAGTATGATGAATTGGGAAATAATCTAAAGATCACTAAATTTGAAATGGCTTCAGAGCTAATAAGGAAGATATTTGACAAGGCACTCAAAAGAAATGATAAGGTTTAGGTGATCCATAGCAAGATATTTGCAACTTATCAAGAACACAATAGATTACACCTCAGAATGAAAGAAATAAACGAACAAATAGAAGCCAAGGAGAATATCGGTGAGCAAGCATTTCAAGAGTATAAAGAATTGATGGATATGAATGAAAAATTTCATACCGTACTGACACAAGAACTTAGTGATTTGAACCAATCTTTGAGTATGGCTCTACCAAATTTCTTCAATGATGAAGGGGAGTTGAAAGAACATTTATGGAAGGATGAACTTGCTCAATATTTACCAATGGACCTTGATGAAATTAAAAATGAAGAAAGGGTGATAGAAATGACACATGTACAATTGAAATAGATTTTTACATTGGAATTTTCCATGAAAGATATCATTAGAAACACTGATACTTATGCTAAAATATTATATCTCAAAAACTTGTCTAAGGTTAATTTGTTTATCACTCGAACAAAATGAGGAGGGGTTATCAAAGTCTCGCAATGTCTGATACACTATCATGGAGTATCGACATTGGGAAAATCTTTGGCAATCACTAGTATCTGATGAAGACTAATGAATCATGGTACATCTTAGATTGTTGCAGACTTCTTAGTTATTTCTTGTTTATGTCTAATACATTTGTTAAGATTTTAGTAAATAAAGAATGTAACTTTTGATGTAAAGGCCTGAAGCTTGTAGCTTCTCCTATATAAGGGAAACCAAGGGAAAATTTTAAAGAGATATTGGATTAGGATCATCATAATAGTAGGACAGATTCTCAGTATTAACATCATTTTACATAAACATATAAAATACTTTTTATATGTATCAAATTATCTTTTGAAGAAATATAATGGAGGAGAAAATTTAAATTGGTGGCCCAATTTCTAGTGTTCAATTGTTCTGTTAATTTCAATTCATACATGTTATTTGGTTGTCTCCAGAGTGGCCATTCTATGTTATTCAAACTAAGTAGATTAATATATATTTAACTTCTCAATACACATTTGTTGTACTTGTGTGATTTCATTGATTGGTTACTATTGGAAAGAATTAATTTCTTTTTGAGAGATCATCTTTAATAGGTTCCTACCTAGGATTAAAGTCCTTTTAAACTGATTCTCTTAATTGGTTTCCTTCACATCTGAATTAAAAATCCTTTCAAAAATTCATAATAACTTAGGGGGATATCACTAGGATTTGTAAGAAGAGCCAAATATATAAAAAAATTGCACCTTTATACAAGCTATAAACATCCATAAGTGTTGAATAGTTAGAGTTAAGCTAAGAGAGAGGATCCATATATCATTTACATCTCGACTTCATTTACCCAATAGGATTAGGCACTGGTCATACACTATCCAAACCTTGTTCATACATCCAACCTTCAAAACATTTACAGTAGGAATTAGTTATTATCCTAGCATCTATTTCACTTCTACATGCCATTGTGAATAGATTTCCCAAATTAGAGATTACACATATAGCTCTCAAATTTTCTCTATGATTTAGGTACACCTGCCTAGGTCCGACAAAGCCTAAAGTGTAGGGGGATCTCAACCATATCAATTAACCCCATTCATTAGAAAAAAATGTTCCCAAAGAGCTTGGAATCCTCTTAAGGTTTACAACCTACGTTTTTGATACCTAACAAAACCATTGAATGGAAATATGAAACTTGCATGAAATGGTTGAATTGGATATGAATCTGAATGACTTGAGTTGATTCTTGAATGCTTGAACTTGATCTTGAAACCTACATCCCAATGTTATCTCCAAAAACATGCAAGAATGAACATAACTTTGACATGATGCTTGCAATCTTGAATTTTGCAACAAATGCTTTTATAAATCTTCTCTTCATTGCTCTTGACAATAATTTTTTCTCATAGGATTTATCTCTCAAAAAACTAATATTGATTTGATAAAATAGCCTTATATTTATAGGTATCTATCCTTAATTTCCTAAAAATTAAACATTACAAGCCAACATCAAAATTTGAATTTGGGATTATAAAAATAACACTCAAAACATGTTTTAAAAATGGGTTTAAAGGCTTAGGGAGGATCAATTTTCCCATGGGTGAATGGGTCCTAGGTCCCTATTCCTAGAACACACATTGCTCAAGATAAAGTGTTATGTGTTGTCATTAATTATTGTCGGGGTTCCCCTTTGGAAAATGTAATTTATTAGGCTTGTAGATGAATAATAGGGCTTATTAAGGCATAATTAAGTCTATTTTAATTAGGAAGGCACAAAGTGTGAATGTAAAGGGATACATTTTTCTACACTATAGATACATTGAGGGGGCTTCCTCCTCATCCCTTCTCTCAGGTGAGTCAGTAGTAATTTCCTTTCATATCCTCCCTCTATGAGCTCATCCTCCATCCCCCAATGATGATATAGATTGGGAACAGGGCAACTTGTAAGAGGTGTTAGACTAGAGCGGTACCTCTTATTTTTAGATTATATTTGTGTGTTTTTAATGTTCCCTTGTGATTATTTTATTATGTTTATGCTCTTTCCTAGAGGGCCCTTGATACCCTTGTAGGCAATTGGATACAAGAGATAAAATATGTTGTAACACTTCCTATATTTGTCTCATCACTCTTTTGTTTATTGTAATATTCATATTTTCACATTGGGAACTGTAGAACCCCAATCCTAGACCTACACAAACACAAGAAACAAACACAATATTAGATCAAATGCAAGTAAGAACCAAGATTCCCCATGAAATTCATCTACAATGCTCAAAAAGGAAAGAAATTGAAGAACAAAGCAAAGAAAGTAATTGAAATCCTATTTGAACAAGCAAACTCTCAATCCCATGGGGGAATTGGTGCCAATTTCTTGTGAAAATTGGCCCTTTCCCAACTCCTATGCAAGATTGATGAAGATTTGATGATGATTGAAGCTCCTTGATGAAATTTTTGGCATAACCTTGCTATGAAACCATGAAAATGATGAAAAATTTATATGAAATGGATAAAATTAGCTCTCAATGTGAAGAGAGTAACTTTGCTCTAAGTTGTGGATCCTAAATACAAAGGAAAGCCTCTTATTTATAGATGATAATGTTGAAGAATGAGGCAAAATGGAGCAATGTGGGATCATTCAACCCCTAATGGCCAAGTGCCACTTGTCAAGATGTGAATGGAGGAAGCTTGAGCACATTTTGATGAATGTGCACAATAAATGATATTAGGTTGGATTTCAAATTTGTGAAATGACTTGTTGGAGGGAGAAAAGAATGAATTAAATGTCACTTGGCTCAATGCACAAGGACATGTAAGAGGGAATGAATGTCTTGTTGGAAGGAAAAATCCACTTGGAGGGATTTTCAAACTTGGAGGAATATTCTCCTTTTATGCCATGTTGAAAGAAAATAGGGATTTAATAAATCATTTAAATGTATTTTCATGTGCAAGTGGCAAATCTAGAGGAATTAGTTGATTAGGATTAAATTAATTTAATGAGGGATTAAATGATGTGGCAATTTGATTTATATTTTTGGGTTGATTTAAATCAAAGTTGAGAAGAATATGATTTAGATTTAATTAAACAAAAGATTTTGATTTATTTAATTAAAGAGGGATGATTGTTAGATTAAATTAAACAAGGTTTTAATTTATTTAATTTAATAAGATGAATTTAGAGATTTAATCAAATAAAATGAATTATTTAATTAAATAGAGACCATAGGGTTAATTAAATAACTTTGATTTATTTAATTAACAATAGAAAATGACTTAATCAGATAAATGATGATTTATTTAATTAAGGGATGAAGTATGATGATAAGCAAAGAAGATAATTTAGGTCAAAACAATGTTAGTAATTAGGATCAAATATGTCGGTATATTTTCCATTTCTACATTTTTCCCCTCTTTGAAGTAAAGTACTCACTACGTTGGTTCAAAGAATAAACTATCTCGATCAAAATTGAAAAAAAAAAATTGATTTTCAAAATTGCCCCACTGCTTTCCCTGCGAGAAGAAATATGCCAATATACTGCCCCCTTGAGAGATTGGACGAAAATTTGGATTTTTGGGTGATCTCGTGAAAAAAGAGGACAAAGTGCTCGACGGGTCCAAAAAGGCTCTCGGATGCCAAAAAATGTGATAAATCATGAAAAAATGATGCAAAACGGCACCCAGTTGGGCGAAAATGGGATCAAGGGTCCAAAACCCTAGCTGGACAACTAAATGAGGTAAAAAAAACCTAATTTTTAGGATTAAAAAGGCCTTGAGGGGCCACTTCTAATTCATTTGCATGCATAGCTTTTTGAGATTCTACACCTTTGAGCTTTGACCCCTTCGAGAGATGGCACAATGATAGCTTCCCTGACACATTTTAAATTGAGTACGTACACACCAGAGGTTTCCTAACACTGGACCACCGGTGAGTCAACTTGACTTGACTTTGTTTTTCAATTTACGTGTGCATTTATTAGCTTAGGAAGTTAGGTTCTTACCAATGATCCAATATAGCGCCACTTGAAAGTTTGTTTCAGTGCCACACGGCCTCAAACTATGTCGTAGTTACAAATAGTGACGTCGCGGCGTAGTTTGGAGTTTACATTCAAACTCCAAACTAAACCACATGTGTAAAGTGCATCGCAGTGGGCCTCTTTAGCAATTAGGGTTTAGCTTTAAACTGAGTCGTGCTTCAAACTACACCACGACGGCAGAGTTTGAGAGACTAAGGGTCCCTAGCAGTGTAGTTTGAAACTTTCAAATTGTGTCACACCCACAAACAACGATGCATATGCTATTTTGGGTACGCTGAGGTAAATTAGGATCACAATTTTTTATGAAACTTAACACGATGACTTTCCTGATGTAGGAGGAGGCAGAGATTCTTCATTCACGCGAGTGTAGATCCTCCATTCTTGGAAAATTGGTTGGCTTTCCTAAGTAATTATAGGAGCACCTAGGGGCAATTGGCCTTTGGTACATTGCATATGCACTACCAGTGAGGACCCACCTAGGCATGATGACAACACTTGCAGAGCAGTGGCATAGTGAGACATCCTCCTTCCACCTTCCGACAGGCGAGGCCACAATCACACTAGAGGACGTGTGGCAGATACTTAGATTTCCCATCCACATAGAGCATGTGATATATGATGTGGATGTTGGGAGGGAGGCCTGCTATGACATGATGAGCCTTGACGAAATTGTCTTTTGTGAGGGCCATATCGAGCTAGAGCATTATAGGCTCATTGTGTCTCCTTTCTGCTTGGTTATAGCAACAATTATATCAGGTCTTGTTGCAATAGATTGACGGGGCTGTTATTTTAGTCTTGGATGGGTGCTTGCTTGGGAGCTAATGGTCTGGTGATGGGTATGCTTTGTGTAGGGGCTAGTACTGCTGGCCTCTTTGTATCAAGATTTACATGAGTGTGCATACAGTGATGGCAGAACCATCGGAGCTGGAGTGACACTCCTCCATATCTGGGCCTAGGAGCACATCGTAGTGCTTCGTCCAATAGTTATTGTCATTCACATGGATCCAAACAATCTAGTTGTCTACAGGTACAAAGGAGGTGTCTCATTTACACACACATGACAACATGAGATTCCCCATTGGAGGAGAGTTCTGGATGAGATGCAAACCTTCAAATGGAAGTCGTATCTTGGATAGCCTACATGATATGATGATGCATAACAACTCTTTTTCGCTCAGCAATATAGAATTATGCAAGGCAAGGAGCACTTGATGATAGAGAGATACCTACCGGGTAGAGTACAAAGGCAGTTTGGGAATCCCAAAAATATTCCTGATGACTAGTACATGGTGATATTTGTACATACTACGAGGGAGTCCTCTTGGGGCCCTTACATTCCAACACAAGAGGTGATATATTCTTTCAAATAGCTGGTGGCTAGGCCTTGGCCATATGATCAAGGTCAGGTTGACACAAGTACTACTCAGGCCTATAGAGATTGGTTTTGGCCACCTCTCAGATTGACAGTGCCAAGGACACCATCAGAACGGTGTAGGGCCAGAGGCAGAGGATCAGGATGAGGCCGGGGCTAGGGAGGCCAAGGGGAAGGAGACAGAGATGGGGATAGGGACTGGGGAGGAGGTGGACGACCTCATTAGCTAGATTAGGGTAGGGGTCCATAGGATCAACAACCAAATGCCCCGAGACAGGACCAGGATCAGAATCTGGGACGACAGGATCAAGATTTTGAGGTGACATGATCAGGATGGACAGGATGGAAAACCACCACAGAGAGACTAGGGACCTCCACCACCACTTGGTTAGGTAGGCACATAGATACAATAGCTACAGGCTCAAGTTGTAGGGCTATAGGGACAAGTTGCTACCTTAACTACAGAGAGAGACTAGCTGCGACAGGAGAGAGATTAGGCTGTCCAGTAGAGGCAGGTTACATAGCTTAGGGAAAATCAAGAGACAAGTCATAGTCAACAGCTTGAGAGAATTTCTACCTCTTCCTCCTAGAGTTTAGTGTCGTTACAAGCATTCAGGGAGGTGGTCAAAGAGGCCAACTACTAAAGGGTTCATTATCATCAGGTCGTACCTCGAGTCTCCCGAGTTCATGACTTTTCACAGCAGACCAGATATAGAGCCCCTGAGGACCGTGGAGAGAGATAGCCTGGTGAGGGCAAGGGTAGTCAGCAGGGTTAGAGCATTTTTTTATTAGAGATGATTCTTTTGTGCCCCATGGGCTTGTTTTTTATAGCCCCATGAACATTTGTACTTTATGTAATTGATACACACTTGATCCAAATTTTGTACCATGACAGTATTTTATTTGATGATATATATGAGATGTGATGATTCGATGATGGTGTCCTATTCTATTTTATGCATTATGGATGGATTTTATTTCTATATGCGATGTCATGATTCTATCTTATGTATGTTGAGATGATTCTATATGGTACCTATGTGATAATGATGCTATGTGATGTATGACTTTATGATGATGTGATGCAATGATCTATTGGATGAATTTTTCTTTTTCAGTATCTTTTCTTATGCATGCACTTTTTATGATGATGTATGGATAATGGAAAATTTGTTATGATATGCAAATGCTTAGAATAACAAATCTATATTAGGCACCTAATGGATGATAAAATGTATGAGATGCAATATTTTTCTTTTCAACATTTTTCTCATGTATGATATGGTGATGCACTTATGATATGATGATGATGTGATGCAGTGATATATTTAATGATATATGGAATGATGTATGATGTTTATGGTATGATGCATATGTTATGATAATGTAAATGGATGATATGTATGCATATGATGTGATGAATGTCAATGATGCCTATGTATATGATGTACATGATATTCCCTTTATGATTATGCAATGGATGTTTTATGAGGTATGTGACATGAGTTTAATAATGCATATGGGATGGTTTATGAGATTCTTAGTATAACCAATCTATATTATGCAATAATGCAGGTTATATGATAAATTCTTTCTATATGAAATGGTATGCATTATGCAATACGCTGACGGTTTATGGATGTAGGATGGATGCATTGGCAATAATGATTTGAGATTAACTGTCATGTTACCATGTTAGCACAAAAAGAAGATAGAAGAAAGAAAGAGACTCCAACAAGTCACAAGATGATAATGATGATGATGGTGATTTTCTTACCGAGGAGTTGGGATTTTAAAAGGGTCAATTACCTTATTTTGATAACACACATAGGTTCGATGCATCAAGGTATAAAGAACCAAGATGGTGTTGCACCTAGTGTGATGGACTTTGAATTGAAAAATTAGATAAGAGTATCCCTGTTCACACCTAGCATACAAAACCTTATTCAAAATATTGTTGAGATATTCCAAACATCTCAGACCAAGACATAGAAAGGCAAGCCTTCCTATGTGGTCAACAAGATATCTAAAACACCCTCCCTACAAATCAAGCAAAGCACTCATGACCAAGTTATATTACAAGAATATCCAACAAGCACAATAGATAAAAATATAATGATCATTGCCCCATTTCTTTCTCTCTAAATTCCTTTGTTTGGGAGATCATCGAGAGGTCATCAAACTGAGTGCAAAAAGATAAGCCAAAAGACAAAGATAAAGTAAACAAACAAGCTAATGTTGTTCATACCGCTAGCGAAGACTAAACTACTGTGATGCCTAGTGTTGATGTCCATTGTGGGAAGGATGCATCCTAGGACATGTTATCAGATGATTGATTTGGGACTGATTGGATGATAGGCTATTGACACAAAGAGTTGACCAACTTGTTTACGTATTGACCTAGACTTGAGACCTTGACGTTTGAGTTTTCACTTTTAACCTACTAGACTTGTTTTCAACTGTTTCACCAAAGTTTGAGGATGACGATGATTTATTATGAGTGATGCTTATTGTGGGTGAAAGCGAGATGAGATAGATGGATTTTTTCAAATATTCAGATGTTTTTGACATTTTTTGAAATGTTTTGAGGCTATTTTTAATATTTTTGAGATTTTTCAAATGTTTTGATTTTCGCATTTTCTAATTTTTTTGGGGGTTTTCGAGATTTTGACCAAGATCTAACCTCAAGACCTATCCTAGGGGCCTCAAAGGCTGATCAATAGATTAGCCTTGCCTACATTATACATGCAAAGACCACGTAGTTCGACTGACACAAACCTGATTATTGATGAGATATGAACATATGGATTGCCAATTTATTAAGACAAACTCCTAAAGGACTGACTTATGTGTCTCGGGGGATGATCAAAGATCAACCTTGCCTATGTTCAAAGCTCAAAGATGACGTAGTTCGACAAAATGACTCTATTTTTTGACTTTTTGATTGACTTTTTGACCTATTTTGGGATTTTGATATGTTTTGAATGTTTTTGGATTTTTTGATTTATGAATGTTTTTGGGTTTTTTGATTTTCTAATGTTTTTGGATTTTTTGGTTTTTGATGTTTTTGGATTTTTGGTTTCTAATGTTTTTGAATTTATGATGTTTTTTTTTGACTTTATGAATGTTTTTGGGTTTTTATTTTCCAAT
Organism: Sequoia sempervirens; assembly: GCA_007258455.2. NCBI lineage: Eukaryota > Viridiplantae > Streptophyta > Pinopsida > Cupressales > Cupressaceae > Sequoia > Sequoia sempervirens. The sequence goes on along the minus strand of VDFB02256132.1, from coordinate 54,659,134 downwards.
GTTTTTGGATTTTTGATTTTATGATGTTTTTGGAATTTTCTAGTTTTTAATGTTTTGGATTTTTGACTTTATGAATGTTTTTGGTTTTGATTTTCGATGTTTTGGATTTTTGATTTTGATGTTTTGGATTTTTGATTTTTGATGTTTTTGGATTTTTGATTTTCTAATGTTTTGGATTTTTTATATTTTTTGGATTTTTGACTTTATGAATGTTTTTTCAGTTTTTTTTTCAATGTTTTTTGATTTTTTGATTTTTTGATGTTTTTGGATTTTTTATTTTCTAATGTTTTTGGATTTTTTGACTTTATGAATGTTTTTGATTTTTTTGATTTAGGGACTTCAAGAATACACGAATCCAATCCAATGAGAACATGCCCCCAGCTTGATGCAATAGACTACTCTGATAAAGGCAGGACAGGGTGATCCCACAAACTTGGTTTACAATTTCTGGGAGATTTTGATTTTTGCTAAAATCACATATTTTTAGAAAATATAATTATTTAAGCCTTAAAAAGTCTCATTTAAAGCATTCCAATTGAAGAGGGTTTGATCAAACCACCTTAGATCAAACCCCCTTAGATAGAACCCGGTTAGTTTTAAACCATACCTATAATGGAGTCTCCTTTACACCTATCAAAATGTTGATAAAAAACCACTTTTGATTTACCTTTTGGGGGATCAAATGAATTCATTTAAAAATATTTTTTTGTAAGTATGTAGTCCTTACTATAAGCTTCCCAAAAAGTATAATTTTAAATAAATTTAATTTAATTATTATATTTATTTTTTATTTCTTGTGAATGTAGGTTTTTTCACCAAAAATCAAGCTCTCTATTCTACACATGTGGAAAAATATAAGATTATCAAAAAATGTTTTTGAAAAATATTATTGCACCATTATTGAATTCCTTGATCCAACAATAATCAAAAAATTGAATTTTGATACATACGAAAAAAGTTGTGTTATACACTCTGCCTATGTCTAAATTATAATTAGTTTGACTTTGAAACTTGATTAAGGAAAAAATATTAAATAAAACATTATGAAACCAATTGGAAGAACTAGATATCATAGTTATAAAACTAAATTCAAAAAAAATATAATTTTATCCTTCATGGAAAAAAAGTTATGTGTTATACGGTGAGCGTCACTCCTTAAAAATGGTGTTTACTTAAAAAAACTATTTTTTGAAAGAGATGGAAAAAGAAGTGCAATCTAATTCCAATAAATTTGAAAAAAAAATATTTAGAATCTACAAACAGAATGTCACAAATCACTAGTTTGTATCATCTTCAAATTCCTCACGGTTTAGCCACTATAGGTGCCCAAAAGTGAAGATTTAGTTAGAAAAATTCAGTTCAGTGTCCAATTTGGCCAAAAATTGTAAGCAAGTATTGTGGGATCACCCAACAACTGACCCTGAGAATGGGCCAAGTAATACTAGGAGGGATCATGATATGAACATAGGATCAAGCTATGATACGGATGCAGGCGAATCATGGATGAAGATATGGAATGCGACAGATGATTGAAGCGTAATGGATGGATGATGCAAAACAAGCCGCGAAGATCCTGGTGGATGGAAAGTGCTTATTTACACGAGGCACCTATTTTCTAGGTTTTCACCAAGGTACTTGCCCAAAGCGCCACTGCAGTGGTTTTCACTAGAGGATGATTTTTTTCTCTTTACTATTTTTGATCCTTTTCTTGATTTTTTTGGATTTTCTTTTTTTAATTTTTTTTGTTGTCACCAAGATGCCTATTTGCCAGGTTTTCATCAGGTTGACTATTTTTTCAAGACATTTTCTGATTTTTTTATTTTTGGTTCTATACCTTGAAAGATTTAGGCATAAAATTTTTTGAGGTGGGATCTATTCATGGGCTCCTACAGAGGCTTGCCTTCCGGTGTTGATAACCGATATTCCCTTGAATTGTAACTTGTTGTGATGACAAAGGGTCCCAACCAGTTGGGTTCAAATTTTCCTTTGCTATTTGGGTTTGGGCCATTCTTCTAGTTCTCCTTTAGCACAAGTTCTCTGACTTGGAAGGTCCTGCTCCTGATCTTCTTGTTATAGTTCCACTTGAGTCAGTTCTGATATACCTGTAGATGGTTCAAGGTCTCATCGTTCATCCAGTAGTTCCAGCTCATTTAGTCATGATACCTAGTACTCCTCATCCGTGATGAGATTTTGCAGTGGTATTCTCAGTGACAGGAGCTCGCTCTCGATGGATAATATGGCTTCTAATCCATAGACCAAGGAAAAGGGGGTGGCACCTGTGGGTGTGTGGATGCTGGTTCAATAAGCCTAGAGGGTGGGATTCAGTTGGAGATGCCAATCATGGCTAGCTTCATTGACTATTTTCTTGAGGATTTTTAGAATGGTCTTATTTGTAGCCTCAGCTTGGCCATTTCCTTGGGGGTAGTATGGGGTGGAAAAGCGATGTTGGATTTTGAATTTGTCACATAGGTCATGGACATCCTAATTTTTGAATGGTGTCACATTATCTGAGATAATGGCTTGTGGGACACCATAATGACATATTAGGTAGTTTAGGATGAACTTAGATATCTGCTTTCCAGTTATGTAAGTCATAGGAATGGCTTCCACCCACTTTGTGAAGTACTCAGTGGCGATAATGATAAACTTGTGGACACTGGATGAGGTGGGGGCAATTTTTCTAATGAGATTGGGTCCCCACTACAAAAAGGGCCATGGTGTGACAATAGGATGGACCTCTTGAGCTAGAGCATGGATGAGGTCCCCATGCTCCTGACATTGTAGACACCTTTTGACATAGTCATGTGCTTCTCTTTCCATAGTAGGCCAATAATACCCCATCCTCAGCAATTTCTTGGCCAAGGTCATACTACTCGAGTGTGAACCACATATGTTGTTATGTGCCTCGGTTAAGGCAGTCAATACCTCCTCAGCATTCAAACATTGTAGTAGGGTTCCTTCTATGCTCCTACAGTTAAGGGTTTCTCCTAGGATGACAAACCATAATGCTTTCTTGATAAAGGCTTTCTTAAGGTTTGAGGTTATGTCAGCTGGGAGGACTCCTATTCTTAGATACATGTATATATCATGGTACCAAGGATCACCAAGACCAACAATTCCACACAAAATTTTTAACTATGGTACCTCGAATGTAGGCACGAGAAGCTACTTTATGAGGAATTCATGCTTTGGGACATTGCAAGGGATATTCAATAGGGATCCAATTGTCACCATGGCATCTACCACTCTGTTGTTTGCTCTAGGTATCTATTTGAATGTGATCTCAATGAAAGACTCCTTAAGACTCTCCACTAATTTCTTGTATGGAGTTAGCTTGTCATCCTTAGTATGATACTCATCATTCACTTGATTGATTATAAGTTGTGAGTCTCCATAAACCTTGAGAGCCATGATATGCCATTGCACTGCTATTCTAAGTCCTATGGTTAGAACCTCATATTCTGCGATATTGTTTGTGTAGGGAAATGCCAATTTGTAGGATCTTGGTATGCAGTCTCCCTATGGAGTGATGAAAAATACCCCTGCTCCCAGTCCATGTTGTGTGTAGGAACCATCAAAGTACAACTTACAGTGGTTTTCTATGCTCAATTTGAAGATGGATTCATTAGGGAACTCTGAAATTAGTGAATTCTCTGAGTACATTGGTGCTTCTGCCAGTTGATCTGCAATAGCTTTCCCTTTGATGGCCTTACGTTCCACATACTCAATGTCATATTCTGATAGGGTCATGACCCACTTGTACATCCTTCATGTGAGCATTGATTTGGCAAGTAGGTACTTGAGTGGGTCGATCTTGGTGATGAGTTTTATTTTGTGTGTTAACATGTAGTGTTTGAACTTCTATGAGGAAAACACCACTACTAGAAAAGATTTTTTGATGAAGGAACAATTTAACTCATGCCCTACCATGGTTTGGCTGATGTAGTAGATATCCCTCTCTATTCCATTTTCATCATGTTGAGCTAGGAGAGCACTGAGAGCTACTGTTGTTGCTGATATGTAGAGGATTAGAGGCTTTCTTGGGATTGGTGGCATAAGCATTGGAGGTGTGAGCAAATACTCTTTGATTTTATTAAAGGTCTAATCACACTTGTCATCACATTTGTACACTACCCCCTTGTGGAGTAGGTGAGAATATGGGATTGACTTGTCTGCTAGCTGAGCTATGAATCGGCGGATTGATTGGAGCCTACCTTATAGGCCTCTTAGCTACTTCAAAGTATTAGGTGCCTCCATCTCGAGAATTTCTTTTACCTTAGCAGGATCTATTTCAATTCCTCTCATAGACACAATGTATCCCAACAAATTCCCTGATTGTACGCCAAAGATGCACTTCTTCAGATTAAGGCAGACTTTGTATTCCTCCAGTCTATTGAAGATGGTACTCAATGCTGCTATGTGGTCCCTTCTCTTGCTATATTTTTTCAATATGTCATTGACATAATCTTTCATAGTCTTATGGATCATGTCATGGAAGATTAAGGTCATGGCCCTCTGATATGTTGCTCTAGTGTTCTTTAGGCCAAACGACATCATGTTCCAGCAATATGTCCCCCATGGACAAGTAAAATTTATTTTGTGTTTATCTTCTTTGGCTATCATGATTTGGTTATGCCTAGAGAATCTATCCATCAATGAAAGCATCTCATGTCCTGCAGTCATATCTACGATCATATCAATGTTGGGAAGCATGAAGTTGTCTTTGGGACATGCCTTGTTTAGGTCTCTAAAATCTATGCTTATATGGATGCCCCCATCAGGCTTTGAAACATGTATCAGATTTGATACCCACTTTGGATAGTCGATTGGTCATATGAACCCTACATCAAGTAGATTCTTCAATTCCATTTTGACTAACAAGGCAATCTAGGGATGCATTTTTCTGAGTTTCTATCTGATGGGCTTTTCCTTGGGGTAAACTGTTAGATGGTGGACCACAATCTTCGGATCAAGCTTGGGCATATCAACATAGCTCCAAGAAAAGTTGACCTTTCTCTCCTTTAAGAAAGCAACTAAGAGCTCTTGTTCTTCTGTCAACAATGATTCAACATAAAATGTGATATGTAGAGTTTCCTCTATTCCCATGTTGACTGGGTTACACTTTTCGGCTAACACCACTAACCTTTCCTAATGTAGAGCACTGAGAGGAAGATTGAATCCTTCATCCTCAGGCACCTTAGAGAGGTTTTTACTATTTTAGGGTCAGAGAGTGTTACAATGTTGTTTTCATTCAAAGACCTTGAGATTATTCTCAAATTTTCACTTTTGTGACTAAAGGATTCAATCATCTCCCCATAGTAGGCTTGTGTGTCTAGAATGATATCAAACCTAGCCTTGTGATCTTTGTATGGTACTGTGTTCCACAGTCCCATGAATTCTGAGAGCACCTCATTGTTTTTGAAAGCATCTGGAATTGGCAGTCCTCGTTGGTTGTAATCGATGAGTTGGGGGTAGACTAGGTTGATTTCATTGGTTTGACTAGATGACTCAAATGACATGGTACTAATCATGAGGAGAGAGGAATTCTTGAAAAGAATAGGTAAGTCAATTATGGCATCCTCCTATCATCACTACTACTACAAACATTGGTTATGTCAAAGGTGAAGTTATCTAAAGGTAAACCTATGGATACGGGTAATTAGAGGACGACTGCAGATTGATGAGGAGTTTTGACCTTCTTAACCGAGGGCTTTTAGCCATGTATGGTTATACTTGGAGGGGTACATTTGAGGCCAAGATTTCTCATTCGTGTCTCAGGAATAATGGGTACTAGGAGTCCATTGTCATTTTTTCAGTTGTCGGTCTATTGTCTCGGTATAGGAGGTTTGATGGGTCTTCTTCTATTACCTTCTACCCTAGGTCTCCCCAACTTCTAAAGCTGGAGGAGCCCGTTGTGAAGGTTTGGGATGAGGAAGCATCATTTGACTATGGTCGTCCTCATGACCTGGGAGATTGTGGTAACTCTCCTACCACAAAAGAATTTTTTGGAATTGTATAGTGTCCACACCCATTGTTCTAGATAATGACCTTGATATCAGAGATCGCAGGGATGGCAGGTGTCATTGTCATAAAAGTGGAGGCGAGAGTAGTTGGATCAATGTATGGAGTTGAGGGGATCTCATCATTCTTAAGCACTAAGGGATTTTGTAATATTTTTCTTCTAAGCTCTTGTAGTAAGAAAAGGATTCAAGATCCCCATGGATAGTGACCTCTTGGCCTTGGTAGGTGAACTTAACACATTGATGGAGAGTTGATGCCACTGCTTGCATCTCATGGATCAACAAACTCCCCACGATAATGTTGTAAGGAAAATCGAGGTCAAGGACCTAACAGGCGGCTTCCATAATTGTTGGAACTACTTGAATAGGGAGTTGGATAGTGCCCTGAGACACTCTTTCTTGATCATTGTAAGCCCTGATTGTGATGCCTTTTCCTTTTTCAATGGAATCCTCTGATATTCCTAGATTCTTTATGAGCTTGAGGGAACAAATGTTTAAACCTGCACCTCCATCCACCAAGACTCTCTTGAATTTGTTCTTATGCACTAGGACCTCTAGATGGAGTGCACTATTGTGAGATGTTGGGTGGGAAAGTCTTGATTGGAGAGTGTAAGAAGATTTGGGGTAATGAGGTTTTCAACCATATCTTGGAATTGTTTAGCATCAAGATCCACTGAGACGGTGGATGAAGCCAATGCTTCCTCAAGGATCTTTCTATGGGCTGATGAAATCTTCAACAACTCCATGATGGAGATCTGAGTTGGGGTTCTTTTCAACTGGTCAAGGACATTACAACCACTAGGAATGGATCTCAGGTTGGAAGTGGGTTCCCTAGGAGGCTGAGATGACCCTGATATGGTGATTTTTTTGCCTCTTGTGGTGACTCCACAATTAGCTTGGGCTCCTTTGATGGTGATAATAGTGCAATACTCATCTAGGGATGCAATGACATGGCCATATACATGATTCACACTTTTGAATGTACCCTTTCCTTTATCATTTTTATTGTTCCCTTTGTTGTTATGATTGGGCATTAGATTCATGTAGATTTTGAGATTTTGATTTCCTACTAGTTGTTCCACATTTATGATTTTATCGTCAATGAGGTCTTGGATCAAGTTTTTCAACCTCATGCAACTAGCAGTCATGTGTCCCTTGATTTTGTGGAAATCACAAAGGTGATTTTCATTGTACCATGGCAGTTTTACCAAGGGTTCTTGATGGTTGTCATAGGTGGGGATTGTGATGATTTTTTCCTCCACTAGTCTCTTCATGATGCATTCAGCTGATTCCCTAAGGGTTGTGTACTTCCGCTTGGGGGAGTTTTTGTTTCGCTAGGGTGACCCCCTTTGATCATTCACATTATTGACTATTTGATTGTTTGGTTGTTGAGTCACAGTGTTAGCTTGACGATTGTTCTGATTGTTGTTTTGGGGTTGTTGTTGGTGTGCTGGTGTGTTTTGTTGAGGAGCACTGATGAAAACTTTGGCATCAACAACACCATTGTTGGTAATGTTCCTATATTTTTTCCATGTGCAAAGTTTGTCATTATAGCTAGTGGATGGGTGACTTTCTTGATAAGAAGGAGATCCCCCTTGTGAGATGAGGGCTCATTAGATATTGAGCACTTTGGAGATTAATTGGTCATAAGTGGTGATACCTTGCACCCTGAGATGAAATGCTAAGGTTCGCTCAAGATTGAAGATGATGGTGAAAACTTGTTGTTCTTTAGGCATGGCCCATTTGCTCCTATTGGCCTTGGATCGCCATTGTTACAGAAAGGAAGTGAATGATTCTCCCTTATCTTGTTTGAGAGTGGATAGTTCCTCTAGACTGACATCCATATTGATATTGAAGGAATATTTTTTTATGAATGTGTCTACTATCTCCTAAAACTTATTGATGCCTGGAGGGAGGTGAGAGAACCAATCCATGGCTTGACCAAACAAACTTCTAGGAAATAGCCACATCAGATATGTATCGTCATATGTGACTTCCATGCAATGTACTTGGAATTCCCTGATGTGATCTTCAGGGTTTCCCATCCCACAATATTTATCAAATTTGGGGATCTCAAATCCCTTTGGGAATGGTTTCATTGCAAGACTCTTATCAAATGGATAGGGACACAAGTTGTTGGGTGTCTTTGTAGTTTTCCCTGATTGAAGATCAAGCACTTACTGCAAGAGCAACTTGATTTGCACTGCTATGTCATCTTGCAAATAAGGGGGTGGAATGAAGGTGTTATATGATGGTTCAATTGTTGGAGGGATGGGTGGATTGGCTGGAGTGTTGGTGGATGGTTTTTGCATGTTTTACTACACCAAGTATGCTTCTACTTGTTGTATCAACATCGCTTGTTGTTTGTCTTATTGTTGTTGCACTAATAATGCTTGTTATTGAGCTTGTTGTTGCTATTGTACCAGTAACACTTGTTGTTGTTGTACCAACAATGCTTGTTGTTGGGCTGCTAGTTGGGCTACTTCTTGCTACTCTTGGTATTGCTTCAATGCTTGTTGGTATGCTTGTTGTTGGGTTGCTTGTTGTTGTGTGAGGTACTGCACTTTCACCTGTGCCTATGCTTGCACCTGGGCTTGTTGAGCTTGGTATTGGGCTTGAGCTTCTGCTTGTGCCTGAGCCTGAGCTTATGATTTTTGGATAGCTTGTGCAATCTGTGTGGCTTGTGTAGCCTATACAGCCTACGCAGCTTGAGTAACTTGAGTTGCTTGATCAACTTGTACAATTTTTTGAGCGACTAACTATGCAACTTGTCAATTTTGGATTTGTTGGAGTTCCTTTTGATAGGCAGCTTGTTGAGTAACTTGTAATGCAATGGTATATTGATTTGACATGTTTGAGTTTGGTAGTGGTGGTGGTGGATTTGGAATGGTGTTTATTGTTGTGATGAGAGGCACCATTGTATTGATGATTGGGATTTGTGTAGTGGATGGTGCGATTGATATGCTTGGTCCTTGAGAGATCATGCTTTGAGGTATTTGGGGGATGGTTGATGATGTGATGGTTTCTTGTGTTATTGGGATGGTTTCCATCTATTGTTGTGATATCGATGGTAAGATGGGAGGATTCGGTATGATGCTTTGATTGATGATTGGGGGGTTTTTTTGAATGAGTGGGGGTAATGGAGGTAACCCCAAACCAAGAGGTGATGTTGATGTTGGTGGAAAGGGCGGAAGTGGTGGAAAATTGGGTGACATAATTTCTTGGGGAAATGATGAAGATGAAGGGTCAAAGATGCCTCCTGGTCCAAACAAGTCACCTTCTTGCGAGGTCATAGGGAGAGAGGTTTGAGGTGTTGCATGAAATGATGATGATGGGTCATTGGGATCATGAAAGGTGTGGGAGACATATGGATGTAATGGATTTTGGGGGACGGGTTGCCCCAAGATAGTTTTTGCATCCAAATCTTGACTATTCACAAGGGGGTGTGTTTGTAGTGCATTGATAAATGCTCTCCCTTTGTTAACAATGGGTTGAGTTAGAGAAATGGATGATGTAATTTGTGGGATGGGTTGAGTGATGCTTTGGAATGGAGGTGTGGATGAAATTGGGGGCATGATCCCAAGAGGTTGCTCCACAATGGTGCTCACATCGTAATCGGAAGGGAGTTTAGCCCCTTGTTTTGCTAATTCAATCATATATTTTGAGGGATGAAGCTTCATCATGATATTGACAATCCTATGATATTTGGGATTTTGGACCATTTCAATGATCTCATCTTGTGTCATCCTAAAGGAATTATTGGTGATATCCTCTACTTGACCTTCCTCTTGAGGATTTTGTGATGATGAAGGAAGATTGGTTAGGGGATTGCTTGATCCAATGGGATTAATTTCGAAATTGGCTTGACTTAGGTCACTTGAAGTTGATGTTTCTTTGTTGGTCTCCATGTTCTTCTTGTGTTGCAATCTTGTTTGAACCATAAAATGAGGTTCAAAAGAGAAGATCTAGGATAATTAAGGATCAAAGTGTGACGGTGAAATGTGTGAAAGGTGGATGATACAAATGATTAAACTCTTAGAAGATCTTGAGGAGGATTGCTAGACTTTTGGGACATTTTGGATTCTTGGATTTTGATTTTGGTTTCTTGGATTCTTGGATTTTGACCTTGATTGTTAGAAACCAAGATCTGAAATACAAACTAGAAAAGCCTTCCACAAAAGAGAAAAACAGAAAAAGTAGAGCTATTGCAAAAAGATGTGCAAATATTAATTATTCAGGAATCCTTAATTACAAGATATGATTTTTTTTATAAAATAAAAGATGCATAACCCTAATCTTATCTTGAGCAACAAGATAGCTCAACAAGATAAGGATGAGAATAATTAACCTAGGAATTAAATATTACCTAAGTAAAGTTATGCAAGTGTAATTAAATATTAATTACACAAACACCCCCCCATAATTGCAACTTAGGGAGACTAAAAAAGCATGCACCTAAACCTAAGATGAATGCAAGACATCATGAATGGGTCCCAACAACAAGGCCTGATTAGGTACCCAAGTACAAATGCAATAATGAGGTAGAGAAGGAAAACCTAGTGGGACAAAACCCCCCTACAATGAGATGACTGTTGCAAAGAAGCACTGGAAGAAAATTGTGGAGTAACACTAGAACCGCAAACTGACAAGAAATGAAAGATACTTCTATCAACAAGAAACCAAAAACAGAATCATAATAATGTGACAATAGACCCAATGCCACGAACACTGGAAAACTCACAAACTGGAACAACCCTGGAATTTGTGAAGCAATAGTAGATGAAATGATAATAGAATCTAGAAATTATGTATCTCGATGTCGATGCCAAACTGAGACTAGAACTCTTCCATGGGAATGAGTACCATAAAGACTCTGGAACATTAACCATAAAAACATGGCCCTCAAATTGAGAAGGATCTAAACCAATGCGGATCAAGAAACATAAACTCCCAATCTAAAGTGTGAACTGATGTGAATCTGATATGTGTCAAGCTAAGACAAGATGTGGCCAAAAGAAACTAAGAAATGAGATAACCCATGTGAGTTGCCAACAAATCAAGATGAAGATGGAGATCAAAGTACATGCACACTCTAATAAGTTTATTATGCAAGAAACCCCCCTGATGGAACTTTATCTTAGTTCATTTATTACAATAACCCAATGATTGTAAAAGGATAGCATGATAAACATGCATAAACATAAAATAGAAATTGATGTTAGATATGTGTAGAGGATAGAATCAGCTTTCTGATGCCACAGGAATGACAAAAAGAGTATCACCGAGTCAAAAGATATGCCCTCCGAAGTGAAATCTAAACATCTAACTTCAATAGGAAAAAACTCCCACCAAACATAAAAATATCTAAAAAAAACTACACCATCAAAAAATTGGGCTCACCAGCTTTTCGGTGATATCTCGTTTCAAAAAATTCACCTCCAGGATCAAAAGTTATGACGAAATGAAAAAAATGGCTATATGGGGGAAAATCAGGGTACAAGAAGGCTAAATAGGAGCAAACAATAAGCTCCTTCGGCACTGGACCCTAGTTCGTAATACAACTAGGGGGAAATTTTTTTGAAAAAAGAAACCCGCCACCAAGCGGGTGGTGGGCGGGCGGAGTGTTGGTGGCACCACCGCAAACAGCGGAGCCCCCTCGGATTAGCCCGTAGACTCAATGTGACTGAGGCGGAAGATCAGAGGAGCGCGAGGGTAAGATTGAGTGGCTGATGGTCAAGGTGGAGATGGCCGTTGAGCAGGAAAGTGGCCAATGGGTGTGGTGAAGCCGATGGTTGCTGGAAAAAGTAGCAGGGGCTGGTGTTAGGGCCAGAGAATGTATGGAGGCCAGCGGAAGTGACAAGGTAGGGTACGGTCGTATGACCCCTACAAAAAAATAACCTCCGCAGAAACCAAAAGAAAAATCCCCACAAAAAAAATATCTGCCAATTTTTTTGCAAAAAAGCCGATAAAGCATTATACATGCAGAAATTTTTTTTGAATTTTTTTTAATTTTTGCAAATCGTACCCTGTACTTGGTGGGCCATATGGCCTACTGAGTAATTTTTTTTGCCTCACGAACAACTGACGCCAAAATAGGGCATGTTATATGTCATTTTTCATCTCTTGGATGCTCTGGATCTGATGGTGAGGTCCAATTTGCCTGAAAATGCACTAGAAGCTTCACAACTCCCAGATCTGGAAATTCTTCAAACCCTCATAACTCTGGCATAAAATGTCGGATTCAGGAAAAACAAAAGTTGATCTTAACTTTTTTGATAGCCCTAGACTCAAAAATGAGCTTAGATTTCCTCCAATGTGCACTGAAAGTGACCATGCTTGAGAGCACCCAAATAGAGAGACAAACTCAAGGTATGAAACCCTCGAGGAATCCCGAACGACTCTGCACTAATTTTCTCAAAAATCTAAGAAGGGGCTGCAAATCAAGGCTCTGATACCATGTTAGAAACCAAGATCTGAAATGCAAACCAAAAAATCCTTCCACAAAATAGAAAAATAGAAAAAGAAAAGCTATTGCAAAAAGATGTGCAAATATTAATTATTTAGGAATCCTTAATTACAAGATATGATTTGCTTTATAAAAGAAAAGATGCATAACCCTAATCTTATCTTGAGCAACTAGATAAGATTAGGGTTGCGCATCATTGCCTTTTTGAAGGCTTTTGTATTATTTTGTAAAATAATTACTTTCAATAATCATTATGTTGGTTTTAGCTTGCACAAACTTGCTCTGAGGGTTTACAAAACATCTTTATTTTTTGTTATGAATATCTGTTCCATGTGATAGGTGATTGCTTGCAGGTGATTCTTGGGGACTGTGAAGTTGGTTTTTCAACTTCTAAATATTAATTACACTAACATTGATTTCATTTTGGATTGTTTTGATTTTGGATAATGAACAAATAGATCTCAAGATGTTGGATGTTATCTATGGGGTATGAGGACATATAACCCAACCACAATAACCCTATCATAATAAACCAAAGAAAAAATAACCTGTGGTCATAATAACCCATGGATAGAATAACCCATGGTCAAAATAACCCATGGATAGAATAACCCATGTAACTTATAAATTTTGTTTTCCTTTCTATATATTCTTATAGGGATATTCTTTCCATGGGTTATTCTGACCATGGGTTATTTTGGCTTGGGTTATTATGACCCTGGAATATTTTTTCCTTGGGTTATTGTGACTATATTATTCTATCTAGGGTTATTTTGGCTGGGTTATTATGTCCTGTAACCATCTATGGGATAGACTTGCTCACAAGATGATAATTTGGCTAAGTGTAGGGAGAAGGATGCATCTACCCACACCTAACCAAACAAGATGATTTGATGATAATTTAACTAAGCATATGGAGAAGGATACATCTACACATACTTAGCCAAAAAAAAAAAATTTGATGTTTTGATTCAAGGATTCTGATTTCAAGGATTTTGATTCATTGATTTGCCAAAAAGTCTATCATAAAGGATGGTTTCAAGATTTTCAAGAGTTTTTGATGAGATGTTTCTGATTTGTATTTGAAAGATGGATGAAGGTTGACTTTGATCCTATGTGTACCTAAAATGACTCTTGTTTACAAGACCTCAGTTTTGAAGAACACACTTTACTTCTCATACAAGATGTTCAAATTGCCGAAAAAAGATTTGGATTTTGCTGATAAAAGAATTCATACAAATTGGTATGTTTCTTGATGCACATCTATAAAAGTTGAAAAGCAATCTTTGTCTGAATTCATAGAGCATTGAGAGACGCTTTTGATGATATTTTGGACTAAGAGTTTTTTACTTCAGTTTCTGGATTTTCATTTTGTGTGAAATCATTTGAGTCATATGTGTGGGGTTCAATTGTTCTTAGCTTTGCTTAGTGACTTCTTTTTACCACAAGCAATTCTGGATTACGTTTTCAAACTAAATGTCTAATGTCCGAACTTCTTATCATCCCACAAAGTGTATTATGTGGAAATAAAGGAAATCAAGGAAATTTTTTCCTATTGTTGACTTTAGTAAGAAAATTGAGATATAAATTCAAATGCTTAGAAACCTCTAAGGATAGAATCAATAGGGAAAGCAATAAAACTTGAATTTTGTCAAAGATATTTTCTTTCTAAAGGGTTTGAAATTTGATGAAAATGTTGAATGTTTGTTTTTCCAATGTTTTCGATCAAGAAAAGTGTTTTGTTTCCAAGAACATGCACAACCCTATGGATATGAAAGATTGTATTTGTTGAATCCTCACTTGGACAAGTCCAGCTATGCCTACTTTTAGCAAATAGTTAGATGCTTGACCACACAGGCTCCCCCTTATAGTGCACTCATTTCTTGGTCAGCCAAGCATCAATACCCATGAATCTCCCATGGAATACTTTTCATCTCTACTAAAAGTCATAAAAGTGTGGGGTGGTTTCAGAACGACTGTTCTTGCACCAACAAATAGATCAAGGATTTTGGCCTTTTCTAAACAAGGGTTTTAATGCAGAATTCCATTCGTGGGGGACCATTAATGTGGCAAGAGACCATTACTACCCTTCTCGTTAGAATAATCCTCGTGATACTTGCCTTTCCTCAAGTACCGACACTTATATCCCAAGTGGAAGTTGCTTGGCTTTAGCATGTTCCTAGTTGGGTCATTCCCTTGGGTGATTACTTTTTCCCATAAGGAAGGCCCTCTAAGATAAACAAAAGTGAGCAAACATATTCGTAGTTTGATCAATCTTTGTTGAGAAACAAAGAGAGAACACACACAATATGTTCCACTCACACTCACAAGATTTGTTCAATTTTAGAATCCAAATTGATGTGTGGAGACAATCACTTACACAGCTTAAGATCACCAAAAAGCCTTCTGATTCTCAAGATCACCATGAGGCATGAGAGAAGTGCATACATCTTTTTGATGGTATTATTTTGGGTAAGTGATTACAAAACAAAGATGCACATGTTCATTTTAAATCCTCAAAGCAATGATTTGATTCTTTTTAAAGCACCAAAGTGAAAGATGAACATTTCTTGTTCAATTGTTAACCTTTAAATAAAATCTAGTAGATTTGTCTAAATTTCTTTTTAACCTTTTTCCTTGTTCATTTTAAACCCAAACTGAAAATTAGTGAGTCCTAAAAGCTTGAAGAGGTAAAATCCTTAAATTTGGAATTACTTCCAAAAATGTCTAAAGGTACTTGATACAATGGACAAATAACGTTATACTTCAAGGTTCCTCTTTGCTCCTTCCTTGCTCCACCTACAAAACTGATTAATTCAAGAAAACAAAGGAAAAAAATAAGTTAGTAACTCCAAATGATCAAAAGCAAAAAAGCACATGTAAAAAAAATTGAAATATGACATTTTACTCCACCCCAGTGATGCAACCCACATATGCGGCTCTATTTGAAGAAATCATCAGTGTTGTATAGCGTTGCTAGGTGTGCAAGCAATGCTTTGTAGTAGAATAGAGAGCACGATGGCACCGTAGTTCTTCTCAGTGGCACAGTTTGAAGTTTGAAAATCCCATCATAAAAAAACCAAACCAGCGTCGCAGTTTGAATTTTTGAATTTTTGCTCGAGAAGGTTGTAGCGTCGGAGTTTGGAGTTTGTAGCATCATTGTATGGCGTCGTTGGGATGATAGCGGCACTGTATGGCATCACTGGAATGATAGTAGCGTAGTTTCTTGTAGACACACAAAAATGCAAAACAAAACAATTTTTTTTCAAAAAAGGTGTTAAGAACTTGAGATTTTCCCTCCTTCTAGTGCAAAAATGTAGAACCCCAATCCTAGATCTGCACAAACACAAGAAACAAACACAATATTAGATCAAATGCAAGTAAGAACCAAGATTCCCCATGAAATTCATCTACAATGCTCAAAAAGGAAAGAAATTGAAGAACAAAGCAAAGAAAGTAATTGAAATCCTATTTGAACAAGCAAAACCTCAATCCCATGGTAGAATTGGTGCCAATTTGATGTGAAAATTGGCCCTTTGCCAACTCCTATGCAAGCTTTATTAAGATTTTATGATGATTGAAGCTCCTTGATGAATTTTTTGGCATAACCTTACTATGAAACCATGACAATGATGAATACTTTATATGAAATGGATAAAATTAGCTCTCAATGTGAAGAGAGTAACTTTGCTCTAAGTTGTGGATCCTAAATACAAAGGAAAGCCTCTTATTTATAGATGATAATGTTGAAGAATGAGGAAAAACGGAGCAATGTGGGATCATTCAACCTCCAATGGCCAAGTGCCACTTGTCAAGATGTGAATGGAGGAAGCTTGAGCATATTTTGATGAATGTGCACAATAAATGATATTAGGTGGGATGTCAAATTTGTGAAATGACTTGTTGGAGGGAGAAAATAATGAATTAAATGCCACTTGGCTCAATGCACAAGGACATGTAAGAGGGAATGAATGTCTTGTTGGAAGGACAAATCCACTTGGAGGGATTTTCAAACTTGGAGGAATATTCTCCTTTTATGCCATGTTGAAAGAAAATAGGGATTTAATAAATCATTTAAATGTATTTTCATGTGCAAGTGGCAAAATCTAGAGGAATTAGTTGATTAGGATTAAATTAATCAAGATTTAATTAATTTAATGAGGGATTAAATGATGTGACAATTTGATTTATATTTTTGGGTTGATTTAAATCAAAGTTGAGAAGAATATGATTTAGATTTAATTAAATAAAAGATTTTGATTTATTTAATTAAAGAGGGATGATTGTTAGATTAAATTAAACAAGGTTTTAATTTATTGAATTTAATAAGATGAATTTAGAGATTTAATCAAATAAAATGAATTATTTAATTAAATAGAGACCATAGGGTTAATTAAATAACTTTGATTTATTTAATTAACAAGAGGGAATGACTTAATCAGATAAATGATGATTTCTTTAATTAAGGGATGAAGTATGATTATAAGCTAAGAAGATGATTTAGGCCGACATGATGTTAGTAATTAGGATCAAGCGTGTTGATATATTTTCCATGTCTATAGGAACAATGAAAAATGTTAGGGAATTTAGGCCTCTTCCATGTTGAAAAGACTTTTTATTTATCTTCATGTTCTCTTCTTCTCATTTTAATCTATTTTGGGGGTGATGATAGTTCATACTATTATATATATATATATATATATATACCTTTATAATCAATGTTGACCCCAAATAATTGGATCCTCCAGTGTTCTTGATTTCTTCATCTCTAATTTTCTTGATGTTGTGTATTTTGTATTGTCCCTCACTCAAGAAAATTCCATGAATACATCTTGCCATGTATTTCATGACACAACAACTCTCTACCTTTCTTCTCCTTAGAATGGCCTATGCTCCTCTGCCTAGCACACATCATTCTAAGTGGGGCTATCATATCTTCTTATTCTTATTTTTCAAAATGTTCATCTTAAATATAGATGTCTTATTATCTCATGATCTAGCTTGGGGGCAACCTAACTAGACTTGTCTTCTATTCTCATATTTTTGTGATATTGGTTCTCCTTCTTGCGGGGTTTGTTTCTATCACTCATTTTTTTGTGATAATGGTTCTCCTCCTTGTGGGGTTTTCATCTCCCATGTGTTTATATTTTTTTCCATATGGTCTCTAACATAACACAACTTTCTAGCCATCCCTATTAGCACTATCTTTTTATCTAATCAAATTTTATGATGTCTATTTTTCACTTTTTCTCCTAATGTGTTTTTTTGCAACTAACATTGTTGTGGTGAGATTGTTGTCAGCTTTGTAGGATAGAAGACTTGTGTCCTCTTCATGTCTTAGCTTTTCCTTTCACTCACATATATACTAGAGTAAACACCCATGTCATCTTCATCCTCGTTATATTCTTGTCATTCTCTTACTTTCTGCTTAGCTCACATCTATTAGAATACATATGCTCACTAAAGTGGGGAGAAAATGTAATGCCAAAAATTACATCCTATGCAATTTAACATTCCATAACCTCCCCTTTAGAATAATTAAATTCTATAATGTAATGTCCCTTTCACCTAACATGAATGTTTTCCTTAACCCTTTCATTTTTGGTTGTTTAAGTGAACTTTTTTCATGGACGCTTGTGCAACATGCAAATGTCTATGTGCCACACAAGCATCCCAAAAAGATTCTTGACTACATGGTTGTTAGGATGTTACAGTTCCTACCTACCCATGAAGTGTAATGCCTTTATGGCTTGCAAATGTATCAAAAATTTCCATTTGCATGATTTTTCTCTATTTAAACCTCCTATTCTCTCTCTCATTCATTATATTCACTCTATTTGATCTATCACTCATTCTTTCTCATTCTTCATCTTTCACTCTCATTGTCTCATTCCTTTAGACTCTCTCATGTCTTGGCTCTCTACACCAACACTTTGGTTCTCTTGGCACATCTTGAGTGTGGCATTCACTTTGTATCAGCATCACCATCTTGCTAAAGGGAGGGTAAATATATTCCTTATTTATTGCATTATCATTTTCACGTTGGGTAGCCAATTGTTGCTCTAACATGTCTATTTTTAATATCTTGTCTATCTATTTTCTTATCTATTATCTTTTCTATCTATCTATTTGTCCATGGAGGTGGGAACACTTATGTGGGGCTTTGACTAAGGCAAGCCCCTAAAATAGTGCCAACCATTTTTCTATTTCTATGTGTATAGGTTTTGAATTTGGAGTATTGTGAGAGGCTTCACTCATGGACATCTTATGAGTTATTTTCTTCCTTTCCACTTCATCATTTTCATTTCATATCATTTAGTTCATGTTTTATTTCCATTATTCTATTATATCTATTATTCTATTAGCTTAGTACATCTTTAAGATTTTAGATATTGAACAGTTAGTAAGTTCATTATTATCTGCAATAGAAATTTCTACTTTCTATTTGTATGAGACTATAGCATCTTGTAGGGATGTTTACATGGCATGTTATCATCCTTGGCCAAGAGCTTTCCAATTTTCTCATGATACCTCTACTACTTACTCCTTTGTTCTCTGAAACTCTTACCCTCTAATTTCGTATAAAATAGAAATTATAAAGGAAACTCCCTTTTTTCCTTCCATCTCATTCACCTGAGCATTGATCACTAAGGTAGCCAAGGAATCATTCATCATTCAAGATCACATCATTTTGGGGTGTCGAATTTCCTCCTCTATAGGCTCTCTACCCTTTTTTGTGATTCTAATATTATAAATGTTTTCATACTTTTCAAAGTTGCAAAAAAAATTGCATTAGGGTTGTGAAGAAAACCCTAAACCCTAGCTAACCCTTGTTCTTTATTGACTTGTTAGCCTAGTTCCTAGTACTTTAAATTGGTGCTCAAGCCTTTTATGTTGTTAAGTTACCAACCCAATATTTTCCTAGTGACCGCTCATTACAATGTATACATGTGCTAATTACATAAATAAAGTGTTTCCATGCTTATATTTTCTCATTTAGCCACTTTCTTCCATGTTTCATGTTTTCATTAGTTTATCTAATTCCATCGTCTCTTCATTATAAAGGAAACTGATTTTTGTAAATTATTGTAAAGGTGGGATATGTCTTCCTCCGTTTAGTTTCTACAAGTCTATAGGTGTTGGGTTACTCAAAGAAAAAGGAAGAAAAGGAATTGCAAAAGGTATGATACTTAACACCTTTTACTTGGTTCTACTAGTCTACATGCTCATTGAAGAGGCACAATCTTTGGTTGTGAAATTGCTTGAACATGACATATGGCATGTGTAGACACCTAAAAATGTCTAACATATCATGAATTCCTATAATTCATCATTTTCAATCGTTATCACTCATCACCTCATTCCATCACCTTTTAAGTAAATAATTTCCAATTATTTGATTAAATTGACCTATTTTATTTTATTAATTAAATAATTTTAATTATTTAATTAATTTTGAATTTTTTTCATATCCACCTAATTAAATAATTTATAATTTTTTAAATAAAAATCATTATTCCTTTCTTCTCTCCCATAATTAAATAATTTATTATTTATTAAATTATCTATTTTTCTTTCATAATTAAATGAATTATTTAATTCATTTAGTTGCACATTCCCTCAAAAATGAAATACTCCAAATTCAAATTCAAATTTGGAAAATATCTTTCCTCCAAAAATATCTCAAAATATCTTTGTAAAATTTAGGGAAGAGCTTCAATTAATTGAACTCTTCCTCAACTTGCATGACCTCTCCATCCTTCATTCACTTTCAACCATTTATCTAAACTTTCTATCTCAATTATCGATCTTGAATATCTTGAGATCTATAAAGCAAACCTTCATCTCTCGTTAAAAGGACCTCTCTCCTTCTAATTTGAGCTTTATAGTAATCTAAACTTCACAAGCATCAATCTTTCAAGATTTTGCATAATTGAGTTATGCTTATTGTAGTCCATTTTTCTTTTATCTAAGTTCCTTGGTTTTATTTAAATAACCTATTTATATAATATTTGGATTTTAGAAGAAAGTTAATTCTGAGGAATATTATTATGATAAGGTTTGATAAAAGTTTTTTTTTTAGCATTATATATCAAAGCTCATGTTTCCATGTATTTTTAATAAAAAAATCTCTTCAAATCCTTATTTCACATGAGAGCAAAAGGAGAAAAGGAGGAAAATCAGGAAAACTTCATGCCAAAATTAGAAAACTCCATGTTGTATGAAAAAATAGAGGAAAAGGATCTAAGTTTGGGCGCTATTTTATGAGAAGAGGGAAAAGCTGAATGAAGACTCACATGAAGGAGATGATATGGTTTTCAACTATTTGAGCACTATTTACACAATAGTTTAGGAGTTTGCATGGCAGCCAAGGTTAAAGGATCAATTAAAGGATCAATTAAAGGATCAATTAAAGGAAAATAATCTTGAGCTTCATTGCAGCATGGAACTGAAGTTCACTATGAAGAAGTGGGAGTTTAAAGAGTTAGCAAGCCTTAAAGATTTCAATCATCTGGTTGAGTGTGGTCATGAAAATTTCTATACGCATTCTGAAGCAAGTTAGGGAATTCACCTTTTCATTGTTTTATTTCATAGTGTTTACCTCATGACTGTCTTTGCCATTTTGAATGTCAAGCCTTCGTTAGAGCTAATTTTGTACAAAGAAAAGCAAGTTTATCATATCTAAAAAGCTTCATAGGTCAGGGTTTTAGAAGGTCAAATACCCAAGAGCTATGCATGACAACCCTTGACCATGTCCTTAGTTTCTTTTATGACTATAGGATTCATAGACTATATTTTTAGTAGTGGCAATGGCATTAACAAGGAAATGAAAAAAAGAGAGGATGACAATCAATAGTCTACTATCATGAGTCATTGAAAAGTAACTACAATGTAGATCAGGGAGTCATTAAGGTAAACAAGGTATGGAAGGAAGAATAGTATAGGCAATATAGTTAAGAGAATGAAGAAAAGGCAAAGTGAATGTCTTAAAGTGCAGTCTATGCATGGAAGTCTCATCAAAATAAATAGTCACATTACTTCATACATGTTGGTGCAGTCACTTTGGAAGGAGAAGATTCAAAGAGGACAACTAGAACATAAAGGGTAGTCTTTGATTTTCAAGATCATAGTCAAAGACAGACTGTGATGTAAAAATTGAGCAATAAAGAACCCACAGTCAACAAAATGAAGGGAGGGAAGTCAAGAGGAATAGGATAGATAGAGCATAACATGAAAATCATACATTGCATCAAATGGAGGGTTTTCAAAGGCTAGTCACTGTTAAAATATTAATAGGACAAAAAATAGGATAGTCAGGACAAGCATTTAGTTTTTAAATAAAGTCACATTTATTGTATAAGTAGCAAAATAGATCCTAATAGTGGGTATACACCATTTAACAAACAAGATAACATTCACACAAAGCATAAGGTCATAGGATGATAGAAAAAGAAAGATTTTCTTATGAGATGGCATTCCTTACAATGAATCAACCTCCTTATACAACCAAAATACAAAGAAAAGAAAAAGTTTGCAAGTAAATGCCAGGGTATTTTAATGCAATGAATAGTCAATAGTTTTTGGTATGGACTGTGCAGAAGGTTAAGGGGGAGAGATTGCAAGGAAATGAGGATATTCAAAGCATCAATAAAAGGGGTAGATTAAATGCATTAATTAGATTGTGTCAATATTAAAGGTAACAAACATGACAATAACATTGTAGACACATAAAATGTACTGATTGAAATTACATGCTTGATTCTAATTACTAACATCATTTCAACCTAAATCACCTTCTTAAGATTATCATCACTCTTCACCCCTTAATTAAATAAATAATTATTTATCTGATTAATTCTTTCTCTTTTGTCAATTAAATTAATCAATCCGATTTACTTAACCCTAGGTCTCTATTTAATTAAATAATTCACGTTATTTGATTAAATCTCTAAAGTCATCTTATTAAATTAAATAAATTAAACCTTATTTGATTTAATCTAACAATCATCCCCTTTATTTAAATAAATCAAAATCTTTATTTAACTAAGTATAAATCATTTTCCTCTAAACTTTGATTTATTTAAATTCTAAAAATCTAAGTCAAAATTATCAAATCACCTAACCTCCTCTTATTTAATCAAATCCTAATTAAATCTAATCTTAATACATGTCCCATCCTCTAGGTTTTGCCACTTTCGCATGAAAATATATTTAATTCATTTATTAAATCTCTATTTTCTCTCAAATTGGCATCTTTAGAGGAATATTCTTCCAAATTTGAAATCCCTCCCAGTGGATTTGTCCTTCCAAAAATACATTCATTCCTTCTTACATGTCCTTGTGCATTGAGCCAAGTGGCATTTAAGTCATTCTTTTTCCCTCTTACATGTCATTTCACTATTTTCAAATTTCACCTAATTGCATTTATGGGCACATTCATCAAAATGTACACATCCTTTGCCCATTCACATCTTGAAAAGTGGCGCTTGCCCATTGGTTGAAGATTAGTCCCACATTGCTTTATTTTGGGCATTATTCCATCTTGTCTTTCTATAAATAAGAGGCTTCTCTCCTCATTTTGATCATCCACAATTTGAGCAAGTCTACTATACTCAATTTCATCCTCAAACATATCTATTTTCATCAATTTTATCAAGATCTTAGCTAGGTTATGCAGATTTTTCATCATGGAGCTCAATTGAATCTTCACCAAAGTGGATCACTCATCAACATTGCATCATAGGATTTGGGGGCTATGTGTAGGATCATCATGGAAAAGAAAAGCCCTTAAGTGGCAAAAAATTCAGAAAAATCAGAGTTAGGCAACTTGACATAAAAATTTGAATAATTTATCTATATTATTTCAAAAGTATGTAAGAATAGAATCTATAGAAAATTGAATGTAGTTTCTAAACTATTAGGTTTATTTATTTATTTTTAAATCTATTTGGTTAAAATTTGAAATTTCAATACAGTAGTACTTAAATTTCAGGGAAAAAATAAGAAGTAGGTGTCTCTCTGACCACCCTAACCACAATAAAATGATAATACCCTTATATAATATTTTAGATATAAGTAGAGGACTCATGTCCCAATGTGATGCATATTTTTTTGTAATTTTTTCCAAGTAAATAATTAATTATGATTTTTTATTACAACTTTTAAAAAATATAAAACTTATGTCGACCACCTTAACTTGGTCAAAACTTCATGAAATTCAATTTTATTTTTTCAATCCTATAGTATGAAAAGCATAGAATGTGACGCATGTTTGATTAAAAAATGTGATACTTTGAAAGTTATAGATGTTTTTCAATTAGCCTATCAATCAAGACTTTAGTCGTAATTCAAATAGAAAATGAATAATAATTATTTATTAAATTCAAAGTAAAGAATAATTTATATTGGTGGAAAGCTGAGAATCTCCTTTAAAAACCCTTTTCGTTTCATCAATTTTGGGTAAGAAAAAAGTCATCAGCCACATACCCTACACATACTTATCATATCGCCACTTTTTGGCCCATCATGATCCTGCACATACCCTGGGAAAGGACCAATTTTCACATCAAATTGGCACCAATTGCACCATGGGATCAATAGTTTGCTTGCTTAATTAGGATTTCATTGCTTTCTCATTGTCTTCTTCAATTTTATTTCCTATTTTGAGCATTGTTAATGGATTTCATGGGGAATCTTGATTCTTACTTGCATTGGATCTAATGATGTGTTTGTTTCTTGTGTTTTGCAGGTATTAGGATTGGGGTTCTACATTTGGCACTAGAAGAAGGGAAGATCTCAAGTTTAAATCACATTTTTTTAACAAAATTCTATTCTTTTTCTCTAGTTTTTGGTGTCTATAGGAAATTGCACCGCTATCAGTTCAGTGGTGCCATACAACACTACTATCAGTCTAGCAGTGCCATACAACAATGCTTCAGACTGCAAACTGCACCGCTTGGTCTTTCCCGCCCAGAATTCAATTTTTTTTTACTCTGCCATTGGGTCAGTTTTCGGTTGCTAAAATTCTCAAAGTCCAAACAGTGTCGTTGAGAAAAACTCCATCATAATCATGCTCTCTAGTCTGTTGTAGAGCACCGCTTGCAGACCTAGAGGCATTATACAATGTCACTGAATTCTTCAAACTGAGTCGCCTATGTAGACTGCGCCCCTAGAGTGAAGAAATTGTTTGGCTTAATCAAAGGTGAAAAAGGGAAATCAAGTTGAAGGTTTCATAATGACATCATCATCTCATTACATCAAGTGTTTTTGAAAACTTTAGTTTTTTCTTAACACTTTTGGAGAATTCATAATCTCTCTTAAGGGTTTGTCATTGTTCATACTCTTAGGATACACTAAATTTCTTTTGGGCTCTAAAAAGAACACTACAAAAGATTTCAATTTTTTGCTACAAAGGGCTTAAAAAGAAATTTAGACAAACTAGATTTGGTTTAAAGGTTAACAATTCAACAATCAAAATCTCGCATTTCCTTTGGTGCTTAAAAAGGAGTCACTCTTGCTTTGAAAGGATAAAATGAACATGTGCATCTTTGTTCTTGTAATCACTTACCCAAAGTAATATCATTGAAAAGACACATGTGCTTCTCTCGTGCCTCATGGCGATCTTGAGAATCAAAAGGCTTTTTGGTGATCTTAAGCTGGGTAAAGTGATTGCCTCCACATTTCATTTTGGGATTAAAAAAATAAACACATATTGTGCGTGTGAGTGGAGCATATTATGTACATTCTCTCACTTTGTTTCACAACAAGGATTGATCAAGTTACAAATATGTTTTCTCACTTCTTTTTTTATCTTAGAGGGCCTACCTTGTGGGAAAAAGTAATCACCCAAGGGAATGACCCAACTGGCAACACGCTAAAGCCAAGTGACTTCCAACTGGTATATAAGTGTGGATATTGGAACAAAGGCCAATATCATGAGGATTATTCTGATGAGAAGGGCAGCAATGGTCTCTCACCACATCGATGGTCCCCTACAAACAAAATACCCACAATAAAACCATTGTTTAGAAAAGGTCAAAATACTTGATCTATTTGTTGGTGCAAGAACGGTCGTTCTAAAGCTGCCCCACACTTTTACAACTTTTAGTAGAAATGGAAAGTATGTCATGGGAGTTTTATGGATAGTATGCCATGGGAGTTTCATGGGTACTGATGCTTGGTTGCCCCGTATAAGTGAGTGTCGTGGAGGGGAGCCAGTGGGGTCAAGAATCTAACCATTCACTAAAAGTAGGCATAGCTGGACTTGTCCAAGTGGGGATTCAACAAATACCATCTTTCATATGCATAGGGTTGTACTTGTTCTTGGAAACAAAACAATTTGCTTGTTCGTAAACATTTGAAAGCAAACATTCAACATTATCATCAAACTTCAAACCCTTTAGGAGGAAAATATCTTTGAAAAAATTCATGTGTTATTGCTTGCCCTTTGGATTTTATCCTTAGAGTTTTCTAAACATTTGGATTTATATCTCAATTTTCTTGCTAAAGTCAACAATAGGTAACTTTTTCCTTGATTTCATTGAAGTTCCACATAATGTACTTTGTGGGATGAGAAGAAGTTAAGAAATTAGACATCTAGTTCAAAACCTAATCAAGAGTGTGTTTGTGATAAAAGGAAGTCATTAAGCAAAGCTAAGAACAATTGAACCCCACACATGTGTCTCGAATGATTTCACGCAAGATCAAAATTTAGAAACCAAATTCAAAAGCTCTTAGTCCAAAAGACCATCAAAAGAATCTCTCAACACTCTACGAATTTAGACAAAGATTGTTTTTCAACTTTTACAAAAGAGCGTCAAGAAACAATCCCAATTTTTACTCGTTCTAGGTATGTGCAAGATCATGATGGGCCAAAATGTGGCGATATGATGGGTATTTGTAGGGTATGTGGCTGACCACTTATTTTTTACCCAAAATTAATGAAATGAAAAAGGTTTTTAAAGGATATTCTCAGCTTTCAACCAACATAAGTTATGCTTTACTTTGAATTTAATAAATAATTATTATTCATTTTCTATTTGAATTACGACTAAAGTCCTGATTGATAGGCTGATTGAAAAACATCTATAGCTTTCAAACGGTATCACTTTTTTTGAATCTGAAACATGTGTAACATTCTATGCTTCGTAAAGTAGAGGATTAAAACAAAAATGAATGTCATAAATTTTTGACCAAGTTAAGGTGGTTAGACATACACGTTTTTATATTTTTTAAAAGTTGTAATAAAAAAATCATAATTAATTATTTACTTGGAAATAAATTACAAAAAAATATGCATCACATCAGGACATGAGTCCTCTACTTATATCTAAAATCTTATAAAAAATATTATCATTTTATTGTGGTTAGGGTGGTCAAACAAACACCTAATTCTTATTTTTTCCCTAAAATTTAAGTACTACTACATTGAAATTTCAAATTTTCACCAAATAGATTTTGTTTAAAAATAAATAAACCTAGTAGTTTAGAAACTGCATTCAATTTGCTACAAGTTCTATTCTTACATATTTTTGAAATAATATAGATAACTTGTTCAAATTTTTATGTCCAGTTTCCTAACTCTGATTTTTCTAAATTTTTTGCCACTTAAGAGCCTATTTTTTCCATGATGATCTTGCACATACCCTTCTATTATTTTCAAAATCCAAATCTTTTTTGGGAATTTGAGCATTTTATTTAGAGTAAAGTGTGTTCTTCAAAACCAAGGTCTTGTAAGCAAAATTCATTTTAGGTACACATAGGATCAAAGTCAACCTTCATCCATCTTTCAAACATCAAACCAAAATCATCTCACCAACAACTCTTGAAAATCTTGAAATCAACCTTCATGCTAAACTTTTTGGCAAATCCATGAATCAAAAATCCTTGAAACAAATTAAAATTCTTGAATCAAAATCCTTGAATCAAACATCAAATCAATCTTGCTTAGCTAGGTATATGTAGATGCATCCTTCTTCATATGCTTAGTTAAATTGTCATCAAATCATCTTGTTTAGCTAGGTATATGTAGATGCCTCCTTCTCCATACACTTAGTTGAATTATCATCTTGTTTGGTTAGGTGTGTGTAGGTGCATCCTTCTCCCTACACTTAGTCAAATTATCATCTTGTGAGAAAGTCTATCCCATAGATAACATCCAACATCTTGGGGTCCATTTGTCCATTATCCAAAATAAAAACAATCCAAAACCAAATCAAGGTCAAAATAAAAATCCAAGAATCCAAGAATCCAAAGTTCAAAATCCAAAACAAATCCAAGAATCCAAAAAATTCCCAAAAGTATAACATCCCCTCAAGGTCTTCTAAGAGATCAATCATCCATATCATTCATCTTTCACACATTTCATCATTTCACCTTTGATCCTTAATCATCCTAGATCTTCTCTTTTGAACCTCATTTTATGGTTCAAACTAGATCTCAACACAATAGGATCATGGAAGCCAATAAAGAAACATCCACTTCAAGTGACCTAAGTCAAACCAATTTAAAAATGAATCCTGTTGGATCAAGCAATCCCCTAACTAACCTTCCTTCATCATCACAAAATCCTCAAGAGGAAGGTCAAGTAGAGGATATCACCAATAATGCCTTCAGAATGACACAAGATGAGATCATCAAAATGGTCCAAAATCCTAAGAATCATAGAATTATCAACATCATGATGGGACTCAATCCCTCACAATACATGCTTGAATTAGCAAAGCAAGGGGCTAAACTCCCTTCCAATTTTGATATGAGCACCATTGTGGAATTACCTTTTGGGGTTATGCCTCTAATTTCATCCATGCCCCTAATTTCATCAACACCTCCATTCCAAAGCATCACTCAACCCATCCCCAAAATTACATCATCCATTGCTCCAACTCAACCACTGTTAACAAGGGAAATGCATTTCTCAATGCACTACAAACACACCCCCTTGTGAATAATCAAGATTTGGATACAAACACCATCTTGGGGAAATCCATACCACAAAATCCATCACATCCATATGTCCCCCTCACCTTCCATGATCCTAATGACCCATCATCATCAATTCACACAACACCTCAAACCTCTCTCCCTATGACCTTGCAAGGAGAAGGTGACTTATTAGGACCAGGGGGCATCTTTGACTCTTCATCTTCATCATTTCCCCAAGGAAGTATGCCACTCACTTTTCCACCACTTCCACCCTTGCCATCAATATCCACACCACCTCTCAGTTAAGGACCTCCCCCTTTACTAAACATCAATCAAAAAAATCAAATCAACCCCTCGATCATCAATCAAAACATCATACCAAATACTCCCATCTTGCCATTGATATTGCAACAATAGATGGCAACCATCCCAATAACACAAGACACCATCACATCATCAGCCATCCCCCAAATATCTCAATACATGGTCTCTCAAGGACCAAGCATATCAATCGCACCATCCACTACCCAAATCCCAATCATTAATATGATGGTTCCTCTCATCACCACAACACACCATTCCAAATCTGCCAGCACCTCCACCACCACCACCACCCAATTCAAACACATCAAACCAATACAACATTGTGTTTCAAGCCACTCAACAAGCTTCCTATCAAAAGGTAGTCCAAAAAATCCAAAACCAACAAGCTGCACAACTAGCCGCTTAGCAAGCGCAAACACAATTAGTTGAACACCAAGCACAACAAGCAACAAAAGCTGCTCAAACCACTGAAACCACTCAAGTAGTGCAAGCCACTAAAGCCACATAAATTGTGCAAGCTACCCAACAAGCACAAGCCCAGGCTCAGGAACAAGCATAGGCTCGATCCCAATACCAAGCTCAGAAAGCACAAGCACAGGAACAAGCATAGGAATAGGAGCAAGCACAATACCTTGCACAACAATAAGCATCCCAATAACAAGCATACCCGCAAGCACTAAATCAATACCAAGAGCAGCAAGAAGTAGCCTGACTGGCAGCCCAACAACAAGCATTGTTGGCACAACAACAACATCAAGCTCAACAACAGGCACTATTAACTCAAGAGCAACAGGACCAACAACAAGTGTTGTTGGTACAGCAACAAATGCAAGCATACTTGGTGAAACAATGTGCAAGCACCATCTACCAATACACCAACCAACCCACCCATCCCTCCAACAATTGAACCATCACAAAACACCTTCACTCCACCCCCTGATCCGAAAAATGATGTGACATCACAAATCAAGTTTCTTTCACAATAGGTGCTTGATCTTTAGTTAGGAAAAACCATGAAGACACCTAAAACTTGTGTCCTTATCCATTTTATAGGAGTCTTGCAATGAAACCATTCTCAAAGGGATTTGAGATCCCCAAATTTGATAAATACCATGGGACGGGAAACCCTGAAGATCACATCAGGGAATTCTAGGTACATTGCATGGAATTTGCATATGATGATACATATCTGATGTGGCTATTTCCTAGAAGTTTGGCAGGCGAATCCATGGAGTGGTTCTCTCACCTTCCTCTTGGCATCAAAAAGTTCCAAGAAATAGTAGACACATTCATAAAAAATTGCGCCTTCAATATCAGTATGGATGTTAGTCTAGAGGAACTTTTAGCTCTTAAACAAGGAAAGAACAAATCATTTGCTTCTTTCCTACAACAATGGTGATCCAAGGCCAATAGGAGCAAATGGGCCATGCCTAAAGAACAAGTTTGCACCATCATCTCCAATCTGGAGGGAACCTTGGCATTTCATCTCAAGGTGAAAGGTATCACCACATACAACCAATTGATCTCTGAGGTTCTTAACATTGAATGAGCTCTTTGTTACCTAATTTTCACCCTCAGGCTCAATCAGGCAAGGCATCTATGTTGCAGGTGTTCATAAGGGCCAAATGGGATATTTCCATTGAGGGTTAGTTCATGCATTTGGTAGTGTTTCACAGGGAACTCAGGTGGGAAGCCTGCTTTGCTGGAAATATGCTTCAATAATCATAGACTCGAGCCTCCATTAGAACCTAGTCAGCATGACATCTTCATTGTCTGGCCAACTAGCAGCTTTGATGCATTATGTCTTGTTTCTATTTTGAATAGGTCACTGTGACCTAGTCTCTATCTTGCCGAATGCGTTCACTCTGGAGCCTATCGCTATAACAAGAGGGGTTTGGTATGACCTCTTATCACGTGGATTTCTTTGGCCGATAAGCCATTCAATCGTCATTCAGCGAGACTTATGGTGACCACGGGCTTTGGGATAACCTATAGCGCTTGATGAGAAGTCCCGGAAAAGAGTTAGGTCTCCCTGACAGTGCTTTATTCTAAAGTTTTCAGTGTGGCCATTTGAGTTCGCCAAGAGGTCACAGTGACCCGGGGGTGCTATGGCAACAAGCACGGATTGTGACAAAGGATATTGCCTTCGGCAAGGTGTCTTTTTGAAGGATGGAAGTCACACCAACTGGACACTTCAGGGTAAGTGAAGGAGCTCGCTAAGAAGTCTTAGTGAAAATGGATGTCTTGGGGACAACATAAAGGGTTCGATGGGAGTCTTCCTGATAATAGGTGTCTCGCCTGAGGAGGGTTTCCACCATCAACATAAGATATGCCTTCGGCATATGGTCTCGACAACAACAAGAGGTCTCGCTGAAAATCGGCAAGGTGAAGCGGTGTCAGCAAAGGACACAGGTATCGGCAAGAGGTCTTGCCGAGTTGGTAATGTCTCCCCGACCGAAGAAAAATGAACTCATCCACAAAAGGATGGGGAGCTTGGTGAAACATCTCACCGACTGGTGGGAGTCTTAGCAAATGGAGGAGTTCGGTGTGGGTCTCAGCGAAACAAAAAGAAGCTCGCCGACAGAAAAGTGATCTCGCCAGATGTCTTCTCGACTTGCCACGGTCTTGCCGAAGGAAACAAATACTTGGTAGAAAAAAATGTGTTCGGGGTGATAGCAAGGAGGTCTCGCTAATAGAAGATGAAGGGGAGCTCGGGGAGAGGGATCCAACCTCGCCAAGAGGTCTTGCCGAATGCTGTGAGTCTCGCTGAAACAGGGTTCCTTCGCTAAAGGTGGGGATTTTCGACATGATGTTTTGGCGATAGAATTATGTCTTGTCGATGGCATCAGTGATATCGATATGAATTCTAAAGCCCGTTATGATGTCTCACAAACCATCATGTGCTGTGCCGATAGCTTTAGAGGACATAATCACATCAGTGAGACACTTTCAGTGTCTCGCCGAGATGTGATTCTTTTCAAAATATTTTTGACTGCCTACAGAGCCTGCGTGGATTAGGCTTGACCAACCAGGAAGAGCGGAGGTGAGCCGTGGTGGTCTGACCAGAATGAAGAATGTCAACATGGGATGAATGTAGCATATCTGTTGTGAGCTCAGGTCATTCAAAGCGTTTAGCCGAGGTGGTTCGAATAGGACACGATGCCAGGATCAAAATGAATGCGGTGGTTGTGGAAAGATCAGAAGGCTTCTCCAGGTAGTAGCTCTTCACCGACACATACAGCAAGGACATGTAGGGGTGTAGCATTGAATTAAATCAAAAGATCTAAGGAAAAATCTACCCCGAAGACTGATATTTTTGTAAGCCCTAAGGGGCTGACACATTTTGATATTTAAGGCATTTTTTTTGGCCTTTTTGTAGGGAGTTCGTATTATGCATTCAGAAGAGTTAGAGATTTTCATCAATCCTTTCTCAGCTAATGTATGCTTTTTTTGTAACTCAAATTGGAATCTGGAATGCAACGCAGAGTTTACCTTGGAAACCACTGTTAATGTTTGTAACACTCTCACTTTCTGTATTTAGATTATGTGAGTTTCTCAATTGTGTATCTTTAAATCTGTATTCATATCTCAAATGTTGTGAAATTAATCTTTTCCTTCCTGAGATGTGTATGTAGATCGAACCGTTAGGATTGTTGCATAAGTCTAAAAGAAGTTGTGTTGAGCATGTAAAACATTTGCAATTAGGTTTCCCAGTGTATGTTCACCCTGTTTTCTTTCCATAATTCCTCATCATTTCGATGTATCACCTTAGATTTAAATCTTCATCCTGTGTATTACTTCTTCATCCTATGTATTACTTCTTCCCTTTTCCCCACAAGAGTCAGTAGTTAGGTGACACCAAAGGAAGCCAGCCTTCTCTGGAGGTTCATTTCAACTATAGGTGACCCACAGCCTTGAAATGATCCCATGTTGCTCTAAAAAGCTTAGTTTTTGTAAACTTTGCATAGGGTGCATTTCTAGGTGACAACAGTTTTCTAGCATGCTCAGTGGGACTGAAATTAAATTGAACTACTGGTTTAGTATGCAACTAGTGAATTCCAGACATTGTAGAAGTCCTTTGGCATACTTGGCGACTCCACAAAGAGGAAGAACTCCATAAATCAACGCCTTCTCCAGTTTATGAAAAGAGTTCGAACAAGAAGCAGCTCAATCCCTTTTGAATACTTGCAGCTATCACCACCAAGAAGACAAGGCAAAGTAGAGGAAAGGCAAGGAACAACAATTATCTATTCTAGAAGAACTCAATCCACTCCCCCATCTGTGAGATCACACATTGTTATCTCATCCTTGGCTTCATTTCGAGTACTGACAAATCCACCACAGCCACCTCCAATGGCCGCTCCAAGGAATCAACCCTTCATTACTTTTAATGGAGGGAGCCCCTTGAATTTGGCATAGCATAACGACATCCCAATGGCAGCCCTGAAGAGTTTGCCAACTTTCATGGGAGAAGACCAAACTACTCCCATTGAACATATGAGAGATGTGGCTTCATTATGTGGAGTCCATCACATAACCCAAGAGGATGTTGCAGTGAGATTGCTAGCTACTTCACTGAAAGGAAGAGCTATGCAATGGTATAGGAGCCTACCAGTTAGTTCAATTGCAATATGGGATGAATTTGGAGACAAGTTGCATAAGCAATTCCAAGACAGGTCTGACAACTTATCTCTATTAGAACAATTGACTACATTTAGGAGGGCTCCACAAGAGCAGATGAATGACTTCAACTTCAAATTCCAAAGGACTTGGGATAGAATCCCTACGACGGTGAGGCCACCTCTAGAGTATGCATTTTTGTACTTCTTGAGGGCTCTGAACAGCGATATAGATGTCATGATACAGTCAATGGGAGGAGTGTCTTTACTAGATTCCTTTGAAATAGCTATCAGAGCTGAAAATAGCGTAATACAAGCTGGTAAGCTTGCTCCCAGGCCACCAATGCTAATATTTCCAGAAATTCATGAAACATTCCTTTGCAAATACCTCCTTTCACACCTCTACCAGCTGTACCAATGCTACCAGTTGTTGTTCCAGCCGTTGATAGATGAGAGAGTGTTGCTTCAGGCTCATCACAGGAGCTACAAGAGATCAAAAGTATTTTACAGACTTTTGGTAACAAGTTGGTGAACTTGGAAAAACAATAGTCCTATTCTAGGCCTTATTAGCAGCAGAATCAGGCCTCAAGTCAGCCTTTTCAAGGTCAACAATAGTAATTCTAGGGGAATAGACAGCAGTATCAAGGTAATTATCAAGGCTCAAGACAAAACGTTGCTACAAGACCTTTTCAGGCCTACATCCCAGCTCCAATTAGTGCTGTTAAAGAGCTTGTTCCTATCCAAAATAATTTGGCTGTTGATTATGAATGGTGTTAACCATGTAATCAGCCACATAATCAAGCTACATCAACCAAGCTCTTATGGTGCAAAATGATATAGGTGTGCAAGATTTTCCTAAGGAGGGGTATCCACAATAGCAGGATCAACCTGGAGATGATTCAACTCTCCTGAATTGGCAAAGAGAAGAATTTTGTGGAGTGAACCAGGATGACACATTTGTTGTTGCTAATACTAGAGCCAAGAAGAGGGCTTTCGAGGCTGAACAAGTAACAAATAAAGATAAAGGAGCTGCTAGTCCATCAAATCAACAAGTACTATGCACTTTGCAACGAGGTCATGACACTAGTAAGGAGCAATCCTTACATGCTACATCCACAAGTCAAGTGCAACCTGACCATGTTGTTGTGAAGATGCAGCCAAAGGTAAATATATCTACACCTTTCAACATTGTTGAAAGTATGAAAAAAATGAACGTTTCAATTTCAATGTGGGATTCTTTAGCAATCCCTGGTCAAATCAATTTGTTACAGTCAACCTTATCAAATCCAATTAGTTTAAATCCTTCAAATGATGTCTCTTTAGGCCAAACAAAGTCAGTCTTAACCAATGTACCTTTGGATAGTACCACACAACAAAGTGATGGTGTCAAGTCCCCTCCTTTCTATGTTTCCTTAATAGTAGGGAATAAATTAGTGCAAAATTGCATGGTTGATAGCAGGGCTAGCAGTTCTGTAATGCCAAAAAAGATTGCAGACTAGCTAGGTTTACAATACCAGCCATTGGAAAAGGGAGTACTTCAATTGGATGGGACAACAGTAAACACTATAGGTGTTATTAAAAATTTGAATCTCACACTACATGCATGTCCCAACTTTTCAATCCTGCAAGATGTCTTTGTCATAGATTTGCCACCATTTTTTGCTTTATGCCTGTCTAGAGACTTCACAGCTAAAATTGGAGGTTATTTGTCTTCAGATTGGTCCCATATGCTTTTTAGGACGAGGTATGGTATGAAGGTAACAATAACTTCTGAGTCCCTTGCTAAGGATCACATCGAACCTTATGTGCCATCTACTATAAATGTTAACTCTATCATTTTAGAGGATACTGAACTTGTTGCAGCACAAGAGTTACAAGCTGAGAGTATACCTGAGGTGCTCTTGAATGAATGGGCAGTTGAGAACGTGGTTGATATTCCAAAGGAGCTTATTCAGGATGTTGGTTTGGGCAATTATATATTGCATGAAGCTAGGACAGAAATGCCAAATCTTGAGAGAAGTGCAGAAGGTCAGTTCGAGCAGCAGAATGAATTATGGGAGTTATATTTTGACGGTTCAAGAAGCAAAAATGACGCTGGAGGAGGTGCAATGCTTGTATCTCCGCAGGGTGATAAGTATTATGCTGCTTTCTATTTTTCTTTTGTGTGCTCCAACAATACTGTTGAGTATGAGGGCCTTGTTCAAGGTCTTGAGTGGGCAAGGAAGAGAGGAATAACCCACTTGAAAGTATATGGAGACACTGAGTTAATTGTTAATCAAATAAGGGGGCTAAATGTGGCTAAAAATGATGCACTAAAGTCTTATAGAAACAAAGTGTGGAACATGCTCGAGGAATTTGATGCCTTTAATTTAGTATCTATTCTAAGGAATCAAAACAAGCATGTTGATAGGCTTGCAACAATTGGAGCACAGTTCGATATTCCAGGTGACATTAGAAAAGAGAAAGTATAGCAATATGTGAAGGTTGTGGTTAGACCATCAATTCCTAATAACAACATTCACTGGCAAGTTTTTGACAACGATGAATAGATCCTTTCCTTTTTGTTCGAAGAAGATCAGTTCTCCATGGTGAATCAAGCAAAACTCAAGCAATAGTATGACGATCAAGTCATACATCTAAGGATGAATAAGTTTCCCAATGTTACCTTAGAGTCGATTTTTAGTACTGATGATCAGCTTAAAAAGGGTAAAGATGGCTTGCAAATAAAACAAGAGCATTATGAAGAACTGGAGATTTTCAAAGGTAAACTTCTTAAGATAGGAAAAATTTGTTCACATAAAGATAAACAAGCTTTTGTTGCTTTATTCCAAGAATTTCATGATGTCTTTGCTTGGGAATATTTGGATTTGAAAGGGTTTGATCCCCATATTGCTCAGCATACAATTGAGTTAGAGCCTGATGCTAAGCCAGTAAGATAGAAACAAAGGCCCTTGAACCCTAAGCTGGAGCCCCTAATGATTAAAGACCTGACTAAACTAGTTGAGGGGGGTATTGTCTTTCCTATCAAACACACTTCATGGGTGTCTAACCTTGTACCGCTTAGGAAGAAAAGTGGTGAAATAAGACTTTGTGTAGACTTTAGGGATCTTAACCGAGCCTCTCTGAAAGATCACTACCCGCTGCCCTCCATGGAACGAATCTTGCAAGAGGTTGCTGGTTTTGAAAGATTTTCCTTATTAGATGGTTTTTCAGGGCATAATTAGGTGTTGGTTAAAGAGGAAGATCAGTTTAAGGGTATAATGGGATCAAGAGTTTGCTTGCTTAATTAGGATTTCATTGCTTTCTCGTTGTCTTCTTCAATTTTGTTTCTTATTTTAAGCATTGTTAATGGATTTCATAGGGAATCTTGATTCTTACTTGCATTGGATCTAATGATGTGTTTGATTCTTGTGTTTTGCATGTATTAGGATTGGGGTTCTACAAACATTGCATAGGTATTATCATAGATCAAGCACATAAATGCATGAATGTCAAAGTATGAGTCATTAAAGGATAGTGGGATGCATCATATAAGGGAAATTCCCATAAATATAAGGACACTCATGAGTATTTCAAGAGGACATCAAATTCATTTATAAATGTGCAACAATATGAGCAAAGGGAAAGTATTGAAAATAATGATAGAAAAATTGCAGCAATGGTGGCATAAAATGCAGAAATGATGCATTAAAAAGTGCACAGAATTCATTGATGAAAAAGAGTAGTAAAAGATGTATTCATGAGCAGCAATAATAATGTCTTGATGAGCAACAATTCTCACTAAGAAAGTGTAGAAAAATGATGAAAAAAGAATGTAGGAATTATGACATAAAGTGCAGCAATCAATTGCAATTGCAATCAAAGAGTAGAAATCTTATGATGGTCAAGGAGTCTAAAAGTGCAGCAAATTATTGATTTAAAGTGTAGAAATTTTCAAAGATAAATGAGCAGAAAAATCAGAGAAGGAGAGAGCAGCAAATTTATAGGCCTTTTTCTAGTCATTCTAGGGCTCTAATACTCACTCTAAGGCATGATTTTGATCACTTTTTGATCAAGTATGGTCTAAGGATTGTTTTCAAGTAGATAAAACTCAGTAAGGAGGTGTTCCACCCCCTCAAAATCAGAGATTCTCAAGGCATACGACCAACAACTTCCAAATTCATGCAAATTAGTTCAAACCACCATTTAAGGAGGATTTTAAGGCATAAAGGGTGGTCCTACATCAGTTTTGAGGTCCCACATGGGTTAACCATCACTCAAGGGGAGTTTTTGGACACTTAACCACTTAGTCTGCTCCAATTTTGAGGCCTCTTTTACATGATATTCAAGCTTGCATTACCAAAGAAAAATATTTCACATGCATAGATCAAGGAGATCATCTTCTTCAACAAATGCATGCAAGGGAGATGACTGAAGCATCCATTCTAGTAAACTAAAGATCACTTTAGGCTTCCTTTCAACATATAATAAAAAATCCAATCATTCTTTAAGGGGGTTCTTGATTCTTCTTCTCATTTTGAGTTGAGAGACATTATTGTAACATAATTTTCTAAGTAATTCTCAATTTATTTTCATGTAGCAACAACTTTTTCTTTGAAATCAATAAAGAAATGAGTTATTGGTCCTATTTGGAGCTTTCATTTTGCATTGTTGATGTATGTTCTTGCAGATTTTTATTATGGTTCATGTGAATCCTTTATTTTCTTCCTCGTCTAAGAGATGTATTTTGAATGTTTGTCATATTAAATCGGGTCATATGCTGTTTCAAACCAATTTTGAGGAAAACTTGATGTGTAAACTCATTTTACCTTCAAAACAAAACTAAAAATTGAAACCATCATGTGAAACACTTATGATTTTATGCAAAATCTAAATTGTGAACATCATAACCAACAACTTTTGATTCAAAGTTATAAGCCAAGGCTTTATTTTTTCATTCCAAAATCATTAGTTTATCACCTCCTAGAATTAAATTTACATTTCTAGAGCATCTTTCTATCCCTTTTCCAGTAAAATCCATTAGTTTTTCTAGGAGATTCAAAGGGGAACCAGCCCATAATCTAGAGGTTTATCCTCATAGTAGGTCACCCACAACCTGAGTTTGATCCCATGTTGCACAAGATTGCTATGTTTCACACTTAGCTAAAGGGTGCAATCCTTCATGACAACACTTAGCATGATCAATCCATTTATCATAAAGGAATAATCTAATATTGTTGACAATGGAGTAAGGGTTAGCATTATGTGGGTGAGGTAAAAGTAGGTTTGAATTTAATTTATGCATTCATTTCTTGTTTACTTTGATTTGATTATACCTAATTACTTCATTGGTAGTGGGTTTAATTTGATCAATTGTGTCCAATTTTGTGATTTGATCTAACCTTCTTACTATTTCCCCTTTTTTATTGATCTTTACATTATCCCCATTCACATTTTGGCATGCTCGGTGGGATTCACATCCCTAATTTGATGTCCAGATGAGTTTTGTTGAAGCTATAGGCTACACCAATGTAACTAAAGTTAGATTGATTCCTTTCATGTTGGATATTCCATCATTCACACCAGTACGGGTTGTCTGATTGCTTATTTTGTTTGGTTTTTTATGAATTTGTTTGTATAATTTGTTATTTGGTTGATCCTATGAGTGTTATTTTAGAGCACATAGTTACCAATATTCAACCTATATATTTGTAGATCACATTGGCATAGATAATGAGAAAATATTATTATTGATTTTCTTCGATATGGTATTAGAGCCGTGAGAATATCATGGGC
Organism: Sequoia sempervirens; assembly: GCA_007258455.2. Classification (NCBI taxonomy): domain Eukaryota; kingdom Viridiplantae; phylum Streptophyta; class Pinopsida; order Cupressales; family Cupressaceae; genus Sequoia; species Sequoia sempervirens. Next base: position 54,620,006 of record VDFB02256132.1, on the reverse strand, counting down.
ATGATTTTTATTTTGTATTTTGTGATTTTTGTTATGCCTCTTGTGTTTCACATATCTTTCCTCCACTCATATGAACGTTTTGGATTATGGATTTTAAAATATTATTTTGGAGAAAATATTGGCTTGAATCATGGCTTTATTTTCTCCATTTATCTAATCTATTTTCTAAGAGGTCGATGTTTGAGACTTGAGTCAATAGATAGAGTATATTTATAATATCAAATGACAAGTAACTTCAAAATCTAAGCTATTTTTATTTCCAACGAAGCCGATAGAAAATTTTGAGTATGTTGACTCGAGATGATTTGAAGGATTGAATGTTGATGGGAGATCATTTTCACCAATCAAAGAGCTGCCAAAGATAAATTTTTATCTACCACAAGGTATATGTAGATTGTTGGAGATAGTTGATGCAAGAAGAGGAAATCATAGATCAGAAAGTATACAAGCTATCACTGTCAAACAAAGTTATCCAGTGATTATGTTGGCCCCTGAGTCTACTCCATAGGAGGATCTCAATAAATAGTATATTTTCATAAAGATTTCATGTTTGATTATAGATTTCAGAATCCCACTATACAAGGAATGCTTCTTTGAATTCAAATAACATGTGTAGAGGCCAAATCCAAAGGCTGGACTTAACATGAGTGGTTGAAAGGTAAAAGAAAATTTCATTTCATGTATTTGGAGAGCATGGATCATTCTACTGTGAATGATTCATTTCTTCCATATGCCTTTAATATTACACAAGCCTCTATTTGTTGTAAAAATAACAAAAGGAAATATTGGTCTCTCTGAAGCACAATTGAGTGCACATTCTAGATAATAGTTTGGCTAGCATTTTATTTTTATTTTCTATTGTTGAAATCTATAGAGGTTTGAGTAAATAAAAGAGTAATATCTCAGAGACTAGGATTTTTCTTATGCCTCGAATGCCCTCTCCATCACAAATAAAATACCTAGAACAACATGAGCAATGACCAATTTCATCCTATAAGGACGTCCCAAAAATGTTCATCTCCAATCGCCTCTTCTCTATTGCAGATAAGGACCTGACCAAAAATGACTACCATTGCTTCCATTTTTCAAATTCATGATTCTCAACAAATCAAATGTTTGAATTATGACTGTGAGGCTCTTTAGCATCAATTTAACAAATTGCATTTCTAGTCAATTATGTGATTTAGATAGCAACTTGTGCTAGAAAAGTTAGATATATGAGTTTGTTTAGATATGTGAATTGTTTCAATTGTGGCATATTATGTCAAGATCCAAATAGGTCAATCAATAAGATAGTGTTGAACAGGACAACTAAGAGGGGGGTGAATTAGTTGTCACATATTTAATCTTTTAATTCAATCACCAAAACTAATTCTTAACACTGCTTAAATGATTAATCATCAAATGCTAAAGAAGAAACTTAAATCCGACATATAAAAATAATAACATCATATTTACTTGGAAAAACCATGGTGAGGATTAACTCACACTATAGAGAATATCAAAACTGATTACAAGAGGCCCATTGTCTAAGAAACAAGGCTCACTTCCAAAACAAGGACCCATTTTCCAATAGGGCTATCAGCCCAAAGGGATCACTACCATAGAGATACAAAGAAGACAAAGAAGACTTCTTATAGAAAGAAGACAATCTCAATGCAACAAAGGATTCCACCATAATCACTCGTAGAAATGCATGAATGATAGAGTTCACCTTATGATCACTACATTCAAAAACTCAACATTTAGGCTTCACATTGATCTACCACACTCACATCATGCACACTCACTAGATAGCATCAATGTTGCATCTATCTACTCTTTTTCTTTTCATTTATCTCTCTTCTTTGCTCTTGTATATTTCTCACCAATAACTCATCCTATATTTATTCTATCTTCAACTTTGAAATATATCCAAAGTTGGCCATCCAAATTCAAATTCAAATTAGGTCATTATCAAAATATCCTAGAGTAGAATTAGAATGAGGTCAACCCAAACACATGCTTCATCAGGACCCAAATAGATCCAACATGCTTCATCAACTTTGAAAGTAGTGTTCAACAAAAGGTCAACCAAACCAATGTAAAACACATAGAACCATTAAGCACAAACTTTCCATATTTTGAAATTATCTTCAACACAATCAAGGAAACTCAACTCTAGAACTACAATTCATAAGACTTCATCAAAGAGAAATCCAGACCAACAAAATTTCTCTCGAACCTCAACTAAAAACACAAAAAACCACAAACCACAATTGGTGAACATAACTTGCATTGTACAATGAATCAACAGCTAAAAATCTGGACATAGCATCTTCCAACAACCATGATCAGCATATCTAAACCACACAAACATAGGAGCAAATCTAGAGCAAAACCCAGAGCAACCACTCAACATATTCACCGGGCATAGTAGAACAAAAGGATGGGTTCAGCGGGAGGAGGGAGTAGAAAACAAAGGATGGGTTCATCGGCCTTTGAGAAGAGGAGCGAACGAGGCTTGAACTATTATACTTCCTTTCGGGCTTTCATTACGAACTAAAGATTCTACTTATAGCTTGATTATAATTGAGCTTTGAGCATTGCAACTTCTCGAGAGATTGCAACTTTTCTGCAGAGAGGTTCATCAGGAAAGAAAGAATGTTTAACCTTCTACACCACCTTCATGTTAGGCCAGCACTAATTGTATTGCTCTCCTCAACAACTAGTAGGGGGCCGGTCATCAATTAATTTACTGCTATAAGGGAGTGCAGGAGGGAGGGAGAGGTATTATTAAGCACCAAATAGCCTCTCAAGGAATTGTATTACCACGTTCAATAGCCTCTCAAGGAATGGTATTACATTAGTAGATTAGCTAGTTGCGGGGATTATAGTTAGCACACCCTTCCACTTAGAATAGTAGGGGCCTCCCCTTCATTACAATTTTCTTAATATCCTCGACATATACAACCAACAATCTATATTCATGACACTAATGAAAACAAAAATTAGTTGATAATCAATTGACCAGTTGACATCAATGACAACACCTTCAATCTTTCCATTCTTGCAACAATCTTCCCCATTGTCATTGATGGCAACACATGATATGAAAAACCATCAAAGAGACCATACTAGCTCTAAATACACTTCTCAAGATTTGTCTTTTTGTTTCTCCCCCTTAGTAGATAATCTCTTGTATTCTTCATATTTTTCTTCACATGCTTCCTCTCATTTTTCTTTTCTCTTTTTTTTCACATTCTTCCTCTCCACCTTTGACATCAATGGAAAAGGAAAAATATATTTTACATTGATTTCCCCTTTGACATGAAAAACAAAATACTTGCAATGACAACACCTGACACTACCTTCTCACTTTGAGAGGTAGCCACCAAAACATTAGTCCAAAAGAAAGATAGATCCATAGATCCATCATACTGATGCATCTCCATATGCCTCTAGTTCAAGAAAGGAGGGGAAATTACCCCTAACCTCTCCCGAAGATACTCAAAAGTATCTTTAGAAAGAGCCTTCTTGAAAATATCATCCACCTAATCCTTCATCAAAACATATGAAAGCTTTACTTCATTCTCCATGACCTTTTCTCTCAAGAAATGATATTTGATAGATATATGCTTCATCCTCAAGTGCATCACATGACTCTTCAAAATGTTAATTGCACTTGTATTATCACAAAAAATAATATAGGATCATCATACACCATTGTGATATCTTTCAATGTTTGTTGCATCCATACAACTTGTGTACAAAAAGATGCAGCAACAATATGCTCAGCTTCAGCAGTAGACAAGGAGACTGAATCTTGCTTTTTACTCAACCATGCAACTAATTTTCATCCAAGAAAGAATGCACCACCACTTGTACTCTTTTTATCATCTACACATCCAGTCCAATTTGCATCTGTATAAGCAGTAAGTGTAAAGTCAGTATCTTTAGGATACCATAATCCATAATCCATACTTCCATTCAAATATCTAAAAATTATTTTAATAGAAGCAACATGTGTTTCCTTAGGATCTTCTTCAAATCTAGCCTCAATACAGACAACATGCATAATATCTAGTCTAGTAGCAGTCAAATATAATAGTCCACCAATCATAGATCTATACTTGCTTAATCAGCCTTAGGTGAATCATCATCTTTACCCAATTTTTAACCAATCACCATAGGAGTACATACCAGTTTTGAACCATCCATCCCAAACTTCTTCAACGTCTCTCTCACATACTTATACTATGAAATAAAAATTCCTTTCTCTATTTGATTAATTTGTAGCCCAAGAAATAAATTCATCACATAGACATTTCAAATTATTTCTACATCTCTTTCGCAAAAATCTTGCACATATTTTATTTGCTCCAAAGATAATTTCATCAACATACACTCAAGATTTTGTCATTTACAATCTTAAAATAAAGATTACTATTTTTCGTACCTTTGTTGAAACCTTGCTAAATCAAGTACCTATCCAACCTTGTATACCAAGCTCTAGGAGCTTGATTAAATCCATATAAAGCTTTCTCCAATTTGCACACCATATCCGGTTGCTATGTCAACTAAAATCCTTTCGGTTGTTCCATGTAGACTTCTTCTTCTAGCTTACCATTCAAAAATGTTGACTTTACATCCATCTGATGGACCTTAAAATCTTAATGAGCAGCAAATGCTAAGAACATCCTTATAGCTTCCATTCTTACCACTGGAGCAAAATTTTCCTAAAAATATATGCCTTCTACTTGTGAGTAACCTTTACACACAAGCCTTGCTTTTTTTCTAACCACTTCTCCATTCTCATTCAACTTATTTCTAAATACCCACTTCGATCAAATAATTTTTTTATTTGTCTATCTTGGGACCAATTCCCAACTTTGATTCTTCTCAATTTGCATAAGTTCTTCTTTCATGGCTTCCATCCAATGTTCATCTTTATAAGCTTCACTTACACTCTTTATTTCAATCTCAAAAAGTAAACATAGATTCACTTTTGCAGCAACTTTGCTTCTAGTTAATACACCTTTTGTCGTGTCACCAATAATCTGACTTTCTAAATGATTCTTCTGTACATATCTAGGTGTCTTAGGTGGCACCACCAAAGCTTCTTCTTCTCTTTCATTCTTTTCATCCTTCTTCTCTTGCTCATCCTTTTCCTATTCTTCAATCTCTTCTATTCTTACATAATCAGTTTCATCAGATACATATCCATCAATGTCAACAAAATTCCTCATTGTCTCATCAACCTTAACATTTTCACTCTCTACAATTTTTCTCAGTCTTTTATTGAAACTGTGATACCGAAATGTCTAACCCTTTCTAAGCAAATAAAATACAATGGAAAAACATAAGGAAACACCTCAAGATTAGCCTAAGGAATTTGTAAAAGCAAAGAGGAAAGTGTTAAATGAAGACAAATAGATATACCTCCCTTTTCGCAGCTGAAACTCCTTGGTTGGCCCTTGATTTGGATTGATTTGTATGCTCCTTGATGGCTCTTGATATGGCTAAATGCAATACTTGACTATATGCTTGGATGCAAATCCAAATGGATGAAATTGATGGCTATATGAGTTAATAAAATGGTAGTATTTTGTTGCAAAATGGCTAAGTGTTGCAAATGCCTTAGAGGATGGGGTATTTATAGAGAAACTTGAATTCTCTAGAGAATTTAATGGTTGGGATTTATCCAACAAAGCCAAGATGAAGGGCTAAGGTGAGTTGAGGACTTACAAGCCCTCACATCTTGACATGTGGATTGTGAGAGGGCTAAGGATGAGATGATGTGTAGGTGATGTGGAAGAGAGGTACATGATGTGGAGGAAGGACAAGTACCTTCCAAGTACCTTGGGGAGTGAGAAGATTTCTTTAAAAAGGAACTTCTTATCCCCAAGTGGGAGTGAAAATGAAACTTAAAGAATTTTGGAATTTCTCAAAAATCTCCATGGGAAAAGAGAAAGAGGTTGGAGAAATAAATGTGTATTAAAAATTCACATTCATAGGAGAATCTAATGGATAAGAGAGGGTCTCCAAAAAGGTGGGAATTGGTCACATGTGCATGAGGTGATATGTCAAACATTCTAGAAACCTTGGAAAGACAAAATGTGAATTAAAAATTCACATGGGGAAGAGAGAGACATAGGATGAATAAATGAGAATTAAAAATTCTCATGGGAAAGAGGGTCAATGACCAAAAAGGAAAAATGGAAAGATTGACTAAAAAGTGGTGCTAAAAGTGGTTAATGACTTTGATTAAAGTTGTGCAAATACTTGATTATGATAATTAATGGAAGATTAGAGACAAGTGGCAAATGTAGGAGGATGTGACATTAATCCTTGATTAAGAGGATGCACACCCTAAATATGAATTAATTAAATTAATTCAAATTAGAGATGGATTATGGAGGATGTGACAAGGAGGGAGAAAAGAAGAATTTTAAATTGATTTTAATTCAAAAGATTAGAATGACTAAATTAAATAAATTGGTGTATTTATTTAATTTAGAGAGGAGAAAAGCACCAAATAAAGTGTTTAATTATTAAATTAAATACTTTAAGAGTCTTATGTGGGAAGTGTGATATTAATTAAATAAATTAATATTGACAGAATTGATGAATAAAGAGGTAAATTTGATCATATGGGAGTGATCAAATTTGGGTGTCTACAGAAACATTTGTATGCCTTGCTATTAGTAGAATATCCAAGAAAAATTCCTTCATCACTTCTTGCCTCAAAATTTCCCAAATTTTCTTCATCTCTTCTAATATAACACTTTCTTCCAAATACTTTGAAATATTTAACAGTAGGAACCATAGCTCATAGGGAGTCTTTGTAATATTTTCATAAACTTGATTAAATACATAAACAACAATATGAATAGATTTTTTCTAGTAAAATTTTGATAAAACAACCTCAGTAATCATTGATCTAGCAGCCTCTTGAACCTTTCTATTTTTCTTTTCAACAACTCCATTCTATTGAGGAGCTCTCGAGGAAGATAATTATCTCTTTATTCCATGCACTTCATAAAAACATATTAGACTCATGGGAGGTGAATTCTCCACCTTTTTCAGACCTTAAGCATTTTACCTTCAAGTTTACTTATTTTCAATCATAGCTTTGAATTTCTTGAATCTATCTAATGCATATGATTTCTCTCTAAGAAATGTAACCCATATAAATCTAGAATAATCATCAATTAAAAGCATAAAGTACCCTCCACCAAGCAAACTTCTCACTCTTGTAGGACCATAGAGATTTGTATGAGCTAAATGTAGTATGGTAGTAGAATGTTCCTTTGATCTGTAATGATTTCTTGATTGCTTTCCAAACTGACAATTCTTGTACATAGCATTAATAGGATTTTTAATTATTGGTAAATATCTCATGACCTGAAAAACACTAATCATCGCCAAGTTATCAAAATTCATGTGACAAATTCTCCTATGTCATAACCAACTATCATTAATCTAAGTCATAAAGCATTTTCCATTAGCACCCTTAAGTTGATAGATATTTCCTTCAAATTATTTTCCTGTAACAATCAATGTTCTAGATCCTTTCTAGATCTCACATCTTTCATCCTTGAACAAAAGATCATATCCCTTACTATACATCTAACCAACACTCAAGAGATTATGCCTTAAACCCTTAACATAGTAGACATCATCAGTATGATGCTTTCCATCAAAACTTATTGAACCTATCCCACAGATTTTAGCACTAGTATCTTCTCCAAACATAACCAAGCCTCCATCATATTTTTCAAGCTTAACAAACTTAATTTTATCTCCAGTCATGTGATGTGAACAACCACTATCAACTACCCAATAATTCCTTTATTGTTTAGCATGTAGGGTAGAGATAACCATACCTTCAATTTTCTCCTTCACTAGACGACTTTCCTTTACCTTTTTTTTAGAATTAGTAGAAATAGGTTCATCCTTAATCGCCAAGAACAAGCATTCATTATTATCAAGATTTTCATACTCAGAATCTTCATCAAATATACTAACATTCTCATTCACATAGTATGCTTTGTTAATCTTCTTTCCTTTCTTTTATTTATCATATATTTGTTTATTCTTTTTAGCTCTTTTTGGACATTTTCCATCATAATGATCTATTTCTCCACAACTAAAGAACTTAAAGGGTAACTTCCCTTCATACTTTCTAGAGCCTTTCCTCATCCTTCTTACAAAGTTAGCTTCTATTTCATCAAAGTTTACTTCATCTAGATCTTTAGCTTTGTATCCTTAAAATCGGTCTCTGATTTGCATCCATTCCTTAGATTTTGCTTCCTCATCTCATAAGATGTCAAAAATCCCAACAACATATATTTAGTGCAGGACTTATAATCTATACTATGTTCAATAGCACACACTTTCTCACTGTAAGCATTAGGAAGAGTTCTTAGAATCTTCTTTACAATCGTGGTTTCATCTATAGTAGCACCAAGTCCTCGCATTCTAGTCACTATCTAATCTAATCTCTGTACATAAGCTTAACATTCTCATCTTGAGACATAAGTAGAAGCTCAAATTGTGTCTCCAAATTCTATAATTTTTCCTCTTTAACTCTTTCATCACCTTCATGCACTCTTTCCAAAGCATCCCAAACTTCCTTAGTAGTCTTCAAATTATGAACCTTAATCAACTTGAAATGTACTAGACTATTCTTCAAGATGTACTTCACCTTATTGTTTACTTCATTTACTTTGATCTCATCAGGAGTGCCCAAACCATTAGCAAGAGGATTGTAAGGATTCTTGTAAGCTTTCTCCACATCATATCCATAATACTCCAGATATTCTTCCATCAATATTTTCCAGATAGCATAATTAGTTCCATCAAACCTTGGATAATCATAAATCATTTTGTCAGCCATCTCAAACCTTCCTCAAGCGGTTAAGCTCTTCACCAAGGAACTAAGCTTTGATACCAATTGTTGAAGAGGACAACTGAGAGGGGGGATGAACCAGTTTTCATAGATTTAATCTTTTAATTCAATCACTAGAACTAATTCTTAACACTGCTTAAATGATTAATCATCAAATGCTAAAACAAAAGCTTAAATCCAACACATAAACACAATAACACCAGATTTACGTGGAAAACCCAATGAGGGAAAAACCATAGTGAGGATTAACTTACAATATAGAGAATATCAAAACATATTACAAGAGGCTCTTTTCTTGAGAAATAAGGCTCACTGCAAAAACAAGGACTCACCGTCCAACAGGGCTATCAACCTAGAGGTCTCACTACCACAGAGATACAAAGAAGACAAAGAATACTTGTTACAGAGAGAAGACAATCTCAATAAAACAAATGATTCCACCACAATCACTCACTGACATGCATGAATGATAGAGTTCACCTTTTGCTCACTGCATCTAGAAACTCGACATTTAGGCTTCACACTAATCTACCACACTCACATCACACATTCTCACTAGATAGCATCAATGTCACATCTATCTCTCTTTTTCTTTTCACTTATCTCTCTTCTTCACTCTTGTATATTTTTCACCACTAACTCATCTTGTATTTATACTATATTCAACTTTGAAACATATCCAAATTCGGCCATCCAGATTCAAATTCAAATTAGGTTGGTGCCAAAACATCCAAGGGTAGAATTAGAATGAGGGTGACCCAAACACACGCTTCATCAGGACCCAAATAGATCCAACACACTTCATCAACTTCGAAAGTAGTGTTCAACACAAGGTCAACCAAACTAGTGTAAAACACATAAAACCATTAAACATGAACCTTCTAGATGTCAAAATTATCTTCAACACAATCAAGGAAACTCAAATCTAGAACCACAAGTCATAAGATTTCATCAAAGAGAAATCCAAGACAAAAATATTTCTCTTAGGCCTCAACTAGAAACACAGAAAACCACAATTCACAACCGATGAGCATAACTTGCATTGGACAATGAATCAATAGCTAAAAATTTGGACATAGCATCTTCCAACAACCATGATCAACATATATAAACCTCACAAACATGGGATAAAATATGGAGCAAAACTGAAAGCAACCACTCAACATATCTTCATTACAATTTTCTCAATATCCTCGACATATACAGCCAACAACCTATATCCATGAAACTAATGACAACAACAACAATCAGCTGATAACCTATTGACCAGTTGACATGAATGAAAATACCTTTAATATTTCCATTCTTGCCACAAATAGTCTAACTTGAATGAAAACAAGTTAGGTTTAGTAGTAAAATGATGTCATGTGTTTCAAGAAAGGGGGTTTCGTTCTTTTTATTAGCTCAGTTATGTTTAATTTTGGTGTCTTTCCTATATTATCCTCTCCTTTGTGGAATTTTTCTGATCTGAGTGATGAGAAATAGGACAAGAAAACACCATATTTTTCTAACACAATGGCAGCCAGTTCTCTAAAATTTCTTCTTCCAAATTCCCATTTGTTATGTGGGAAAAATTATTCTACCTAGAAGAAAAAACTTAAAACTCAACTTGAGTTTGAAGGAAGTTTGGAATGTGGTCAATGGCACCACAACATGACATCCAAGTGATGTTGATGAGCAGAATAAATTTGGTCAAGATGACAAAAAGGCCAAATTGATCATCATGTTCAGTGTTTTTGATGAAGTTCAACCTTTCATATGAGACTTATCTACAAAAAAAGATGCTTGGGAAAGCTACAGATGGTGTATGAGGTGAAGAATCATAATCAAATCTTGAATTTGTAGAGTCAACTACACAACCTAAAGATGAAGAATGGAGAATAGTTAGAATCCTTCCTCAAAAGGATTGTTGAGTTGAGAGCTTCACTCCAAGCATTGAGAACAACTTCAGTTGTATGATGTAACCTATGAGCTTTAGTTGTTGATAATTTTGAAACATTTAATGTTTAGGAAGCACTAGAATCAAAGCCTCAGAAGGAGACTATGGATGTAAAGTATCAATCCCTCATGAAAAAAAAACTTGGGAGCTTGTTGATCTACCACCTGGTAAGAAAGTAATTAGATGTAAATGGATTTTCAAAACTTAGTATAAGGAAGATGGTAGTATAGATATTTATGTAAGGCTAGAATTGTAGCTAAAGGTTATACCTAGAAAGAATAGATAGACTATGAAGAAACATTTTCTCCAACAACAAAGTTTAAAACCATCAAAATGATTTTTTGCTTTAGCTGCAAAAATTGGATGGAAATTGTATCAAATGGATGTAAAAAGTGCATTTCTTAATGGAGACCTTAAGGAGGAGGTCTATATGACTCAACCATAGGGATACATTGCACCTAGTAAAGAAGAAAAGGCAAGCAAACTTTTAAATTCCCTATATGGTCTCAAACAAGCTCCAAGAGCTTAATATATTAAAATTGATGAACATTTGTTAAAACATGGTCTTACTATCCATCCATATGATCCAAATATCTACCTCAAGGAACAAGGGGGGATATTATGATTATTAATGTATATGTTGATGACCTAGTTATCACAGGAAACTCAAAAGCAATGGTTGAGACATCCAAGACTGATCTCAAGAAGGAATTTTATATGTCAAATCTCAAGATCCTATATTATTGTCTTGGCTTAGAGGTATGGCAAACTAATAACCATATTTTTTGTATCTCAAAGAAAATTTTCCAAGACATTGCTTGAGAAATTCAGAATGATGGATTCCAAAACCATTTTATACCTATGGAATCAGGATTACATTTTTTTTTTGATCCATCTCCTCAGGTGAATGCAACTCTCTATTGAAAAATGATTGGAGGTTTTATTTACCTAACTTACACTAGACCATATATTAGTTTTGTTGTTAATTATCTCTCAATATTCATGCAAGAACCAAATATGTGTCATTGGAAAGTAGAAAAATGAGTACTAAGGTATATCCAAGGTACTGTGAATCATGGTTTGGAATATAAAAGGAATGATCAGTTCTTCTTGACATGATATACAAATGCAAATTATGCAAGTTCTACTGATGATAGGAAATCCACATATGGATTTGTGTTTTTCTTAGGTTCAAGACCTATTTCTTGGGGAAGTAAGAAACAAGCTAGGTTTCTCGTTCCTCAATAGAAGTAGAATTTCATGTAGAAAGTGTAATAGTTTGTGAAGCAGTTTGGCTATGTCACATATTAGAAGGATCAAGTGTACCACAAAATCAGCCTACAATCCTCTATTGTGACAATCAAAGTGTTCTCAATCTTGTTCATAATCCAGTGTTTCATGAACAAACCAAGCATATTGAAGTTAATTGTCACTTCATACGAGAACATATTCAACAAAACAATATTTATCTTGAATTCTGCTCTACTCAAGAACAACATGTTGGTATATTCACCAAGCCTTTGGCATGTGTGAAGTTTGACACTTTTTAGGGTTTTCTTATTAGTAGTTTAAAACAATGATGTAATAAGGGGGAATGTTGGATATTGCATCATTCACATTGGTATGGGTTGTTTGATTGTTTATTTTGTTTCTTGTTGTGAATTTTTTTGTATAATTTTTTATTTGGTTGAACCCGTGAGTGTTATTTTAGAGCACACGGTTACCAATATTTAGCCTATATATTTGTAGATTGCATTGGCATTGATAATGAGAAAATATTATTATAATTTTTCTTAGATATTTGAAATATAGATAAACATCTTTGACAATATGAAGACACTTTTACAACATATAGTGATGCATTTTGAAACGTAAATAAGTGCATTTGATCTTTCTATTTTTAGAGGTCTATAGGTTTAGAGTGACACAATTGAAACCTATACAACACATTTGAAGAAAAGTGATGTTTTTGATAAATAAAATGACATAATTGATCTACACATTGGTGAAATTGAAGGTAAAGTGATGTATATGCAAGGTATATGGGTGTGTGCACCAATATGTGACACAAAAAGGATGTCACTTTTGCTTATTTACTTGAAATGACCATTTGAGGAATGCCAAATCTGGCACTCACCAAATATGAATGTTGAGTTTTTGGAATGCATTTTGTTGAAGTGTTTCTTTTGTCTTTGTCTTTATCTTTATCTTTCTCTACTAGTGAAACTATATATGTAAAATAAAAAATTAGCATTTACATATGGATTTTACTTTCTTATGCTTTAAGTTATATTTCATGTATATAGTTTTAGGATGTTTTTAAATGGTTTTAGATCTATTGGAGTTATAATGCAAATTCTAATTTTTGGAAGATCTTATAATTTTTACGCTTAGTCAAATTTTAGTAATTAGTATGTAAGATTTTAGTAATCAAGAGGTCAAATTTTAGTAATAAGTAATTTGTATCATCTCTCTCTCTAATTGTTCATCTCTTATGCTCTAGACCTCTCTCTCACACTATCTCCATCCCTGTATCTGACTCTCTCTCTCCCTTGAGCTTTAGAACTACCTATCTACCTGTCCATATCTCTCTCTATACATCTCCTTCCCTCTCTCTCTCTCTCTCTCTCTCAATCTCTCTTCCCTCTCTAGTTCTCTCTATCTCACTTCTCTCTCCCTCCCTCCCTCCTTCCCTCTCTACTTATCTCTATCTCACTTCTCTCTCTCTCCCTCCCTCCTTCCCTCTCTAATTTTCTCTATCACCCTCTCTTTCTCTATCTCTCTCTTCCTTCCACCCACCTTCTCTCTCTAATTATCTCTATATAACCTATCCCTCTATACCTCTTTCTCTCTCCCTCCCTCCCTCCTCCCTTCTCTAATTTTATCTATCACCCTCTCACCCTCTCTTTATCTCTCTCTCTTCTTTCCACCCACCTTCACTCTCTACTTCTCTCACACACACTATCTCCATCCTTGTATCTGACTCTCTCTCCCTTGATCTCAAGAACTACCTCTCTACCTATCCATATCTCTCTCTCTCCCTTCCCTCTCTAGTTCTCTCTATCTCACCTCTCCCTCCCTCCCTCCCTCCTTCCCTATTTAATTCTCTCTATCCCCCCCTCTCTCTCTCCTTCCCTCTCTACTTATCTCTATCTCACCTCTCTCTCTCCCTCCATCTTTCCCTCTCTAATTTTCTCTATCATCCTATATTTCTCTCTCTCTCTCTCTCTTCCTTCCACCCACCTTCAATCTCTAATTATCTTTGTATAACCTATCCCTCTATACCTCTTTCTCTCTCCCCCCATCCCTCGTTCTCAAATTTTCTCTATCACCCTCTCAGCCTCTCTTTATCTCTCTCTCTTCTTTCAACCCACCTTTTCTTTCTACTTCTCTCTATCTAGCCTATCCCTCTATACCTATCCCTCTATACAAAGAGAGATAGAGGAGGGAGGGTGGGAGTGAAAGAGAGGATGGAGGGTGGGAGAGAAAGAGATGATGGAGGGATAGTTGAAATATATGTAATTAGAGAGAGAGGTAGGTAGAGAGAGGGTGAGGAGATAGAGAGAGAGAGAGGGAGAAGGACGAGAGAGAGAGAAGTAGAGAGGTGGATAGATTAAGAAAGGTAAGGAGGGAGGTAGGGAGACAAAAAGTGGTATAGAGGGATAGGTTAGATAGAGAGAAATAGAGATTGAAGGTGGGTGGAAGGAAGAGAGATACAATGAGGGAGGGTGGGAGAGAGAGATGGGAGGGAGGGAGAGGCAAAGAGGGATAGTTGATATAGATCAAATTAGAGAGAGAGAGAGAGGTAGGTAGAGAGAGAGTGAAGAGAGATAGAGGGAGAGAGGTGATAGAGCTTGATGTGATAGAGAGAGTAGAGAGGGAAGGATGAAGGTGGAGATATTGAGAGAGGAAAGTGGGAAGGGAGGGAGAGAGAAATAGGTATAGAGGGATAGGTAGGTAGAGATAAGTAGAGATGGAATGAGAGATGAAGGGAGAGGTAGGGATGAAGAGAGAGGTGAGAGAGAGAAATATGTAGAGAGAGGGAGGAGGAGATAGGAATAAGTAGAGAGGAAAGAAGAGAGGGAGGGAGACGTAGGGAGGGAAGGAGAGAGAGGTGAGATAACGAGAGAGTAGAGAGAGAGGGAGAAGTGAGAGAGAGGTAAGGAGGAAGGTGGAGAGATTGAGAGAGGGAAGGTGGGAGGGAGGGAGAGAGAAATAGGTATAGAGCTATAGGTTAGAGAGAAGTAGAGAGAAAAGGTGGGTGGAAGGAAGAGAGATAGAGAGAGAGATAGAGAGAGAGATAAATATAGGGTGATAGAGAAAACTAGAGAGGGAAGGAGGGAGGGAGTGTTGGCAACACAAGGGCAGACAACTAATAGGGGGTGAATCAGTTGTCACTAAATTTCAAACTTATTCAACTTATTAACCTTATTCTCAGATCTAATCATTAATCATGAAAGCATAAATGAACAACACATCAGAATCACACATAATAGCAAGATTTTTATGTGGAAACCCTGTTAGGGGAAAAACCATGGTGGAGGTCAATCCACAAGATTATACCCTGTTAAAAGTATAAGGAATTATGAATGGGGAATGCGCATGCATTTAGGAACACTGCCTAGAGCTCACTGCTCAAATAAAAAATAGGCTTACTACCTAAAGGAAGACACATTGTCATATAGAAAGGTTCTGATTAAATCCATCGGACTTTGAACTAAGAAAAGTAGCATATGCTAATGCCTAGTTATAGTTCTAGTTAAGCACATGAACACTTCTTCACTCTTCTTCGCTCTTCTTCTCTCTCTGCTCTTCCTTCAAATTCGCACACATGACTCTTACACTTCACACACATATACACCTTCAAATGATGAAACAATCACTCTTATATATCTACAACAAGAAATTACATCACTATAAGTTAGCTCCAAAGAAATAATAAAATGAATATAAACAGTCAGCCCAAATCAATAAAGATTATTCATGTGAATCAACCAAGGCCAGCCACAACATAGTAAAGAATAAAAATAGCATCCTCAAACATGAACTAATTCAATTAATTACTCCTCAAAGATCCATAATATGCTTCAACACCTTGTCGGCCAAGAACATGAAAAACATGAACACATAAGAGAAAATATCGTAGCACGAGCACAACAATCAATGCGGACATGCAACACAGATAGAGCATGAACTAGAAACATCCACAAGCATCAAGAAACATTAGAGAAGCATCCACAACAACTGAACTTACAAGAATCACATGATCTTCATTTAGGAACACAAACTGAAGTAACAAAAAAACTATCAAAATACAAATCTTCATAATTCGATCAAATCTTCACACAGATCTCTGAAATTTGACATGGATAAACTAGATATACTCAACAAGAAACTCTTTATTCCACAACCACTGAACATCAATGTACTGATCACACTGATAGAAAGAACTTCACTT
The DNA here is from genome assembly GCA_007258455.2 of Sequoia sempervirens. NCBI lineage: Eukaryota > Viridiplantae > Streptophyta > Pinopsida > Cupressales > Cupressaceae > Sequoia > Sequoia sempervirens. The sequence goes on along the minus strand of VDFB02256132.1, from coordinate 54,603,716 downwards.
CACCACTGACAACTTGTAGCACTTCTTGTTACAATTTTCTCAATATCGTCAACATATATAGCTTCTAATGCAAGAATGCTAATAGTGTTGACATCAATGACAACCACATATTAGCAACACAACACAACATTAAACAATGTCCCCCTTTGGCATTGATGGAAACACATGATGCAAAAAATACCATCAACACAACTACACTTACTCCCCCTTAGGTTCTGACTCTTCTTTCCTCAACTCTTCTCCCCACAAAGATTTTTTACATTGCTCTTATCCCCCTTTGACATCAATGGCAAAGATTTCTTCTATACAAGCTCTGAACCACATATATGAATGCCTAAACTTTTGAACATCTGACTATTCCTCCCGAGTAGCAGGCACCACAACATCAATCCGGATCCAAATATGATCATGAAATGCACATACTGATGCAAATAAATGCATCCTTAGTTCTAATTAGGAGGGGTAATCACCCCTAATTTCCCTCTGAGATACTCAAAAGTATCCTTAGGCAATGTCTTGGTAAATATGTCTACAATCTGCTCCTTAGTAAGTACATACTCCAATTTGACTTACTTTTCACTTACTTTCTCTCTCAAAAAGTGAAACTTGATAGATATATGCTTGGTCTTGGAATATAGCACTAGTTTCTTAGAAATGTTAATAGCACTTGATTTATCACAGAATGTAGCAATAGGCTCATCATACATGACTTTGATATCCTTCAACATCTATTTTATCCATATTACTTGAGTACAATTATTAGCAATAACAATGTATTATGCATCTATAGTAGATAAAGAAATAACATTCTATTTTTTGATTAACCATGAAATTAGCTTCTTTCCCAAGAAAAATGCTCCACCACTAGTACTTTTCCTGTCATTCACATCTCCTTCCCAATCAACATCAATAAAGGACCTCAAAGTAAGATCATCATCTTTAGGATACCATAAACAAAAATCAACTATCCCCATCAAGTATCTGAAAATCCTCTTCACAACAGTCACATGAGATTCTTTAGGATTAGCTTGAAATCTAACAACAATACATACATCATTCATGATATCAGGCCTAGTTTTAGTCAAATAACACAATCCACCAATCATTGATTTGTATCTAGTTTGATTTTCCTTTGAAGAATCATCATCAGTTGTCAACTTGCATCCAGTCGCCATAGGTGTACCAACTGGCTTTGAATCTTCCATACCAAATTTCTTCAACAATTCTTTCACATACTTGGACTAAGATATAAAGATCCCTTTATCTAACTAAGTAATTTGTAATCCCAAGAATAATTCCATCTCTCCAATCATTGACATCTCAAACTCATTCTACATCTCATTAGCAAACTTCATACACAAGCTATCATCTCCTCGAAATATGATATGATCAACAAAAACTTCCACAATCAAATCTTTATCATCATTCTTGAAATATAGATTACTATCAGTAGTACCTTTGTTAAATCCAAGCTTCACCAAGTACTTATCCAATCTGGCATACCATGCTCTAGGGGCTTGTTTGAGTCCATACAATGCTTTATTCAATTGGAAAACCATATATCCCTAATCAATCAACTAGAATCCATTAGGTTGTTCAACATACACTTCTTCTTCCAATTCGCCATTTAGAAAAGTAGACTTGACATCCATTTGATAAAATTTGTAGTCTTTGTAAGCAACATAAGCAAGAAAAAATCTCACAGCTTCAATTCTAGCAACAGGGGCAAATATTTCTTCAAAATCAATACCTTCCATCTGTGAATATCCCTTACATACTAGTCTTGCTTTGTTTCTAACCACTTCACCTTGTTCATTCAATTTTTTTATAAAGACCCATTTAGTTCCAATTACATTTTTATCCTTAGGTCTAGGAACAAGAATCCATGTATCATTCTTTTCAATTTGTTGTAGTTCCTCTTTCATTGCTTCAACCCAATGTTCATCTTTCCATGCTTCATTCACATTGTTAGGCTTAGTCTTTGAAATCAAACAATATTCTTCTGCAATCTTTCTCCTAGTATGGAAACCTTTGTTCATATCACCAATAATTTGATCTTCTGAATGATTTAACCTTACATACCTTGGAGTCTTAGAATATTCTTCAACTTCAAGCTCTTATGATCTCTATTCTATTCTTCCACTAGTTTCTCCTTCCTCTTGATCTTCTTGATTCACCAGAATTATTTGGACTTGACTTGAAGTCTGACCTTTGTTTGTATTGCCATTCTGATCATTAGAATCATATCCACATGTTATGGATAGTGTACCAAATTCTTCATCAACCTTAACACTTGCACTTTCAACCATTTTCTTCAATCTCTTATTGTAACACTGGTAGGCCTTACTTTTAGTAGCATAACCCATAAAGATTCCTTCATCACTCCTAGCATCAAACTTTCCTATATCTTCATCTCTTTTGATATAAAACTTGCTTCCAAAGATCTTGAAATATCTAACAGTAGGTTTTTGACTAGTCCATAGCTCAAAAGGACTCTTACCAGTATCACCTTTGATTTGTACCCGGTTAAGTGTACAAAGAAATACTCGCAGCTTCTCTCTAGTAGATATGAGGTACGTTTCCTTCCAACATCATGGTTCTAGCAGCATCTAGAATTATTTTTTTCTTACTTTCCACAACTCCATTTTACTAAGGGGTCCACGGTGCAGGTAACTGTCTCTTTATTCCATGCTCTTCACAAAAAGAATTAAACTCATTGGAAGTGAATTCAGCACCTCTATCTGATCTCAAACATTTAATCTTCAGACCTATCTCTGTCTCAACCATAGCCTTAAAGATCTTGAACTTTTTGAGAGCTTCAAATTTCTCCCTTAAGAAAGTATCCCACAACATCCTTGAATAGTCATCAATAAGCAACATTAAGTACCTGTATCCTTGTAAAATTCTAGTTCTATCAAGACCACACAAATCAGTATACACAAGATCCAACAATCCATTTGAATTTTGTTGTTTACTTCAAAAAGAAATTCTTGTTTTCTTTCCTAACTGACATTCTTTGCATATGTCATTAGTAGGTTTCATCAACTTAGGAATATCTCTCATAGCCTTAGTGGAACTTATCTTGACAATATTATCAAAGTTAACATGACACATTCTCCTATGCCACAACCAACTTTCATCAATTTAAGCAATGAAGCAACTTTTACTAGCAGCACTCAGGTGGGAAATATTACCTTTTTTTTTTGCACCTGATGCAATCACATTTCCAGAATTTCCCAATATTTTGCATTTACCATCCATGAACTGAAGATTGTATCCCTTATCAACCATCTATCCAACACTTAAAATATTATGCTTGAAACCTTCAACATACAAGACATTATCAGTATTATGCTTAGCATCAAGAGAAATGCATCCTCTTCCATGGATCACACCAACTGTATTATCACCAAATCTCACAACACCACCATCATACTTTTCCAAATTCACAAACTTACTTTTATCTCCTGTCATATGATGAGAACAACCACTGTCAATTACCCATTCATCTTTCTCTTCAACTCGAGTAGCTAGTTCTTTCTCCACATTTGTACAACTAGCAGATTCAGTAGACACAAGATTATTTTCCTTGATAGCAATAAACACAAATTCATCTTCACTTGCATTTCCTTTGTCAAATCCATCATCTGTCACACCTTCATCAGTAGCATAGTAACACTTCTTTTGGAATTTAGGCTTGTTAAATATTGGCTTGGAAACTCTCTCAGGACACCTTGATGCAAAATGACCTATCTTATTGCAAGAGAAACATTTAATAGGCAACTTTCCTTTATACTTACCTTGTCCTTTGGCTTCTCTTTTCACAATCAATGCTTCAAGTTCTTCAAGCTCTCTTTCTTCTTCATCAAGCTATCTCATTTCATCCTCATACTTGAATTTCTTTCTAGATGAACTTTCACCTAGATCATATCTTTGTCTATCCCTTTCAAAAGTAGTGGCCTTGAATGCAGAATCAACCTTAGGAAGTGCATCTCCAAATTCATTCAACTCAAAAGCAGTAAGCTTACCAATCAACATATCTCTGGTAACATTTGTTATAGTCTAGAGCTCTTCAATAGCACTAGCCTTGACTTTGTAAGAATCAGGCAAGGATCTAAGCACTTTAGCAACAATTTCTGATTCATCTATCTATCCACCAACACATCTAATACCACACACATGTACATTCACTCTTTGCATGAAAGTAGTAACATTTTCATCATCACCCATTTTCATTTTTTCATATTTCCCTTTCAGAATTAGTAGCTTAGCAATCTTCACATTAGCATCACCCTCATATAGGGTTTCCAACATTTTCTAGATCTCATAAGTAGTCTTTAGATCCATCACATTTTTCATCTTAGTATCAATCAAAGCACTCAACAATGCCTCCTTAGCCTTGATATTATACTCAACATCTCTGATCTCAGTAGAAGTAGTAGGACCATTATGTGGAATAACATATATATTTTTTGTAATGCTCGAGTAGGGTTCACCAATGCATCTCAGATGGCACTCCATTCGAGTCTTCCATAAAGAATAATTTGTTCCATCAAATCTAAGACTATCCTTCTTATAAGTTTCCATCCTAGATCACCTCAAGTTGTTAAACTTATTCCAAGGAACCACAAGCTCTAATACCAATTGCTAGCAGCATAAGGGTAGACAACTGAGAGGGGGGGAATCAGTTGTCACTGAATTTCACTTATTCAACTTATTAACCTTATTCTCATATTTTATCATTAATCATGAAAGCATAAATGAACAACACATAAGAATCACACATAGCACCAAGATTTTTATGTGGAAACCCTGTTAGGGGAAAAACCATGGTGGAGGTCAATCCACAAGATTATACCCTATTAAAATTATAAGGAATTATGAATGGAGAATGCACATGCATTCATGCACACTTCCTAGAGCTCACTCCTCAAATACAAAATAGGCTTACTGGGCAAAGGAAGACACACTATCTTACATAAAGGTTATGATTAAATCCATCAGACTTTGAATTGAGAAAACTAGCATTTGCTAATGCCTGGTTATAGTTTCGGTTAAGCACATGAACACTTCACTCTTTTTCACTCTTTGCTCTGCCTTTGAATGACCTAAACTTTATTTTCACATAGGACTCTTACACTTTGCACACACATACACCTTCAAATGATAAAACAATCACTCTTATATATCTGCAACAAGAAATTACATCGCTATAAGTTGGCTCCAAAGAAATAATAAAATGAATATAAACATTCAGCCCAAATCAATAAAGATAATTCATGTGAATCAACCAAGGTCGGCCACAACATAGTGAAGACTGAAAATAACATCCTCAAACATGAACCACTTCAATTAATTACTCCCCGAAGATCCACAATACGCTTCAACACCTTGTCGGCCAAGAAGATGAAAAACATGAATACGCAAGAGAAAATCTTGGATCACGAGCACACCAATCAATGTAGACATGCAATATAGATAGAGAATAAACTAGAAACATCCACAAGAATCATGAAACATCACAAAAGCATCTACAACAACTAAACTTACTGGAATCACATGATCTTCATTCAGGAACACAAACTGAAGTAACAAAAAAACTACCAGAATACAAATCTTCATAACTCGATCAAATCTTCACATGGATCTCTAAAACTTGACATGGATAAAATAGATATACTCAACAAGAAACTATTTAGTCCACAACCTCTGAACACCAATGTACTGATCACATTGACAAAAAGAACTTCACTTCAGCACTAACAACCTGTAGCACTTCTTGTTACAATTTTATCAATATCCTCGACATATACAACTTCTAATGCAACAATGCTAATAGTGTTGACATCAATGACAACCACATATCAGCAGCACAACACAACATCCAATAGGGAGAGAGAGAAAGAGGTATAGAGGGATAGGCTAGATAGAGAGAAGTAGAGAGTGAAGGTAGGTAGAAGGAAGAGAGAGAGAGAGAGAGAGAGAGAGAGGAGTGAGGGAAGGAGAGAGAGGGGGGAGATAGATAGAGAGAGAGAGAGAGAGAGAGAGAGATGGACAAGTAGAGAGGTAGTTCTTGAGCTCAAAGGAGAGAGATTTAGATAAATGGATGGAGATAGTGAGAGAGAGGTCTAGAGCATAATAACTAAACAATGAGTGAGATAGAGAGAGAGAGAGAGAAAGATGATACAACTTGCTGATTATTGAAATTTGGCCTCTTGATTACTAAAATTTGACATGCTGATTACTGAAATTTGACTAAGTCTAAAAAATTATAAGATCTTCTAAAAACTAGAATTTACATTATAACCCCAAGAGATCTAAAACCACTCTCAAACATCCTAAAATTGTATACATGCAATATAATGTAAAGTATAAGAAATGCTTAAATGTTTATTTCATGTATATAGTTTCACTGGCAGGGAATGACAAAGAGAAAGACAAACAAAAAAAGAAACACTTCAACAAAATGCATTCGAAAAACTTAGCGTTCACATTTGACAAGTTCCAAATTTGGTGCTTGCCAAATGACACATTTTATTTGTCACTTGCCAAATTGAATGCATTGGGAAATACCAATCCAAAGGGTTGGATTTTACCTTGGGCATCCAACCCAAATGGTTGGATGACCAATTCATGCCAAGGATGTGATTTTCTAAAAGGGTAACAAAATTTCACACATTTTTGGTCGTGCTCCCCATCAGGTTTGCACATGTTTCAATGTAAATTTATAAAAATACTGTGAAGGTGTTAGGCTCTCTATTAGTTATCTAACCATATAATTATTTTTACATTCTGATTATGTTAAGGTTATCATCTATAACTTCTCTTGTTAGTGCCTTCTTTTTTGTTAAAAACCAACATGTTCTAGTTTGGATATAGATTTTTACTCGTTCAACGAATTTTGAAACAAATTACATTTTTAGAAACTAGACTTCATTCTACACGTAATGAAAATAAATGATTTTTGATTAGTTTCCAAAAAAATAGGGGGGAGCATGCTCAAATTTAGCTTTTCAGGATGTGTCCACTTCGAAAATTAGTAAAATATTATATATTCATTAAAAAAATCACTAAAAAAAATGGCATAAACTACATGGTGTTAGCTAATTTCTCACCCTACTGATTTTTGAAATTCTAAAAAAAGGTTAAGTTTTTTGGGGGGCCACAACAAACACTATGCTATTTTTTTATCAAAAAAGGACCACTTTGTGTGGCCCCCATTTTTCAAACCCTTCATCATGATTATTTAAAAAAAAGTAGTAGTTTAGAAAGTAGATTCAGAACACTAAAACTCTTGTTCTTGTTGCATCTTCAAATTTTGAGTGTAACTATCTTCATTTTCTCTTGAACATCAGACTTTGTTGATTTCAAAAAAACATAGCATATTAAGAGCCATTTTTGTGTCACAACTCTGTGCACATACCCTAGACTTACTCTTTTGTCTAGTCATAGGATGCTTTTTGTATTAATAATAAGATAATGATTCATAGGTACATCATATTGAGCATTTTTAGCTTACATTGAGACCATACTTAGCAAAATTTACAATTCAAGTTCGATCAATTTTTTTTACATATATATAGAGTTTAGTTAATATTATATTTTCTTATGTATTGAAATACTATAATATCATATAGATCCCATCACTAGCAATAGCACCCACTGCTAACTCTTGCAGCCCTTGCTGCATTCTTCAAAATATCCAACATTTGCATCATTGTCATCAAGTTGTGCCATGGAGATATCTTCAAAAATAGGAGGGGCAACAACATTGTTAAACACCCTTTGGAACTCCCTTAACACCTTGAGAAATATCTCTAGTCCTCCTGGTTGTGGTGCCAAGTGTTCCCATACTTCACTTCTAATTTTTTTACCATCACAACCCCATCTATGATTAGTCTCATAAACTTGTCCATTGAGATTTTCATCATCAATTTTACCTGCAACACAATAGAGAGAAAGGTGAGTCTTTTATTAGACTCAGTAAGCCCCTTTCTTCTACCTTGAAACTTCTCATTCCTTGCCCTCCAATTATGTGAAAGAATTTTAGTAGTGAGACAATCCCATAAAACCTAAAAAAAATTGCTTAACTTTCTAGAAGTAAACAAGATCTCATACCAATTCACTTTCCATTATCATTCCAAATTACAATTTCATTAAAAAATATATTACAAAACTCTTTAGCATACAGACAGTCAAAGAAAATATGCATAATTATTTCTAGTGTCCTACAAATGCTCCATAAATCCAAATCAGTATGGTTAATTTTAAAAGGAATTTTATGTAACAAGAGTTGCCATTTGAAAAAGGCCTTCTTAGGCTCATTTATTATGCCACACATAAGAGAATTTTTTTTTCCATTTTTTGTCAAGGAGGTTCATGCCCCAACAATTATTGACATGTTCCCTAATAGAAATATCACTAGTTAGCATTTTATAAATAACTTTAGCTTTAATCCCAACCAACGAAGTGCCATCACCCTAGATTAATTCATTAATAATATTAATATTTACATCAGAATTCCAAGGAAAGTTAGCATCTTTACAAGCTTCAACAATAGTATTATAAGCTCTACTATTACCAATATTTAGATTAAATTCAACAATCAAATTGTCCCAATTTTTGATTTTCCCATTTTCTGGGATATTATGGTAGGTTTGGATACCACATTGATTCCACTTTTTGGTAGAGCACCCCTGTAATAGGGCAAGAGGTTTTCCATTATCTTCCAAGCTCCACTAGAGAGAAAAATAGGATTGACAATTCAAGTTATTGCTAATGTGCACATTACAGCTTTTGAACTCAACTTTATGATTCACCAACTCCCATGCCTTCCATAGGATTTTTCTTTCTTAGGGGAAGCAAGTTGGATGTTGTTCATTACCAAGACTTTCCATAGTTCCTCGCCATCCATGGCCTTTGCAATCCATTTGGAAATAGAGTAATGCCTTGAGTCCTTAGGTCCTTGAGCCCAACACCACCATTCATCTTATCAAGACAACATCAAATCCATTTTACCGAGTGCTTCTTTTTCTTACCTTTTCCATCTGACCAAAGAAAGTTCTTGATTCTTTTTTGAATTTCATTCACCTAGTAGCTGCTAAAGAACCAAATAGATTCAAAGTAAATGTTGTAGGGTGACAAGAGTTTTTGGAATACTTTTATTTTACCAGTGAGGAACAGATACTATCTATTCCATCTTTCCAACTTCTTTTTCAATTTTTGAACTTATCCACAACCACATATCCTTTAGATTAAGGTTGATAGCAAATGGCATACCTAAGTACCTTTCTTGTTGGGTTCACCCCATTGAAACTCATATTTCTGAAGCCAGCTTGGTGGGGATTTAGTCCACCCTAGAAAACTTGACATGCCTATGGAGATTATCACTGTAGAGGCCTAACAGAATAAATTTAGCATCTCCATTAGGATTTCTAGGTTGCTTTCTTCCAATTCTATGAAGATGGTTGTCATCCACAAATTGGATATTTACTAATTCATTCTAATCTAGAAGTATGATTCCTTTAACCTTGGGGGAGATAGATTGGTCTCTTAATAGGTAGTGCAGTGCATCTGAGGCAATCATAAAGAGGGAAATGGCTAATTTGTATCCTTGTCTAATGGACCACATAAGGATAATTTCATTCAATAATGGTCCATTAACATTCACCTAAGCTACAACATCCTTCAATAATGTGTCAATTGCATTGCAGAATTCAATAGGGAAACTAAAGGCTTCCAAGGTTGTTCTTAGGAATGTCCCTTCCACCTCATTGTAAGATTTTTCAAAATCTAGCAGAAGCATAGTAGAATGCTGATTAGATTTCTTTGACCACTCCATTGCTTCCTAGCTTGTGATCAAGTTTTCCATAATGTATCTCCCTTTGAAAAATCTAGTTTGTGTACTGTTTATGAACTTAGGGAGGATATCAATAGTCTTAGTACCAAGAACTTTGCTAGTATCTTGTAGGAGACATTCAATAGCGTAATAGCTATCCAATTTTTTATTAGAGTCTTGTCTCCCCCTTTGGGGAGCAGCTTGATAATTCTCGTATTTATATTTTACCTAGGGTTCCCTTCTCCAAGGCCTCTCGGTACACCTGAAGAAGATCACCACTTTTCCAATCACGAAGGTTCTTACAAAATTCCACAAATAATCCATCACAACCAGGGGATTTGTCATTACTCATAGAATGTATGGATCTTATTATTTACCCCTTGGTTATGCTTGTTGCAAGCTTGGAAGCATCCTCCTAGCCTATTTTCTTTGGGATGATCCCCTTTATGCATTCTCTAGCTTTCCTACTACCTTCCTCAACTCCTTCAGAGGTAAATAGTTTCTTGTAGGAGGCATGAAACTATTGAAATGCACAAGACAATTGAGATGGGGGTTGTGAATCAATTGTATCAAACTATTTTACTTTTAACCTTAATCAATTTCACTTTAACTTGATCTGTTATTAAGTATGAGCATGAAATGTAAATAACATAAAGCAAACACCAGAAACACCAGATTTATGTGGAAAATGTAATAAGGGAAAAACCATGGTGAGGATTAGCTCACAATATAGTAATAATGCAAAAATGAATACAAAGGCTCACTGCCAGAGGGCCCACTACCCAGATACGAAGGCTAACTACCAAATACAGAAGCTCACTACTTACAATAGGACTCACTTTCTAGAAGGAGACTCACTACTTACAGAAAAGAAATGAAAAATAAAGGTCCACCACAAAAAGGTTCCACACACTCGCAGCTTAATCAGGAAATTGTAGACACCGACAACTCACTACTCTTAGGAATTTGACACATCAAAGTATTGTTGCCTTAATTCACTCTTACACACTCTACTTAATTGAACACTTCACTTGCTCACTTGTGTATCATTCACAACATCTAGACTTTTTTTAATACTAACTTCAATCCAAGGTCGGCTAAACCTTCTTCAATTTACAAATTCAAATTAGGTCGGCTACTCAACATTCCAGTAGTGGATAAGAATGAGAGAGGACCCATTACACATTTAATTAGGACCCAAACAACATCTTGAATCAATCACAAGCTTCCTTAATTTGATGCAAAACTTTATGTAACATGTAGACACTAGGTTAGCCAAACTTAATGAAAACACCAATGATCTTTGAGGTACACACATCTCCAACAAGATGATAACACATGGATCACTCAACACACTTCACCAATCATTTCAACATCTCTAAGAAACCTTTAGGTACATCCACACCAATTGCAACAAACTTCATCCATAGATCATACTTCAATAGTCCAATCCGGACCAACCAGCAACACATAGGAGCTTAGGAGCAAGCTGTCTGGAGCACCAAATCACAAGTACATTTGTTAGAACATAGAAAACATCAATATGAAACAACTCCTAGATCCACAAGATTTGAAAGAAAAACATCAAAAGAATGTGGAGCCAAAACATATCTCCTAGTCCTCAAATAGACAGTTCTTCCAAACCAGTTCACATATCGGTGAACACTTCTTTCATACCCCATTGATCCAAAAGCTAAAACTCAGGATGCATAGTCCATTGAAGCTCATCAACATTACCACAAAACTGCATAGGCATAGGATCAACACGAAAGAAATGCAGAGTACAATACTGGAGCACACTCAGAACACACACTCAACACTACCTATATTAATTCATAAATTTTCTCAGAAGCACTTGGCAAAGACACAACTACAACTTCATAAATATAGCTCCATGCACTCTAAGCACTTCTATAGTATCTCAACTATACAAGTACCATCTATAGTCATACTGAACTATGTTGACATCAATGACAACATTAATGACAACACCACCAAACACATCCATACATGCAACAATCTCCCCCTTTTTCATTGATGGCAACACATGATATGAAAAACCATCAAAGACAACATCCACAATATCTTGCTTCATCTAGACTCTCTCTCTTTTCAACCTTTTCACATGACTTTCTCTCCTTCTTTGAAATCAATGGAAAAGGAAATTCTCTCCTCCTTTTAAAGCTTTGATCACTCCCCCTTAAGAGTGCACCCACATCTCATACTACAACAATGCACCTCTCTACTCCCCCTAACGAGTAGACCCCAATCATCAGTCCAAAAAAAAAGAATATGTGAATCCACTAGACTGATGCACCTCCATGTGCACTTAGTTCAAGGAAGGAGGTGTTGGTTGCATTTTACAATGCAACCAGGTTGGTCTTCTAATCTACCTATGGAATTTCCAATTCCAATCAAAGGCATCTCGAAGGACCTGGACCAATTGATGAGGACTTTAAAAAGCCTCCTACACTTCGGGCTCTGCAAGACCTGGGAGGGTGATCCCTTAATGTGTTTACAACCTCTGCACCATTATTATAAACAACATTACCAATAACAGATAATCTCACTAAGTAGCTCAACACGATAGGATAATATTGAATGGAATTGGCTATTCCTCGACAATATCAACTATCTAGAGCATGAGATTAGTACAACACAATCCACAACATAAGATAGTCATTGAGTTGCAATTTGTAGCAAGCTCTAGGAAAAGACAAACAAATACTAAATCATATGGGTAATTACAACTTAGATCAGTGCCATATATCCATTGCAGGAGTCAAATTCATAAGCATCTAAAGGTATAAGATAGATTTAATACATAACATATAAGATCCCTAACAATATTGCATTACAATTTCATTAGTATGCATTCGAACCCAATACTACTTATCAAATACTTATATAGAACATATCTGCCTATAATCCCATTCAAGCATTTTAATTAATTCTTTGAATTAAAGCTAAAATAAGGATCACACACCACAACAGTGAGATGAATGAAACAACCCTTAGTCATTTTATTCAAAAATTCATATTTGCATGTACAATGGAGAGACATGAGCTTGAATTTTTCATTCCAATTCAAATGCTAGTACTGTTATACAACATTAAATCCCCATGAACTCAAAACCTACTAGAGAATGACTCAAAACCTAAATTGCATCTCTCTAAAACCATCAGACTTTACAATTTGCTCTGCAACTTCACCTAGACTCAACCAAAAAATTATCTAGCTTGCTAACCCCTACTTCTGGCCTTGAAATCCTTCTTATAGAAAATGAAGGAGCAAACAAGCATCAGCCCAGGAAGCACACATGTCACCAGCCAATTGGAGCACCTAGTGATATTCCAAAATTTGTTACAACAACCATCACCCTAGAGAATATTCTCGTTCATCATGTCAGCTGAGGAAAGTTGATGCAACAACAAAAACCACAAGAAACCCTCGCCGAGACTGTCATCAAAGAAAAACTGGAAACTGTTGTAACCACAACATCAGATTTACCACCTGTTAGTAGTCCATTCTTTTTACTCTTCCTCAGTCAAATATTTAGTTACCCATTTCTGGTATTCTTCATCAGTTGACCAGTCAAAATTAATTACCTCATTCACCTTGGCATTATAAGGTGTGTATTTTACCGCTACCTGATTTGCATCCCTTTCAAAAGATTCCAAAAAATGAGCTGGTACTAATGATTTTATCCATACAGCTCACCGACAAATCATAATCTAAGTCATCACAAATTAAATTAATTTTATCATTGATGACCTCACTTGCTTGATTCTGCCACTACTAGAGTGACCTGATTTTCCCTTGCTCACCAATTATATCAGGTAACAATGTATTACCCCAATCATTGAAATTCTTCACCAACTCCCTGATCTTCCTACTCAAATCATCTGGTAGGGTCTGAAAACCCTACAATGAATTAACTAATACTTGAGTAGACTTTAATGATTGGGGCCTATTATTTATGTCAAACCTTGAGGCCTTATACATGACATCCAAATCATTGGCCCTAGAGATCCAATTTTCAATCAATGGTATCACTACCTCCTGATCCCTATCAATATTCTTTATTGCATCTAATAGTAAATAATATAAAGAATGTATAGATAACAATTTACTATCAACTTTTTCATTTAAATGCCTCAAAACAGCAGCAACAATCTCTTTCTTCCTTGAGAAAGATCCCTCCTCACTTACCCTCAAAGATGCCTGTAATTCATTAATTTTTTGCATGAGCTGCTTCTTTGTAGGATCAACAGAGCACTGTTTTTCTTCATCAATTTGTTCTAAAAAATGGGTGAGGGAAGGATTTTGACTGGGAGACCCTAGTGTGGAAACAATTGGAGAAGCAAGAGGCATTGACCTTGTTGTGAAAAGTAATGTACTGGTTCCTAGAGCACTTGATGTCTCCCCAATCTATCTATACCTAAACCTTTCCACCTCAGTTGGAAATTCAACATTCTTCTACTGCATCTTGCTATATTCCTCAATCAAAAGGCTATACTTCTCTATTAGGCTCTTCTTTTTAGCCTCCTCCCTTTCAGCAGTCTTTTGGCCCAATTTGGCCACATTCACAGTCAAATTAGTGGCCTCAATGGTGGCCACATCTGGTTTTCTCCTTTGTGGGGCCAATGCCCAAATTTCCAAGGTTTCATACTCTTCATTGAAAGTAGATTCTTGAAGTCTTGCCTTTAATTATTCTTCAGAGTCATGCAAGGGATGCTTGGACTTCAAAATAACATTAAATGCTACAACATCTGCAATGTCCCATTCAGGAAAAATCAATACTCCAGCCTGACTCACCAGTGTCCTTCCTTCTTTAGGAGTGGTGTTCTTGAATTCTTCCATTAATTCAGCTTTTACTACCTCATCATTCTCCTGGTCTGACCTGTCAGGTCTTAGTCCTCTTCTCTACCTACATTTATCTTGATATTCTTCAAATTTCATCCTCCATGCCAGTTGCAAGAATACAGGAGTTCTTACAAATTTATTGTCATCTAGAAACTCCTTGCATGCTTCCATTCTTGCATCTTGTACACTTTTACCTTTCATATTTCTAAATCAGATAAAACCAATTCAGCTGGTCTAGGAGGGGAAGGCATACCAACCTGTATGTCATGATCAGTAACAATAATTTCATCCATCAAATTCTCCTATGGTTGATTAATTATTTTCCTCTTAGGGCTCAACTCAGATGGTGGTGATGGGGGACTATCTTCTGGTGATGATTCTAAATCAATGATTTTGATTGCCCTAGGCACTTTGAATTTTGGACCTGGTTGTGAAGGAAACTTCATTATTTGCTTCCCCTTTCTATCCACTTATTCCTCATCACTGTTGCTATCCTTTTTCCTCCTATAAATGGACCACATTTCTATAGGCTAATGTATTGGACTTGTTTCAATTGGTCTAGAAGCTTGTTCTTGTACACCTAGACTCAATTCTAAGTTTACCTTTTGGTTCTCAAAGTGCCCATTATCTCTTTGAAGTTCTCTGTCAGAAAATCAATTTTCTTCTAATGGGGACTGAACTCCAACAATGGATCATATTTCAGATCCATTTTGTGCACAACATCTAATAGCTTACTATAAGCTATCCATTTCTCTTTATTCAACTCGTGTTTATTTATGTCGAACTCATTTCTAATCAGGTCTTTAGGAAAGTTAAATTCATTTACAAACTTGCCAGCTTTTATTATTTGTCTGAAATGGGTAAAGAAACCCTCAGGATCATATTACCGCTTTGGACCACACCTCAAATGATAATCCTCAAAGAATTTCTTAAAATGCACCCAACCTCCATTTGAAAATGCAAAATCAGACACCATTGTATAATCTAGGAAAAATGTTCCCTTACCTCTTCAGTGAGGTTTTCCTCATGAATACAACCTATTTCCCACATAACTTCTACAAATCCCACTCTTGGTGGCACATTGTATGGTAGTATATGAGGGGCTCCCTGAAAACCATATACCCTCAAAACAGTGCTAACTAGATATGGGATAATGTCACCCCAATTATGAAAGACTTTTAATTCTAGCTTCCTCCCCTTTGGCCTGAGGGAATCATGCAATTCCTCAGGGATCCTAGGTACATTCACCATCAATCTAGCCCTTAATCTGAAAGAAAAACAATTATCAAATTGCACATAACTAGTGCTTTCCTTGTTGCAAGTTACATCTATAGCCCATATATGTACTGGAAATATTTCTCCATCAACCAATTGCCTTAATTTCATATTCTCAGAGAAGAAATCAACATTCTTGAACAAGAACATATGCATCAACATAGAATACCAAAAGAATTGGGTGTTAGTATCATTTTTTTGCAGCTTTGACAACCTTTCATATATCCTCTTAGCTAAGAAAGAAGAAAATTCATGTCATAGAGAAGTTAGGGTGTTGTATTTGCACCCCCATGAACATGTATGCAATGGGCATCACTGCACCAGGACTAAAACCTAAAATATGACACAATGAATAGAAACTAGCAAGGAAATGATTTGCAAAACAATTTAATCTAAAAGGTTCCTGGTCACTGGGGCTAATATGAAATCTTGAACCTCTTGCCCTAGCCAAATGAGGTGGAAGCAACTTAGCTCTAAAAAGAGACTTCAACTTTGCATATTCCTGCTTCATTTTCTCAAGATTGATAGGAACCAAGTTTTCACTTGGATCACTCAAATCAAAAATCTACTGGATATCATCTATGTTAATACTTAATAAAACTCCTCCATCAGTATCCTTGATTACCCGTGTGACAGGGTCATATCTTATAGCCACTGCCCTAAGCAGGTCTACATCAGGGAACACATTTGGTACCACCGGCTTTCCCAACTAATGCATCCAACCATTTGAAAAAGGGTGAGAAAAATTCCTCTGTCCATACCACAATTTGAACATTTCCAAGCTTGTGAGAGGAACCCTAGCATCGGCTATGTTGGAGCAATTGTATACTAACCCTTCCCCTAACATTTTTCCTCACATTAGGACCAATCCCTTCCTCCTATCATTCATTGACAAGGGAAATTGATCCAGGAAATCATCATACAGGTTTCTTCTTAAATAATCAACTTGGCTAGAATGTTGCTTTGGTGGTGTCGTCTCTGACGAACTAGGGATTCTTTACAACGTTATATTTCAAATAGCTAGGACTAGCCAAAAATAGGAAATTACAGAATGAAACACTGCAATTTCTCACAACTATAATTAAAATATAGCCCTAACACATTCATCAACAAGCTCAATGACAAGCACAACAAATATTTTCCCAAATTTAAGTGAAGAATGGATGGAAGACACAAAAATTAACTCATGACTTTGTTCGTAGAAATCCCAAATTCTGGCTACAATGACTCACAATTTCACTCTCGGCTCTAAGACTGCTTCACAAAATACTTGAATGCCTTGTGATACTGTGAACCCCAAATCTATGTACCTAAAAAATAAGGAGATTAAACACCTCAAGTTAGATATTGCAAGCATAAACAAGGATTCCCCATGGAATCCATTTACAATTCAAACTAGGAATGAAAATATGCAAGAACACAATAGAAAAGATAAAACAAAGATGAAATCCTAATTTAAATAGCAAACACTTGATCCCATGGGGGAATGGGTGCCAATTTGATGTGGAAATTTGGCCCTTTCCCAATTCCTATGATTGCAAGCTTCGAATGTAGACTTGATGAAGAAATGTGATCCACTTTTGATGATGAATGATGAGGATTCCAAGCCAAATCTGCAAAAGAACCTAGCTAAGAACTCAATGGTGTGAAACTTGATAGATATTTGAGCATGGTAACTTTACTCAAATTATGGATGATAAAATGAGGAGAGGAGCTCTTCATTATAGGATTTCAAGATGGATGAAAGTCCAAATTTGAGCAATGTGGGACTAACTTTCATCCAATGATATGGTGCCACTTGTCAAGCTATGAATGGATGATGGTTGTACAAGATTTGGGGTTTATGCCAATAAATGCCAATATTTGAAATTGAAATTTGTTGAAATGACATGTAAGAGGGAAGGGGAAAATGCAATAAATACCACTTGGCTCAAGGCAAAGAACATGTAAGAGATCTTAAATGCCTTGTTGGATGTACATGTTGATTTAGAATTTTTGAATTCAAATTGAGAGAATATTCCAAAAGATGCCATGTGAGGGAAAATAGGGATTTAATAAATGAATTAAATCTATTTTCATGTGCAACTTGCATTATCTAGAGGATGTGACATGAGATTAGATTAAATTAATCAAGGGTTAATTAATTTAATAGGAGATTAGATGATGTGACTTATTTGACTTAGATTTATGGATTTATTTAAATCGATAAGAGAGGAATATGATAAAAGGCTAATTAAATAAAAAATTATTTATTTAATTAAAAGGGATGGTGTTAGATTAAATCAAATAAGGTTTTAATTTATTTAATTTAATAGATAGACTTTAGAGATTTAATCAAATAAATTGATTATTTAATTAAATAGGGATAATTAGATCAGATGGATTGATTTAATTAACAAGGAAAGTGACTTAATTAGACAATGATTTATTTAATTAAGAGATGAATATTGATAAATTTAATCATATAAGAGAATTTGATTAAACGGTTAGACCGAGGGATGATTTAGGAAGAAACAATGTTAGTAAGTCAGGATCGAATGCACGATATCAATCAGTATATTTTTGATGTCTACATTTTTCCCCTCTTTGAAGCAATACACTTGTTGCATTGATTCAAAGAATAAACGATCTCAATCAAAGCCAAAAATTTTGATATTTAAAAACTTGCCCCACTGCTACATGGCGAGAGAAAACATGCCATTATAATGCCCCCTCGAGAGATCGGACGAAAATATTAATTTTTTGGGTGATCTCGAAAAAAGGTGACAAGGTGTCTGATAGGTCTGAAAAGGGTCTGGGAGGCTAAAAACATGTCTAAATGCAATAAAATGATGAAAAACAAGCCTCAAACAGACAAAAATAGGTTCGGGGGTCCAAAACCCTAACAAGATAGCCAATTAGGGCTAAAAACCCCTAATTTTTAGGCTAAAAAGGGGCCCAAGGGGTCACTTTCAATTCATTTACACACACCTCTGCCAGTGAACCTTGAGATTTGAGCTCTAATCTCTCGACGATATGGCACAACGACAACTTCCTCTGCATATTTCTGACCGAGTTCGGACCTACCAGCGGCCACCAGGCATCGGTGCCCTGATATGCGACCCTAACTAAAGCTTTGTTTTTTCATTTTAGTGCATTTCTTACTACTTTTAGGGAGAGCTCGCCTCCAGCGGTGCTATTATAGTGTCGTTCGGTGTTTGAAGTGCACCGCTTTTAGCCATTTTGTGCCATAGAGGTGCAATTTGGAGTTTAAAAACTTTGATGTTGGCATTGAGCTCAGCTCGGACTCGACGGGCCAGTTTGGAAAAGTGTGCCACGGCGGCCCTGTTTGGCTAAATTCTAGGTCCAACATCGGAGTTTGAGAAAACTCAAACTGGGATGCCTTCACAAACTGTGCCGTTGGAAATGAGTTTGGAGCGTTAGGTCAGGAATTTTCCAAAAAAATTAATATGCTGACTTTGTGTGATGTAGGATAGACCTAGGGAGCTTTATTCGCGGGAGCACCGGTCACGGGATTTGGTGAGCATCCTACAGGACTTGAGCGATAGGGATCAAGACCGAATGGGAGTCGCCGTCCTATGGCACATTGCATATGTAGCACCTGTGCGCACACACCTCGGGATGTTGTCAGTGTTGGCCGAGACATGGCACAGCGAGACCTCTTTGTTTCATCTTCCCACTGGTGAGGCGACCGTCACATTGGAGGATGTTTGGCACATATTACGATTGCCCATCCATGGCTACCGAGTGATTTACGATATGGAGGAGGGACGCGATTTATGTACCCAAGTCCTCGCCATACGAGATATTATCTACTGCGAGGGGCAGATCAAGCTGGAGAGGTACAGAGTTGTAGCACCTCCCTTCCACTGGGCAATTGCAGTGATTATTTCAGGTTTGGTTGCCCCAGACCGACAAGGGCGGTACTTCAGTATGGGTTGGGGATACTGCTGGGAGAGGATGGTCCAGGATAGGCCGGTTCAATTTACATGGGGACTCATCCTTCTGGCTTTGCTTTACAAGGATCTGCATGAGTATGCATATGTGGACGACAGAGCGCTGGGAGCTAGAGTGACCTTGCTACATGTTTGGGCATGGGAGTACATTTTTGTGCTATTTCCACGAGTGGGTCCAATTCCGATGGGGGCAGAGGATGCCCTAGTGGCATGATATAGAGGGGGTGTGTCATTCACACACATTGGCGAGCATGGGATCCCCTACTGGAGGTGGGTCCTAGACGAGATGCTTGTTTTTACTTGGTGCCCATATCTTGGTCAGCCTAGATGGGCTGATGATGCTGCACATCTTTTCTACTGTTGGCAAGACAAATACATGCAGGGCTGAGAGCACACGATGATCGAGTGATACTTGCTAGGGCATGTGCAGCGTCAGTTTGGGGAGCCGCAGGATTGACCAGATGACGTTATGTGGGCATCTTTTCTTGGAGCCTGAAACAGACATCATGGGGGCCTGACATTCCTACCGCGGAGGCAATTGACAGCTTTCAGTAGCTAGTGGCCCAACCTTGGGCCTATGATCAGGGCTTGGTATACCCAGGGACTACACAGGTGTACAAAGATTGGTTCATACCTCCTCTCTAGTTGACTGTCCCAGGTAAGGATCCAGAGGCATATAGGGTCAGAGGTAGGGTTAGAGGATGAGGATGAGGATGAGGACGAGGACCGAGGATTGAGATCCAGCAGGATCCACCATTGGTGCCCCCAGTTCTACCAGATCAGGGAGACATCCCTATGCAGGACCAGCAGCAGGATCCGCCAGTCCCACCACCATGAGCCAAGGGTGAGGGTCAGGTACATGCATAGCCACGGGCACAACTAGCAAGGTAGGCAGATGCACGAGATGCCTTGATTATATAGCTACAGGCACAGGTGCAGGTAGTGACGACTGAGAGGGATCAGGCACGGGCTGAGAGAGAGCAGCTCAGAGCGGAGAGAGATCAGGCTATACAGCAGCGATAGGTCACAGAGCTATAGGTAGCTATAGAGTTGGGCCATAGGCAGCAGATAGAGAGCATGACAGCCGCTTCATCCTCACAGGGTACAGTGTCAGTCTGATCCTACAGGGAGGCTATCCGAGAGATAGAGTACTACCATCAGGCCTACCATGACCATGTACCTAGAGCAAACTGGGTTCTTGATTACTCAGAGTGGGCCAACCAGAGACCACTAGAGGGTCATGGTGACAGGGGTGAGGGCAACATTCACGGAGATCACACATGATCCAGATGATACATACTTTTGGTGCCTTATGGGCTCATTTTTGATAGCCTCGATGGGCATTTTTGTACTAATTGACATACTTGTACAGTGATCTAATTATTATTCTTGTACTATGACAGTGATATGATATATATGAGTTGATTTTGATGTGATTCCATGTGTACTCCTGTATTTATGCATGCATGATTCTTCTTTCTATATGTGATGGATGCATTTATTTTGAATGATGTTTATGCATTTAATTATGACCTATGATATGATGTGCAATGATGTTAACTATATGATGATTTATTTTATGCAAATGTGATATGTGAAATGATTTGATTTATGGTATATGCGATGATGTGTAGAAAATGCTTATATATGAGATGATTTATGGATGGATGTGATATGATGCGATGGTCATGATAAAATGAAATGATGGTATGAGATGCTTAAAATAACAAATGTTATTATCCTAAATGATGATGTATGTGATGCAATGTTAATTCAATATGATATGTTAATGCGTAATGGATTGGATGCTTATATTCCTACTATTTATGATTATGCAAAAATGATTATGGAATGCTTTTGTAGATGCTATGTGATGATTTATGGAATGTAAATGAATGCTTATGCAATGATCAATGTAATGTCATGAGATGCAATGTAATGGGTGAAATGTGATGATATGGATGCACCTATCTATGAAAACCTATTTATATGATGATTAAAATGCAATACATGTGTTTCCTATGCGATATGCTTATGCAATATGCTAATGATTTGTGGATGCAGGATCGATGATGATGATGGTGATGATGATCAACTGTCATAGTACCTTGTTAGTGCGATTAGTGAGAAAAAGAAGAAGTCATTTCAACAAGACATAAGATGACAAAAATGCAGATGATGATGATGATAATGATTACTTTCTAAGGAATTGGGATTTTCAAAGGGCCAAATTTTCTTATGTTTGATAACACACATAATACGATGCATCAAGGTACAGGAAACCAGGATGGCGCGGTACTTAGTGTGATGGAATTTGACTCGACAATCAGATAGGAGTATTCTTGTTCACACCTGACATACGAAAACCTTCCTAGGATGTACTTCATAAGTTTTAGACACCTCAAACCAAAACACGGAAAGCTAAACCTTTCTATGCAATAGTCAACAAGTTGCCCTAGACCTCTTCCATATATGCCTAACAAAGCAAGTATTCGCCGAGGTTGTATTGCAAGAATGTCCAACAAGCACAACAGACAAAAGATAATGATCATTGCCTCATTCCTATTTCTCTAAATCTGCTATTTTTGGATATCATTGAGACGTCCTTGGAACGAGTGCAAATAAGATAAGTCAAAATATAAAGACCAAGTAAACAAACAAACTAATGCTCTTCAATACCGCTAACGGGAAAAGGGTGTGTTTTCTAAGATAATAACTGAAACTTATTGCCAAAATATAATGCCCATTGTAGGAAGGATGCATCCTAGGACATGTTAGTGGATGGTGGCATGTCATTTCATTTATAAGGGATGATTGATATGAGAAAAATTTAGATGATGAGTTACCGATACGAAGAGGTGACCAATTTGTTTACTCACTGACTTAGACTTAAGACTTGACACTTTTGAGTTCTATTTTTAAACCTGCCAGACTTGTTTCCAATTGTTTTACCAAAGGTTGAGGGCGACAATCAGTTTATCATGAGTGGTGTTATTGCAAGTGCAAGCGAGATGAGGTGGATAGGTTTTTTCAAATATTTGGATGTTTTTGATGTTTTTGAAATGTTTTGAGGCTGTTTTTGGTATTTTTCGAGGTTTTACAAATGTTTTGATTTTTGATTTTTCAATGTTCTTAGAATTTTCCAAGATTTTGACCAAGAGGCTAACCTAAAGACCTATCCTAGGGGCCTCGGGGGCTGGTCAATAAACAAGCCTTGCCTACGTTATACACGCAGAGACCACGTAGTTCGTCTGACGACTTGACCAATTTACAGATGATGATATACATGATGAGATGTCAGTTTATTATGACAGACTCCTATAGGACTGACCTAAATGTCTTGGGGGATGTTCAAAGATCAACCTTGCCTATGTTCAAGCTCAGAGACGACGTAGTTCAACAAGAATACCTTGTTTTTAAGATTTTGATGATTTTGAATATTTTTGGGTTTTTTGATTTTTTGATGTTTTTGGATTTTTTGATTTTGAGGACTTTAAGATCTACACGAATCTGATCTGACGAGAACATGCCCCCAGCGTGGTATAATAGACTACTCTGATAAAGGTAGGACAAACTAACCTTGAGGGTGGGCCGAGTAGTACTAGTAGGGATCATGATACGAACATAGGACCAAGCTATGGTGCGGATGCGAGTGGATGAGTGATAGATGGAGACCTCAATGTGATGGATGATGCAGATCAAGCCATAAAGATCCTGTGGATGAAAAGTGCTTATTTACACAAGGCACCTGTTTGCTAGATTTTCACCAAGGTACTTGCCCAAAGTGCCACCAACGTGGTTTTTACTAGAGGATGATTTTTTTTATCCATTTTCTAATTTTTTTGGATTTTTTTCTTTTTTTCTTTTTTTGTTGTTACCAAGACACCTATTTGCCAGGTTTTCGCCAAAGTAACCATTTTTTCAGGATTTTTTCTGATTTTTTTTTGGATTTTTTGGGTTCTATACCTTGAAAGAATTAGGAATAAATTTTTTTGAGATGGGAGCTATTCATGGGCTCCTACAGAGGTTCCCCTTCGGGTGTTGATAGCTGATATGCCCCTAATGTGTAACTTGTCGTTATGACAAAAAGTCCTAACCAATTAGGTTCGAACTTGCCTTTGCTGCTAGGATTTGGGACATTCTTCTAATTTTCTTTTAAGACCATTTCTCTGACTTGGAAAGTCCTACCTCTGATTTTCTTGTTATAACTTCGTTTGAGTCTATTTTGAAAGACTTGCAGATGATTCAAAGCATCCATGCATCTCTCATCCAGTAGCTCCAACTTGTTTAATCTTGACACCCGGTAGTCCTCATCAGTGATGAGATTTTGCAATGATATTCTGAGGGATGGGAACTCGATCTCAATTGGGATTACAGCCTTAGATTCATAGACCAAGGAGAATGGGGTGGCCCCAGTGGGTGTGTGGATGTTGGTTCGATAAGCCCAGAGGGTGGGATTAAGCTGTAAGTGCCAGTCACGACCTACGTCATTGATTGTTTTCTTAAGGATTTTGAGGGTGGTTTTGTTCGTAGCCTTTGCTTGGCCATTGTCTTGGGGATAATACAAGGTGGAGAAGCGATGTTAGATTTTGAATTTCTCGCATAAGTCGCGACCCTCCTGGTTCTTGAATGGTGTCCCATTATCTAAGATAATGGCTTGTGGAACACTGTAACGACAGATGAGATAGTTCAGGATGAATTTTGAGATTTCCTTCCCAGTGATATATGTCATGGGTATGGCTTCCACCCACTTTGTGAAGTACTCAATTGCAGTTATGATGAATTTATGGCCATTGGATGAGGTGGGTGAGATTTTTCCAATGAGATCGAGTCCCCATTGCGAAAAAGGCCATGGTGTGATGATCGGATGGAGCTCTTGAGCTGGAGCATGGATGAGATCCCCATGCTGTTGACATTGTAAACACCTTTTAGCATGATCATGTGCTTCTCTTTCCATTGTGGGCGAGTAATACCCCAACCTCAGCAGTTTCTTGGCGATGGTCATCCCACTCGAGTGTGAGCCACATATACCCTTATGAACCTCGGTTAGAGCGGTTAATGCCTCCTCATCATTTAGATAGCACAGTAAGGTACCCTCTATGCTTCTACGGTATAAGGTATCACCTAGGATGAAAAATCTAGATGCCTTTTTAATAAAGGTTCATTTTAGGCTCGATGGTAGGTCAGCAGGTAAGACTTTTATTCTAAGATATGTATATATGTCATGATACCAAGGATCACCAGGACCAACAATTTCACACACATATTCTAATTTTTGTACCTCGAATGTGGGAACGAGAAGCTACTCGATCACAAATTCATATTTCGGTACGTTGTGAGGGATGTCTAATAGAGACCCAATTGTAGCCATGGCATCTGCTGCTCTGTTATTGGTTCTTCGAATCTACTCAAATGTTATGTCAATGAAGGATTCCTTTAAAGTCTCCACCAGTTTCTTATATGGAGTTAGCTTGTCATCCTTAGTCTGATATTCATTATTCACCCGATTTATGATCAACCGAGAGTCTCCATACACCTTGAGAGCTATGATGTTCCATTGTACTGCTATCCTGATACCTATAGTCAAAGCCTCGTATTCCACTATGTTGTTGGTGCAAGGAAATGCCAATTTGTATGACTTTGGTATACAATCCCCTTATGGGGTGATGAAGAAGATACTAGCTCTTGACCCATGTTGTGTGTATGAACCATCAAAGTATAGCTTCCAGTGGTCCACTACGTTGAGGTTAAAAATGGATTCATCTAGAAATTCAGATACAAGAGGATTCTCAGAATACATAGGTGCTTCTGCTAGTTGATCCGCAATGACTTGTCCCTTGATAGCTTTCCTCTCTACATACTCAATGTCATACTCTGATAATATCATTACCCACTTTGCCATTCTGCCCGTGAGCATTTCCTTGGATAGGAGATACTTGAGGGGATCAATTTTCTCAATGAGCTTTATCTTGTGTGCTAGCATGTAGTGTCTAAATTTTTGGGATGAAAACACTACTGTGAGGCAAGCTTTTTCGATGAAGGAGTAATTTAGCTCATGACCAACCATTGTCCTACTGATATAGTAGATGGCTCTCTCTGTTCCGTTTTCATCATGCTAAGCCAAGAGAGCTCCAAGGGCTGCTGCTGTTGTTGATACATATAAGATCAATGGCTTTCTCGAGATAGGTAGCATTAACACTGGTGGTATCAGTATGTATTCCTTGATTTTGTTGAATGCTTCTTCACATTTTGTATCCCATTTGTATGATACCCCCTTGTGGAGTAGGTGAGAGTATGGGTTCTGCTTGTCTTCCAGTTGTGCTATAAATCATCGGATGGATTGAAGTCGGCCTTGGAGGCCTCTCAGTTGCTTTAATGTTTTTAGTGCTTCCATCTCGAGGATTAGTTTTACTTTTGCTGAATCCACATCAATACCCCTCATGGAGACTATGTATCCTAGCAACTTACCTGATTGTACACCAAAGATGCACTTCTTAGGGTTTAGTCTAACTTTGTATTCCTCCAATCTGTCAAAGATAGCACATAGGGTTGCTATATGATCTTGTCTCTTTCTTGACTTAGCTAGAATATCATCGACATAATCTTTGACTATTTTGTGAATCATGTCATGGAATATTAGTGTCATGGCCCTTTGATAGGTTGCTCCTGCATTCTTTAGACCAAATGGCATCATGTTCCAGTAGTAGGTCCCCCATGGGCAAGTGAAGGCCATCTTGTGTTGGTCTTCTTTTGCTATCATGATCTAGTTATATCCTAAAAATCTGTCCATTAATGATAGCATCTCGTGTCCTGCTATCATGTCTACTATCATGTCGATGTTAGGAAGCGGGAAATCATCCTTGGGACATGCCTTGTTAAAATCTCTGAAGTCCGTACAGATTTTGATGGCTCCGTCAAGTTTTGACACAGGTACCAAATTTGACACAAATTCTGGATAATCAATTGGTCGGATGAATCCTGCATCTAACAACTTTTTGAGTTCCATTTTGACCAACAAAGCGATTTGAGGATGCATTTTCTAAAGCTTTTGTTTGACCAATTTTGCTTCTAGATACACTACTAAATGATGAACCACAATTTCTGGATCTAGCCTTGGCATGTCAGCATAACTCCATGTGAAGTTTATTTTCCTTTCTTTTAGGAATGCTGCTAGGAGTTCTTGTTCTTCTGATAATAGTGATTCCGCATAGAATGTGATATGTGGGGCCTCCTCCGTTCCTATGTTGACCGGATTGCACTTTTTGGCCAAGACTGCTGATTTCTCTTGATGGATGGCTCTTAGGGGAAGATTGAATCCTTCATCCTCGGGTGCCTCAGAGAGGTTTTCACCATTGGATATGTCCTTTCTTTTTACTATTTTCTTGTCAAAGAATGCCACAGTGTGGTTTTCACTCAAAGACTTGGATATGATTCTTAGTTTCTCACTTTTGTGACTGAAAGATTCAATTGTTTCTCTGTAATAAGCATGTGTGTTCAACTCCATTATAAATCCTACCTTATGATCTCCATCTGGAATGTTATCCCTCAATCCCATGAATTCTAAGAGCACCTCATCATTTTCAAATGTAGCGAGAACTGGTGGTCCTCGTTGGTCATAGTTGATCAGTTGGGGGTAGACTAGGCAAATCTCATAATTTGGATGATTGGTTTTGAAGGAGAGGGTGCTAATCATACACAAGGTGGTATCTTCAAATAACCTAGGGAGATTGGATATGGTGTCTTTGTCATCACTACTAATATAGGGCTCAGTTATGAAGTTATGTGTGTTGCTACCTGTGACTATTGGTGAGTGTACTTGTACTAGCACTGGCTGAGGAGAGACGTTAGCGGCTGTAACTGGAGGACCTTGGCCACGTATGGTTATTCTTGGAGGGGTACATCCAAGACCAAGATTTGTTATGGGTCACGTCTCTAGCATGATAGGTATTATGAGGTCGTTGTCATTTTGTCCCAATCTCTAGTTTCTATCATAACCCATTGCAAGCATTATTTGTAGGCCCTTGCTTGTCTCATCCATTGGTAGTTCAGGTGTCGGTCTTTCATCTCGGTACAACATGTGAGATGGATCTACTTCAATAACCTCTTGACCAAGGTCTCCCCAACTTGTGAATTCAGGATAGTCCTCAAGAAACGTTCGTAATGTGGAAGCTTGGTTTTCTTGTGGGCGTCCTTGTGATCTAGGAGATTGTGGTAACTCTCCCATCACAAAAGCATTGTTAGGAAGCCTATAGCTTCCACAACCATCTTCCTGGATGATGAGCTTGATGTTGGAGATGGTGGGAATTACGGGGATGGCAGGTGTCTCTGTCACAAAAGTGGATGCGAGAGTGGTGGGGTCAATGTATGGTGTGGATGGGCCTTCATCATTCTTTGGCACTTGGGGGATTTTGTAATATTTGGCCTCAAGATTTTTGCAATATGAAAACGGTTCAGGATATCCATGAATGGTAACCTCTTGTCCATTATGTGTAAATTTCACACATTGGTGGAAGGTTGATGCTACAGCTTTCATTGCATGGATCCATGGGCATACCAGGAGGATGTTATATGGCAAGTTGAGGTTCAGGACCTGATAGGTGGTTTCCATGAGCGTTGGCCCTACTTGAATAGGGAGTTTAATTGTACCCTGAGACACTCTTTCTTGGTCATCATATGCTCTGATTGTGATGCCTTTACCTTTGTCAATGGTATCCTCTGATATTTTCAACTGTTTCATTAGGCTGAGAGAGCAGATGTTCAAACCTACACTCCCATCCACCAGGACCCTTTTGATTTTGCTCTTGTTTACAATGGCTTCCAAATGAAGTGCACGGTTGTGAGATGGTTGGGCGGGGAAATCTTGGTCAGAGAATGTAAGGAGATTATGTGTTATGATATTCCCGACCATAGCTTGGAATTGGTCCACATCAAGATCTATGGGGACGGTGGATGAGGCTAATGCTTCCTCAAGGATATTTTTATGGGATGATGATATTTTTAACAACTCCATGATGGAGATGTGTGCTGGTGTTCACTTGAGTTGTTCCACGACATTGTAGCTATGCGGAACAGCTCTAGATGAAGGGATTCTATTAGGTTGGGATGATCCTGCAATGGTGACTTTGCCGCCTCTTATGGTGACTCCACAATCTTCGGCATGGGCACCCTTGATGGTGATGACCATGCAGTCCTCATTTAGGGAGGCAACGACTGATTCATAAATATGATTTACACTACCCTTCCCTTTATCATTTTTATTCCCTTTGTTGCCATGATTTGGCATCGGATTTGTGTAGACTTTTAGATCATGATTTCCAGTAGGTTGTTCCACATTTATGATTTTTTTGTCAATGAGATCTTGGATGATATTTTTGAGTCTCATGCAATTTTTTGTGCTGTGACCTTTGATCTTATGAAATTCACAAAGTTGATTTTCATTGTACCAAGGGGGTTTGACGTCAGGTTCTTGGTAGTTTTCGAATGTAGGAGGCTTGATGAGTTTTTCGTCGATCAAATTTTTCATTATGTCCTCCAATGGTTCCCCCAAGATAGTGTATTTTTGTTTGGGATAAGTTTTGCATTGGGGTGGTCCTCTTTGATCATTGAGGCTATTGATCGTTGGATTATTGTTGGGTTGATATGTTGTGTGATGAGTGTTTTGGTGTTTATTTTGGATTTGCGGTGTGGGTGTATGTTGGCATGGACCACTAATGACCACCTTGGC
Organism: Sequoia sempervirens; assembly: GCA_007258455.2. NCBI lineage: Eukaryota > Viridiplantae > Streptophyta > Pinopsida > Cupressales > Cupressaceae > Sequoia > Sequoia sempervirens. The sequence goes on along the minus strand of VDFB02256132.1, from coordinate 54,574,056 downwards.
ATCTACGACACCATCATTAGTAACGTTCTTTTTTCTTTCCCACATACGAGGTTTGTCATTATAATTGGATGATGGGCAGTTGTTTTGAGGTTCGTGATTGGATGTTGATTCTGCAGGTTGAGTCACAAGGGCTCTTTCGATGCTAAGCACCTTGGAAATCAGTTGATCATATGTGGTGATTCCCTGAACCTTGAGATGAAATGACAAGTGAATTTCAAGGTTGGATATGATTGTGCAAACTTGTTGTTCTTCTGGCATGGTCCACTTGCTTTGATTGGCCTTGGATAACCATCGTTGAAGGAATGAAGCAAAAGATTCATTCTTTCCTTATTTTAGAGCGTATAGTTCTTCGAGATTGACATCCATTACAATATTACATGCGTAGTTTTTAATGAATGCATCTCTGATTTCTTGGAATGTTCTAATGCCTGAAGGTAAGTGAGAGAACCATTCTACAACATTTCCTGCCAAGCTTCTAGGAAATAGCCACATCAGATAAGTATCGTCATATGCGACCTCCATGCAATGAACCTGGAATTCCCTGATGTGATCTTCAGGGTTTCCCATCCCTCGATATTTTTCAAACTTAGGGATCTCAAATCCCTTGGGAAATGGTTTCATTTCCAATCTCCTATCAAATGGATAGGGACACAAGTTACTTGGTGTTTTGGTTGTTCGGCCTGACTGAAGGTCGAGTACTTGTTGTGATAGCAACCTAAGTTGTGTCGTTACATCGCTTTGCAGATTAGGGGGTGGGATGAATGTGTTCTGGGGTGTTTGAATCATTTGTTGGGTGGATGGGTTGGTCGGTGCATTGTTCGATGGTATCGGCATGTTGTGGCTGGAGAAGTAGGCTTCTACTTGCTTTTGGATGAACAATGCTTGTTGTTGATCTTTTTGTTGTTGCACTAGGATTTGTGCTTGTTGTTGCGCTTGATGTTGTTCCAACAACGATTGTTGTTGTTCTTGTTGTTGTTCCCACAATGCTTGTTGTTGGGTTTCCAACTCTGCTGCTTCTTGCTGCTCTTGGTATTGCTTTAGTGCTTGTTGATATGCTTGCATTTGTGTTGTTTGTGCAAGAAGTTGTGCTTGTGCTTGTGCTTGTTGTGCTTGATACTAAGCTTGTGCTTGTGCGGCTTGTTGCTGCAATAATAATTGTGCTTGAGCAACCCTTTGTGCTTGCAATGTGGATTGTGCAGCTTGGGCGGCTTGTGCGGCTTGAGCAACTTGTTGCACAACTTTTTTTTTGAACTTTTTGGTATCCTCTTTGGAAGGCAGCTTGCAATGCTACGTCGAATTGGTTTGATGTGGTGAATGTTGGTGGTGGTGGGGGTGGTGATGGATTTGGAATGGTGGTGGATGATGATGTTGTGTTGATGTTTTGGGTGTTAGATAATGGTATTGATGTGGTTGGTCCTTGAGAGACCATGCTTTGTGAAGTTAGGGGGATGTTTGATGATGTTGCCATTGCTTGTGTGTTTGTCATTTGTTGTTGTGATATCAACAACAAATTTTGTGTGTTTTGTACAATGCTCTGATTGATGGTTGGGATATAGGTTTGATTGATACTTGGTAGGGGAGGGATCCCTAAACCAAGGAATGGTGTGGATGATAATGGTAATGGCAGAAGAGGTGGAAATGTGATAGGTGTGAGTTGTTGTGAAAATTTCGTGGAGTCGAATAAGCTCCCTAGTCTGAATGTATCCCCCTCTTCTTGTGAATTTGTGAGAAGAGGTGTTTATGGTGCTCCATGAAAAGATGTTGATGATGGGTCATAATGTAAAGTGAGAGGAAAATTTTGTGTAATGGGTTGCTGAGTATGTTTTGTTCCAATGTGGTGTTTGCGTCCAAGTTTTGGTTGTTAACAAGGGGATGTGATTGAAGAGCATTAAGGAATGTGTTTCCCTTGTTGACATTGGGTTGCATTGGAGCAAATGATGTTGTGATTTGTGGAATGTTTTGTGTGATGTTTTGAGATGGAGGTGTAGATAAAATGGGAATGGTGGACGAAATTGGAGGAAGTGATGTATCCACTATAGTACTCACATCAAAATCTGAAGGAAACTTGGCCCCTTGTTTTGCTAGTTCAAGCATGTATAATGAAGGGTTAAGTCTCATCATGATGTTGATGATTCTATGGTTTTCTAGATTTTGGAGCATTCCATCATTTCCTCACGAGACATTCCAAAGGTGAGGTTCTCCCCTTGATTTTCTTCTTGTGGATTTTGGGATGATGAGGGGATTAATGGACTGCTTGATTCGACGGGATTCATTTTTGTGTTTGTTTGGCTAAGATCACTTGAAGTGGGAGTTTCTTTGTGGGCTTCCATACTCTTCCTGTATTGAGATCTCGTTTGAACCATAAAACAAGGATCAATCTTCGAGAATATGGGAGATGAATCTCTTGATTCTTTGGATTGATTTTTATCTTATGTTCCAAAGTGAAATTTTTTAGGATGCTTTGAGGATCAAAGGTGATGATATGATAATGATTTTTTAGGGATGGATGATATGGATGTTTTGGCTTTTGATAAATCTTGAATGAGACACTAGGCTTTTAGGACTTGTGGATTCTTGATTTTGGATTTTGAGATTTTGAGATTTTTTCCTTGATTTTTTGATTTGGTTTTTGATTTGGTTTTTGATTTGGATTTTGAACAAAAAGACCCTAAGATTTTGGATGATGATCTAAGGGATATCTTTTTTCAAAGGATGATAATTTGAATATGTGTGAGGAGAAGGATGCATCTACCCACACCTATTCAAACAAGATGATTGTTTCACTAAGCATATGAAGAAGGATTCATCTACATACACTAAGCTAGACAAGATGATTTTGATAATTTTGACTAAGTATATGCAAAAGGATGAATCTACACATACCTAGCCAAAGATGTTTTTGCTAATGTTCTCAAGGATTTTGTCTCAATAATTTTGATAATTTTGATTTTTGCCACAAAGCCTAGTATCAAGGATGATTTCAAGTTTTTCCAAAAGGTGATGATGAGATGTATTTTGTTTTGATATTTTGGAAGATGGGTGAAAAATGATTTTGATATGTTTTGATCCTAAAAATGAACCTAAAAAGATACACTTTGTTTGCTTAGACCTAGGTATTGAAGAGCATGCAAATGCTTCCTAATGACCTTTGTAATCAAGAAATGATTTGAACATTTAGATTTCCAATCAATGATTTTTGCTTTTGGGATTTGGAGTCTTCAACACACATGAAAGTTCATTTTTGTTTAGCTTTGCTTAATGTCTTTATTTTACCAAAAACACTTTCTTTAATTATGTTTTCAAACTAAGATGTCCAATGTCTTAATTTCTTCAAACCCCACAAGATATGTTATGTGGAAGTTTAATGAATTTAAGACAAGGGTTTCCTATTGTTTACTTAAGAAGACAAATTGAGATATAATCCAATGTTTAGAAACCTCTAAGGATGTGAATCCCAAGGGAAAGCAATAACATATGGATTGAGTCAATTGTATTTGTCTTCAAAAGGGTTTGAAATTTGGATGATGTTAAGTGTTTGTTTCCATGATGTTTTCGATCAAGCAATGCATTTTATAACCCAAGAATAAGTACAATCCTGTGGATGTGTAAGACAATATTTGTTGGATTCCCACTTGGACAAGTCCAGTTATGCTTATCTCTAGCGGATGGTTAGATGCTTGACCCCACTGGCTCCCCTCCACTGCTCATTAACATCAATTAGGGTAGCCAAGCATCAACACCCATGAAAATCCCATGGCATGCTTTCCATCTCTACTAGAAAACCGTAAAAGTGTGGGGTGGCTTCAAAACGACTGTTCTTGCACCAACAAATAGATAAAGGATTTTGGAAAATTCTAGCACATGGGTTCTAGTAAGGACTTTCCGTTCGTAGGAGTTGACCCAATGTGGCAAGAGTCCCCTTTCGGATCCATCTTGTTGGAGTCAACCATGTGATATTGGCGTTTCTTCCAATATCCACATTTATATCCCGGCTAGAAATACTCTCAGGTTCAGAGTGTTACCGGTTGGGCCGTTCCCTTGGGTGATTACTTTTTCCCACAAGGTGGGCCCTCTAAGATAAACAAAAGTGAATGAAGAAAAAAATCCGTAACTTGATCAATCTTTGATAGCAACAAAGAGAGAATATATGCAAAAATGCCCCCACTCACACTCGCACAATAGTTTGTTCAATTTTAAGCCCAAATCGAAGTGTGGAGGTGATTGCTTTGTCTTAACCCAAAGTCATGGAAAAGACCTTTTGATTCTCAAGATTGCTATAAAGCACGAGAGAAGCGCATACGTCCTTTTCCAATGGCTTTAGTCTAAGTAAGCCCTCACAAAAAACAAAACTACACTTGTTCTTTTTAAATCCTCAAAGCAATATGTGAGTTCTTTTTAGAGCACCAAATCACAAGTGAAAGACATTTGTTTAATTGCTTAACCCAAAAAATCAAATCTGGTAAGTTGTAGATCCTAAGATTATTTTTAAATTTGTTTGCAAGAAATAAACAAAAGAATATGTTGTGCAATTTTTCGCACACACACCCTGCTTAAGAAGGGAGCCTCTTTCTCTTCGGCTTTGGTGTTTTGGCCCTTTCTTTGGGGTGTCGTCATACTTTAGGCAGGTGTTGGAATGTTTATTTCTATTGCCTAAGTGTTCACCTGGTTATTCATTGACAAATCTCAAGTTCTAGATGATTTCGACCTTTTGCCCTGATTCGGGATGTTCCGCCCTGGTCGAACTTTCCCGGATCCTACTTGGACTCTAGTTTTGTGCTGTGACTCAGGAATTTTGGGTCTTCACAGATTTCCACGTGGACCGAATTTTCCCAGATTCTTCTCTATTGTCGATTTCTTGGATTCCCTTCTCTGGCTATCTTGTCTATTGCATTAATGGCTTCGTATGTGCTTTGAAGGCTGGTTTTAACTCGATTTCTAAGATCTTTGCACCATTATGCTTACTATTTTCCATTATCTAAATTGAGAGCCGCACCCTTAGAGTTTGTTCTTTGAGCTATTGGTTAGGATTTTGGGGCGTTTGGCTTTTAATTTATTGATTTGGTGGTGGTGTCTTGTGCATTCTCACCGGTGTTGGTTGTGGGCTCTTGCTACTTTTGAGATCAATTCCCGCTTTATAATGTATGTGCCTAATTGCTCTACTTGGAATTGAATTGAATTATGAATGGCATGTTGGTATTGTGAAAACTTGTGGGATTTAAATTCTGGTGTAGTTGCTTATTCCATGCTAGGGTTATTCAGTATTGCATCCTTTATCATCTCCCAGGCGAGTTTTGAGTTCATGTGTTCATCTACATTTGGATGCATCTTGCCCAAGAGTAATTAATAAAACCTAGTGGTGACTCAATAGTGGAAGCAACTAAATTTTGAATTCACCTATGCACTATGGTGGATGGTGAGGTTTGAAACCTAGGGCAGGGCCATGTCTAGTTATTTCTTCTTAAGACGGGCCCAGAATACAAAGAAAATTCATTAAAGGGCCCATCCCTAGCTTGCCCTGGTTTTAACTTTTCAAAATCCTTAGTAGGTTCAGTGTCTGGGTGAAATCATGCCTTAGTGTCGTAGTCCAGGATAATCCATCCCTTCTGAGGTATATTACCTATGACCTTTTATCCTTCAGCAAGACCTTATGTCGATCGCCCTGTGTTTTATCGAGGGGCCCTCTTAAGTTTGTGTCTTGTCGCCGTGACACTATTGTTTTTAAACCGATGAGATCTTGTATGCATATCCTTCGGTGAGACCTTTGCTTTCACCAAGACCTCACCCCGAAAAGATAGCTCTCATCGACATGCTTGTTCATGTTCCCCTTTGGCAAGATAGACCCCAGGTCGCCAAGATATCATGGTGGGATCTAATAGCTCTATCGATATTCATTTCCTTCACCAAGACATCTATCTTTCAGTGAGACCTCCCACCGAACACAGTTCACTTTCACTGAGCCCTACTCTTTTCATTCACTGAGATATTGCAATTCTCATGCCGAAAGTCTTTCTATCGGCAAGATAATCCCCATTTCCAAGAGCTCATCTCGAGTTCCTTTCGTCTTGCTGATCTTCCGTTCTGTCACTGGGACTTTCGCTTTTGGCAACACCTTTCGCCAAACATGTCCTACTCTTGGCGACTGATCTTTAGTCGAGGAGACATCTGTCTTTCGTTGAGACCTTGCCGCAAGATTCCAACTCTCACCAATTCCTTCAAGATTCGCTATGACTACGGCCATTTGCCAAGACGTTCTAGCAAGATCTTTTCCCTTGGCGAGCCCTAATCTTCTATCAGAATGACTTCTTAATGTCGGCAGGAGGCTATGCCGATGGATCTTTTTCATTGGCGAGACATAGCGTAGTCACTGAGACCTCTAGCCAAACTCCAAGTGCTTCACTGAGGCCTTCCTTAGTCCACATGTTCGCTATGACATTTTCTTTTTCACACCGATTGCCTCTCGCATGCCTTCGCTGGTCGGTGAGACAAGACAAATTCGCCAAGACCTTACCCCAACCACCCTTGGCTCATACCGATATGTTTGTTATGTCCCTTATCAACGGGATGTTACACCGAAACCACCATGTCTTGGTGAGATCCTTTCTTATAATATCTTTCGGCATAACTTCACGGCTTCACCAAGACTTCTCCGCGAGATCCTAACTTTTGCCGAAGCCTTCGCTCCGGAGTCTCCTTTGGTCCAGAAATTTGCCCTACCCGCGGATGTCCTTCAGGTCTGGATTTCTCCTAAATCCACTATCTCTCAGATTTCCCGAAGTTCTTTTTGGCGTGCTCTCCATGGAAATCCGTCCCTCACAGATTTTCCCAAAACTTGATGAAATGCAAAGGAATATTGAATAGCATGACATGTTGGTGATTTTCAATACATTTTCAGGTTTATTCATGCTACATTTGGATCTCTCATGTGGTTTACTGATGAAAAATGATCAAATTTAAGGTTTAAATAAGTGTTTCTTGGTTACTCCATTGGAATCCGAGTGGACTGGAATTTTTCAAAATTCCTCTCTGGCTCAGATTTCGCGGATGGCCTTGAAACCCGAACTTTGCTGTGGTCATTTTATAAGAATTTTAACAACACCCTAATTATATAAGATGCATTCTAATGGTGTTTTGATGGATTAACCTTGCTTTCCTATTTTTTTTTTATTATGTTGTCATGTTGAATGCAGGCTGAATCAAGCAAGGCGGCAGCTGGTTCCTCATTGTCTGATGTAGAGAGGATCAAGCTGGACATTAGGAGCAAGGTCCTAGAAAGTAAGATCACTTCTGTCTGGTTAGAAGTTACTGATACAAATGTTGGCTTTTAGGACTATGAAGAATTTAAAGCAAGGATGGCGACTGAGGATTCCCCTTTAGTGACTAGAAGAATGAACGAGTCAGACCTGTCCCATGTGGCTGGATTCCCCTCAATAGTGCAATGCTACGAGCTGGTCCTTGAGTGTGCAAGGCATTATGATCAGGACACATAGAGGATAATTGGTCATCAAGGGAGAATTATTGCAAATCTTAACCCAGTCTCCATTGCCTAGACCTTTGATATGTTGGAATAGTCTCATGTGATGGGATTCACCATTCAGGAAGCTTAGGAGTTCTACGACGAACAAACTGTGAAGTCACAATAGCTTATCAACTCCTGGCTGGAGAAGCCTAAGTCACACTATTCCAAATTGCCCAAGCAACTGTACAGGGCAAAATTCAAGGAGTACTATGATGCCATCACCTTTCTCATTAGGGTGCTTGGATTGAAGAGTCCTGGTACATTTGAGAATTGGATGTGCTATGCAATTGTGAGAATGGAACAAGAGAAAATTGACTACCATTAGGCAGGGGTCATTAGCCAAGTAATTCACAATTAGTTGTCCAATGTGTTGCAGAAAAATACCTTCACAATGACTTCATATATGGTCTATGCACTGGCTAGATTCCACCCCTACAGAGGATTGGATACAAAAGGAATTTTTGGGCAAGATGTGATTTATGAAGTTTTCCCTCAGTTGCACTGGGGAGGTTCAAACTAAAGAAGGGAAAATTATGCATTCACCATGCATATCACTAGAATGCTTCAAGAGGCAGAGCATGTTAGAATTTCAGGCCAAGAAAAGGAGCTCATCAAGAAATATGGGGCTTGGTTTATTCAATTTCCAATTTACTCCTACCTTCGGATTGATGGCTGCAAAAGAGCCCCATAAAGACTTCCAAGGTATCCCACTGATCACATCATATTGTTGGAAGTAACTAGACAGATTTATGATTTTGATGCCATTGTCAAGAGGGACAAGCATAGGATTGGATTTGGTGGAGATTTTGCACTAAGGATTGGCACTCGAGAGGTATGTCCTTCCATTGGTTCTACCCAAGCTTCAGAGGAAGAAATGAGTACTCTTGGCCTGTCTCTCCATTCCAGGAGATCCAGATTTGACATCACCGGAGAGGCTCAAAAGAAGGCTAGTAGAGAATAAAGCCATAAGGTAAATTTGGAGGACTATTGGGCCAACTGCAGTGATGAATTTGAGGTCAGAAAGAGGAAATTCTCCTGGCTTCCAGTTGAGTTAGTTCGATTATATAATGTAAGAGTAGTTCCTGACCAATTGGAAGATGATGGGAACCTAATCTAGGATCATGCCTACGAGGCCATAAAGGAAAAACCAATTGGTGATGTAGACTAGATGGTGGAGGAGCAAACTGAGTTAAAACAACTGACGGATCCAGTTCTTAAATTTACTAAGATGTGGCTCAAGCACACTTTGTGGGAGTTGGAGAATAAAGGTGTACAATGCACCTATGCCCTCATGGGGGACTTAGATTCCCATTCTACTTCTAAAGAATCCACCAGGTAGGATCCCAAGGGCAAGGGCAAACTCGACTCTCCTATCAAGATTAAATCTATAGGTGTTCAAGAGGAAGAAGCCCAGGAAGCAGAAAAATAGAGGAAGCCTAAGGCCAAGAAGAGGACAAAGACTAAGAGGTCCGAGTAGAAACCTGAGGCTGGTGAACCTATACCCAAAAGCAGAAGAATTGTCAAATTGTTAGAGAAGGCTAGCTCCAAGATTGGGGAGGAAGAAATTGTCCCACCAGTGATAAATGTTGAAAGCTCAGAGGAGAAGGCTAAAGTGTATACAAGGAAGTCTAGCACTCCTTCTCCTAGGGACAAAGTTCCTATGGCGGACCCACTTCCTATGGTTTCTCATGAGGAGTGGCATGATAATGTGCCTCCCACTCATGAAGCTCAAAGTGAACCAGGTGAGACAAAAGAAGTTGAATCTCGTCCAAGGGAGGAAGAGGTAGAGAGGATCCTATCACCTGAACATGAGAAGGAGGAACATGTTGAAGAAGAAGAGTTGAATAAGGATGAGGTACCTGGGGATCAACAAGAGGAAATGGGCCAGAGCAAGGTGCAATTGGGGCCCACTATCCCTAATTGGCTAGAAAAATAAATAAAGAGAAAATAGGTGGTAGTGGAGGATAGTCCACCGAATTGGGATGCACTTCTAGCCAGAATTGGAAAAGATAAAGGTAAGAAGAAGGCTAGGGTGATCTCACGGGTTGTTCATATTGCTACCCCTATTCTAGATAAAAATAGAGATGATGTGGTTGGAAGTGATTATAATGTGCAGACTCTTGATCTTGGACCTGCATCAGTTGAGTAGGATATTGAGGATTACCAGGGTTCTAGTGTTGTTATTGTGAATCGATTGAGGAAGGAAATGAAAACCAAGCAAGACCTGAAGAGAGAAAATGAGAATCTCAGGAAATGCTTGGAGGAATTAATGAAACCACTATAGTCCATTAACCCTTCTTCCTCTACTGTGAATCCTCTACCTTAGGAGACCATCACCAAGCTAGAAAAGATGAAAGCCTCCACTGTTGCTACTATGAATTGGTTGAAAAGGGTGCAAGAAAAGGGTGATGAAGCTATCAAGGAGATCCTGTCGATTGGCAAGGATGTTGTCATGGCAACTGAGCGGATGAAATAGGTAATGGCACAGGATAAAGAAGACACTAACCTCCTGCTATAGAAAACTAGGATTATTATGGAGTACACCTAAGACAAATTGGTAAGCGATGGAATTCTTCCTTGCTCTAGAGCTTCTGAACTGTGGGAATGGTTTGAGGCATTGCAAATCTAGAAAAAGGTGTTAAGGAAGATTTAAAAACAAGTAAAATGCATTGATGACACCCTAGCTGGCGTCTATGGTGGTTGCATGACCTTCTTCGAAATCATGACGGGACAAAGGAAGATTGCGCCTGAGTATTTGAGATTGGAGTAGTTGAGAGAATGGTGGCATGACGTCTACACACCACTTGATGATGGCTCCATCTCTGAACACCAGCTAGATGATGTGGCCACCTACCTTGCAGTTATTGACAAGTATTTGACGTACAAGGTATACTGGGATAAGTCAATCAAAAACTCAAGGGATGAGATTGCGTCCATCGAAAGCTGACAGGGTTTTTCCTCTGCCACCTATGGCCGACTTGGACGCGGCGTTCTTGAAAGTACATGGAGAGACAGATCAAAGCACGGTTAGTAGGAAATGGAGCTAATGATAAGCTTCGGTGTGACCCATGCTTCCCTATTATCTTCTTGCACATCTCCCGAGCTGCAATGTGAATCCTAGGTTGACCTCGATGGGATGTGCATTTATTGCTTGTTTGACCCATTTCAAAGACTCTCTAGGTGGTTGTGTCGAGTTATTGCTGCAAAACCCTTTTTTTGGCCAACAGTTTCTTGGGGATTTCTATATATTGGGCATATGGCCTCATTTGTAAAGGGTTAGGAGGTTAGATAGTTAGAAAGCTAGAGGAAAAACAGTTAGAAGTTAGGCAGTTAGAGGTAGAGTAAGTTAGCAAATAGTCATTCTGAAGCAAATGTTGTAATAGAAAATTGGAATTGTTGCTACAATGGACAATTTGAATACAAGAAATGACATTGTGATTTGGTGCCATACTTGTCTTCTTTGTTTTGCATGGTTTTTGTTATTCTATCCTTAAAATTGCTTTGAGAAGGTTAATATTTAGATTAAATTTGATTCAATAATGTTAGTAGTTTGGTACTTGAATGTTGCAACAATCCTTCAGTCCATACTTTTCGCAACCAATTGATTTTTAGTTTCTTTGCAAAGTTAGCCTGGACTTTATATTCCTTGTGCTTAGTTCAATCTTGAATGTTTTTCATTTTAACTGCAATAGGGTTATTTGAATGCATGTTGATGGTTTGAAAATCTTCAGAGCCTTAGAAGATTGCACTGTTTCTACAAGATCGTAGATTTATCTGGGTCAAGCAGAAATCAGTTTAGAAGGATTGGTCCATTTTGGGTATTGGTTACTTTCATTGTTAATCCTAGGAGTAATATTAGATTTATAAATCTCTTTGAAACCCTTCTCTTTTCTATTTCTTTGATTATCAGGTTAAATCGAGGATTGAAGTGTCACCATTTTGTTAAATCTGACAAAATTGATTCAGTAGTTTGCTTGTAGTAAGGCCCCATTATGATTACCAACAATCTCACATTTATTACTGAGTTGTTTATGTATTTTCAAGACCTAACATAGAGACCTTGGGGTTATCTCTTGAGGCTTGCTGATAGAGATTTACCTTTCAAGAGAGATAGGATATTGCATCTTGTCTGTGTTGTTGTTGTTGTGCAAAAAATAGCAAACAACAGTGTTGGTGCTAGAAGGAGGGCCTGAATCAACAAGCTGGATCAATTTTTGAACACCATCTCTCCTGAGAGATTCAAAAGAAGAACAAGTTCTACTCCAGGAGAGGAAAAATTTCAAGAGATACCAGACCCTACTAGGTCAAGAAGGACCAATAGAAGGGGAGAATCATCATCATCCCATCCACCCCCCTCATTTCCATCATCCCCATATTCATCTAGCTCATCTGAGTCTGAGGCCATTCCTAGTCCACAACCTCAACCAGTCATAAATCAGCCATTTCCTCCCCCACCTCCACCAATGGCTTTCCTAGAAACCAAACCGTCTCCACTGAGCTTTGCTGTCTATAATGTTATGCCAAAAAACCCTGAGCACTTCTGTTCAAAGTTCCATATCAATGGCCCTAATAGAACCACTGAGGAACACATTCGGATCTTTCAGACTGTCCTCAAAGATAGAGGGATAAACCATGAGGACGTAGCTTGTAGGTTATTTCCTTATTCACTAGGGGAAGATGCATTCTATTGGTACAACCATTTACCTGTTGGGTCTATCCAACATTGGACTGAGTTAGAAGCTGCTTTTTTACAAAAGTTTTGAATCCCCATTAGTTCTAATGAGCTCTACCATCAATTTACTAACGTGAAGAGAGAGATCAAGAGCCTATAGGATCCTTCAACAATAGGTTTCATCATGCTTATACCAGATTATAGGCCCCTTATGCTGTTGATGAACCCACTACCTTAGAAGTCTATTATGAGGGACTTGATAGTTTGATAGCCACCTTTATGAAATGGAGTAATAACCCCCCTGAGAGTCTACTAGATGCATATGCAGACGCTGTTAAAGTTAGCACGAATCTAAGAAAAAATTTGTCTGGGCCTTTACCCTTGTTAGGACCCATTGCTCACCCTAGACAAGTTCCAGCTCTCAACCAGACTTTTGCTAACCATACTCCAATCATAAATCTAGTGCCTTAGTTGCCTCTAGTCCCTTACCTAAGACCTCCTGTAGGACAAGTTTCATCCACAATTAGTTATCCTCAGCAAATAGTGAATCAACCTCTACATATCCAACCTCAAGCTAGTTATCATCATACCTACAAAATTATGAAGTCCTGAACCAGTCACTAAATCCCAACGCTACAGCAGGACATGCTCAAAATAATGCGAGTTAGCTTCCACAGTAATCCTGATAAGGAGAGACTGGATGATTTTTCTGAACTAATAAAGAAGCTAAATATGGAGGTGACTTATTTAAGGAACTAGAATAGCCAATTGCAAGCTGCTCAGAGGAATATGCAGTCCAATCAGAATAGAGAGAATCCACAAGGACTGCACTTTGATAGAGGGAAACACTAGGACAAAGGGTATAACAATGATAGAGGATACAACAACAACAGAGGATATAACCAAGACAGAGGGTACAATAATGACAAGGGATATAATAATGAAAGAAGATATAATTATGATAAGGAATAGTCATCAGGTCAAAACTTTGATAGAGGTTAGGGTGGTGGACAAGGTTTTGAGAGAAGACAACAGTCAAGAAAGAACAAGACCTGGAACATAGGGCCCAACAATGGAGGAGTCCCCACCCCGTTAGATCAACCAGTCAGTCAACCTGTTAATCAGTTTGCCAACCAATCAGTTAATCAAGAGAAGCCTCCTAGTGGTGTATATCTAGCCGAAGCTGCTTTATCAGGGTGGTGTAGGCTCCACAAGACTAGTCAACATTCTGAGCTGGACTATCAAGAGTTTCAAATAGTAGCTTCAATCTTTCAGTATGAAGTAGAAAATATTGCAAGCTGTCAGGAGATAGTACCTTCTATTCCTTATGACTCACCGGTGTTGGTATTAAACCATGCTCCTTTTCCACAAAGTGAGGATAATGTGCTTGAAGAAGAATATGACCAGTTGAAGGATGAGGCAAATCAGGCATGCAATGGAGATGAAATGACACAATTATTTGCTGAGGATCCAGTGAATGACAATGGTCCCAGGGATGAAGACGAAGCTTACATTGAAGAAGTGCATACCTTCCAGAGACCTGTCAAGAGGTATGACTTGAAAGAACTACCACACAGGTGCCCACAGGCTGGAGGCCCCTTTACTTCTTCCATTCCACCAAATAATTTCAACACTCCTCCAGACACTAATGCTAGCAATAATCCATCATTGCCTCAGGTGTCTAAGCAATATTTATCTCAAGATCCGGTACATATTGATGTGCCAAAAGGAAGAAATGTTGATGCAAGTAAAGAGAAAATGATGGAGTATCTGAGGGAGACCCTCACTGATTTAAATGAAGAACAATTGGCCATGTATGTTGCTGAAGAACTCCGGAAGCTAAAGGTAAACCTATCTGCATTTGAGCTATTAAGATTTCCATCCATTAGGAATGCAGTCTTAGATTCTTATGATGCAAATTCTATGTTGCAAGATAAATCAGTTAGTAAGAATGTCCATGAAGTATCTAGTTCTCAGACAGGATCAGTCTCATGATCAAGTCCATATGCCCCCTAGAGACACTAGAAAAGAAAAGGATAAATCTTAGGTTGTTCAAGTAGACACTCCCTTAACTCTATTTTAGGGGAAAACAGACACACCTCCTTTCTTGATCTCTGTCTATATATTTGGTAAAAATCTACACAATTGTCTGTTGGATTAGGGTGCTTCAACCAATGTTATGCCCCTTGGTGTCTGTAGAGCAATGGGTATCACCCCTGCTGATTCTCAAAAGAAAGTCACACAGCTGGATAGGACTGAAGTCAATATGGTAGGAGAGTTAAATATGATTTAGATGCAAATTGCTTCTAATCCTAGGATTTAGCAAGTTATTAATATACAAGTGGCTGACATCCCTAATGCCTATGGCCTAATCCTGGGAAGGGAATTTACCAAGGCTTTGAATGGATATGTCTTGACTAATCACTCCCATATGTGGCTTCCCTAGAAAGGAGTGCCAAATCAGATCAGAATTGAAAGAGAACCTAGGATGAAGTACATGATCACAGAATATCAAAAGACCTCAACATAAATTTTGGTGTTAGAAGTAAGTATGGGTAACTACATGCTTGTGGCTCCCCTTGAAGAGCCAAATGTGGAGGAAGTTCTTATGTTCCACATAGCGTATGATGACCTTACGACAGAGCCTGGTGGTGTTGAAGCCCTAGTAGACCCAGTTAAGGAAAATGGTGAACCAGCTGAAAGTAATGATAATCCATAGGATAATCAGTTGGCTTTGTTAAACAGTTTTCAAGAGTTCATTTTAAAATGTATTGAAGATCAGATTCAGTTAGGAAGAAGAATGAGCTTTGGAGAGTTACTTTTTCCCAATTGGTGTAGGGTACATAATGCTTCACATTCAAAATTGGATTGCTGCTTATGCCAAGCTGTAGTGGAACAAATACAAAAACATACCAACCCCGATCATGCAGCCAAAATCAATAACATGAAAGTCATAGAAGATCCTAAAGGGAATGGAATGATGTCTTCTAAAAAGCCATCCAACAGTAACAGTGCAAGTAAGACAGCAAGAGACTTTGCAATTTCCGGATGCTGGACCATGAGGTTCGATGGGTCCAAATCAAAACAAGGAGCTGGATCAGGATTTGAGCTAATCAGCCCAAAAGGTAAGACATTTTTTGCTGCTCATAGGCTCCAATTTCACTATACAAATAATGTAGCCAAATATGAAGCCCTGGTTCATGGATTATTGATGGCCTTGAAGAAGAAGGTTAAGATCTTGCAAGTATATGGAGATTCTGAGTTAGTAGTCAAACAAGTTAGGAGACAATATTCTTGTCATGACAGAAGAATGACTAACTACAGACATAGAGTATGGGACCTTATTGAAGGATTTGATGCCTTCAACATTTAGCTAATTTCATGAAATAAAAACCAGATAGCTGATTCCTTAGCTCAGGCAGCTAGTACTCTGCAGCCTCTATCTCTTTCTGGGTTGAAGAAATTTATTGTAGAACTAACCCCAGTACCCTCGGTACCTAACAATGTCACCAAATTCTAGGTGTTTGAAGATGACAAGCATATTTTAGATTTTATCACAAATATAGATGTTTTTGCTTCTCACATCATCAATGAAACTGAGCTCCAAGAAGTAGAGATGGACCTCGAAGGGGTAATCAATTTGAGGACCAACACCATTCCTAGGGGAATGGTACGATTAGAAATAATCTTTGATCTGGATAAGATCAGAGACTAGGATCAAGACACTAGGAAAGAGTCCATTAGTGGACAATGTGATAAATATAACGTGGGATCCCAGGAGGATGTAAAAAATATTCTTATTGGCAAAGTGTGCACCCAAGAAGAAAGGTGGGGAATCATTGATGCATTGCACAAATATTTGGATGTGATATCCTGGAGTTATGAGGACTTGAAGACTTATGATACATCAGTCATAACCCATACTATCCCTCTCAATCTAGGAGTGAAACCCTTCAGACAGAGGCAAAGGCCTATTAATGTTTTGCTAGAACCCATAATACAGAAGGAAGTACAAAAATTGTTGTCTGCGAGGATAATATTTCCAGTCAGACACTCTACTTGGGTTGCAAACCTAGTTCCTGTACAAAAGAAAAATGGCGAAATCAGACTGTGTAGATTTTAGAAACCTAAACAAGGCATCAAAAAATGATAATTATCTGGTACCCTCACTGGATGAAGTACTCCAGATTATGAACGAATCTCAGATGATGTCCTTCTTGGATGCATATTCAGGATACAACCAAGTCATGGTGCAATATGAGGATAGACATAAGACTGCTTTCACCACTAAGTGGGGCATGTTCACCTATAGAAGAATTCCTTTTGGACTGATTAATGTTGGAGCTAAATTCCAGAGAATAATGGATATAGCCTTTAAAGACATAATTGGGAAGTGCATAATCATTTACATGGATGACCTCACTGTCTTCTCCAAGAAGAGAGGCAACCTTATTTTAGACATGTGCAAGGTTTTCCAGAAATGGAGAGAGTTTGGGATATCCCTCAACCCAAAGAAATGCATCTTTGGAGTAACAGAAGGTAAGTTGTTAGGGCATATCATCTCTAAAAGGGGGATTGCAATTGATCCTGAATGCATAGAAGCCATCCTTAAGATTCCACTGCCTGCTAGTAAAAGGGAAATGAAATCATTCTTTGGAAAGATCAATTTTGTCAGGAAGTTCATCACTGGGTTTGCTGAGATAGTTAAGCCACTGAATGCGATGCTGAAGTAGGATGCCAAGGTGGAGTGGAATGCATAAGCAAAGGAAGAATTTGCTGAAATAAAGAGAGCTATTATTGAAGCTCCAGTTTTAGTAAGTCCTGATTATGCCAAACCATTCTACATATATTCATTTCCTTCTGACCACTCCTGTGCTGCTATATTAACTCAGAAATTTGACCAAGGCAATGAATACCCTATAGCATTTATGAGCACACCATTTAAGGATGCAGAACTGAAATACCCAAATGTGGAGAAGCAGGCTTATGCCTTAGTCAGGGTAGTTAAGAAATTTAGACATTATATCCTCAGAAATAAGATCTTTGCTATAGTTCCTAATCTTGCAATTAAGCTGCTCTTGATACAGAATGAACTAGGAGAATGAAGAGCCAAGTGGGTAACTATGCTACAAGAATATGATATGGAAATTCAGCCCATGAAGCTGGTAAGAGGGCAGGGGCTCACAAAGACAATGACAGAGACCGGCCCTGATCTTACAGCCCATGCTTATACTTTAGAGGATGTCTCTCCTGGCGAGTGGTATGATGATGTTCATTATCTCCTGACCCAGAGATGCCCTAACCATCTTAATGCAATACAAAGAAGGGCATTGTGCTTAAAAGGTGATAGTTTCATGCTGAAAGGAGTTGTTTTATACAAGAAAAATCACGAAGGAGTGTACCTGAGGTGCCTAGGAAAGGTAGAATCTACAAGAGTGATGTTAGAATTCCATGATAGATATGGTATAGGCCATGGATCAGCACCTTCTACAGCAAACTAGATTCTCAGAGCTGGTTACTACTGGCCTACATTGTTCAAAGAAACCCACAGTCATGTCAGAACTTGTCATGTATGCCAAACTGCCGCTACCAGAGAAAAGTATGTCGCACTCCCACTCCAACCAGTTTTTGAGGTAAAACCTTTCGCACAATGGGGAATGGACTTCATTGGCCCCATCAATCCACCTTCCTCTACTGGTCACATGTATATTCTCACCATTACTAATTACTTTACATGATGGACAGAAGCTCTTGCATGCAAACAGTGCACTTCTGAGGTAGTAATTAATTTCCTTGAATCTGGTATTCTTAATCGTTTTGGATGCCCTATGTCCTTAGTATGTGATAATGGTCCTGCGTTTTCATCATTAAAATTTTCTAATTGGGCTTTTGATCATGGGATCATTATAAAATTTGCATCCAATTACTACCCCCAGGGTAAAAGGCTAGCTGAATCATCCAACAAAAATCTCTTAACTGTTATCTACAAATTTTTAGAATGAAATCCAAAGGATTGGCATACCCAACTCAGATTTTCTCTTTGGGCAGATCGTACAAGCAATAAAGCCTCCATAGGGATGTCACCTTACCATATGGTTTATGGTTTAGAACTTGTGTTTCCTATACAATTGAAAATCCCTACCCTTCAGTTTATTAATGACTATTATGATGAGGGAGACAGACGTGAGGCAAGACTTTCCGAACTATTGCACCTTGAAGAAAAGAGAGACAAAGCCCTAGACAACTTTGCTAAGCATCAGGGGGTTGTCAAGAGGTGGTTTGATAAGAGAGCTAGGGTTAAAGCGTTTAGGATCTCTGACCTGGTTCTTTCCTGGGATAAAGCCCATGACCGTAAGGGAGAGCATGGAAAATTTCATAAACTTTGGCTTGGACCTTACCAGATCTCAGAAATTCTGGGAGATAATGCCTTCCGTTTGAAAACTCTCACTAGAGAGGATATCCCACTGCTTGTCAATGGGTAGTATTTGAAGCATTATTTCCAGTCCTGAGCTATTCTCAGCTCTCGTTTTGTATATAGTTAGATTAGGGTTTTCCTTCCTACTTTGCTTTTGTTTGTTTTGGTTGGTGTTTGTTTTCTTTTGGTTTGTTTATTTTTGCTCTGCTTTTTCTTTGGGGGTTTTATCTGTTCTCGCCTAGATGTGTTGCACCTGTGTGACACATGTGCCTTCTCTAGAATTATTCTAAGTATTTCTTTGAGTGAACTTTAGTCTTGTATCTTGAAAGGATGGTTGAAATCTTTGCTACTACCAACAGTTTTAATGTCAGATTTATAGAAGGTTGAGTCACTAGTGGGGATCTGAATTTGAAGTACTCTGAAAATCTTATATCCATCATATATCTTAAGAATCCTACTGTCACTATAGGAATACTTGTGAAGTCTTGTCAAGCAAAAAATCCTATTTCTGCTTCAGTGCCACTATGGTTCTCACCCCTGAGTGTGAACTTCATTATTCACAAGTTGAAATGAAAGTGAGAATATCAAAAAAAATAAAAATGAAATATTGAATATCAAAAGAATAAATTCAACTTATCAAGGGTACCTGAATATCTCTACCGGGGCTATGGATGCCTAGTTGGCAGTAGAGCTATGTTCAGGAGAGTCACAACGATAACCTTGTCGGGGCTATGGATGCCTGACTGGCAATGAGGCTCTATCTAGGTTGTTTTTGAAGTTATAAAACTTACGTAGCCTGACTTGACTGAACTTGGTTTCTATAGTGACTTAAGGAGGGAATGAACTCATGTGCACACACTTGGATTTTTAGTTTATGAACAATTTGATCTATCCTTTTGTTCTGACTCTTTATGTCTTACATTCTGACTTGTTTTTCTGATGGTGGGATTGAAACCAGAGGTTCTAGGTTCTTGATTCTTGTTCATCATCAAAATGCTCTAGAGCATTTTCCCCACAGAAGTCGCCATTTTTTGTGCAATTTTCTACACACGCCCTACTTAAGCAGGGACCCTTTTCTCTTCGGTTTTGGTGTTTTGGCCCTTTCTTTGGGGTGCTGTCATACTTTAGGTAGGTGTTGGAATGTTTATTTTTATTGCCTAAGTGTTCACCTGGTTATTCATTAACAAATCTCAAGTTCTAGATGATTTTGGGCTTTTTCCCTAATTCGGGATTTTCTATCCTGGTCAAACTTTCCCGGATCCTGCTTGGACTCCAGTTTTGCACCATGACTCAGGAATTTTTGGTCTTCGCAGATTTCTACGTGGACCGGATTTTCCCAGATTCTGCCCTGTTGTCGATTTCCTAGATTCCCTTCTCTGGCTATCTTGTCTATTGCATTAATGGCTTCGTACGCGCTTTGAAGGCTTGTTTTAACTCAATTTCTGAGATCTTTGCACCATTATGCTTACAATTTTCCATTATCTGAATTGAGAGCTACACCCTTAAAGTTTGTTCTTTGAGCTGTTGGTCAGGATTTTGGGGTGTTTGGCTTTGAATTTATTGATTTGGTGGTGGTGTCTTGTGCATTCTCGCTGGTGTTGGTTGTGGGCTCTTACTACTTCTGAGATCAATTCCCGCTCTGTAATGGTATGTGCCTAATTGCTCTGCTTGGAATTGAATTGAATTATGAATGGCATGTCGGTATTGTGAAAACTTGTGGGATTTAAATTCTGGTGTAGTTGCTTATTCCATGCTAGGGTTATTCAGTATTGTATCCTTTGTCATCTCCCAGGCTAGTTTTCAGTTCATGTGTCCATCTGCATTTTGATGCATCTTTCCCAAGAGTAATTAGTAAACCCTAGTGGTGACTCAATAGTGGAAGCAACTAAATTCTAAATTCGCCCATGTACTATGGCAGATGGTGAGGTTTGAAACCTAGGGCAGGGCCATGTCTAGTTATTTCGTCTTAAGACCGGCCTAGAATACAAAAAAAAATCATGAAAGGACCCATCCCTAGCTTGCCCTGGTTTTAACTTTTTGAAATCCTTAGCAGGTTCAGTGTCTGGGTGAAATCATGCCTTAGCATCGCAGTCTAGGATAATCCATCCCTTCTAAGGTCTCTTTGCTGTCACCTTTTATCCTTCTGTGAGACCTTATGTCAATCGCCTTGTGTTTTATCGAGGGGCCCTCTTAAGTCCTTGTCTTGTCGCCGTGACACTATCATTTTTACACTGATGAGATCTTTTATGCATATCCTTTGGTGAGACCTTTGCTTTCAGCAAGACCTCACCCCACGAAGAAAGCTCTCATCGACATGCTTGTTCATATTCACCTTTGGAAAGACAGACCCCAAGCCGCCAAGATGTCATGGCGGGATCTAACAGCTCTACTGATATTCATTTCCTTCGCCAAGACATCCATCTTTCGGCGAGACCTCCCATCGAACATAGTTCACTTTCACTAAGCCCTGCTATTTTCATTCGCCGGGACATTGCAATTCTCATGCCGAAAGTCTTTTTGTCGGCAAGACAATCCCCATTGCCAAGAGCTCATCGCGAGTTCCTTTCATCTTGCCGATCTTCCATTCTATCACTGGGACTTTCGCTTTCGGCAAGACCTTTCGCTGAACATGTCTTGCTCTTGGCGATTGATCTTCGATCGGGGAGACATCCATCTTTTGCTGAGACCTTGCCGTGATATTCCAACTCTCGCTGATTCCTTCAGGATTCGCTGTGACTATTGCCATTCACCGAGACATTGTAGCGAGATCTTTTCCCTTGGCGAGCCCTAATCTTCTATCATAATGACTTCTTAATGTCGGCAGGAGGCTATGCCGATGGATCTTTTTCATCGATGAGACAACATAGTCGCTGAGACCTCTAGCCGAACTCCAAGTGCTTCATCGAGGCCTTCTTTGGTCTGCATGTTTGCTATGACATTTTCTTTTTCACATTGATTGCCTCTTTCATGCCTTTGCTGGTCGGTGAGACAAGACGAATTCGCCAAGACCTTACCCTGACCACCCTTGGCTCATACCGATATGTTTGTTATGTCCCTTTTCACCAGGACGTTACACCGAAACCACCATGTCTTGGTGAGATCCTTTCTGATAATATCTTTCGGCATAACTTTGCGGCTTCGCCAAGACTTCTCCACGAGATCCTAACTTTTGCCGAAGCCTTCGCTCCAGAGTCTCCTTTGGTTTGGAAATTTTCCCTGCCCGCGGATGTCCGTCAGGTCCAGATTTCTCCTAAATCTGCTGTCTTTCAGATTTCCCGAAGTTCTTTTTGGCTCGCTCTCCACGGAAATCCTTCCCTCGTGGATTTTCCCAAAACTTGATGAAATGCAAAGGAATATTGAATAACATGACATGTTGGTGATTTTCAATACATTTTCGAGTTTATTCATGCTACATTTGAATCTCCCACATGGTTTACTGATAAAAAATGATCAAATTTAAGGGTTAAGTAGGTGTTTCCTGGTTACTCCATTAGAATTTGAGCAAACTGGAATTTTCTGAAATTCCTCTTTGGCTCAGATTCTGGGGATGGCCTTGAAACCCAAAATTTGCTGTGGTCATTTTATAGGAATTTTAACAACACCCTGATTATATGAGATGCATTCTAATGGTGTTTTGATGGATTAACCTTGCTTTCCTATGTTTTTTTTTATTATGTTGTCATGTTGAATGCAGGCTGAATCAAGCAAGGTGGCAGCTAGTTCCTCATTGTCTGATGTAGAGAGGATCAAGTTGGACATTAGGAGCAAGGTCCCAGAAAGTAAGATCACTTCTGTCTGGTTAGAAGTTATTGATACAAATGTTGGCCTCTGGGACTATGAAGAATTTAAAGCAAGGATGGTGGCTGAGGATTCCCCTTTGGTGACTAGAAGAATGAAAGAGTCAGGCCTATCCCATGTGGCTAGATTCCCCTCAATAGTGCAATGCTACGAGCTGGTCCTTGAGTGTGCAAGGCATTATGATCAGGACACAGAGGATAATTGGTCCTCAAGGGAGAATTATTGCAAATCTTAACCCAGTCTCCATTGCTTAGACCTTTGATATGCCAGAACGGTCTCATGTGGTGGGATTCACTATTCAGGCAGCCCAGGAGTTCTACGACGAACAGACTGTGAGGTCACAGCAGCTTATCAACTCCTGGCTAGAGAAGCCTAAGTCACACTATTCCAAATTTCCCAAGCAGCTGTATAGGAAAAAATTCAAGGAGTAGTATGATGCCATCACCTTTCTCAGCAGGGTGCTTGGATTGAAGAGTGCCGGTACATTTGACAATTGGATGTGCCATGCAATTGTGAGAATGGAACAAGAGAAAATTGACTACCATTGGGTAGGGGTCATTAGCCAAGTAATTCACAAGCAGTTGTCCAATGTGTTGTAGACAAAGACCTTCATAATGACTTCATATCTGGTCTATGCACTGGCCAGATTCCACCCCTACAGAGGATTGGATAAAAAAGGAATTTTCGTGCAGGATGTGATTTATGAAGTTTTCCCTCAGTTGCACTAGGGAGGTTCAAACTACAGAAGGGAAAATGATGCATTCACCATGCATATCACCAGAATGCTTCAGGAGGCAGAGCATGTCAGAATTTCAGGCCAAGCAAAGGAGCTCATCAAGAAATATGGGGCTTGGTTTATTTAATTTCCAAATTTCTCCTACCTTCGGATTGATGGCTGCCAGAGAGCCCCATACAGACTTCTAAGGTATCCCACCGATCACATCATATTGTTGGAAGTAACTAGATAGATTTGTGATTTTGATGCCATTGTCAAGAGGGACAAGCATAGGACTGGATTTGGTGGAGATTTTCCACTAAGGATTGGCACTCGAGAGGTATGTCCTTCCATTGGTTCTGCCCAAGCTTTAGAGGAAGAAATGAGTACTCTTGGCCTATCTCTCCATTCTAGGAGATCCAGATTTGACATCACCAGAGAGGCTCAAAAGAAGGCCAACAGAGAATATAGCCATAAGGTAAATTTGGAGGACTACTTGGCCAACTACAGTGATGAATTTGAGATTAGAAAGAGGAAATTCTCTCAGCTTCCAGTTGAGTCAGTTTGATTATTTAATGTAAGAGCAGTTCCTGACAAACTGGAAGACGATGGGAACCTAATCTAGGATCATTCCTATGAAGCCATAAAGGACAAACCAATTGGTGATATAGACTGGCTGGAGGAGGAGCAAATCAAATTAAAACAACTAACGGATCCAGTTCTTAAATTTACTGAGATGTGGCTCAAGCACACTTTGTGGGAGTTGGAGAATAAAGGTGTACAATGCACCTATGCCCTCATGGGGGACTTAGATTCCCATTCTACTTCAGAAGAATCCACCGGGCAGGATCCCAAGGGCAAGGGCAAACTGGACTCTCCTATCAAGATTAAATCTACATATGTTCAAGAGGAAGAAGCCCAGGAAGCAGAAACATAGAGGAAGCCTAAGGCCAAGAAGAGGACAAGGACTAAGAGGTCTGAGTAGAATCCTAAGGCTGGTGATCCTATACCCAAAAGAAGAATAATTGTCAAATTTTTAGAGAAGGCTAGCTCCAAGATTAGGGAGGAAGAAATTTTCCCACCAGTGATAAATGTTGAAAGCTCTGAGGAGAAGGCCAAAGAATATACAAGGAAGTCTAGGACTCCTTCTCCCAGGGGTAGTGTGCCTATGGAAAACCCACTTCCTATGGTTTCTCATGAGGAGTGACATGATAATGTGCCTCCCACTCATGAAGCTCAAAGTGAACCAGATGAGACAAAAGAAGTTGAATCTCGTCCAAGGGAGGAAGAGGCAGAGAGGATCTTATCACCTGAACATGAGAAGGAGGAACATGTTGAAGAAGAAGAGTTGAAAAAGGATGAGGTACCTGGGGATCAACAAGAGGAAATGGGCTAGAGCAAGGTGCAATTGGGGCCTACTGTCCCTAATTGGCTGGAAAAAGAAATAAAGAGAAAACAGGTGGTAGTGGAGGATAGTCCACCGAATTGGGATGCACTACTAGACATAATTAGAAAAGATAAAGGTAAGAAGAAGGCTAGGGTGATCCCACGGGTTGAAAGAGATGAGGCACATAATAGGGTTGTTCATATTACTACCCCTGTTCTAGATAAAAATAGAGATGATGTGGCTGGAAGTGATTATAATGTGCAGACTCTTGATCTTGGGCCTACATCAGTTGAGTAGGATATTGAGGATTACCAGGGTTCTAGTGTTGTTATTGTGAATCGATTGAGGAAGGAAATGAAAACCAAGCAAGAGCTAAAGAGAGAAAATGAGAATCTCAGGAAATGCTTGGAGGAATTAATGAAACCACTACAGTCCATTAACCCTTCTTCCTCTGCTATGAATCCTCTACCTCAAGAGACCATCACCGAGCTAGAAAAGATGAAATCCTCCACTGTTGCTACTATGAATTGGTTGAAAGGGGTGCAAGAAAAGGGTGATGAAGCTATCAAGGATATCCTGTCGACTGGGAAGGATGCTTCCATGGCAAATGAGCGGATGAAACAGGTAATGGCACATGATAAAGAAGACACCGACCTCCTGCTATAGAAAACTAGGATTATTATGGAGTACACCTAGGACAAATTGGTAAGCAATGGAATTCTTCCTTCCTCTAGAGTTGTCGAACCATGGGAATGGTTCAATGTGTTGCAAATCAGGCAAAAGGTGTTAAGGAAGATTTACAAACAAGTAAAATGCATTGATGACACCCTAGCTGGCATCTATGGTGGTTGCATGACCTTCTTCGAAATAATGACGGGATGAAGGAAGATCACGCCCGAGTATTTGAGTTTGGAGTAGTTGAGAGAATGGTGGCGTGACGTCTACACACCACTTGATGATGGGTCCATCTCTGAACACCAGCTAGATGATGCGGCCACCTACCTTGCAGTTATTGACAAGTATTTGGCATACAAGGTAGACTAGGATAAGTCGATCGAACACTCAAGGGATGAGATTGCGTCCATTGAAAGGTGACTTAGGGTTTTGCCTCTGCCACCTATGGTTGACTTGGGTGCGACATTCTTGAAAGTACATGGAGAGCTAGATCAGAGCACAGATAGTAGGAAATGGAGCTAATGATAGGCTTCGATGTGACCCATGCTTCCCTATTATCTTCCCGCGCATTGCCCGAGCTACAGTGTGAATCCCAAGCCGACCTTGATAGGATGTGCATTTATTGCCTGTTTGACCCATTTCAAAGACTCTCTGGGTCGGGTGGTTGTGCCGAGTTATTGCTGCAAAACCCTTTGCCTAGCCAATGGTTTCTTGGGGATTTCTATATATTGGGCATGTGGCCTAATTTGTAAAGCGTTAGGAGGTTTGATAGTTAGAAAGGTAGAGGAAAAATAGTTAGAAGTTAGCCAGTTAGAGGTAGAGTAAGTTAGCAAATAGTCATTCTGAAGTAAATGTTGTAACAGAAAGCCATAATTTTTGCTACAGTGGATAATTTGAATACAAGAAATGACATTGTGATTTGGTTCCATACTTGTCTTCTTTGTTTTTCATGGTTCATGTTATTCTATCCTTAAAATTGCTTTGAGAAGGTTAATATTTAGATTAAATTTGATTCAATAATTTTAGTAGTTTGGTACTCGAATGTTGCAGCAATCCTCCAGTCCATACTTTTCGCAACCAATTGATTGTTAGTTGCTTTGCAAAGTTAGCCTGGACTTTATATTCCTTGTGCTTAGTTCAATCGTGAATGTTGTTCATTTTAACTGCAATAGGGTTATTTGAATGCATGTTGATGGTTTGAAAATCTTCAGAGTCTTAGAAGATTGCACTATTTCTACAAGATCACAGATTTATCTGGGTCAAGCAGAAATTAGTTTAGAAGGATTGGTCCGTTTTGGGTATTGGTTACTTTCATTGTTAATCCCAAGAGTAATATTAGATTTAGAAATCTCTTTAAAACCCTTATCTTTTCTATTTCTTTGATTATCAAGTTAAATTAAGGATTGAAGTGTCACCAGTTTGTTAAATCTAAAAAAATTGATTCAGTAGTTTGCTTGTAGTAAGGTCCCATTGTGATTACCAAAAATTTCACATTTATTACTGAGTTGTTTATGCATTGTCAAGACCTGACATAGAGACCTTGGGGTTATCTCTTGAGGCTTGCTGATAGAGATTTACCTTTCAAGAGAGATAGGATATTGCATCTTGTCTATGTTGTTGTTGTGCAGAAAACAACGAACAACAGAATCCTTTTTAACCCCAAGTGAAAGCTAGTGTTCTAAAGGAAGAAAAAGATGACAAATTCTTTAAAGAAGTGTTTAAAAAAACACTTAAGTGTTTAAAAACACTTTGATTAGATAAGATATCATCACCATGCTCCTTCTTTTTTTGCTTTTGGCTTCCAACCTACAAAGGAGAAAAACAGTTAGATTCTAAAAAAAATAGAGAAATTAAAAAGTAGAAAATAGAGGAAGAAGCAATCATTAAAACACGTGCTAAAAAAATCAAATTTCTCCCTTTTACTATCTTCCAGCATCGCAACTCGTGAAGGTGTCACTATTTTTTCCTCTCAACGGTGCTTTTACAGCGCCGCTTTACCAGTCAATGGCGCTCTGTGTCGGGACAGAGAGCGCGATTGTGTTGCTGCTTTTGCCTAGCGTCACAATTTTTGAAAAGCCTTGGAGTTTAGAAATTTTTTGAAACTGAGGCAAATCGGCGAGTCTAGCGGCATAGTTTAAAATTTGAAATTTCTTGGCGGATGAGTCCATCGGCGGAGTTTATGCGCGTACAGTGCTATATAGCGACGCTGGCGAGCCCGCGGTGCTAAAACAGCGACATGACGAGCTCGCAGCGCTAGAAAAACGATGCTGAGAGGCCCATGTCGAATTTCTTTGTGTCAAGAAAATGCAGAAATTTTGAGGAAATGGTGGAATTTATGATGTCTAGCCCTCCTTCTAGCGCCAAAATGTGAACCCCAAATCTATGTACCTGCAACACAAGGAGATTAAACACCTCAACTTAGATATTGCAAACATAAACAAGGATTCCCCATGGAATCCATTTACAATTCAAACTAGGAATGAAAATATGCAAGAACACAATACAAAAGATAAAATAAAGATGAAATCCTAATTTAAATAGCAAACACTTGATCCCATGGGGGAATTGGTCCCAATTTGATGTGGAAATTTGGCCCTTTCCCAATTCCTATGATTGCAAGCTTTGAATGTAGACTTGATGAAGAAATGTGTTCCACTTTTGATGATGAATGATGAGGATTCCAAGCCAAATCTGCAAAAGAACCTAGCTAAGAACTCAATGGTGTGAAACTTGATAGATATTTGAGCATGGTAACTTTACTCAAATTGTGGATGATAAAATGAGGAGAGAAGCTCTTTATTTATAGGATTTCAAGATGGATGAAAGTCCAAATTTGAGCAATGTGGGACTAACTTTCATCCAATGATATGGTGCCACTTGTCAAGCTATGAATGGATGATGGTTGTGCAAGATTTGGGGTTTGTGCCAATAAATGCCAATATTTGAAATTCAAATTTGTTGAAATGACATGTAAGAGGGAAGGGGAAAATGCAATAAATTCCACTTGGCTCAAGGCAAAGGACATGTAAGAGATCTTAAATGCCTTGTTGGATGTACATGTTGACTTGGAATTTTTGAATTCAAATTGAGAAAATATTCCAAAAGATGCCATGTGAGGAAAATAGGGATTTAATAAATGAATTAAATCTATTTTCATGTGCAACTTGCATTATCTATAGGATGTGACATGAGATTAGATTAAATTAATCAAGGGTTAATTAATTTAATAGGAGATTAGATGATGTGACTTATTTGAATTAGATTTATGGATTTATTTAAATCAGATAAGAGAGGAATATGATAAAAGGCTAATTAAATAAAGATTTTGATTTATTTAATTAAAAGGGATGGTGTTAGATTAAATCAAATAAAATTTTAATTTATTTAATTTAATAGATAGACTTTAGAGATTTAATCAAATAAATTGATTATTTAATTAAATAGGGATAATTAGATCAGATGGATTGATTTAATTAACAAGGAAAGTGACTTAATTAGACAAAATGATTTATTTAATTAAGAGACGAATATTGATGAATTTAATCAGATAAGGGAATTTGATTAAACGGTTAGACCGAGGGATGATTTAGGAAGAAACAATGTTAGTAAGTCAGGATCGAATGCACGATGTCAATCAGTATATTTTCGATGTCTACAGATACAAATAAAGTAGGAGAATTTATTTTATGTCGATCAAATTGTGCCAGTAAGTGTCTCATCCGCCATTAAATCTCACTCGCACACTGCATGAATGGATCAGACCATATTTGATGCAGATTTAAATCTTAGTCGTCGATCCTTTAGTTTGATCAGATCATCTAATGGCTACCTTCAAAACAAGCTTACGCAATCACCAACATGGTAGTAAAGGACCCACAATACCATACGTCGTGAAGGAAATCCACGTGGCGGTTTCCCACGACATCGCAATCGGTAAAGATCCTGCAACTTTGGATCATGTGATGGCGGACAACCATAGATCTTGAACAGCGGTGATCCTGTTCCTTCAAAACATTAGTTGACCTTATCATTATCTATCGAGCACCTTTTCCGTTGAGATCATAACATCTTCATTGATTTGAAGCACGTGCATCTCACAAGAATTTTAGTAACCCGCAACATAACATATTAAAATTGGGTTAAAGTATTTCATTGTTTCTTTGGCTCCACCAGATGAGATATGTGGTAGTCACCTGCAATATCGTGACCAGTAAAAACCTTGCAATTCTGGATCATGCGATGGCGAGCAGCTGTAGATCTTAAGCATCAGTGATCTTAGTCCTTCAACACAGTCGCCAACCGTATCCTTAACCATCAAGCAGCTTTCCCATCTAGATTATAGCAGATCCATCGATTTAAAACATGTGCACCCTGAGAGAACTTTAGTAACCCACCTTTTAATGTATTTAAGGCGGGATTAATGTATTTCCTTATTCTTTTGGCTTCATCAGATGAGACACGCGGTAGTCACCCACAATATCATGATCAGTAAAAACCTTGCAATTCTCAATCACACGATGGCGGGCAGTTGTAGATCTTAAGCATCAGTGATCTCGGTCCTTCAACATAGTCACTAGCCTTATCCTTAACCATCAAGCAGCTTTCCCATCCAGATTATAACAGATCCATTGATTTAAAACACGTGCACCCTGAGAGCACTTTAGTAACCCACCTTTTAATGTATTTAAGGTTGGATTAATGTATTTCCTTATTCTTTCGGCTTCATCAAATGAGACACGTGGCGCTCGCCTATGATATCACGATCAGTAAAGATACTGCAGCTTTGGATCACGCGATGGCAGGCAACTGTTGATATTTGATGAAGATTGATTGACAGCACACAAACTGATCTCCTTCGACCACGCCAAAAAGGACACATGGTGCCCACCCATGTTATCGCAATCAACCAAAGCACTGTGGTGAGGCCATTGCGGGATGATGAGGAATGACTAAAATCAAACAATATTTCATCAATGATCACACAAATTTCATCCCCCAGAAAGGACACGTGGCACCCACCCACGATATCACGATCAATAAAGATCCTGCAATTCCCGATCATGCGATGGCGGGCAACCGTTGATATCGGAAGAAAATTTTCTCAATGGTAGCGCGAATACGATCCCTTCTGCAAAATAAAACATTCATTAAAAGGACAAGGGGACATCACTAGGTGGATGGAAAACAATGACATAAGTTTTTTTTTAAAGATGAAACATGGGGTCAACCAAGACTTAGGGAAAATAAAACTCACGGAGGAAATAAAAATTAAGACCAAAGGGACCAAGCCTAGATGGAATGATGTGGCATAAGTTGTTTTAAAATCCTTCCAAAATTAATAGCAAAATAGATCCCACCCCAGGCGTAAAGTAAACATAAGGGTTTTACATGAAGACAAAGCTAAGACCCCAACCTTTAGAAATTTTCCAACACCATGAAAGACCAACGACATAAGGTAGGGCATGAGTGAAACATAACGAGCAAAAATTTAATGTTCCATCAGGAGGGGTAGTGACCCCTAACTTCCCCCTAAGATACTCAAAAGTATCCTTCGGAAGGGCCTTAGTGAATATGTCAGCAATTTGTTCCTTGGTAGGTACATATTCAAGTCTAACTTCATTTTGCAACACCTTCTCCCTTAAGAAGTGATACTTGATAGATATGTGCTTTGTCCTAGAATACATCACCAGATTATTTGAAATGCTTATAGCATTTGTATTGTCACAAAAGATAGAGATAGGCTCATCATCACACCTATGGCCTTCAAGGTTTGCTTCAACCAAAGTATCTGTGTATAGCAGGATGCTACTATAATATGCTCATCTTCTATAGTGGATAAAGAAACTGAATCCTATTTCTTACTCAACCATGAAACTAATCTTCCTCCAAGGAAGAATGCACCTCCACTTGTACTCTTTTGGTCATCTATGCAACCAACCCAATCTGTATCAGTGTAGACGTTCAATGTGAAATCATTATCCTTTGGATACCATAGCCCATAATCATGAGTTCCCTTAAGATATATAAATATCCTCTTCACAGTTGTAACATGAGCTTCCTTATGTTCTACTTGAAATCTTGCAACTAAACATATTGCATGCATTATATCTAGTCTAGTAGTAGTAAGGTACAAAAGTCCACCAATCTAGATATATAGATGCTCTAATCAACTTTAGAAGATTCATCATCCTTACTTAGCTTACATCTAGTTACCATAGGGGTACAAACTAGTTTGGAGTCATTCATTCTAAACTTCTTCAACAATTCCTTAACATACTTAGATTGTGAAATGTATATCCCCTTATCAGTTTGATCTATTTGAAGTCCAAGGAAGAAATTTAACTCACCAATCATCGACATTTCAAACTCTTTTTGCATCTCTTCTACAGATTTCTTACACATGCCTTCATTTCCACCAAAGATAATGTCATCAACATATACCACAACTATCAACATTTTGTTACCTTGCATTTTGAAGTAGATATTGCTATCTATAGACCCTTTGTTAAATCCTTTTTGTGTCAGGTACCTATCCAACCTTGCATACCAAGCTCTGGAACCCTGTTTAAGTCCATATAAATCCTTTTTTCAATTTGTAGACCATATCTAGTTTGTCAGATAGTTGAAATCCTTCTGGTTGTTCCATGTATACTTCTTCTTCGAATTCTCCATTCAAAAATGCAAACTTGACATCCATCTGGTATACTTTGAAGTCTTTATGAGCTGAAAATGCCAAGAAAATCTAAATGGCCTCCATTATCACTACAGGTGCAAATGTTTCTTCAAAACCTATTCCTTCAACCTATGAATAACCCTTGCATACAAGTTTTTCTTTATTTCTTACCATTTCACCATCTTCATTCAGCTTATTCTAGAACGCCCATTTTGAACCAATTACATTCTTGTTTATCGGTCTAGGGACTAGTTCCCATGTCTCATTCTTCTCTATCTGTTGCAGTTCCTCTTTCATTGATCTAATCCAACTTTCATCGTTACAAGCTTCACTCACAGTCTTAGGTTCTATTTTTGAAAGTAAACACAAGTTTACCTCAACCACTTTGCTTCTTGTCTTTACACCTTCACTCTTCTCTCCAATTATTTGTTCCTCCGAATGATTTCTATGTACATATTTAGGAGTCTTAGAAATAGGTTTTGGTTCCTTTTATTCTTCTTCTTCTTTATTCTCTTCTGGTACTAGTGCACCAATAGGATCACCTGGTTCCACTTCACTTATCTCAACCGGTCTATACATAGCTTCATCAACTCTTACATTAGCACTTTCAACTATTTTCCTCAACCTTTTATTATAGCATCTATATGCCTTGTTGTTAGTTGAATATCCAAGAAAGATTCCTTCATCACATCTAGCATCAAACTTTCCAAGACTCTCATCATCTCTTGTAATGTAACATTTACTTCCAAATACTTTAAATTATTTAATAGTAGGAGTCTTACCAATCCAAAGCTCATAAGGGTTCTTAATGTTGTTACCTCTTATCTAAACTCTGTTAAGAATGTAAATAGCAGTGTGGATTGCTTCTCTATAGTACACATTAGGAACATTTGTTTCTTTCTTCATAGTTTTAGCAGCTTCTTGAATAGTCTGATTCTTTCTTTCCACAACTCCATTCTGTTGAGGGGTTCTAGGGGCATAGTAATGTCTCTTTATGTCATGTTCTTCATAAATGCATTACACTCACTAGAAGTGAATTCTCCACCTCTATTAGACCTTAAACATTTGATTCTTAGGTTTACCTCTTTCTCTACTCTTGCTTTGAATACCTTGAATCTATCAAGAGCCTGACCTTTTTCTCTAAGAAAAGTAACCCATGTCATCCTAGAGTAATCATCAATAAAAAGAATAAAGTACCTGTCATCATTAAAGCTTCCTATTTGAGTAGGACCACAAAGGTTTGTATGAATCAACTCTAGAATTCTAGTAGATGATTATTCTTTTATTTTAAAAGCATTCTAGTAGATGATTATTCTTTTCTTTTAAAACTACTTCTTGTTTTTTTTCCTAACTGATAGCTTCTGCAAATTGAGTTTGAAGGCTTTGTGATTCTAGGAATATCTCTAACAACTTCTCTTGAACTGATCTTGATCAGATTATAAAATTTTACATGTCCCATCCTCTAGTGCCATATCCAACTTTCATTAATCTAAGAAACAAAACACTAACCTTCAACACTCTTAAGCTAATAGATGTTTCCATGAGTTCTTCTTCCTTCTGCTACCACAATTCTGGATCCTTTTCTGATCTCATAGGTGTTGTCCTGAAACACAAGATTAAACCCTTTGCTACACATTTTCCCAACACTTAAAATATTATGCCTTAAACCCTTAACATAATAAACATCATCAGTACTATGTTTTCCATCTAGACTAATTGTTCCTTTACCAATAATCTTAGCACTAGAATCATCTCCAAACATAACCATTCCTCCATCATATTTTTCAAGTTTAGTGAACTTACTCTTATCTCCAGTCATATGATTCAAATATCCACTATCAATTACTCAAAAAATTTCATCTTGTCTAGCATGGAAAGTAGTCACTAGAGTACCTTTAGTCTCATCCTTCTTGCTCTCTAAACTAGATTCCCTTGCGCATCTTCCATGATCAGCAGATGAAACTTTACTTTCCAGGGCTAGGAATAAGCATTCATTATTATCATCCTCGAAATCAAACTCATCATTAGAAATTCCTGTATCTTCTTTGACATAATACAATTTCTTGAACTTCCTATCCTTCTTGTCTTTGTGATGATTATTATTATTATTATCTTTGTTCTTCTTATGAGTAGCTCTATTAGGACATCTTGATGCAAAATGACCAATATTTCCACAACTAAAACATTTAAGGGGCAACACACATTTGTATTTACTAGTACCTTTCTTCAATTTCCTTATGAAGTTTGCTTCCATCTCTTCTGAACCACCATCATTTGAGTCATCTTCTATCTTCATTTCTTTAAAGGTTGTTTCAGTCTTCTCCTTATCTCTTGCAAATTTCCTCATCTTGAATGTAGTAAAGATATCAAATAGATGCTCCTTAGTAAAGTTATTTGGATCATATGACTCTTCAATAGCAGAGGCCTTGTCGCTGTAACTCTTTGGTAGGGTCATTAGGATCTTCTCAATTATATCTTCATTTGTCATGGTACCACCTTGATTCTTAATCTCATTTGCTACAAGTTTAGTTCTATGATAATAGCTTGCATTATCTTAACCTTCTTCCATTCTCAGGCTCTCAAATTTTCTCTTAGCTATTAGCTTTCTTGAAAACTTTACTCTTGCATTTCCTTCATAGATGTCTTTCAATTTTTCCCATACTTCATAAGCAATTCCTAAAGAAATAACTTTTTTTTCTTTTAGTTTTAGATAGGGCACTAAATATGGCATACTTACCTTTTCATTCTCCTCATAAGCCACAATTTCATCTTCAAAGGAAGGACTAGAGGCTGGTGCAACATACTTTGTCTCCACAACTTTCCAGGTCTTCAAACCAAGAGAAACCAGATAACCTCTCATCTGTACTTTCTAGTCACTATAATCAGCTCCATCAAAAATAGGGATCTACAACTTGTGCGCCATCTGATCTACCTCAAGCAGTTAAGCTTTTCACTAAGGAACCAGAGCTTTGATACCAATTGTTGAAATGCAAAAGACAACTAAGAGGAGGGATGAATCAATTGTATTAAATTATTTTACTTCTAACCTTAATCAATTTCACTTTAACTCAATTTGTTATTAAGTGTGAACATGAAATGCAAATAACAGAAAGCAAACACCAAAAACACTAGATTTATGTGGAAAACCCAATAAGGAAAAAACCACAGTGAGGATTAGCTCACAATATAGTAATAATGAAAAACTGAATACAAAGGCTCACTATTAGAGGGCTCACTACAAGATATAGAATATCACTACTTACAATAGGACTCACTGTCCAGAAGGAGACTCACTACCTACAGAAAATAAATGACAAATAAAGGTCCACCACAAAAAGGTTCCACACACTCGTAGCTTAATCAGGAAATTACAAACACCGATAGCTCACTGCTCTCAGGAATCTAACACATCAAAGTACTGCTACCTTGATTCACTCTTACACACTCTGCTTGATTGAACACTTCACTTTCTCACTTGTGTATCACTCATAACATCTAGACTTTATTTTATACTAACTTCAATCCAAGGTTGACTAAACCTTCTTCAATTTACAATTTCAAATCAAGTCAGCTACTCAACATTCCCACAGTGGATAAGAAGGAGAGAGGGCCCTTTACACATTTAATTATGACCCAAAAAACATCTTGAATCAATCACACACTTCGTTAATTTGATGAAAAACTTCATGTAACATGTAGACACCAGGTCAGCCAAACCTAATGGAAACACTAATGATATTTGAAGTACACGCATCTCCAACAAGATGATCACACGTGGATCACTCAACACACTTCACTAGTCATTTCACCATCTCTAAGAAACCTTCAGGTACATCCACACCAACTACAATAAACTTCATCCATAGATCATACTTCAATAGTCCAATTTGGACCAACTAGCAACATACAGGAGCTCAGGAGCAAGTTGTCCAGAGCACCAAATCACAAGTACATTTGTCAGAACATAGAAAACATCAATATGAAACAACTCCCAAATCCGCAAGATCCAAAAGGAAAACATCGGAAGACTATGGAGCCAAAACATATCTCCCAGTCCTCAAATAGACAGTTCTTCCAAACCAGTTCACATACTGGTGAACACTTCTTTCATACCCCATCGATCCAAAAGCTAAAACTTAGGATGTATAATCCATTGAAGCTCATAAACATTACCACAAAACCACACAAGAATATGATCAACACAAAAGAAATGCAAAGCACAATACTGGAGCAC
Organism: Sequoia sempervirens; assembly: GCA_007258455.2. Classification (NCBI taxonomy): domain Eukaryota; kingdom Viridiplantae; phylum Streptophyta; class Pinopsida; order Cupressales; family Cupressaceae; genus Sequoia; species Sequoia sempervirens. The sequence goes on along the minus strand of VDFB02256132.1, from coordinate 54,537,971 downwards.
ACTCAAAACACACACTCAACACTGCCTATATTAATTCATAAATTTTCTCAAAAGCACTTGGCAAAGACACAACTACAACTTCATAAATATAGCTCCATGCACTCTAAGCACTTCTACAGTATCTCAACTATACAAGTACCATCTAGAGTCATATTGAACTATGTTGACATCAATGAAAACATTAATGACAACACCACCAAACACATCCATACATGCAAAAAAAATTGCCTTAGAATGTCCTCCTAGGATGTATAGAGGTTTCCATCCTCCCAAATTTTCCCAATATGTTCCTTGTAGCTTCATTCTCTGATATAATTAAAGAAGAACTTCAACCCCTTTTCCCCACAACTTATCCAGTTGAGCTTGGCCCTTACTTTGAGGCCTTTGGTCTTATGAGGCTAAAGCCTCCTAAGGTTATCTTTACCCCGACCTAAATCCTCACTGAGCCTAATGTTGTTAGGCTCAACCTGTACCAAAGTATTCACCTCCACCAAATTTTCTTGTAAAAAGTTTTCCCCCATTCTAGAATTTAGAGATCTCTTTTTTCCAATGGTTTGGAAACTTTTTTCCATGCTTCCACATTATTAATCAACCTCTCAATAGCACTATCCTCCTTAAGAAACCACTTATTGATTTCCCTAATGGAAGAGATTCCATCTCTACAATCACTGTCCTGCAACAGGTGGGTATTAAGAATGATTTTTTGTTTCTTAGGAGTGTCTTTTAGCCTACCATGATTGGTGAATCACCTTTGCTTTGATGGGGTGGTGGTCAAATAGTGTGTAGGGACACACACACACACTTGTTGACCTGAATCATTAGGGAGAAACTTGAAGGTTTTTTTGTTTGCATAAAATCTGTCGAGCCAGTAGTAGATCCTCTTCCCCCCTCTGTACATTACACCATGTGAGCCAAAATCATTGGCAATCCTTTTTACCTTTTTCTAGTGGGTCAAAAAGAATCAGCTTGTTCTTTAGCCTTAACCAAAAGTTCCTCTTAGCCCCCTTTTAGGCCATATCCACACCACCCCATTTCTCCTCCATTTGTTCCACCATATTGAATTCCCCCCTAGAAGCCAAGGGACATCCAACAAGGAGTCAAACCATTTCCATAGGAGGGATATTTCCTGATGATCATTGGGGGCATAGATCGAGCACACACCAAAGTTGTCTCCATCTTTATTAAGGGTGACCCACACCACCCTATTACAGGGAGACATTCCTTTGTTGGTTGCAAACTTATTCCACTTATTAGATAGTAGGATGGAAGCTCCCACCTTCCCTTGTCATGGTTGGTGGTGAAATAACATGACTCTTTCCAAATAAACTTCAAGTTTACATCCAGTGTAAAGTCAATTTCCTTGGTTTCATGAAGCCATACAATGTCTTTTTAAGCTTCGAGGTTTAAAAAACCTTCTAACAATTTATTTTTTATCCTAAGATTCTAGCCCTTGGAGATTCCAAGAAATGATCTTAAGATTCATCTTTAGCACATTCATGGGGGTATCCTCTTGGCTACTCTTGAACTGCTTAAAGAATTTAGGCAACTTTTCCTCCACTTCTAACCTTTTTGTAGCAGGAGACTAGATGATGAAGCTAGTATTTTTCCTTTTTTCTAACCAACTACAAGCCCTTATTTATGGATAAGGAGCTCCCATACTTCCTAGGCCTTCCTGGCCCAGCCCGAGGCTTGGGGAATTTCTCCTATAGTAACTAAAAAAGTAGCCTTTTCCTTGCTTGGTTTGATAATTGACATTAAAACTAAACTAGTGGTATCTTGGAGTGGTGTTTTAATGTGTTGTACACATTCACACTATTCTAGGACATTTATTTAACTAAAACATACCTTAATTGATCCTTTGCAAGGGTATTGTAAAGTGTTCTAATACACTTTCACACTTTTCTAGGATGTATTTGCTTAATTAAGCCTTATGGGCCCCTTTCTAAATAAAATGTACAAAATGTGTACCTTTTTTAAGTGTTGTAAAGTGTTATAAAGAACTTTCACATTTATCTAGGTGGTCTTAATTAATTATGGTCAATTGGAGTTATTAACCCCATTTTAATTCAAAATTAGGCCTTAATTTTGACACCTCTCGAAGATCTATCTCGACAATCATAATTTAATTAACAAAATATTTCATTGGGAAAAGTTTGGCCCTCGTAAGCTGAGCCAGGACCCATTTTCCCTTAATGGCGAATGGGTCCTCCCTTAATAGGACCCCCCTTTTTTAGTTGATCTGGAATGGGTTTTTAGCCCTCTTTCAATCCTCGGGGGTTAGGTCTTGGTAAATTGAGCCAGGACCCATTCGCCCAAGGTGGCGAATGGGTCCTCCTTTAATGAGACCCCCCTTTTTGAATTTCATTTTGGTGGGAATTTAATAATGTTTCTTCCCAGATTTGGTGTTGGCCTTAATTCTTTGAATTTCAAGGTTAATCTCCTAATTTAGTATAAATAAGGGGTTAATTCACATTTTTCCTCCTATCAAACTTGTGTGACTTCATGAGATCATGAGAAAGAGCATTATAGAGCATTACAAGAGCATTCATAAGGCATTTCAAGGCATATTTCAAGAGTTTATTGTAGCAATTCAAAATTATATCATCATTTCAAGGGTTTGATGCATGCATTCATGTTGTTGAGCTAAAGAAGTGGATGTAGCATTGAAGATCTACTTGTGACTATTGTTCATATCATTTTCAAGGATCCAAGATCTACATTCTTCATGGCCACTACATGTTATTTTGAAGATTTGTTTCACAATAAATTATCCAAGGTGACATCATTTGCATTACTTCGTATTCATGCTTCATTCCTTTATTTCATCATTTGGTTTGATTACCTACAAGGGGTTTGATTGAGGAAAACCCCCATTCACTAGCAAACAACAATTTTTTCTACCCTTGAGTGTGTGATTAAATTTTTTTTGAATAGGACAAAAGAGAGGGGGAGGGTGAATCAGTTGTCACATAATTAAACCTTTATTCAATCACCGAAGCTAATACTTAATATTGCTTAAATGATTAATCATCAAATACCAATGTAGAAAATCAAATCTAACACATAAACACAATAACACCATATTTACGTGGAAAATCCAATGAGGGAAAACCCATAGTGAGGATTAAATCATACTATAGAGAATATCAAAACCTATTACAAAAAGACTCACTTCCTGAAATAAGGACTCACTATCTAGAATAAGGACTACAATCCGGAGGGCTCACTGCCACAGAGATACAAAGAATACAAAGAAGACTTGTTACAAAGAGACTACAATCCCAATGCAACAAAGGATTCCACCACGGTCGCTCGATCAACTTGCATGAATGATAGATTTCACCTTCTACTCACTGCATCCAGAAACTCAACATTAAGCTTCACACAAATCTCCCACACTCTCAACACACACTCTTACTAAATAGAATCAATGTTGCACCAAACTGCACTTTCTCTTTTCTCGTATCACTCTTCTTCTTTGCTCTTGTATATTTTTCATTACTAACTCATCTTATATTTATACCATCTTTAACTTTGAAACATATCCAAAGTTGGCTATCCAAATCCAAATTCAGGTTGGTGCCAAAACATCCTAGGGTGGAATTAGAATGAGGGTGACCCAAATAGATCCAACATGCTTCATCATTCTCAAAAGTAGTATTTCACACAAGGTTGGCCACACTAGTGTAAAAAAAATAGAACCATTAAGCACGAACTTTCCAAATGTCGAAATTAACTTCAATACAATCAAAGAAACTCAACTTTAGAACCACATGTCATAAGACTTCATCAAAGGGAAATTCGAACCAACAACGTTTCTCCCAGACCTCAACCAAAAACTTAGAAAACCACAGTTCACAACTAGTGAACACAACTTGCACTATACAATGAACTAGCATCCAAAAATCTGAATATAGCACCTTCTTGAAATGAAGGATTTTGGTACCCAAATCCTTCCTTGCTCTCTTAGGGTTTTTCACCTAAAAGGGGAAAGATGGACCAAAATGCACAATGTTTCAATCAAGATTAATATAAGGATGAATAGGAAATGGATATGAAGTGTGTGTGGATGTGTTTGAATGCTTACAAATGCAAATAAATGAATATAAACTAATCTAATGCAAGATGCTGAAAAACACAGTGTTGATTGCAAAATATGAACTAGAAACCTAAACAAATGAAAACAAAAATTGATGAAACTAAACAGGTTGTACCTGGAGGAAGATTACTATTGCTAGAAGGTTCTAGAATGTTCTAGAAGTCACTGTTAATGGCCACTGAGACTGATTCACCATAGATGGCGAATCAATCCTACTTTTAATAAAAAGTTTTGGAAACAAGTTTCTAACTGGCTAGAGTTGAATTGTAACAAAATCATTTTTTTCAAGCCTATAGATGGGACTAATTCACCATGCATGGTGAATCATTCCTCCTGTAGGAATCTAAAAATTCTAGAATTGGTTGTGTGGGGCTAAATCTGCACTTTTGCTTCCTACAGGTGTCTACTTCTGAAATTGTCATATTCGGGTCTAAAAGTGACTTTTTGTTAATATTTTGACATGAATAATGAAAAGAGGACTTTAACAACCTTGAAACTTGATCTTCAATGATTTCCAAGCTTCTAAAGGACCTAAATCTACAAAAACACAAGAAGAGAAGGAGAAATGTTGATTGTTAGAGCATGGGGGTTTGCCTTGGTCAAACCCCGTTTAGGTAATTAAACCAAAATGATGAAGGAATAGAATGAAACATGCAATAATGGAATAAATTACCTTGCCATGATGATTGATCTTGAAAGTTTGAAAAAAAAAAGTAGAATCTACCCTTGAATGTCTTAGGAAGCTAAATTGATGTCATGCAATGTGAAATCCCTAATTTGCTTAACTTTGAAATAAAATATTAGATGAAAGATGATTGAGAGATGAGGAGATTATGAGAGATAAGAGATGTAAAAATGAGGTGAAAATCACATATTTATACATACTTGTGCCTTAGTTAACCATTCATACCTCATTACAGGCTGACATCAAGTGTTTTTGAATAAAAAGCAAAAAGAATATTTAAAATATTTTGAATTTGGGGCCAAGGGGGACTCATTCGCCACCCATGGTGAATGGGTCCCACCTAGGACCTAAAAATATATGTCGAGAAATATGTTGTATTTAATGTTGTTTGTTAGGATAATATTCAAAAATACACTTAATTAAGACATATGAGGGCATAAAGGGGCCAAATAAAGAATGAGAAAGGGATAAATAGTGAAGATGTTCCTAGAAAAGCATAAAATCTTGTTACAAGACTTCACAAGACTTCAAAATAGGACTTGTTAATGAATAAAAAAGGTGATTTTTTGGTGAATTGTAATAAACAGAGTCTAGAAGAATGTAGAAATGTCTTACAACAATTCACAACACCTTCACAAGATGTCATTATTTGAATTTTATTTAGTTTGCAATGGTCCAAGACCTAGTGTGGATGCATAAAATGCCTCACAACACTAGATTAAGGCCTCATTAAGTCTAATCAATCATGAATTAATCTCAGGTCAAGAAAAGGGTCCTTTTTTCTACGACACATTTTCCCCCCACTTTAGTGAGAGGATGAACCTACTTCAAACTCACACTAAAGTAGACATTCAAGAGAGATCCACATGTAGGTCAAGTCCCCAAGATACAAAATCATGGAAAGGAAAGATGGAAAGAAAGATAGGGTGGAAAAGATGTACTCACTCTGGGGCCATAGAACTTTAGGTCGTCTACCAGGTGAGAAGTCCACAACATACTCACTCTGGGTCCATAGAACTTTTGATTGTCTACGGGGTGAGAAATCCCAAAAGGTGAGGAACATACACTAGTTGGTATGCACTCACAAACACATAGGTGGCTATGGGGAAAGTCACGCCACTAGATGGGCTTCCCGCTCAACCATATCAAAGTTACACCTGTTGATGACTTTAACAAGGCACCACAAAAGAAAATGAAATGATTTTGACTGTTATAGACATTGTTAATGCAAACTAATGTTAGGATTGTTCAAAGTGATTTTTCTTAATTCGTGCAATGTCTCATCTTAGGTAACATCATGCTCAATGTCTCCAAGAGAGGATAAGTGCAAACAATCTCATCCTGGGAAACATTGTACCTAATGCTTCCAAGAGAGGGAATCACAAGAAAAAGAAAATCGCACAATGGAATGTGAGTGGTGATGTATGCCCCCAGTTTAAAGCAATTGCAAGCATCTATACTATGAGCAGTTTCTTTAAAGTAGAAGAGAAAGAAGAAGACATGCGAGCTTACTCAGAAATCCCTATGCCAATTCATATGTTTCTAATGAGCTACGTCAAGGAAAAGAGAAGTATGTCATGTGCGAGCCAACTTAAGGCATGTTTTCCACATCCCAAGCTTGCTCTTATGTATTCATGAAAGGTTAATGACTAGCCAAAGGAGGAAACAACAAGTGACATATGAGGACAAGGCTACTGAGCCCCTTGCCCCACTTAGTGCAGGATAAAGGTGAGCTGAAATGATTAATGAGATTCATGCTAGAGTGAAAATTAATAGCAATTAGAGGAATGAGATTCCCCCACATAGGGAAGCATACCAAACTCCTAAAAATGTTGGATTTTAAGACTCAAGGTAGTGCAGTCATTAGTAGAGTGACCATTAACTCTATGATATGCACAAAATGAAGTCTTGGAATAACATTTATTTTGAGTTATGGGAGGGAGAGTGATCAAGTTATCGTGGAGAAGTCTTGACAAGATACCTTCTTGATCAAGAGGATAAGGTGGTTGTGTGATTGGGGTCAAAGATACATCTTACTTAGATGTCACACCTATGTAAGACTCTATAGATTGCGAGATTTTTTCTTCTTCATTATAGGAGGAGACAAAATCTAACGAATTCAAATCATGAGCGTTTTGTGATATGACAGTTTGAATTTTTTGGGAAGGATGATATTCAAGACCATTAGTTGTGAAAAGGTGCTAGGGGTGTGTTGTGTGAGATTGAATGAAGGTGGGTAAAGGATGAGAGGGTTATGAAAATGTCCTACGTGATATGTATGGGGTTCATTGATTAAAGGAGATTGAATAAACACTTGTGCATTCATATCCTCAACAGTTTTGTTTTGATGTATCTCTAAATGTGGGCAATCAAGAACCACTTGTTTTCCACATTCTAATGCCATGATATTCTTCCTAGGATGAGATTTGTTAGGAGAACAAGCCACATATTCTTAACAAGTAGAGGAAGGTTCTTCCAAAATCTCTTCATTTCCAATAGTGGAATGATCAATGATGGGAGTATGAGGAGGGGAATGATGAATGTCCATTGTCATTAAAGGCTTATTCTCTTGTTCCATATTATCTACCCTACAAGGAGAGCTTGTAACATGTTCATCCAAGTTTGAGGTTTGTAAAGTAGCTTCATCGCAAATGGAGGAGGTATCAAGAGAAGAACCACTATGGTTTGCAAATAGATCTTCCCATAGGATAGGTACATTAGGGAAGGGAGGATCAAGGTTGTCATGATTCTTAATAGGCATGTCTTCTAACATCAACCTATCCTCGTTACTTCAAGGAGGGGTTTAGGAGATGGACAAGATTGATTGTCATGGAGACTTGGTAAGGTGATATTGAGGAATGTGTATATGATCTCATGCTCTTGTTGTGTAAGGTCATCCAAAGGGGAATAAGGAGATGGAAAATCAATACTTTCAAGGCTTATGACTTCTTGTACCAAAATATCTTTGTCACTAATAAGAGAGGTATCAGAAGAAGAACAAGTATGTGTGTTATGATTGTCTACATTTCCATTCTCACCAATGGGTAATGTAAGATTAAGGATTGTATTATTGGAGTGTTTCTTAAAGTCCCTATTATGGTAATCAAAAGAAAACTCATAAAAGGGGATATTATGCTTATAAAATCCATGTTTAATCAAATCAAGAGCATATCTTTTGAAAGAAAACATATTCAAATGAAAGAAAGTACAATGCAATGCAATTTCCAGTTTGTAAATGTTTCTCTATACAATGCAACAATTTGAGAATGAAATGTTGTGATGGAAAAAGTGAAATTAAATAATGCATGAAATAAGTTAATTGAAGTGAGATTTTAAAAAATGCATGCTACAGAAATGTAACTAATTGATATATACAAGTTAAGGCACCAAACGGAAGCCTATATTTTTTTTTTGAGTTATGTAAAATGTTGTTTCAGGGGTTAGAAGGGACTGATTCGCCCAAGGTGGCGAATGAGTCCTAGTATGGACTTTTTTTTTGAACTTTCATAAATTTGTGACTGATTTTTTAATTTTGAATGCTAAGATGCAGACCTATGTGAAAAATGCAAAATTTTAGAGCATTACAATGATTAAAGATGAAAAAAGGCAACCTATTATGCACTTTTAGTCATGCAAAAATGAAAATCTAGAATGCAAGCTAACTAAGGAAAAATGCAATGCAAGCAACTCTAGAATAATTAAGGGACTCCAAAATCAGAAAAGAGGGGATTCAAAAAGTAGGTTCACCAAAATGAAATAAAGGATTTTGGTACCCAAATCCTTCCTTACTCTCTTAGGGTTTTTCACCTAAAAGGGGAAAGATGGACCAAAATGCACAATGTTTCAGTCAAGATTAATATAAGGATGAATAGGAAATGGATATGAAGTGTGTGTGGATGTGTTTGAATGCTTACAAAGGAAAATAAATTAATATAAACTAATCTAATGCAAGATGCTGAAAAACATAGTGTTGATTGCAAAATATGAACTAGAAACCTAAACAAATGAAAACATAAATTGATGAAACTAAACAGAGTGTACCTGGCAGAAGATTATTATTGCTAGAAGGTTCTAGAATGTTCCAAAAGTCACTGTTAATGGCCACTCAGACTAATTTTCCACAAATAGTGAATTAGTCCTGCTTCTAATAAAAAGTTTTGGAAACAGGTTTCTAACTAGCGAGAGTTGAATTATGACAAAATCGCTTTTCAGGCCTACATTTGGGACTAATTTTCCATGCATGGAAAATTAATCCTCCTATAGGAATCTACCAATTCTAGAATTGGTTTTGTGTGGCTAGATCTGCACTTCTACTTCCTACAGGTGTCTGCTTCTGAAATTGTCATACTCGGGTCTAAAAGTGACTTTTTGTTGATATTTTGACTTGAATAATGAAAAGAGGACTTTAACAACCTTGCAACTTGATCTTCAATGATTTCCAAGTGTCTGAAGGACCTAAATCTACAAACACACAAGAAGAGAAGGAGAAATATTGATTGTTAGGGCATGGGGGTTTGCCTTGGTCAAACCCCGTTTAGGTAATTAAACCAAAATGATGAAGGAATAGAATGAAACATGCAATAATGGAATAGATTACCTTGCCATGATGATTGATCTTGAAAGTATTCAACAAAACATGTAGAATCTACCCTTGAATGTCTTAGGAAGCTAAATTGATGTCTTGCAATGTGAAATCCCTAACTTGCTTAACTTTGGAATAAAAGATTAGATGAATAGATGATTGAGAGATGAGGAGATTATGAGAGATAAGAGATGAAAAAATGAGGTGAAAATCACATATTTATACACACTTGTGCCTTATTTAACCATTCATACCTCATCACAAGCTGACATCAACTGTTTTTGAATAAAAATCCAAAAATAAATTTAAAAGATTTTGAATTTGGAGCCAATGGGGACTCATTCACCACCCATGGCGAATGGGTCCCACCTAGGACATAAAAATGTGTTGGGAAATAAGTTGTATTTAATGTTGTTTATCATGATAATATTTAAAAATACACTTAATTAAGACATATGAGGGCATAAAGGGGCCAAATAAATCATGAGAAAGGGATAAATAGTGAAGATATGCCTAGAAAAGCATGAAATCTTGTTACAAGACTTTACAACACTTCAAAATATGACTTGTTAATGGATAAAAAGGTGATTTTTTGGTGAATTGTAATAAATAGAGTCTAGAAGAATGTAGAAATGTCTTACAACACTTAAAGAATGTAGAAATTTCTTACAACACCTTCACAAGATGTCATTATTTGAATTTTATTTAGTTTGCAAGGGTCCAAGACCTAGTGTGGATGCATAAAATGCCTCACAACACTAGATTAAGGCCTCATTAAGTCCAATTAATCATGAATTAATCCCATGTCAAGCAAAGGGTCCTTTTTTCTATGACACACTTCTAACAACCATGAACAACATATCTAAACTGTACAACCACAAGAGCAAATTTGGACCAAAACCTGAAGCAACCACAGAACACCTGCAACATATCCGTATTACTATTTTCTCAATATCCTTGACATATGTACAACCAATGGAAACTAGTAGATAACTAGTTGAACATTTGACATCAATGACAACACCTTCCATCTTTCCATTCTTGCAACAAAATTTATAGGTTGAATATCAAGTGGAGTAATTTTGGAACATAATTGTCAAAGTTGCAAAGTTGTGAAAGTTGTCATTCAAAGTGCAAAATCAAAGAATTAAAGCTACAAAATTGCATATGGACTTCCAGAACTTGATAACATGGAATTTGAGAGTTCAAAAATCAAGGAATAGGATCCTAAAATCAGTTTTCCAAAACCCTAAAAGGACCCATTTGCCACTAAAGGAGAATGAGTCCTCTGTAGCTCAAAAACAACAACTTTATAGCTAGGTAAACAAATTTTTATGCTCTAAAAAATTCCCTCGTAGTTTCTATAATAGTTAGGTAGCATTTTTTATTGTTATTTACATCTTTTGGCTCTCATAATTACATCTTTTTGTAGTGATTTAGTGTAAAAAAATTTAGTGGTAGATCCTCCTGTTCATGCATTTGGGTCTACCTTATTTTTCACCCAATCATTAATGGTGAACTTGACATATTCAACATTGCAATTTTCTAATTTTTAGATTCTCTCATTGCATTTTAAGTTAGAGCTTGCATTGAATTAAGATCTCATTTATGGTTACTTCTTTTGCATTGAAATATTGCATATCATACAGGGTTTAGATTTGCATGATTTTGCATCTTTCTATATCTGAAAATTACAAAATCAAATCAGTCATTTTGCATCTCATTTAAATCTCATTCAATTGCATTTGAAAATTTAAAAAAAAAATAATTTCAAATTAGTTCTTGCATTTCCTCTTTTCATTGCATTTTTTACATTGAATTTCTGAAAAATATAAAACTAAAGTTCACTGTCTCAAACCTGGAACTAAAAGATATAACTAAGAGCTTGCAAATCATTAAAAAAGAGTTTAAAATACCTAACCAAGACCCATTCACCGTTACTGGTGAATAAGTCCCTAATCAAGTCTGAGCTAAACCTTCTGGTAATTGAAAAAGCATCAAAATTCACTCTGAAATCCACAGAAAAATCTTAAAAACACCTAATCAGGGCCCATTCACCCTTACTGGAAAATGAGTCCCTATTAGCTACTGCTCTTCATTTTCAAGACATTAAAATATCAATTTCTAGCTTTTGTTTGGTGTTGTTACCTTTCAGTTTTAGTTTCTTGATATGTTGTTTCATCAATTTCATTGCATTTAGCTAAAATTTGCTTCTTTTTAGTTCATTGTTAAAATTTCAAAATTGCATCAAAACATTTCATTTTTAGCTTATTGTATTATTTAATTAGTAAATTGCATCGCTTAGAGTCTAAAAATTGTATTTCATTATAGGTTATTGCATTGTCCCTTTGCTATTCTAGGGTTTGCACACTAGGGTTGTAAGACTTTCATGAGATTTACAACTTGGTGTCCTATTCACAATACTATTATAAGACATAGTTTGAGGCTCATGTCATCCTGCAATATCTCACTCGTTGTGGATCTTGAGTTTCCTAACTCTCTTCCTGATAGTGTTGAGAATCAACCCTCCGTAGCTCATAGTTTGCATACTTCATTTCCCTTGACTTCACCTCCTACAACCAATGTGCCTCTTGTTACCAACACCATCCCTACCCTTACCACTTTCACTCAAGCTTTGGGGTCTACTCAAAGACAAGGTGGAATTCCAATCCCATCCTCCATGATACCAATATCCATTCCTACATACACCAATACACAACATACAATAACCTTCCAATCTACAACAACATTCCAACCTACAACAACCTTCCAACCTACAACTACATTCTGACCTACAACAACATTCCAACCCACAACTACCATTCAACCAACCACAACATTCATAACTACTATCATTGTGTACACTTCCATAGGTATTCCCGTAGGAAATGCTTCAAACACAATAATACCTCAACAATTCACCTTCAATAACCTACAATTCACTAGCCCTCCCCATACATACACTACACCACCTTATTCCCCTCAACCTTATAACCAAAATTACCCTCTCATTAATTCACTTTTGCAAAACATGACATCCCTTCAACAACAAGTGGAAATATTACAATGGAAAAATAATGGTCAACCTTTGCAATACATCAAGTCCACCCTATTTTCCCTTGACATATTAAGAGCACAAATGCCACAAGGAATAGAGGTGCCTTGATTTGAGAAATATGGTGGGAAATGAGATCTTTTAAGCCATGTTTCCACCTTCATAGCCTTGTTTAGTGATTTTATCTTGGAGGATAAACTGTTGGCTAAGCTATTCCCTAGATCTTTGAAGGATACTGCTCTAGAGTGGTTTTCATCTTTACCAAACAATTCAATTGGTTCATTCAATGAACTCATCGATTCTTTTTACAACCACTTCCATATTCACATGGGTCCCAAGATGAAATGTAAGCAAAAAGAGGATGAGAAAGTGACCAATTTCATAGGAAGATATCAAACACTTTATTTGCAAGTGAACATTAATATTCTTGATGTTGACCTTCAAAGAAAACTTGAAATGTTGAGGTTTACATCCTTCACACAGTTATGTATAGCCCTTCCTGACCATCAAAACTCAATTGGTAGTCGTGATGTGAAAAATCCCCCTAGTGGTCCTAAAAAGTTTGAATCCACAACACAAAACAATTATCAACCATTCAAGAAACAAAATAAGGGATTTCTACAATTAAATCCCCCTTAGACAATTCAACAAAACAATAATTAGGTGGCTTCTATAAAAAAAACTCCTTTCCGGGGAAGGGAGAGAGAATTAACTCCTTTACCTGATACCCAATATCGTGTTGCAACTTATTGACAAAAACATGCTTATGGGTGATCCCACAATACTGGTTTACAATTTTTGGCCAAATTGGATACTGAAATAATTTTTTCTAACTAAATCTTCACTTTCGGGCACCTATAGCGGCTAAACCGTGAGGAATTTGAAGATGATGCAAACTAGTGATTTGTGACATTTTGTCTATAGATTCTAAATATATTTTTTTCAAAAAATTTGGAATCAGATTGCACTTCTTTTTCCATCTCCTTCCAAAACTAGTTTTTTTCCTTAAACACCATTTTTAAGGAGTGATGCTCACCATATACAACATAACTTTTTTCCATGAAGGATAAAATTATAATTTTTTTGACTTTAGATTTGTAACTACAATATCTAGTGCTTCCAATTGGTCTCATAGTGTGTTATTGAATATTTTTTCCTGAATCAAGTTTCGAAGTCAAACTAATTACAATTCAAACATAGGCGAACCGCATACAATGTAACTTTTTTTGTATGTATCAAAATTTTTTTTTGTTGGATCAAGGACTTCAATATCTGGTGTACTCATTTTATTTTATTTTGATAATCTACTATTTTTCCACATGTGCAGAATAGAGAGCTTGATTTTCGGCGAAAAACCTATGTTTAATAAAACTAAAAAAACAAATACATAATAAAACCAAAACATATTAAAATTATATTCATTGGATAGCTCGTTCTGAGGACTACCATCATCCAGTTGGGTCTATGAAGTCTCCTCCATTTTCATCCTCAACCTAAGCTTCAAAGGGAAGCATTTTGGAGTTTTTCGGTGCCAGAGGGTGAGAAGGTGGGAAAAAGGGGGTTCACTCGAACTAGGGGGGTTCGAGCGAACCCCCTTTCCACAATGGTTTTCTTTTTGTTTTTTCCCGGGAATGGTGGGACCCTACATTTAATGGGTTCGCTTGAACTTGGGTTCTAGCAAACCCCATTTGGGTTCGCTCGAACATAAAGTTCTTCCAAACCCCCAAAAACCAATTTTTTTTGCATGGGGTCATTTTTTGCAACTTTTCCTTCCTCATTCAAATTGTAAACCACTTTTGTGGGTTTACCCTTACCTTACCTCATATTAGATAATGTGATCCTACTATACCATTTCCTAAAGGCTTTCAAAAATATGCTTATTGTCATTACCATCAAAAAATTGGACATAGTACATAACACTGTAAGCGTATTAAACATCTTGTGCAAGACCTTATTGACTCTAATCAATTACTAATGAAAGTTGTGAATGATCACAATAATAAGTTTGTAGCTCCACCTAATCAAAATTTGCAAATCTTTACAAATCCCATTCGTAAGCATAATATTTCATTTGTCAAAGCTAGTGAAATGAAGAATGATGTGATGAATGTTGACATGAATGATGACAATATGAATACCATTGAACAACATCCCACAAATGAAATCATAGCATTTATCAAAGCTAGACCTCATAAGGTCTTGATATGACAACCTCTTGACATTGCTTTCTCACAAAATGACATACCTAAATGTGCACCTAATGGTCCTCTTTACATAGCTGGTTGAATCAATAATAAGCCCACTAGTGGGATACTAATTGATCCCATATGTGGAGAGAATGTGATCATGGAAGAATTCTTATATGTGCATGAGCTATATCAAGAAACATATGATAACCCAAAAGCATGGATCAAGACACATAACAGATTTTTTGTCCCTATGATAGGCTTTATAGATCTTCCTTTAAAAGTGGGACCAAAAGCATTAACGGTATCATTCTCCATCATCCCACAATCAGACCAATTTCATGTGAAGCTAGGCTATCCATGGCTTCACTCCATGAATTTTGTCCCTTATATTGTGCATAAATGTCTAAAGTTTCCATTTTGCAATGACATCTTCACTGTGCATCATAGCAGATTTAATCCTGCCTCAGTAAAAGGGAAATTTTCACTATATTACTTTTGGCCTGAGCCTATGGAATGTGTCAAGCCTTGTGAAGATTTATTTTTCAAATCATATAAAAAATTCAAGGAAAAGAAAATAGTGAAACTCTCCCTTTGAAACATACCTCAACCTATGACTGAACCAACCATCCTTGATGTGACAATGATTGAACCAAAAACACTTTTGACCATACAAGAACAATCTATAGAACAACCTCCTGCAATTTCCCACAAGAGACCATGAGATAGCACAAACAATCTAATTGTCCCTCCTAGAGTCAAACAAGTTTACAAAGTCAAAGAGAAAGCGGTTGATCAACCTCATGTCGTTTCTTCTAGTCATCCCAAGGAAGAGAAGGAACCTATGATTAACAAACCCGCTCTTACATAAAAAAAATTGACAATAAACTAAAAAAAATTCAAATTGCTAGAGAGGATAGACGTAGATGTCATGCTATTGCTCGTAGATTGCAAAATCAAGAAAACAAAAATAACATAGAAAATCAAAATCTGAACCTACTTGAAGCAATTCATGATAACTCTCAACCCTCACCGCAACATAAACAAGAACATTGCATGGACATTGTTATTCGACCTCTTGTTGTGATTAACTTAGATGATTACATTGACATTGCAAAGATTGATGAACAAGTGCATGATGAGTTGAATACATTTTTTTCTTTATCCATGAGGTTAAATGACAAACCTCCTAAAAATAGTGTTGAACTTGGTGTGTGTCCTAGTTCTACACTTTACGTTGTCTCTTTGGCTAGTTTCCTACCTTCCATTTATATCGATCGAGATTGGGAGGCAAACTACTTGCTTTAGGTTGGCTCGCTTGTTCCTACTAATCTTTTACTTTTATTTTTATGTGATTTTATGTGCATAATGTGATCCCCCGTGACATTTTATTTGATGTTCCTCTCTCTTTTTTGCATTCCTCTATATGTACCTTCATTCTTTTTTATGTCATAATCATTTTTCATTTGTCTTGTGTTTTCATTTTGGGGATGACACAAGGCATCAAGACATTTATGTCTCTTCCATGTTGACCTAAAATCTTTATCTTTCTCTTTTCATTTGTCTTGTGTTTTCCTTTTGGGGATGACACAAGGCATCGAGACATTTAGGTCTCTTCCATGGTGACCCAAAAGGTTTTTCTTTGTTTTCGCTCTCTTTGTGTTATTCTTCCAGTTCTATGTGTATTTGAGGAATGATTGTAGTTCCATGCTCTATGACAACATTGTAGCATAGACATACTGACCCCAAATCCATAGATCCCTTATGTATTTTTGGGGGAAACCCTTTCCTTCCTATTTCATGACGTAGCTTATTTCGGAAACATATGACTTGGCATAGGGTTTTCCAAGGAAAGTTCTCATGTCTTAGGAAAAACATTTGGCTACTTTAAAGAAATTTCTCACACTAATCGTGTAACAATCACTTAAAAGTAGGGGCATACATTGATGATATCTTTTGGAAAACATTTCATGGCATGATTTTTCTTTTTTCTTGTGATGTGTCCTCTTCTTGGTGGTGTCATTGTGTTTGATTCCATCCAAGAGTGTATGATCTACTATCATGGCATGATGTGAACGAGGCATCCCATGGGCGATGATCTGACACTTTTGACTTATCCTCTCTTGGAGACATTAGGCACAATGCTCCCTAAGAGGAAGACTGTTACATGAACAAAGCAAAATCCCCTTTAACAAAATTTTTACATGATATTCAAAAGAATTTACATTGTGGTGCCTTATTAAAGTTATCAAGAGGATAACTTTGGTATGGTTAGTATGATGGGAAGTCGATACATTGGCATGACTATCTCATTATACAGTGGGAAGCCAACATGCACTGGCATGACTTTCTTACTAAACCACTTCATTGGGACAACTCACCTAGTGGAAAAACTGAGGTTCCACTACCCTAGAGTGAGCAACATGTGTTATGGACAAATAGCCCTGTTTCACATCACATTGAAATGGTTGTGCTTGATCTTTTTTTGTTGTTTATTTTTCTTGGCCTTTGACAAGGTATGATCATGTATCTTTGTTATTGTTGCATACTTAAGTGTCTTGGATGTCTAATTTAGTGTGAGTTTGACATGGGGTCATCCTCTTACTAAAGTGGGGGGAAAATGTAGTAACGAGAAAAGTATCCTTTTCCTTACTTGGTTTGATAATTGACATTAAAATTGAACTAGTGGTGTATTGGAGTGGTGTTATAATGTGTTGTACACATTCACACTATTCTAGGACCTTTATTTGAATAAAACATGCCTTAATTGATCCTTTGCAAGGGTGTTGTAAAGTGTTGTAACACACTTTCACACTTTTCTAGGATGTATTTACTTAATTAAGCCTTATGGGCCCCTTTCTAAATAGAATGTACATAATGTGTACCTTTTTTAAGTGTTGTAAAGGATTATAAAGCACTTTCACATTTATCTAGGTGGTCTTAATTAATTGTGGTTAATTGGAGTTATTAACCCCCTTTTAATTCAAATTTGGGCCTTAATTTTGACACCTCCCGAAGATCTATCCCGACAATCATAATTTAATTAACAAAATATTTCATTGGGAAAAGTTTAGTCCTAGTAAGTTGATCCAGGACCCATTCACCCTTGATGGCGAATGGGTCCTCCCTTAACAAGACCCCCCTTTGTCAGTTCTAGAATTGGTTTTTAGCCCTCTTTCAATCCCATGGGGTTAGGTCCTGGTAAACTGAGCCAAGACCCATTCACCCAAGGTGGCGAATGGTTCCTCCTTTAATGAGACCCCTCTTTTTTAATTTCATTATGGTGGGAAATTAATAATTTTTCTTCTTAAATATGGTGTTGGCCTTAATTCTTTGAATTTCAGGGTTAATCTCCTAATTTAGTATAAATAAGGGTTTAATTCACATTGTTTCTCCTAGAAAACTTGTGTGACTTCATGATATCAAGAGCAAGAGAATTATAGAACATTACAAGAGCATTCAAAAGGAATTTCAAGGAAAATTTCAAGAGTTTATTGAAGCAATTCAAGATCATATCATCATTTCAAGGGTTTGATGCATGTATTCATGTTGTTGAGCTAAAGAAGTGGATGAAGCATTAAAGATCTACATGCAACTATTGTTCATATCATTTTCAATGATACAAGATCTACATTCTTCATGGCCACTACATGTTAGTTTGCAGATTTGTTTCACAAGACATCATCCAAGGTGGCATCATTTACATTACTTCATATTCATGCTTCATTCCTTTATTTCATCATTTGGTTTGATTACCTACAAGGGCTTTGACTAAAGAAAACCCCAATTCACTAACAAACAACAATTTTTTTTCCCCTTGAGTGTGTGATTATAGATTTATAGGTTGAAGATCAAGTGAAGTAAGTTTGGAGCAAAATTTTCAAAGTTGCAAAGTTGCAAAAGTTGTCATTCAAAGTGCAAAATCAAAGAATTAAAGCTACAAAATTGCATATAGACTTCCAAAACTTGATAACAGAGAATTTGAGAGTGCAGACATCAAGGAACAAGATCCTAAAATTAGTTTTCTGAAACCCTAAAAGGACACATTCGTCACTGAAGGCGAATGAGTCCTCTATAGCTCAAAAACAACAACTTTCTAGCTAGGTTCAAAGCTTTTTATGCTCTAAAAACTTCCCCCATAGTTGCTATAATAGTTAGGTAGCATTTCTAATTGTTGTTTTCATCTTTTGGATCTCATAGTTACATCTTTTTGTAATGATTTAGTGTGAAAAGTTTTAGTGGTATATCCTCTTGTTCATGCATTTGGGTCTACCCTATTTTTCACCTAATCATCTACAACCGTCCCTTTGTGATATTCTCATCAGTAACATCCTCAATCTCTTCAATTGAATCCTTGTTGTTTTCTAAGTTATAAGTGGTGGGGATTATTTTAGCATTAGAATTAGATTCACATTGCTCGGGGCTCGCATGATCTTCCATTTTGGGGGGGTGTTGTTTAAGATCTTTTAAGATTATATTATCACTATTTGTTTGGAATTGGTTATCTCTAGGCTCCTTCTTGTGGCTTTCAAGGTCAGGATGGCATCCAATGTTGCTGGTACTATCTTGGTCGGGGCCATCGGTCAACACATTTTTCCTTGACTCTATCTTTGATATTGAGTCACCCGCACTAGCATGTTTTGATTGTAGATCTATACCATCTGGGGCACCAAGTATGGTAGCATCTCCTGAGTGCATTTCTTCAATAACAAAGGTAAGGGGCAGGTGCATGAAGTTGGGTACCAATTTTATGGCCATTTTTGAAAAAAGTTTTAGAAAACGCGCTCTTGTTATAATGTGAGTGTGTTATAATGCGCTCGAGTTATTTCGCGTTAAAAACAAAGAAAAAATTGAAATTATTTGCCTTGGGATACCAACCCAAAGGCTTGGAGGGCATTCCCAACAAGGCAGAGACGTGTTTTTTGCAAATTCTACAAATTTTCACATAATCAAGTCTGTGCTCACCATCAAGATTGCATCTAGTTCAATATCGACAAAATCGAACACATGGGTAATGTTAGGTTCTCTCTTAGGTATCCAACAATGTAATTTTTTTCACTTTTTGACAATGTTAAGCCTTTCATCCATAATTTATTTTGTTTGTATGTCTGTTTTTTGCTAAAAAGTAGTGTTTGGTGTTTTTTTGTTATAAATTAACCATTCATCAAAATTTCAAATAAATTACATTTCTAGAAACTAGACTCCATTCTACAAATAAAAAAAAAAATCAATTATTTTCAAAAATTTGTAGGGGGAGCACGGCCAAAATTCTGCTTTTCAGGAAGTGTGCACTTAGAAAATTAGTAAAAAATCAAATATACATTAAAAAATTATCAGAAAAATTGTGCATCAACTAGATGTTGTTAGCTAACTTTTGACCATAGCGATTTTAAAAATACTAAAAAAAAGTTCACCATGCTCAGGTCGTACAAGAGTTGCTATGTTATGTTTTTCTGACAAAAACAACACAAATTTGTGTACATCCCTCTTTTGAACCCCTTAATCTCAACCATTTTCAAAATAAATTAGTAGTTTAGAAAGTAGACTCAGAGCACTTCGATCCTTGTTTTTGTTCCATCTCAAAATTTTGAGGGTAACTATCCTCAATTTCACGTCCAAGGTCAACATTTCCTGATTTCAGAAAAAAAGTGGCCACTTAAGCCCCCTTTTTGGGAACCATCTTGGTGCACTTACCCTAAGGCTATTAAGTAATTCCTCTATCCTATGGCCCTTGGCCAAGCCAACATCACCAACTTGGGTACCCTCAAAAGGACTCTTTTCCAGTGTGAATTTTTCATTATTCATTTTTAATTGCATTATAGTTTCTTTATTAGGGTTTTATTATTTACATGATCTCCTTTTAGGTGATTTTATTCTATCATTTTCCTGATTTCCCACATAGAAATTTGTTGTGCATTTAATTTTTCCAACTAGTATTTACTAAAAATGGGGGAGGCAGGTGTGGGTGAAGCCACCTTTGGTGCAGAGTCATCTACAAATTCCATCTCCGCATTGTCCCCACCCACACTTAGGATGTTTTCAACCTCTGCTAAGGAATCAAAAGGATTATCAATGGGAAGACCTCCAAAGGAGTTTCCAGGCTCCCCCATAGAAGCAAATTCCCCATGATTTCCTTCAGAGGTCAAGGTGTTTGCCATTGTGGTGAGCCCTCGCTCCACAGTGAGATTTACAACATCATCCCTAGAATGGCTCTAACGTTGTTTTTGGTTTTTCCTTTATCTTTATCTAGGGTTTTCTTAATTAGAGGACAATTCTTTTGAATGTTCCCTTCGTTAAGACATAGATAACATGTATTAATGCTACCCAACACTTCAACAGGGCATCAAATGCCCCTACCTTCATCTTCAATTATGGTAATTCTAGGTGGAATATCAACCCTAGGATACAAGGATACCAAGTCCCTAGCATCAAGGTGGGGGAGCAAGGATTTTGTCCTATCTACTCTAACCACCTTTCCAAATGGTGCAAGCAAATCCAGAACAAGTTTCTAGTATTCTGGTGGGACATTTTTAATCACCACCCATCTTGGGTAGGATAGTGCAAGAACCTCTTCTGCAATAGCCATTGGAGACCATGCCAGAGCCCTAAACACGCACCCACCCAAGTTCCAGTATGATTTGGCCAACACTTTTTCTTGCATACTATGATCTTTTAGGAAAATAATAAAAAGCTCACATTGGAGCAATCTACACTAATTAATTTGAATACCAAATTTCATAACCTAAACATTGGAAAACCAAGCAGGTATGTGCAGGATCATGAAGGGCCAAAAAGTGGCGATATGATGGGTATGTGTAGGGTATGTGGCTGATGACTATTTTTTACCCAAAATTGAGGAAACGAAAAGGGTTTTTAAAGGAGTTTTTTAGCTTTCCACCAATATAATTATGCTTTACTTTGAATTTAATAAATAATTATTATTCATTTTCTATTTGAATTATGACTAAAGTTCTTATTGATAGGTTGATTGAAAAACATCTATAGCTTTGAAACGGTGTCACAATTTTTGAATATAAAACATGTGTCACATTCTATGCTTCACATACTATAGGATTAATAAATAAAAAATTTAATTTCATTAAGTTTTGACCAAGTTAAGGTGGTCAGACATACGAGTTTTAATATTTTTTAAAAGTTGTAATAAAAGAATTCATAATTAATAATTTAATTGGAAAAAAATTACAAAAAAATATGTATCACATCAGGACATGAGTCCTCTACTTATATCTAAAATCTTATAAAAAAATATTATCATTTTATTGTGGTTAGGGTGGTCAGAACACCTACTTCTTATTTTTTCCCAAAAATTTAAGTACTATTGCATTGAAATTTCAAATTTTCACCAAATAGATTTCTTTTTTAAAAATAAACCTATTAGTTTAGAAACTACATTCAATTTTCTACAAATTCTATTCTTACACATTTTTTAAATAACATTGATAACTTATTCAAATTTTTACGTCAAGTTGCCTAACTCTGATTTTTTTGAATTTCTTGCCACTTAAGGGTCTACATTTTCCATGATGATCCTGCACATACACAAGCATCCAAATATTTCCTAGTAGGAATTTTATTTATATCAACAACATCAAAGAAAATTGCAACATATTTAAGTTTATTCTTTTGATTTTTGACATCTTTCATTTCAGGACTAGGGATGAGTTTAGCAAAATAGGGAGCATCAGGGTGCTTACCTTCTCCTCCCGTTCCACCATCAAAACCCACCTCGCTTTGCTTTGTTACAACAAAGAAACTTGTAGCTTTTGGGATGAAAAAACCACCAGCAACAACTGCCTCTTTGAATGATCTGGTCAGGTGTTGAGTCTCACCATCATTTGTAAGGGGATTAGGGGGTTTTGTACCCCCATCCATCAATTCCCTAGAGATTCAAAGGGAACCCTCAAAGTAGATTGCTATGGAGAATGAGACAGTTAGTTGTGATGTGAAACAAGAGGGGGAAAGCCAACTTGAAAATAGAGGAACAAAATTAAAGCCACAATAGATAAAAAAGATGCCATGAAGAAAACCTATGTGGGGGAGAGCACAACCTTCCCCACTTGGAAAGTACGAAAGTCCACACAAAGATCAAGGATGGAAACCCACGCATCAGCCGCTCCTTCCTTCATTCTCTAGTCATAGGACTTGAACATCCACTATCGATAATCCTTAGATTCTTCTCTTTTTGGGAATGTAATGCAGTCTGAGTCACCATGGATTTTTTTAATCTTTACTCCTTTGATTTCTTCTTATAAACCTTATTTGTTTCACTATTATGAAATATTGACTTATTTCCTTTTTGTGTCTAGTATAAGAGGACTCACAAAATTTCTTTTACAATTTCTAGTATTATGTCCAAAATTGTTGCATTTGTGACAAATAATATTGAAAAAATCTTTAATTCAACAATATACTAAGAGGGGGGTGCATTAGTATATTGAAAAAATATTTAATTCAAGATGAATTTCCATTAATAACTTCTCCAAAAATGAATCTCAAACCATAAAAATAGAAAGTATTAATCAATAAACAAAAATGTGCACATTCACACAAATAACACTAGATATACATGGAAAACCACAATGAGAAAAGCTATTTGGAGTTATTGTCCAAACCTAGCCTCACATAAATAATGAATAACTTACAATTATGAAGTAGGCACCAACCTAATTGAGACACCAATCCCTAATTGTGTTTGTAGGCACCAACCTATTGGAGACACCAATCCACAACAAACAAAACTAAGCACCAACTCAAAAGGAAAGAAGAATGGGGAAGTACAACCCAAATATTTGTACCCCAATACCTCTTATGTAGTTAGTTTATACCCTAGAGGATATAATAAGAGAAATAAGCATTTGTGGTAAGTTATTAAGATGAAAAAATAATAGCTACTAAGTTAACAACAGAAGAGTCATTCATCCATTCATAACACATGCATAGATAAACCCTTATATCTCCCTATATTACAATATAACTATATATAAAAGGTAGGTCTTAGTCCCCGCTCTTATATATATCCCTATACATGTCCATATATATCTTCGCATATGATTTATATTTACATATTTTCTCTCACATGAAGGGATATACTCCTAATTACATCTAATGTCTCTTTCTTCCTTCGCGGACCTTTTGCGGTGGTCTGTGGTAAGATCTACTTTAGCCCTTGACCTACTAACAAACACTAACATGCAGAATTCTAACACTCATTCAACATTTGCAAAAAAATGACCCCTCCTCGACCATGGTCAATTCATGGTCAAATCTGCAAAATTTGAGATTTTATAGGAAATTAAGAGCTCGTAAACTTTGCAAAGAATTAGGGGCCATCCGACCAAGGTCTAGATATTTGCAAACCTCTTAAAGCATGAACTTGGAAAGAAAAAAGGATCGAAAACAAAACAAGCAAGCACCAAAAAGGGAAACTAACCTAGAGCATACTAACCTAAAAGCATTCAACTTCATTAATCATTTTGGCTCATCCTTGTCTTGCACTAAGTGAGGGCAAGGGGTTAGGTAGCCTTGTCCTTGTATGTCACCCATAGTTGCCTCTTTTGGCTCGTCATTAACCTTTCATGAACAAATAAGAGCAAGCTTGGAATGTGGACGACATGCCTTAAGTGGGCTTGCATGTGACATACTCCCCTTTTCATGACATAGCTTATCAAAAACATATGACTTGGCATAGGGCTTTCTGAGTAAGCTCCCATGTCTTCTTCTTCTACTTTAAAGAAATTTCTCACAATAATGATGTTAGCAACCACTTTAAAGTGGGGGTATACATCGACACTCACATTTCATTGTGTGATTTTCTTTCTTCTTGTGATGCATCCTTTTCTTGGTGGTGTTGTTGGGCTTGATTCCCTCCAAGAGTGTGATACTTCTTTGACACATCCTCTCTTGGAAACATTAGGTACAATGTTCCCTAAGATGAGACCTTGAACGAGCTAAGAAAAATCCCTTTGAACATTCCTTACACCATTTTTCATTTACAATGTCTATGAGTGTCAAGCATATGAATTTTTTCTTACCTCATAGAGCTCAAAAATAATTTTCATTGTGGCACCTTATATCAAAGTTATCAGGAGGTATAACTTTGGTATGGTTGAGTGGGAAGCCCATTCCAAGGCATGACTTTTCCCCATAGCCACCTTGTGGATTTCTCAGCCCGCGGACAACCAGATGTTTCGTGGCCCTAGAGTGAGTATGTTGTGGATTTCTCATCTCGTGGACAACCAAAAGTTTCATGGCCCCAGAGTGAGTATACTTGGGCTTTCTCACTCAGAGGACAACCATGAGTTCCATCACCCTAGAGTGAGTATGCATTTTTGGACAGACATCCTAGATTTGATCCACAACGTGCTAGAAAAATGGTTGAAACTTGATCCACCTTTTCATTTTCATCTTTTCTCCTCATTCTAGTTCTTACCATTGTATGATCATGTATCTTGTGTGTGTCCTTTGGCATAGTTTATGTTGGCTTGACTTGAGATCTTCGATCCTGGGGGCTTACACAACCTCCTTTGATCTTTGCCATCCTTTGTCATCTGCATTGGTACGATGGGACCCTCCTTGAATGTCTACTTTAGTGTTCAAGTTTGAAGCAAGTTCATCCTCTCACTAAAGTGGGGACTAACTGTGGACACGAGAAAAGTATTCCTTTTTGCTTGCTTGATTTGGTAATAATTAATGAAAAATTGGACTTAATGAGGCCCTAATTTAGTGTTGTGAGGTGCTTTACACGTCCACACTAGGTCTTGGACCCTTGCAAACTGAATAAAATGCATTTAATGATGTCTTGTGAAGGTGTTGTAAAGTATTGTAAAAGACTTCCATGCCTCTCTAGACTTAATGGACCCATATTTCCCTAATTCAATGTTGCAAAATGCATTTAATGACATTCTCACATTAATCTAGAAGGCTTGTAAGCTAAACTTGACCTTAATCTAGTGTTGTAATGTGTCCTACACATTCACATTGGATGTTGTTCCTTTCTAGGCTATGTGGACCTCATTTTAATGATGTAAAGTGTATTTAATCACACTTTCACATTGAATTTTGTGTCCCAAGCCCTAATTGACCTTTACATCATCATTAATATGCCCCTATTACCCCATATTGTGCATCTCAAGGCATAAATTGATCAAATACTCTATGAAATCAACATAAGAACTAAAATTCCTCATTCCCCAACATTCTAGTTAGAAAAAGGGCCCCTCTGGGACTAAGATGCCCATCTAGGTGAATAAGTCACTGCCAGATGGGACTAATTCACCCAACATGGTGACTTAATCCAATTTGGTCTATTTTTGAGGTTTGAGCGGGAAATTTTGGAGTTTAAGTTTAATTTTCTTTCATGTCAGCCTTAGGGATCTAATTAATGAACAAATTAGGTGAATTTCCTATAAATATAAGTCTCTAAACCCTAATTCATAACTCATCACCATTCATTCATCATTCACCATGTCCTCAAGTCAAGCAAGCTAGGGTTTTATCATTCTAAGTCATCAAGATAGCTTTCAAGGACATTCAAGGGCAGATTCCTCATATTTTGCTACATAAATTCAAGATTAAACATCATGGCAAGGTATTAACTCTATTTTTTCATGCTTCATTATATTTTTTCCTCATTTTGGTTTAATTACCTAAAAAGGGGTTTGACCAAGGCAAACCCCCATGTCCTAACATTCAACATTTCTCTCTCTTGTCTTGTGTGTTTGCAGATTTAGGCACTTTGAGGGTTTGAAGATCATTGAAGATTAGGTTGAAGACTTTTTGAAGACCTCTCCTTGCTTGCAAAGCCAAAATATCCACTAAAAGTCACTTTTAGGCTCAAAAATTAGAGTTTTAGAAGCAGACACCTATAAAGAATCAAAGTGCAGACCGAGGGATTTTGTTTCCCCTTTCAAATTTTTAGAAATACAGAAGTAGACTAAGTCACCACTAATGGTGAATTAGTCCCACTGTACATGTCTTTCAGTGATTTATGTAGATTCAAACACCCATTTGGCTAAAACAGGCTTCATAGCAGTTTTTTCAGATATGGGACTAAATCGCCCATATTGGCACAAGTGTCCCATTTAGATTCTACATCAATTATATCAGGGCTCCAGACCTTCATTCCATCCTTTTTCAGCATCTAGGTGTACACATTCTGTTTCATAACTTTATGTTTAGTTTTGTTTGTATTTCTAGGTCATTTATCACATGTTTGCATATCACAATGCGTTTTCAAACATCTTGCATTCCTTAGATTCTACATTAATAATTCATTTCCGTTTTCATTTTACTACATCTAGACATTGCATTTAGGCATACTTCATCCATCTTTGCATTGATTTTGAGTGTTTACATTGCATTTTGGCCTATCTTTCCCCTTTTAGGTGAGAAACCCTAGGAGGGCTAGAAAGACATTTGGGCATCAAAATCTTTGTTTATAGGATATTAAGTAATTCATTTACCCTATGGCCCTTGGCCAAGCCATCATCACCAACTTGGGTACCCTCAAAAGACCTCTTTTCTAGCATCAATTTTCCATTACTTTTTTTTAATTGCATTATAGTTTCTTTATTAGGGTTTTATTATTTACACGATCTCCTTTCAGGTGATTTTATTCTATCCTTTTCCCAATTTCCCACATAGTAATTTTTTGTGCATTTAATTTTTCCAACTAGTATTTACTAAAAATGGGGGAGGCAGGTATGGGTGAAGCCACCTTTGGTGCAAAGTCATTCAAGTGAATTCCATCTCTACATTGTCCCCACCTGCATGTAGGGTGTTTTCAACCTCCACCAAGGAATCAAAAGGATTATCAATGGGAAGACCTCCAGAGGAGTTGCCAAGCTCCCCCACAAAAGAAAATGCCCCATGGTTTCCTTCAGAGGTCAAGGTGTTTGTCACTGTGGTGAGGCCTCACTCCACATCGAGATTTCCAATGTCAACCCTAGGAATGGCTCCAATGTTGTTTTTGGTTTTTCCTTTATCTTTACCTAGAGTTTTCTTAATTAGAGGATAATTCTTTTAAATGTTCCCTTCTTTATGACACATATAACATGTATTAATGTTACCCAAAACTTCAATAGGGCATCGAATGTCCCTATCTTCATCTTCAATAGTAATTCTAGGTGGAAAATAAACCCTAGGATTCAAGGACACCGAGGCCCTAGCATCAAGGTGGGGGAGTGAGGCTTTTTTCTTCTCTACCCTAACCACCTTTTCAAATGATGCAAGCAAAGCCAGAACAAGTTTTCAAAATTCTGGTGGGACATTTTTAATCACCACCCATCCTGGGTAGGATAGTGCAAGATCCTCTTTTGCAATAGCCACTAGATACCATGCCAAAGCCCTAAACACCCACCCACCCAAGTTCAAGTATGATTTGGCCAACACTTTTTATTGCATACTATGATCTTTTAGGAAAATAACAAAAAGCTCGCATTGGAGCAATCTACAGTAATTAATTTGAATACCAAATTTCATAACCCAAACATTGGAAAGCCAAGCATCTAAATATTTCCTAGTAGGAATTTTATTTATATCAACAACAAAAAAGACAATTACAACATCTTTGAGTTTATTCTTTTGATTTTTGAACATATTTCATTTTAAGGCTAGGGATGAGTTTAGTGAAATAGGGAGCACTGCGGTGCTTACCTTCTCCTCCCGTTTCACCATCGAGACCCACCTCGCTTAGCTCTATTGTGACAACAAAACTTGCAATTTCTTGGATGAAAAAACCGCCACCAACAATTGCCTCTTTGAATGATTTGGTCAGGTGTTGAGTCTCACCGTCATTTGCAACGGGATCAGGGGGTTTTGTACCCCCATCCATAAATTCCCTAGAGATTCGAAGGTCACCCTCAAAGCATATTGCTATGGAGAAGAGATAGTTAACACATGTGAAACGAGAGGGGGAAGGCCAACTTGAAAATAGAGGAACAAAATTAAAGCCACAATAGATACGAAAAATGCCATGAAGCAAACCTGTGTGGGGGAGGGCACAACCTTCCCCACCTGGAAAGTACGAAAGCCCACACAAAGATCAGGCATGGAAACCCATGCACCGGCCGCTCCTTCCTTCATTCTCTAGTCTTAGGACTTGAACATCCACAATCAATAATCCCTAGATTCTTCTCTTTTTTGGAATGTAATGCAGTCTAAGTCACTATGGATTTTTCTAATCTTTACTCCTTTGATTTCTTCTTATAAACCTTATCTTTTTCACTGTTCTGACATATTGATGTATTTCCTTTTTGTGTCCAGTATAAGAGGACTTACAAAATTGCTCTTACAATTTCTAGTATTATGTCCAAAATTGTTGCATTTGTGAGAAATAATATTGAAAAAATCTTTAATTCAACAATATACTAAGATGGGGGTGCATCGTTATATTGAAAAACTCAATTAACTCAACATGAATTACCATTAATAACTTTTCCAAACATGAATCTCAAAGCATCAAAATAGAAAGTATTAATCAATAAATGCAGATGTGCACATTCACACAAAGAACACTAGATATACATGGAAAACCACAATGAGAAGAGCTATTTGGAGCTACTGTCCAAACCCAACCTCACATAGATAATGAATAACTTACAATTATGAAGTAGGCACCAACCTAATTGAGACACCAGTCCCTAATTGTGTTTGTAGGCACCAACCTATTGGAGACACCAATCCCCAACAAACAGAACTAAGCACCAACTCAAAAGGCAAGAAGAATGGGGAAGTACAACCCAGAGATTTGTACCCCGCGACCTCTTATGTAGTTAGTTTATACCCCGAAGGATACAATAAGAGAAACAAGCATTTGTGGTAAGTTATTAAGATGAACAAATAATAGGTACTAAGTTAACAATAGAAGAGTCATTCATCCATACATAACACATGCATAGATAAACCCTTATATCTCCCTATATTACATTATAATTGTATATAAAAGGAAGGTCTTAGTCTCTGCTCTTATATATATCCCTATACATGCCCATATATATCTCTGCATATGATTTATATTTACATATTTTCTCTCACATGAAGGGATATACTCCTAATTCCATCTAATGTCTCTTCCTTCCTTCGCAGACCCTTTGCAGTGGCCTGCGGTAAGATCTACTTCGGCCCTTGACCTACTAACAAACACTAACCTGTAGAATTCTAACACTCATTTGACCTTTGCAAAAAAATGCAGCCCCTTCAACCTTGCAAAAAAATGACCCCTCCTCGACCATGGTCAATTCATGATCAAATCTGCACAATTTGAGATTTTATAGGAAATTAACAGCTCCTAAACTATGCGGAGAATTAGGGGCCATCCGACCAAGGTCTAGATATCTGCAAACCTCTTAAAACATGAACTTGGAAAGAAAAAAAGGACCGAAACCAAAACAAGCAAGCACCGAAAAGGGAAACTAACCTAGAGCATACTAACCTAAAAGCCGAAATCCGAGACAATCAAGCAAAAAGAAAGAAGAGGTCCTCATTTAACAACGAGACATGTGTGCAAGACTTTAGTCCAACCTTTGAGTATCGTTAAATCCTATTTATAAACATTTATTTTAATACTTTATTCCACTCTGTTATTTAAATTAACAATTAATTACATTTATTCAATGTGTTCTATTTTAAAAATATCATTTGTATTTCTGCTCAATTTCCAAGGCTCCATGTTATTTCCTTACTAGGTTCCTTTATAATGCCCTTTACAAAATCAATTGAGTTGGCTTTTCGTAAATAAAAAATACTAGACATCCACATAATTCTGCTCCTTTGCAACCTTAGTACTCACATCAACTTATTTGAAATCGTAATATAATATCCATGGAATATGGAGATGTTGGGTTGCCCATGTAAAAGACGATATATATTATGAAATTTAAGACAGGATTTATTTAATAAGAATAAAAAATGAAGTCCTTCAATGGAAGGCATGTACGGTGTACCCTAGAAATAAGAGTCGAACGCACCAAAGTTAAAGGAGATATAAAGCCGATTCATCAAAGGTAAAAAAGCGCAGGCATTGTTTAGTCTCCAATTCAATCGCACTACAATTGTCGTCTGCCGACGGGACACTTGGCAATACTTTAAATAAAGAAGATCCTGCACTTCCACTTCCACTCAACCCTAAAGGGAATTCGTTTTGGCATTTTCAGCTTTACAAATAAATTAATAACTAGGTAGTTATAGATCAATAAATTCATTTCGTGGGAATAACTGTAGTTTCTTTTTTATATCTATTGTTAATGTTTTTAGTTCTGGACAGCTATATTCATATCTTATGGGCTTATGGTTAATGTTTTGGGTTAACATATGGGAGACATTGTCTCCCATGTGTCAAATTACATGAAGATATCAAATCAATTTTGTATAAAGATTGAGAATATTTATCATTTATGTCTTACGTCTAAGATGTTATGTAGATATCAATGTTATAAAGATAATGTGGTGAATATTAGAACTTTGTGTTTTTTCAAAATTTGCTAAATACTCTTAATGAATTAGGGTTCATTCTTAAATACATCTTGATACACAATTAAAATATTTCACAGTTGTCAATGGGCCCTTGTTTTGTTGGTGAAGTTGAATGGTTCTAAATGAGCCCACCAGAGATTAAGTCTTGTTGAGTGCAAGGCCTCAACATCATAAGGGATGAGGCTGAGATTGTGCCCCAGGCGAATTTGGCAAAATGGATACCCATCAGTCCTTGGCTCTTAGCTGAAGAGGGTCAACCTATGACTCGTGCACCCATATCAAGTTGCAAAATGAATCTAGGTTTATCCAGACTGTTGATTCAATTTCCTAAAATCTATAAAATAACCTTCACCCCTCTCATAATTAATCTGGAGAATTTATAGAAAGGTCATGTCAGTGTGATTCTTTAGCATTTGAGAAAACACTCTTGCATTCTAGGTTATCGTCATCATCATTATCAAGCTTTTGCAAAACCATGGAAGCTTCATGTTGAAGAGCAATCATACATATGAAGACCAACATGTCATATAAAACCCTCCATCAAAAAATAAAAATAAAAAAATTCAAAGTTCAAATTAACTCATAATGATTAAGTGGAGTGAAATTTTTAACAGAGAGAATGAATAAAATTGGAAATTAAGTATGGACCTTACTGTGGTTAGAGAACATCATACATGTATTGAAGGTTACAAAATTAATGGAATTTAGTTTAATGTAAAAATTAACCATTTTAAATGTAATTAATAAGTTTTTAATAAAATTAAATGATATATGGACATTTTTATCTTTATTTAATAGAATATAATATTATTAAAAAGTACATCAAAACTAAAAGTCAATCCTTATTCTTGACATATATTCATTTATATCAAGAATTTTAATTTTATTTTTTAAAGATATCACTTCTCTATCATATAAATAATATTCCATAAAAACTTATTAATACCTTCCCATTAAAACAAATAATTCTCCAACTTTATTTTCCTCATCCTATAACTAATAATTCTCCAACTTTATTTTCCTCATCCTATAACTAATAATATTAATTTTCCCCTAGTTCTCTTACTTTTCATAGGAAGGTACATGACGATTATTCCTTATTTTCGCATTCACATGATATCGCCAAACTTGTACAACTAAAAATGGCAATGGGTTTGGAAAAATTCGCTTTAGGAAAAAAGTAACATAAACACAATCTTGGCCTTCAGATTTGCATTACGCGTGCACTCACCAATTCCTTGTGAAGATAAACACGATATTCAAAGTTGCATGTGCGCAATCTTATCTATTAAATTTGTAATGCTCATGCACCAAATATTTTCCTTCCTGCCCAGGCTATAAAAGATTTAATTTATTTTTTTGGTATTATAAAAGATTTAAATTGTAGGCTTCCACAGTGTTTGTGGCGGTGCGATAGCTAAGGCAAAGTCGTAAGGGAAACATTTTCTTAACGTGCAATAAAATATCGTAAGATAGAAAAAGATAATATTTAAATATAATAATTAATTCCGATGTTAGTAAGCATTTTGTGTGCCACTGTCCACTTGTCGACTTGTCGACGTCCCCACAAATATATATATATATTTTATTACACAACGCCGACCATTTTTTATTTTCCCGGGGACATTGAGTGATGGTCGATGCCAGCAAAGAAAATTCCCGTTGATATGATTTCACATCTAATTTCAGAAAATATGAAATATTCTTTGTATGTGTTGTCAATTTTCTATCTAGACATGAATGTGATGTCTGGAGTGGTCTCATGTTTTTGTCTATCATTTTTATCTCTTTTATACCCCACGTCATGTAACACGTTAATTGTAATATATTTAAACAAAACTATATTCGAGCTTTATCTTTTACTTGAGCATCTTATGATGCTTGAAAAATGATTGAGATAAAGCTAGGAGTTTAAAGCAAAATAGAAAAAGAAAGATCCCAACATTCTACAATGTTCTTTTAGGAAAGTGATTTTCATTTTATCTTGCTAGTTAGGGAATATAATTTATCACTATACTTCGAATGTTTATTTTAATTTACGGAGAAGGGTGTGAATTACAATAATTTTGGTAAAGTTAAGTTGGGTATAAAGTTGAATGGAATTCTATCGAATAAAAGGAACTTTTGGGTTTTTCGTGGAAAGAGTCGCCTACCACACACAATAAATCGTCAACGTGTTTCAATATGGACAAGTGCCCATTTTCTTGTTGCCTCACAATTCGGATTGCAATAATACTTTTAAATATACCTTGGAAATTTACATTGTTTGCTTTTACTCGTTTGCTTTATTTTTTATTGGGAAAGTCAATTTTATTTGTTTATTTTATTTTAATTTGAGTATGTAATTTTTTATTTTATTATTAGATAAATCATTTTAGTTATTTCAGTAATTTTTTTTGTGAGTCTTTTTCTTTAATATGTCAATTTAAATTTGGTTTTTATATACAGTCATGTTTTATGTCATTTTATCTGTGTAGAACAGTTCTCAACATCATAAAAAATAATAAAACTATTTTATTTCGTAAAGATTAGTTAATTTAATTAAATATGATTTTATTTACTATATATAAATGTAAACAAATTTAGATTTTTTCTATAGAAAATGTCTTCTTGTGACATAATGTCAATTCTTTAAAATGTTTTTAAATACTGCTAGTTCTAGATATAAATAAAAAAGATAGTAGAAGCAAATCAAGCAAAGTAGAAAACATAATTATGCAAATTATTAGATCATTACATGTGGAGGACGTTTTTTTTGTTAGTATAGGTATGACGCAGATCTACAAACTTGAACCTCCATTATGCTAATAATAGTTTCTAATATTGAAATGAACAAAAACCTATCATAATTTTTTTTGGATGATGCATTCGAATTTTGACAATAAAATTTGTTATTACCATAAAAAGTTTATTTTTTACACTAAATATAATATAAAATTGTAGTAGTGTTGGGCAGCCTGTTGGCATTTCACATGATCGATTTAATTAATTATAATAATAGCTAATGTATTTATTATGTCGACCACCACACCGACACCTCAGGGAAGTTAGAAATAGGCTGACTGATGTCTACTGAGGTAATATCTGTCATCAGGAAATTGTTTTTGTAGAAAGAAGAACCGGCACTAGATTTACTTAAAGTGATTGAACTGCCACATGCCGTGCAGAGTTAGAGGAAAGAAAAATATAAAATCCGATTTTCAGGGGTCTAAAAAGTGTTGAGGTAACAAGTTAAATGGTTGGTGAGATCGTGAGTCAGAAGCATGCTGCTACAATTCGCAGGTACAACAGGTAAAAGGAAAAAGGCGAGTTACAGAGATGCGCGGAGAAAGCGGGAGAGAGAGAGAAAATAGTGTAAAAGAATGGGGACCAATATCAATCTCATTTTCGTTACACAGTTATCTTAATGTTATTTATAATTTACAAAGTTTTTATATGTTTTTCGTACATGGATAAATTATTAATTCAAGTGGAATGCCAACAATGAAAGCATCCATCATAGGATTAGCCTTGAGACAATCAGAATTTAAAAATGTCAATCAGTGGTTATGTTCTAAATGGTGTTCCCAAATATATAGACAAGATATATTCCTCTGTCCAAATATTGTGCAGTCTTTTTCCAAATCCAAATTTAGACATATGTGCTCACCACGTCCTGCATATTTCTTCTTCTCATCAACAATTTTAATCTGGCCTTAATTGATAT
Source organism: Sequoia sempervirens (assembly GCA_007258455.2). NCBI lineage: Eukaryota > Viridiplantae > Streptophyta > Pinopsida > Cupressales > Cupressaceae > Sequoia > Sequoia sempervirens. Next base: position 54,503,167 of record VDFB02256132.1, on the reverse strand, counting down.
TGCCATTAAGGAATCTGAAAGTTCATCAAAATGATCTGCATTGCCTTGAAAAAATTCGCAAATCTCGAGGTTGCAGAGACAACAGAAAGTAGAGTGAATGTAGAAGAAACATCGCTGCTTAATCCGGTAAGAGGGCGTACGAGTCATGAGAGAAGAAGCATGAGCTGGATATTGAGAGGGACTGCAATTATAATTGCTTTTGTAATTCTGGGAGGCTTCATAACATTGCTCAACTACGTGAGCGAGTCCCATCAGTCTTGTGTGTCCGATGAGAGAGAGCTTTCCTACTTCCATCGCTGGTTTGTTAACGCAGGAAGCAATCTCACCATTGCTACACATCTGAAGGAGCTCACACGAAGTGTACACGTAGCAGGCACGCCCCAGGACATGCAAACTGCTAAGTATGTAGAGAATTTCTTTCAAAAGTATGGGCTATCAGCGCACTCAGTCGATTACAAGGTTCTGCTCTCTTTTCCGGTCTCTAGATCTCTTACCTTATCCTCACCCAGCACAGGAGTAAAGCAAGAACTGTGTTTGGATAGTGGGCATTACAACAAATCAGTAATACTACCGTTCCATGCCTGGTCGCCGTCGGGATCTGTAACCGGCGAGGCGGTATACGTCAATTATGGAGGAGAAAAAGATTACAGAATGCTTGCTAAAATGGGAGTGAATGTAAGCGGGGCCATTGTTATTATCAGATATGGTGATGTCTACCGGGGGACTGTTGTGAGAACTGCTGCTAAATTTGGTGCAATTGCGGCTATTATGTACAGCGATCCTGAGCAATTCGGTGGAAATGGAACACAAGGGTTTTTCCCCAAGACCAAGTGGTTGCCGCTAGATGGAGTCCAATTTGGAAGTGTGATGGAGGGAATGGGCGATCCCTCTACTCCTGGATGGGCCAGCACTGAGAAGAGTGAAAGAGTATCAGGCACTGGGGACGAGTTTCCAAGCATACCATCCTTGCCAATCTCTGCAAAGGCAGCTCAGCAAATTCTCATGTCACTTTCAGGACCAACTGTTCCTGCTGCTTGGCGAGGATCTCTAGATTTTCATGGCGTGGGGAGAGGGCCTGGGATTCTCAATTTCACCTATGTGGTAAATCAATATTCTTCGTCGAAATGATCTAAATCCTAACACATGTTTTGCGGTGCAGTTTCATGTTTAACAAGTGTAGTTCATTCATGCTTTAACCTCTATAGCCATTAAAGTGAAAGATTTTGGTCACAAGAGTCATGCTTAACTCTCTCTTGCAGCAGTCCTGACTTCCCTATACTTCTAATAGATATAGCAGTTGAATTTTAAATATTGCATATTTAGTAGTTCAGTAGTTCATGGTTATAGATAATTGCTGCTTGATGCTGAATGCTTTTGAACGTAGTAGACTACATGAAAGCAACCTCTATGTGTCAGAAGTTGGTTGGAGTCCTTTCCCATATTTTTTCTCTGCAAGGATATCAATCGTTCTGAATATAGGATAAAAGTCATTTTATTTCATTCTGACTGGATGCGCGGCCCACTTTTGTACGCAGGAGAATCAGACAATATCTACCATTCGAAACGTGTTCGCTGTAATACGGGGCTCAGAAGAACCAGACAGGTATTTCATTGTTTTTCTGGTGTACCAGCGAAGATTATTCTTCCAGTTTCCAACAACAAAGAGCTGATACCATTATATGATGGTTGTACATGAGCAGATTTGTCATTCTCGGAAATCATCGCGACGCTTGGATTTACGGAGCAGTAGACCCGAATAGTGGTACAGCTGCTCTTTTGGAGGTAAGTTATACATTAAATATTTAATCATAATTGATATTAGTTTCCATGCTTGCATTTAAAATCAATTGTGTGTATATTTTTAATTGATGTTTTCTGAATCCATCTTTCAACAAGAGGACATTGGAATAATGGTGGTTCATTTAATGTAATCTGAATGGTTGATTAAAAAATATATACAGTTGATTCTAACAACAATTTATAGATATTTAATCAACAATCTGATGGGTTATTTTAAATTGATTCAAAAATCAATCTTTTAAATATTTAACCAGCAAACTGATTGGATCTTTTCATCTGCTATTTAATGCTTTGCGCAGCTAGCTAGAAAGTTTGGTGCTCTACTTGGCATGGGATGGCAGCCACGGAGAAGTATCATTCTGTGCAGTTGGGATGCAGAAGAGTATGGAATGGTACGGTTTTCTCGCCTTCTCGTTCGTAATAGAAGCATCATTAGCCAAATTTAATCAGATCTGGTGCTCACGAGAGTACGTTATGTGTGGCAGATAGGATCAACGGAGTGGGTTGAGCAGAATTTGGGCAACTTGGGTGCAAAAGCAGTGGCGTATCTGAACGTTGATTGTGCTGTTCAAGGGCCTGGATTCTTCGCAAGTGCTACGCCACAGCTAGACGATCTTCTGATACAAGTTACGAAACAGGTACATACAACAACGCGCTTTAGTGGAATTCAATCAGTACTATTAATGCTAAAGTACAAGCTAAAATACATTTGCAATTCTATAAACAGGAATTTCCGTAGGTTTGATACGAATAAGGTGATGAGGTCCTTGAAATATTATTTGTTTATAGCTCATTGTTACTGCGGCCGAATCCAACTGTCAGCTTTCATGATTAAAGATCGTTCTATTAAAATAAATAAATAAAATTGAATGTTTGAGGATAAGACGTAACTAATGATAATAAATAAAATTGAATGTTTTTTATAAAAAAGTAAAGTCGGGTTGAAGGGTAAGGGATTGGTTTGTTTTCCATAAACTTTTCGATTTCTTTTCTATTAGGGCTGTTCTTGTCGGATCAGTTTCCCTTCAAATTATTGACATGTGAGACCTCATTTAAAATGAAGAAATTACATTAAATTTATGGGCACACGAAATACAATAATTTAGGAGATTAATTTGTTCAGTTGGATACCTTAAAGACGTTGACAAATAGTACTCCAATGAAGATTCGCCTTACATAATTACGCTTGTCCTTTTATACGACTTTTTTTTATAGAATTGTTAAAGGAAAATAATGCTTTCTTGGTCTCAATGAAAATGAAGTTGTGTCTTGGTCCTATAGACTGTTTAGTCTCGTGGACATCATTAAAATCTTTCATTTCATTGGGTTTACCTATTTTAGGTTCGTCAAACAAAATTCGTATACAGATACGTTTAATTAAATTAGATAAATTAATTACTGGCATTTAAATGAGGTTCAAAGATTACGGATCTATAGAAAATTATATGTATGTTATGTTTGTGCATGGGTGCATATGGATGAAATGTGTTGGAAGTTCTAGTTGCATGTGGTTGGATTAAATAATTAATAATAAATGCTAAACAATGGAATGAAATAAATTTAGACAAATCTAGATTTTTAAATTCAGTTTTGGAAATATTTGCATGCAAGTTTAAAACAAAAAGCAATGCAAATGAAAAAGGAAAGTTGCCATCAAATTGGCAAAAAACATTGCAAATAGAAATAGAATGTTCTCATCTAGTTGGAAAACCAATATTTATTTGGGTTTTACATGATAAGTGAGATTTTGGAGGCTTTCACCTGATATTTTGGAAGATTTTACCAGTAAATGACAATTGATTTACCATTTAACGGTGGCTGAAACTTGTTTTCAAACAAGTCAACAGTTGTTTGATGCGTGAGACTTGTTTTAGGCTCAAATCTCACACTATATGTAGCCTATTGACTAATAAGTAGAGTTGTTTTTAAGATAAATTATTAAGAATATATTAATGGGGTATTATTTCAATTATAGTTGTGATTTAAAAGATTAAAAATTAGATATAATATACATCAATAAAATATATGAATTGTATTCTTAATTATTTCTTATTTTATAATGAGATCTCAATATCATATATTTTGATGATTACTTTCTAATAGTTAGTTCTTTCTCTATTAATTACTTATCATTAGTATTGAGTGTCCTCTTCCTTCTCAAACTTCAAAGAAATAGGGGAAGAAGGCAAATAATGATTTAGAGAAGTTAATTTCAAATTTAGAATATGATAATCTATACCACCTTCATCCTTTGGAGATAATAGAGTAGGCTAAGTAGAATTCTAAATTCTATAAGGGGGAAGTATCTTCAACATCAAACATTCCTTCTCTATATTGTTATCTTTTCAGCAAGATGTTATCTAACACCTAGTGTTTTTTAATCTTTTTGTGTCTCCACCTTACTTGAATTAATGATGTCTTATCCTTATCTTGCAACAACATATTTTTCTTACTAGGAGAAGAAAAAATCACATCTAATAAGAAAGGAAGTAAGGGCGATTGAGGGGGTGAAGCCTTAATTACCTCGTGATCTATTTTTTAAAAATTAAAACCACCAATTTCTTGTCACAAAGACACTAAATATTGGGAATAATTAGACTCGTCAAAATAGGGAGGAGTGTCCTTTTAACACAATGATGAAAAACATATGCACCTTTACACCATGTAGATTGTTTGGCTAAGTTAGATTTATCTACCTTACACTTAGCTACAATAAGGCCCGCCTGAAATAATTTCATAGTCCAACACTTGCTTCCAAATATTATCCTCCACTTTCAATCAAATTTCATTTAGTACCCCTTTCTCAAAATCCAACTCTACCTAAATCCCAGTTGTGTATAAAGTCATCCATTTCTAGATCTACAGCCAAAAAAATTCCTAAGCTATTACCAATACCTTGAAAATATACATACACCTAAAACTACAATAGTAAATATGTTGTCTAATCCATACTAGCATAGCTAAAAAAGTTAATTATAAGGTTAAAAGCAAGAAACTATGGCTTTATCAATAACACATTTTTATCCTAATACTTGTTTGATAAAATATAATCTTTATCTCTTATAGATTCATAGAGAAGCATACAAAATTCTAGAGCTCTAGGTATATTTCAATCAATCCTTTTAAATAAGCTCTCCAAGATTTAGAATATCTAAGCATGGAAATTTGCTAAAATTGTCCAAAGAGAACTACAATTATAAATTAAATTATTCATGAAAAATTTATCATCTTCAAATAACACCATTTTATCAAGTGAGAGGATAGAATGCTCACTCATGTAAGGAATGATATTCTAGCATCACATTTGGAAAACCATATGTACCTCTTGGTATCGATTTGTATCATTTTTTTTTAGCTATTGCATCCAAAGTAAACATAGATTTAGCATGTTGCTCACCTCCCAAACAAGACTACCCTATGTCAACACAAGTATTCTCACCTAGTACCTATTTTTCAAGAGTGAAAGGGGCCACTATGGCCTTAAACTCTATTAGGGAGGGGCCCAAAGATGACTAGATAATAAACTATTGATCCTCTCCTTTCTTTGAGGCATCAACTATTATCATTATACATATGCACTAAAGTTGAAACTCCACTTGGCAGCTACTACATTGAGAATTTACACATTAGGATTTTCTAACAAATGCATTAGGGAAACCATTTTGAAAAACTATTATCACAAATTCATTAATTAAGAGTTGGGTTGACTTGAATATTGAGTTAGTAATTATAATGAGGAAAATATAAATATAAGAAATATATGTATTTAGCTCAATAAATACAAAATGCAAAAATAATGGAGATGGTCTAGATCTGATAAGTTATCCAATCAAGAATTTAATTAATATTAGAGTTATCATTGTCTTGGAAACATAATTTTATATAGAATTTGGGTAGGGGTGAACTTAGATGTTTAATACAATTTTACAATTATAAACTTGTCATGTATCCAAAAACTTAACTTATATAGTATACAAAATACTTTCCTTCACTTCACCCAAGATGTCTTGATTTATATTATGCTTCTTGATGTCAACAAGGGATGGATACATTGATAAACTTTAATTATGTTTTCATACAAGCAAGTTGTGAGGGCTTTACACCTTGATCAATCTTGAAATTGAAAAACATAAAAACAACACTCTTTAGTCATGCAAATACCTCTATGATGATTGTGCAACATTGGTCCCTTTTAGATCACCAATTGAAGTGTATAAATGTATATATAATTTATCTTTTTTCCTTGAACTCCTAATTTCCAAATGATTAGAATGAATACATTAAATTCCTTTAAATATAATACAAAGTAAAATATGACACAAATTTGTGCTTAATTAGCCTTACGTAGGAGAGTAAATATGACTATTTCATCATATTTTAGTAAAAAATAAATTAGGATGGGATGATTTCATGTCTATAGGATGATTTCACTATTGTGAACTAATCATGGTACATCAAATGTGCTAGATCATAGTGGATAATATGTGCATAAAATGTGTGCAAGAATATAAGTAATAAATAGGTGGTTAGAGTAGATGAATACACATTTGTGAACATGTAGTAAATGGAATAAATGGTAGATATAAAAAAAGAGTAAATATAGGTAGATAACATAGGGAAAGAAATTCAAGTGTTTTTAAAATATTATGTCGTTTGTCAATATGTCAATGTATCAAAGCACTTCCCTCAAAATAGTAATAAAACAAAATAAGAAATGGTATGGTTATGTAAATGTTAAAATTACACACTCTCATAATATAATAACATATGAATGGTGTAATAGACTACAAGATCTTTACCATTTTTATCCTTTTGGTCCAATTAGCCTTCAATAATAAAATTTATGGTTTACCATATAACAATAAAGACTTTCCATTAAGAATAGGCATGGGTATTGAAGGACTCTATAAGTATTATTTTGTTTCTTCAAATAATTTTTCACAATATTCATTCCATTCAAAACTAGCCTCTTACTTTAACAACCGAGTTGTAAATGCCAATGTTTTATCTAGTAGTCAGGTGATAAAATTTCTAATGGCTTATATTTTTTCTTGAAGACTATGGGGTTAGAATTTTTTTTCAAATGAAGTATGTTAGAAATAAAACCAATCTTCTTAGCATCCACCTCAATGCCTCTGTGAGATACAATAATCACTAATAAATGACCACTATCAAATTTGAACAAACACTTTTTAGGACTTACTCTTATTTTATGTTCTTACAAATTTTTAAATATCATTCTCCAATATTGTAAATGATCTATCTATCATTATTTTTTGTTAAGATATCATCCACATAGTCCTTTAACATTGTATGCATACAATCATGGAAGAGTAATGGCATAGCCTTTCTAAATGTAGCTCAAGCATTTTCAACCCAAAATACATGATAACATATAGAATATTCCGCAACACATGGTAAAAGTAATCTTGTGTTTATCTTGGGAATTAGTTTCTTGATTTGATTAAATCCTAAGAATCCATCCACAAATATTTCTAGCAATGGAAGCTACAATCATATCAATCTTAGGAAGAGATAAATCATCCTTCGGAGATTCTTTGTTAATATCTCTAAATTTAGTAAAAATGAATATGACCATTATATTTTTTAGTAGAGACCATATTAGAGATCCAAGGTGATTAATCAATAGGTATAGATCTAGCCTTAAGAATATTTTCTAATTCTTATTTGACCATTAAAGGAACCTTTTGATTCATCGATTTAACATTATAATCTAGGATAATTTTTTGTGAATCCCAATGTTGGGATTAATGACTGACATGCCTTAAAGTATGACCAAATAAAATCATCTTCAAATTCCTTAAGAAAAATAGTCATGTTATATATTGTTTGCATTGGTCTAAGTAATCACCAATCTAGATTCAAGATGTTTTCAAGTTACTATTTGGACTTGTCTCCATGTCATATCTACCACCAACTATAAGTGCATTACAATCCTTAATAAATTGGGTTAGTGCTAGACCATAATTATCTGAATAGTGGCAATGGAGGTAAGAGTTACATGAAAGTGTTAACCAAACTTGTGAAACTCTTTTTAGGTTTTTATTTCTAACTTTATTTTATCTTGGTACATTAAAATGAAATGGATGTTAGTTTTTTAGAAATTGAATGTATTCATTTTTTTTAATTTTCCCCTAAAATTACTTTAAATTATATGAGAAATCAACAAATATTTATATTCAAAACTCATTAATTTTTATTTCCTAAAAAATTATTATCTATTTTCTTTTAAATTTATTTCCCAAAAATTTACATTTATAAATTTTCCTCAACTCCTCCTTGATGTTTATAGACATTTTTTTAGCCAAAATTGATAAAAATAAATAAGGTATATTTGGAAACTCTTAATATTCTAAAATATAATGTATACCTCATTATATTTGCAATGGATAACTATTACTAATTTTATACATACAATATGTTTGAATTCCTAATACATATGCATATTGAAAAAAATTATAACTTCTGGTCATTTATTCTTTCCAAATCTAAAAGATGCATCACAATCTAGTCTTCATTGGCTATAAAAATTATAACTTCGGTCATGGAAGCACTAATACCAGAGGAATCATGGAGCCTTTCAAAAGACAACTCATAGGTGAGAAGAGGAGCTAGAAACATTTTTAGTTTTTCAACTAGTTTTTCAGTTAGTAACACTAATTGTTATAAATATAGACAAAATATATATTTATATTTTAATTATAGATTGATAACTAAGAAAAATAATAAGTGGATAGATGAGATAAATCCACAAACCGTATATTAAAGTATAATAAGATGAAATACTTCTACAAACAAAGAGGAAAAGAGAGTTAAAATTACAATATAGATGAAAATTATAAGGGATGAAATATTTATAAGAAAGAGAATGTAAAATAAAATGTGAAATATAGATGACAATGGTTATGAGAATTAATAGAATTCAAGTTTATCTTAAAATTAATAAAAAAGTAAAAATAAAAAAATAAAGAAGGGAAAGGTAATATAACATAAAAATAGAGTGGTTTGGCATTTTTCTCCTAATGGTCTTTTTTTCTTGTCTTCTAATTTTTGTAATCAAACTCACATTTTTGGTCACCCTCCTTTGTGGAGGAATCTATGGAATTCAAAGCTTCTGCTTAAAGTGAATATTTTTTCTAGCTTTTGTGTCAAGATAAAATCTTGACGATTAATAATCTTTGGAAAAGGGGTTATGCTTTGCCCAATAGATGTTTCTTGTGTAAAGAAGTTGATGAGGATGTCAATAACTTAATTGTTGGCTATTGTTTCTCCTTGTAGGTCTAGGCCCATGTTCTTCTTTTGTGGAATTTATCATGGGTTTTTCCATCATTTATCATCGACTTATGGTCTCAATGGTTGGCTCCCTCACCTAATCCTACTCTCTCTCTGTTATGGTCCCTCATTGTGCTACATGTGGTGTGGGGCATCTGAAAAGAGTAGAATAATAGAATTTTCTATGATGTGGAGCTAGTTCCTTATAGACTTGCTTTCAAAATTTGTGAGGCCATTAAAGAAAATTTCCTCTTTGAAATATTTTTGGTGAACTGTCATGGTCCTAAGGTCTTTGTTTCTGATTATGATCTGATGGTTTCTAATAGGTGGAACCCTTTTTATGATATTTCTCAACTGGTGAATAAGCCTAAATTTTCTAGGGAGGGAGTGTTCTAGAAAGCTCCTCCTCGGGGTTGGTTTAAAGTTAACTTTGATGGTGCAACTAAGGGTAATCAACAAGGACCTGCTGGTTGTGGGGGAGTGTTACATGATTATCATGGTAGGTTTGTCTTTGTAGTGGCACTCCTTTGGGAACCCAAATAAACCATTTTGCAGAGGCATCAACAACCTATCATGACCTCCTTCTTGCAAAAGAGGCAGGGGTTAGGAAAATATGGTTGGAAGGTGATTCGCTTAACATTGTTAATTGTTTAAAGAAGATGCATCCTCCCTCATGGTCCATTTTGCATATCATCAAGGATACTTTAGCCCTTCTAATCTCTTTCGATGATTTCATTTTGTCACATATTTTCCATGAAGCAAATTCCTTAGTCAATGGCTTTGCAAACGTGGGGGTCTCATCTCATAAGTGGTGGCAATCTCATGATGTCATCCCCATTAATTTTAGAGCATAATTAATCATGATCAAAGATTATGCCAATTTGACGGTCCCTTTGGGAGGTAAAATATATTTATATTTTGGTTTCATCTCCCATCTATTTGGATTAGACATAGCGAGTTCAACACCCGTTTGTCTGATAATTGAAAATATTATGGTAATGAGTCAAAGGATTTCATTATTTATAGGAGTCCTTGTGCTGTTAGACACACAGATTATGGGGAACTTATTCCTTTGTATATGGATCTTTCTTCTACTTTTCTCTATGAACTAGACAAACGAGAAGACGATAGTGTGGGGTGCTCTTGCTACCATGGGGGGTGATAATTGTTGACAAGAACCTAAAACTTGTGACGAGTTTAGAGACAATGCTATGGTGTGGGAGTTCCTGGAGAAGGGGGGAGTGTGCCCTTATCTTCTTAAGCTTCATGGTTTTGATTTGAAGGTCATTGAGGATTTTGTTAAGGGATGGAACAATCATGTGTTGCGTATTAAAGGTGTGGAGGTGAAAATCATGGAGGGATTTATTGCTAAAGTGACTCGGTTACCTACTAAGAGGAAGAAACTCTACACAGACCGTTTGGCATCGAAGTGTGCACTAGCCAATTTTTTCAAGGGTAACGAGAGGGTTAAGCTCAAAAGTATGGGTTGTGATGGGTATGACCGCTTCTCCATCTAGACCCTTTGGAGGGATGTCAGCTTGGCTATCATGAGATATTTTACCTTAGACGGTAGATTCTGAACCATCTATGGTTACCATTTCATGTTGTTAAACCATTTTAGGCACAATAATTTGGTTTCTTTTCCCTTCTATTTTTTATCAATGGAAGTTGGTATTGAGAAGAACAAAAGAAATCCTAATAAATCCATCTTACATGAGGGGCTCATGCTTCTAATTATGGAATTTGTGAAAGAAAAGTATGTCCTTGAAATTTAAAAGATTTCTAGTGGGTGTAAAGGTAAGGGTGTCCTTCCTAGCTATGAAATAGGGGATTCTACTGAGGAGTGGGAAGGGGATGATAAGGTGGTGTCTTCTAAGGAGATTTCAGCCTCAGAGAAGCCTAATGGTAAGAAGTCGAAGAAGAACCCTAAGTCTTAGGAGTCTCATTCTTAGTCGGGTGGGTACAATACATATGTGGACATGAAGGAGGTTTCTTTTCTAGGTGTAAAGAGTGTGGCTAAGTGGAAGAAAGGGAGTCAAAAGGAGGTTAAACTAGATTGTCAGAAATGTAAAGGCCTGGAAGGGGAAGGGGATACAAGAATTGGGGATAATTCCCCTAATCGGTCAGGGTTTTCTGCTCCTAATGGTCGGGGTAATGACCAGGGTGATGTTGAATATGTTAAGGGCCAATTGCATTTGTTGGATTACACCATTGTTAATTCTAAGAATGTGGAGGTTGAGGTTGAAGTGGTTAAATTGGACGAGTTTCCTATTAGTGGTGTTTCGAAGGGTAAAGGTAGGGTGTTCAAAGACCAGCCTAAGAGGTCAACTATGGAAGAGCCTCTCAATTGGGAGAAGATAAACATGGGTGTCATGGTTAGAATGGATGAGGATGGTACGAGAAATTTCCTCTCTATGTTCAAATGGATTCTTTTAGAGGTTAAAGAAATAAACATCAAAATGAATGCTTTGTAAAATATTAATGTTAGTTTGGTTAATAACAATAAAAAGGAATGGACTATGCACAACAAGGTTAAAACTATGAATAATGTCCTTGATAAGGTGGCAATGGATGCTACTAAAATGGTTAGGGTCCATGAGGATAGGCTGGTTTCCCTTGAGGATAAATTCAATAAAATATGTGAGGACATGAGGACTATTATGTAGGTTAGTAATCAGTCTCTCCATACAAGTGCCTAGGGGCTCACTATTCTAAATAAAAAATCCTACATGTGGATAGAAAACTGCTTGATATTGGTGAGAATGTGTAGGAGTTTGTTGCTAAAGGCTAGAAAAATATGATGGAGAAGAGCAAAGAAGAGGGGTTGTGTGTGAGAACTAGAAGTAAGACCAAGAAGAGGGCTTCCATTTCATTTTAGGAACTGGATAATGTGGTGGAGATGCACAAGAATGTCATCTCCAGTAATTTATAAGCTGCTAAGATTTTAGATCAATTATAGTAGTGTGTTTTTAGTAGCTTTTTTGGCTGATGTTTTATTGATGGTTTAGCTATTGATTTAGCTATGCTTATTATTTAATAGCTAAGTTTCATTTTTTGGTGGCTACTTTCTATCCATGTGTTTCTTTTGTAACCTTTTCTCATTATAAAGGGTTTTGGGGCCCCTTCAAACCTTGTTTTTCTTTAACAAAAAACAAAGGTAATTTTTTTTACATTATAAAAATTAAATAAAGAGTTGGGAAATGGGAAGTGAATTAAGGTTAACTTACATATAATATAACATGAATTTGTACTTTAATAAATCTTATTGCGAAATTAAGAGTTTTTATTGCATCATACTATGTCATCAAAAATAAGTGATGGAAATACATTTTTTACCTTACTAACATATGTAAATGTTGTAAAAGCTATTCTACTTTACATTATTTAGTAGTTTTTATTTATTTCCTATGATACAAAAATTTATTGATAATTATTTTTCTTTCTATAATTATTAACAAATAATATATTTTTATATTAATATTTTTTGTTGCATCATACCATCTCGTAAAAAAAATTGATGGAGAGTTTTTTCTTACCTTACTAACATATAAAAATGTTATAAATGTGATCCTATTATATATTATTTTGTAGTTCTTATTTATTTCCTATGATACAACAATTGATGGATAGCTAATTTTTTCTATAGTTGTTAAGTGATCACATATTTTTATATTTTATAGTATGTAAATTATATTCTTAAATGGATGAAATTTAATTTCATATTTTAGTATATTTAAATAAACATTATAAATATAGCACACATAAATAATCATTTGTATTGTTTAGATAAAGGATCCTGATTCAACTTATAAGACTGTGTATGATTCTTGGATTGCATCAAGAAATGGAACACACGTGAAGGTGAGTATATTAATATTTTATTATATATATTTTAATTATAATAGCAACTATGTTAAAAGGATTATATTTTCTTTACATTTAATTGTTAACTAACAACTAGTATGTGTCTATTGTAGATTAATAGATTGGGTGGAGGTGGCTCTGACTTTGTAGCATTTTTACAACATGTTGGAGTACCTTCAATCGATATTTATTTTGGTGAATGTATGAATTGTATAATATACATATTTAAAATATTACTAATTTAAATATATTTGACAAAAAAATCACTCTCTAATTCTTAAAATTTAGGAATGTCAATTTTTTACATTAATTCTCTTTTTAATTATAATTAATTTTATTTTAATTTCTTTGGTGGATATAATATTTACTTTTATGTATACACGAATTATTGTTTAATGGAATGAATTTGGATTTTATCTAGCCTACCCAGTTTACCACACCATCTATGATTGCTTCACTTGGATGGAAAAGTTTGGAGACCCATATTTTCATAGGCATGTTGCAGGTTGGTATACTTAGTTAAATTACTCTAATGATAATATTAATACAAACCTATTCTAAAAATTATTTTTATTTATAATTTTGCAGTTTCTGCTATATGGGGGCTTCTTGCTCTTCGCCTTTCTGATGAGTGTGTTCTTCCATTCAATTATATTACGTATGTTAATGAGTTACAGGTATAATAAATCTAGTGGGTTTGAGTAGTACTATGTCAAGTTGAATGTCTTACTATTTTCTTAATGTAATTTTATAAAATTTAATATTTCTTTCAAAATTATAGAAATGATTCATGTTACCTTTTAAATTGTATATGTATATCTAATTCTGGATAATGTACATTTTGGATAGAGGTATACAAATACAATAAAAGAAAAAATTGAGAATTTTAAGGGAACAAATATACAAGGAATCACTTCAGCTATAAAGGATTTCAATAGTGTTGCTAAACATGCTGCACAAGAAGCAAAGGTAAATCCTCATTCTAATTTTATTTGGTAGTAATTAATTTAATTTTAAAATTTTGAATCTTTCCATATAAATGATAGATTGTATAGGGTACCTCATATAATCAAAGCTATAAATAATGACTTTATATTACTTATTAAATTTATAAACTATAAATTGGCATTCATCAATACCATCTCATAATTTTTAAAATAAAAGAAATTATAATGTGTTAATTTATAGATTACTTTGGAGCTCCAAGAAGTAAAATAATTTTTTTCTATGCATACAAAAGATGATTTTATTATTTTTTATATTATATTTTTCAACATAATTCTGAAATCTAATAATTATTTTTCTTAGGTCTTGAAGAAGGGAAATAAGGGAGGGTTCCAATTGATTCTAAGGAGAAGAGATTTTAATGATCGTTTAATGCTTACTGAACGATCATTTTTGGATTCAAATGGCCTTAAGGGAAGGGCTTGGCTCAAGCATTTAGTAAGTATCCATGGTGCAATTTTTTTCTTTTTTTTTCTATTACATTTCACTATTAATAAAAAATTTATAATTAATCTCACAATTTGTGTGTAATATTTTTACTTGATGTTCAGGTATATGCTCCTTCTCAATATAATGAATATCATTATACTTCATTTCCTGGGGTAGTGGATGCCATGGAAAATAAAATAAATTCAAATGAGAAAGAAGAAGATGTGCAACATGAGATATGGAGAGTTGCTAGAAGAATAACTAAAGCTGCAATGACTTTAGATGGAAAGTTGACTTAACATTACATTACAAAGTGATAAAATTACAAAAGTCCTTAAATTTTTTATACTATATTTATTGAATTAATTTATAGTTATTTTAATAAAAATGTTAATTTTACTACTATAAATTAAGGTCAATTCTAACATATCTTAAGATATAGAGTTTTAGGTGTTATTAACAATAATATAATTTTAAAAAATAATATTTTAACTAATAACAAAGTTATTTAATGAACATCTATTTATAAATATCAAATATTTTTTATTGATTTGAGAGAACTAAATTATATTTATAAATATGATAGTGGAGATTTTATTTGAAGCTTCAAATAAACTTGTTTTTCTTATAAATAACTCTTTCAAACATTAAAATAATAATATTAGATGATAGTTATAATTATAAATATTAAATTATATATAATAAAAGGTGGTATTTTTTAAATAAAGAATATGTGAAGGTATTTTTTGGTAGTGGGTTTACATTTGAGAATGGTCTCACAATTTTTTAAATATAATTTTACACTAGTTTTATATTAATTTTTAATTTAACGGTGTTTGCATTATTCAATGTTGGTAATATGAAAAGGAGATACAATGTGATTTTTTTGTTGTAGTCTTATGTAAAATTTATTTATCCATTTTCATAGTGATGAAAATATGTAATTTTATATTAGAATTTTTTTTGAATAAAGAGCCTCGTAAAATTTTTATTGCATCTAGAAAATCACTAGTACAAAGAAGATAGGGTCTAAAACAAACACCCAAAGACAAAAAAAAAAGAAACCCAAAATAAGAAAATAACCACAAAAGAGTGGAACACACAATAGGACCAACCAACTAAAACATCATCCAACAATGTTGTTCAAGATTAGCCTCTCTAAATCTTGGGAATAATCCCAAGAAAATTGCTCCTACCCTTCAGCTTTCCAACCACCATCATACTTGGAAGCCCATTTGGCCAAAAAATAAGCAACCTTATTCCACTCACATGGAATGTGAGTAAGAAAAATAGACTCAAGCATGGTGCTCAGATGGAGAATATTCTTAATAATAGAGGAAAGTTTCCAATTAACCCCATCCAACTTTTTCTCAATCAACAAATTAACAATGATTTGAGAGTCTAATCCACATATGATCTTGCACCAACCAAGAGCACAAGCTCGCTCAATAGAAAAGAGAATCACCAAACCTTCCATGAAGTTATTGGTTTGCTACCCCTTATGAATGGAAAAGAAGAAAGTTTCTTTTCTAGAGCTATCTCTTTCATTTCCACCAATCCCAACAAGACCAGAACTACCCCTTGAAGAGCCATCAGTATTGATCTTTAAAACATCCACTGAAGGAGGAAACCACCTACCATCTCTCTAAACCTTATTTTTGGCATGGTGACCCCTTCAAACATAGAAAGAGTCAAACACTAGACCATGTAGACCTAACCTATCAAAATCTCTTCATCTCCCCTTTCCAAAGGAAAAGACACTTCATATTTAGCTTCCACAGTCTCCTGAGTCATACCAACAACTCTACCCAACCTTTTGAATCATCAGCATACTTCCATGAAAAATATTATGATTCATCTCAAGCCAAATCTACCAAAGGATGAAAGTAGGATTGATATTCCATACAATCTGGAGGAAAGCAACATGTGTCAGAGGCCTCCCCAAACTACTCCAAAATTTGATTAGAGAAGATAAATGAACACAAGGATGTCTTCAGATACCCCACCAAATATGCCAAATAAGATTAGAAAAATGGCAATAGAAGAGCAGATGGGACGAATCCTCTTCAAAAAAACCATAGAGAACACCTAAAAATGGACCCTAAAAAGCTCACTTCCTAAGATTATCCCAAGTCAAGCATCTATTCTAGGCTAAATTCCACAAGAAGCAATTACACTTAGGCCAAGTAAACTTTTTCTAGATATTTTTTCACCATGAAACTTCCACCCCGTACTTTTAAAAAATCAACTCTTGATAACCACTAGCCACTGTGTAGACCCCCTTAGGATCTAGGCTCTGAGCCAAAACATCCTTCTCCTTGATTCAGTTTCACTCTCTACTAGTGAACCAAAGATTTTAGGCTGTAAGATGCTATGACTCTTTTACTCAATTAGGGTTTTTCACCTAAAGGAAAGAGATAGATCCCACACCAAAATATAGCTGGTTCACTCAAAATAATGCAATTACAATGGAAATATGCCTAAATGAAATGATCTAGATGTAGGAAACTGATAAAATTGATTGATTATCTATGCAAAACCTAAGAAATATGAAGTGTTCGAAAACATGGTGAGATATGCATAAATGAAATAGAAACATGCACAAATGAAAACAAAAATTAATGAAATTGAATGGGGTGCACCTAGAGATGGAATGCTAATGCAACTGGAAGGTTCTAGAATGCTTCAAAAATTACTGTTGATGAGCACTGGGACTCATTCACCACAAATGGCGAATTAGTCTAGGTACTAGTAAATTTTGATGAAACGGGTTTTAGACTGTCGTGAAATGAAATCTGAAGAAAAAAAAATTTACAACTTGGAAATGGGACTCATTCTCCTTTGATGGTGAATCATTCCACCTATAGAAATATGCAAATTCTGAAGTCAACTCTTTGGGTCCATATCTGCACTTCTCTTCTTGTCGGGTTGACAGATCCAAATCTATAGAAAACAGGTTGAATGTTGTCTCCAAGCTTGAATTAGGTCTTTGTTGAATTGAATAGCTTTGATGACTTGTTGATCACTTTTTAACACCTATTTGTTTGACAAATATTCCTATAAGATCTGCAAACACACATGCAAAGAGGGGGAAAATGGTTAAGGGTTAGAGTAGAGGGATTTGTCTTGGTCAAATACCACTTTGGTAATCAAACCCTTGATAAAGAAATGAAATCAAATAAGAAAGGAATGATGAACAAATAACATGCAAGTGTCATGAACTCACCAAACCCTTGTTTTTGAAGTCTAAAGATATGTCAATGGCTACTCCAAGATGCTTGATTCAATGATGTTATGATACTTGAATGCAAGAATGAGATGATTGAATGGATGATTAGTGAACTAGGTCATTGAGGATTAAAATGGATAGAAAAAAACTTATATACAAATATGCCCTAATTTCCCAAAAATACAACATCACAAGCTGACCTAAGGTCTTAATGAATAAAAACCTGAAAGAAATTTGAATTTATTTTGAATTTTATGCCAAGAGGGACTCATTTTCCACCCATGGTGAATGGGTCCCACTCAAGGCATGCAAGTTGGTGTCAAGAATTAAGTTGTGTTTAATGATATTTGTCAGTTTGGTATTAAAAAAAACACTTAGTTAAGGCCTATAAGTGTGTAAAGGGGCCAAATAAAGCATAAAAAAAGGTGTAATTAGTGGTGACAAGCCTAGAAAAGTGTGAAAGCTTGTTACAAGACTTTACAACACTTTGAAATAAGACTTGGTAAGTGATAAAAATGGAATATTTAGATGAATTTTAATAAGAAGAGTCTATAAAAGTGTAGAAATGTGTTACAACACTTCACAACACCTTCACAAGACATCATAATTTGAATATTAAAGACCTAATGTGAATGTATAATCTACATTGCGACATTAAATCTAAGCAAAATAGGTCAAGCATCATAGGAAAAAGGCCTAGATGACCATGAAAATGTCCAAAGATCCATTTTTCTATAGTACATTTAGCCCCCACTTTAGTGAGAGGATGAACTCGCTTCAAAATCACACTAAAGTAGCCATGCATATTGAGAGGGATCCAAATGCACTTATGCTAGTAAGATGAGATAACAATGATCAAGAGGGATGATGAAGCCCGTAGGATGAAGATCCCATGACAAACTAAACATAAGAAAAAAGGAACACACATATGAAAGAGAAAAAGAAAAGGAAGAGGAAAAGGAAAAGTCAGATCAAGCTTCAATCATTTTTCCAACTAGTTGTGGATCAGATCTAGGTTGTTTGTCTAAAAAATAAAATTCATACTCACTCTGGGGTGACAGGACTCATGGCTATCCACTGGGTGAGAAGGCCCAAAAAGTGAGAAACATAAACTTGGTTGGTATGTACTCACAAACACATAGGTGGCTATGGGGAAAGTCATATCTCAAAATGGGCTTCCTGCTCAATCATATCAAAGTTATACCTCTTGATAACTTTAATAAAGTGCCACAAAGGAGAATGTCGATTCGTGCTTCATGAGACAAGCAAAGCTTTATATGCTTAGAACTCATGAACAAGAAGGATGGTACCATAGGAATGCAAGTTGCATTATGCAAGGTGGCCATATGAATGCAAAAATGTAAATGCAAAAGATGCTCAAAGGAGTTTTGTTTAGTTCATGCAAGGTCTATCATTTAGGGAACATTGTGTCTAATGTCACCAAGGGAGGACCAATCAAAGAATAAAATATTCAAAACTTAGGGGATGTAGTGTGTCACATCAGGCCACTAAGAGGAATGTAATATTCTAAGAGAGATCACGCTTATGAAGGACATCACACTCAATGTCATCCACAAAGTGACAAACGCATCGTATGAAGTGAAAAGGCTACACTAAGAACCGAGAAAAAGGAAAAATGCAAATGAATAATGCCAATGTATGCCCCCGCTTTAAAGGAATTTCTACAAACTGTTCTATGAGCAATTACTTTAAAGTAGTAAATGAAAAATGCAAAAAGAAAACAAGACATGAGATCCAACTAGGAAAGCCCCTATGCCAAGTCATACGTTTCTGAGTAAGGCTACATCATGCAAATGAAAAAGGAACAAAGGAAAGAAGGGTTTCCCCCAAAGAGGAACACAACAAACACATAAGGGATCTATGGATTTGGGGTCCATATGTTTGTTGTTGCAATGTTTTGATTGAGAGCTTGGAACTGTCATTATTCCCCAAATACACAGAACTAGAAGAATGACACAAAGAGAGCGAAAACAAAAGAAAAATAAAGTTTATTTTGGGTCAACATGGAAGAGACATTGAGGTCTCAATGCTTTGTGTCATCCCCAAAAGGAAAACACAAAACAAAAGTGAAAAATAAAATAAAAAGACCATTTGGGTCAACATGGAAGAGACATATGGCATCTCAACGCTTTGCATCATCCTCAAAAGGAAAACACAAAACAAAAGAAATGTATGACATATAGAATAATAGAGGTACAAATAGAGGAAGTGTACAAAGAGAGAGAGCATTAAATGCATAGTATGGGGGAACACAATACGCACATGCAAGCACACCAAAGAAAAGAAAAAGAAAAAAGAAAAATGTAAAAAGGCTAGTTGAGGAAAATGCAAGTGAACCATCTACCAAGTCATCCACCTCCCAATCATGTTCAGTTTATTGTGAGGGAGGTTGACTGTCCAAAGGGAGAATTGCAAGTGCTGAACTAGGGGAAGTACTAGGTTCTTCACTTGGTGTAGGAGATTTATCATTTAAGCTCATGGAAGAGGAAAATAAATAATTTAGATCATTATGCACCTCTTCATCTATTTTATAGATCTCCTCCTCCTCCTCATCATCATCATCATCTAGATTAATCACGACAAAAGGATGGATGGTAATTTCTAATGAAGGGTGTATCAGGAGTTGTGGTTGTTGTATTAGATCATTTTGTTGTGATGGCTATAATGTACTATCTTGTGGTGGGTCAGGAGGAGGATGGTGATCAGATATTGCTATTGTCAAATGTGGAGGTTGATTTTCTATGTTTTCTTCATTTTGTAATTGATGAGCAAGAAGATGATGGTGACGCCTACGCTCCCTAGCATTGTGATTTCATTTGATTCTATTTTGAAGTTGTGTAGATGTAAGAGTGGTTTAATCCACTATAGGCACCTTTTCTTCTCGAGGGGGAGGAATGGAAGGAACCAAAGGAGATGGGTCAATCACTTTCTCTTTTTCTTTATAAACTTGTTTAATGTGAGGAGGCATGATGGGGTTGGTTTCATTATCTCTTGGGTGTTTAGATGATGAAGGTGAATTTTTTATTGTTGGTTGCACTGTTTGTTCAGGTTTAGACTCAGGTTGAAGCATTGTCTCATCTAGGATAGAAGTAGTGGAAGTAGACGGGGACATGTGGTGAAGAGACAATTCAGCTATTTGGTTGGCTTTGAACTTTTGTTAGGCAATGAAAAAGAAGTCTTTGTGGGGGGTGATGGGTTCCATAGGTTCAGGCTAAAAGGCTTCCAAGGAAAAATTACCTCTACAAGATAATGGATTAAAGCCACTATGGTGGACGATAAATATCTCATTGTCAAGCAAAAACTTCAAACATTTGTGAATGAATGAAGGGACAACTTTCATCGAGCGAAGCCAAGGATGGCCTAGCCACATACGAAAATGATTTGATTGTGGAATGATACAGAATGTTACATCCAATGTTTTAGGTCCTATCTGTAATGGGAGTATGATCGATCTGATCATAGGGCACACAAAACCAGTATGTGTTTTAATCCATGTGATTGGTTTGTCATAATCATCTTGATAAAGATCATGTAATACTAAAAATTCTTTCGTGATCACGTTCTCGCCACAAGCGGGATCTATTAATATCCCATTGGTGGGCTTATCATAGATGTGGCCAGTTATGTAAAGAGGACCATCGAGAATTTTTTCAGTATATCATAAGAAGAAAAAGTAATATCAAGAGATTTTTGAGTTGGGCCCTTACGAGGGATAATGTCTATTGTACCAACAAGTTCATCCATAGGATTAACATGGGTAATCTTTGGAGTAAGATCATGTTGTTGAGTATTTGTATCAACATTCATCATATCAGTGTTTGAAGGTTCACTGGCTTTGACAAGTGAAATATTCTGTTTAGGCATGGTGTTGGTAAAAATTTGCAAATTCTAACTAGGGGGGCAACATATGTATTTCTTGTAACATTAACATTTGAAACAGATAGACGGCCATAATCAATGAGGTCTTGCACTATGTGTTTGAGACGCTTGCATTTTTCTGTGTCATGTCCATTTTGATGATGAAAATGATAATAAGCATTTGGTTTAAAGGTGGGGGGTAAAGGCTTGGTAGGATCAAGTGGTTTGACTATAGGAAAAGTGATCATTTTTTGTTGTAGCAGTTGAGTCATTGTGTTATGGAGTGTATCGGGTAAAGGGGTAAACTATCTCTTCGAGTCCCCATAGGTAAAGGGAACCAATACTTTAATAGCTACCACTTGAGTATTAATGGGTTGACTTGGTTGTGGAGGAGGGGGATTGAATTGTAAGAAGCATTTGTTTGGTTTCTGAAAGTTTTATGAGTTGTTTTGGTTGCTTTGTTCAGAATTCTCAGCTCGAATAGAAGTGGATTTTGCATCTCGACTAGTAACTGAGTTGTGGTAGTCACAAAGGGCTGTGTATAAATGCATGAAAGTAGGAAATTTCATCATGGTCAATTTATCCTGAATGTGAGTTTGCAAGTTTTCAATAAACATATTTTGGAGATGTGAATCAGGAACCTTGACATCTACTTAAGCATACAATGACTTATAGCGTGAAATAAAATCAGTTACTTTTTCATCCACGTTTTGTTTACACCTCATTAAATCATCCATTGTCTTTTTGGGAGTGATATGGACTTGGAAATGGATTAGAAAGGAATCAAAATATTTGTTAAATGATCAAATTAAATGATTGGATAAAGAGGAAAACCACTCCAAGGCAGTATCCTTTAAAGTCCTAGGAAACAATTTAGCTAACAGTTTATCGTCAAGGACAAAATCATTGCATAAGGCTATATAGGAATTGACATGATTAGTAGGGTCTCCTTTGCCTCCATACTTCTCAAACCTAGGCATATCAATTCCTTGTGGCATTAGTGTTCTTAATATTTCTAAAGATAATGGGCTACTACAGACATAGTATGTGGGTGGTGTAGTTTGGTTTTGGTTTATGGTAGATATTTGTTGTTGCATGGAGGAAATAGTGTGAAAGAGTTGTGTGATGAGAGAGTCAGTGTAAGAGGTATGAGGTGGAAGAGAGAATGGTGATGGTGGAGGATGGAACATTTGATGCCACAAAAGAACTAGGAATGCTAGTTGGACTAGCGAAAGGAGGAGTCACATGACTAACCTGTTGCATGGTTGTTGAAACTTGAGGAGTGGTATAGGTGGGTATGGATGCTATGGTTGAAGGAGGAGGAATATGAGATCCTCCTTGGCTAGCCATAGTGTTTGATAGTTGAGATGTGGAAGAAGCATGTTTTTGATATATGTCAACAATTTGTTTTATAACATCTAATCCTTCATCACTTTCAAGCATTTGATGGATGTTGTCTATAGCGGGTATGGTAGTGGTTGAAATGTTTTCAAGACACAAGTTTCATTGAAAATGTGGTAAATCCTCATGAA
Organism: Sequoia sempervirens; assembly: GCA_007258455.2. Lineage (NCBI taxonomy): Eukaryota > Viridiplantae > Streptophyta > Pinopsida > Cupressales > Cupressaceae > Sequoia > Sequoia sempervirens. Next base: position 54,480,136 of record VDFB02256132.1, on the reverse strand, counting down.
CGTTAATGAATTTGTTTTGTGAAAGGGAATTAGTTTGTGTGTCAACATCCATTGTATGTGAAGGTAAAGGTGTACTAGTAGTAGTATCCATGCCTAATGCACCATTGTCCATACCAGGAGTAGAAGCTTGAGACAACCCAAGGTCCACAGTGAGTGTGTTATCATAGGATGCCATGAGTCAAGAACTTCTTCTCACTAAAGTATTATCAATAGGGCACCAAACACTCATACAAATACCACAAAAGGTGGGGTGGATTCAAATGCAATGCAAACTGGTAATAATAAAATGCAAATAATTGAAATTATGTAAACTAAAACATGAATGCAATACCAAAAAACAAAAATGCAAAAATTACTATGAAAATGACAGAAATTGTTGTGTAGAAAGTGCAATTGGACTAATTCGCCCTAGGTGGCGAATGAGTCCAGGGGTGAATTTTTTGTGTTTTTTCAAAAAAATTAAAATAATTTTGCTGCTTTTTTTATGCAAAACTAGGATGCAAATGTAGAATTTGAGTTTTTGTAATGTTTTGAAGTGCAAAAATGAAATCTATATGAGATATTCACTAATGCAATTTTGAAAGCCTAGGATGGAAAACAATGCAAAAGCTAATGCAATTGAGTCCTAGGATGTAAATTCAATGCAAATCAGAAAGATAATTTTCAATATGTAGGTTCACCAAAATGAACCAAAGATTTTAGGGTTTAAGATGCTATGACTCTTTTACTCAATTAGGGTTTTTCATCTAAAGGAAAGAGAGATCCCACACCAAAATATAGGTGTTTCACTCAAACTAATGCAAGTACAATGGAAATATTCCTAAATGCAATTATATAGATGCAACAAACTGATAAAATTGATTGATTATCTATGCAAAACCTAAGAAATATGAAGTGTTTGAAAACATGGTGAGATATGCAAAAATGAACTAGAAACATGCACAAATGAAAACAAAAATTAATGAAACTAAATGGGGTGCACTTGGAGATGGAATGTTGATGCTGGAAGGTTCTGGAATGCTTCAAAAATTATTGTTGATGAGCACTGGGACTCATTCGCCATAGATGGAGAATCAGTCCAGGTACTGATAAATTCTGCTAAAACAGGTTTTAGAGTGTCAGGAATTCAAATCTGAAGAAAAGAACTTTTCCACCCTGGTAGTGGGACTCATTCAACACTGATGGAAAATTAGTCCACCTACAAAAATTTGCAAATTTTGAAGTCAACTCTATGGGTCCAGATCGACATTTCTCTTCTTGTTAGGTTTATGGATCCAATTCTATAGAAAGCGGGTTGAATGTTGTCTCCAAGCTTGAATTAGGTCTTTGTTGGATTGAATAGATCTAATGACTTGTTGACCACTTTTCAACGCCTATCTCTTTGACAAATCTACCTACAAGACCTACAAACACACATGCAAAGACGGGGAAAATGGTTAAGGGTTAGAGTATAGGGATTTTCCTTGGTCAAATCCCACTTTGGTAATCAAACCCTTGATAAAGAAATGAAATGAAATAAGAAAGGAATGATGAACAAACAACATGCAAGTTTTGTGAATTCACCAAACCCTTGTATTTGAAGTCTGAAGATATGTCAATGGCCGCTCCAAGATGCTTGATTCAATGATGTTATGATGCTTGAATGCAAGAATGAGATGATTGAATGGATGATTAGTGAACTAGGTGATTAGGGGTTAAAATGGATAGAAAAACACTTATTTATACACACTTATGCCCTAATTTCCCAAAAATACAACATCAGGCCAACCTAGGGTCTTAATGAATAAAAACCTAAAAGAATTTTGAATTTATTTTGAATTTTATGCCAAGAGGGACTCATTCGCCACCCATGGCGAATGGGTCCCATTAAAGGAATGCAAGTGGGTCTCAAGAATTAATTTGTGTTTAATGATGCTTGTTGGGTTTGTATTAAAAAAAAACTTAATTAAGGCCTATAAGTGCATAAAGGGGCCAAATAAAGGATAAGAAAGGTGTAATTGTTGATGACAAGCCTAGAAAAGCATAAAAGATTGTTGCAAAACTTTACAACACTTTGAAATAAGACTTGGTAAGTGATAAAAATGGAATATTTGGATGAATTGTAATAAGAAGAGTCTAGAAAAGTGTAGAAATGTGTTACAACACTTCACAACACCTTCACAAGAAATCATAATTTGAATATTCAAGACCTAATGTGAATGTATAAGTTACATTGTAGCATTAAATCTAAGCAAAATAGGTCAAGCATCACAGGAAAAAGACCTAGATGACTATGAAAATGTCCAAAAATCCATTTTTCTATGGTACAACTAGCTAGAATATTTTTAAGCTTAATGCGATCCTCTTCTAATTCCCTAGTAGACCACTTGCTAGGGTCCTTCCATCTAAACATTTCCACATGCCCACATAATTGAGTAGATTTGAAATCCTTAACTCAAGACCAACCAACCTCCAAAGTGTTGAAAAAGATCCTACAAATTGGGATTCCTGGTCATTCATGATAGAGGAAAAACCATCCCAAGATTCATACCAAAAGAGAGCATCAAAACCCCTATTGCAAATCTAGAACAAACCATCCTTGTGTGGTATATGAAAAATGGGTAGGATGTGAACATAGAGCATACCCACTTTCTAGCTACTACATTCAAGGGTAACCCTAGAGATCTCAATGCAAAGGAGAAATAGATCTTGCAATAGGGATGTCCTAGGGGCTGAATACAAACTAATTAGGGGTTCACCACCAAGTAAGAACTTGGAAAGATAAATGAAGTGCGAGATGCAATACTAAACCCTAATTCAATGCAATGGCCTATCAAATGACCTAGAAATGTAAATAAAACGTAACAGAAAAGTAGTAAGATGAATGAGGTGCACCTAGAAATCTAGGATTGATTGATTGAAGTTCTGAAATGCTAAAAAATATAACTTTTTGACCTATTGGGACTCATTCGCCAATGTGGGTGAATCAGTTTCACGTCTAGATTTTTGCACAATAACCAATTTTGGGAAAAAGGGTATTTGAATCTACAAACAATTCTAGAAAACACCTACAATGGGACTCATTCACCACTCTTGGTGAATCAGTCTCATTCCACTTTTTTGAGAATTTAAAGTTTTGATATGCACTTCAACACCTGCTCTTTTCTTCCAAGCTGATTTTTGGATCTGAATCTGTGAAAATACCTACAAAATAGAATAGAGACTTGATTTTCTTATGGGGGGTTTTCCTTGGTCAAACCCCTACTGTGGTAATTAAACCTTGATAGAAATAATGAAATATGCATGAAAATAAGACTGTAAACCCTAGCCTTAAGTGTGTCTAAGACTAGGAAATCTGAAACATGATGCAACCCTATTCTAATGTGCAAGAATGAGATCCATTAATGGAAATATGACAATGAATGAATCACTTTGAGAGATCTCTAATCACCCAAATGAGCCTCAACAATGTTTTACCTTCCTTAGGATGAATGTAGAGTGATAATGGAGGATGGAATCACTTAGGAAACAAGTCCTTAGGATTGGTTTGATTGCTAGTTGCATCTCCCCAACCTAGAATCCATCATGATTCACCATAGACAACCATGATCAACCCTTGAAAATTCTAGATCATATTGAATGAAAGTGAGCTTGAAGACTTAGAAAATCACTTTAATGCTACTCCAAGACTTGAAATTTTCTTGCTTTTGAAACTTGAATGCTCTTGTAAATGAATGCTTGATAATTTTTTCTTGAATTTTATCTTGAAAATGCTTGCTTAGACTCCTTATATGATAAAAATGACTTAGAAACATACTTATATAGGAATTGACACCTAATTTACCATTATTTAGATGTCAAATTCCAACATCCACCAAAAAATTGAATTAAAAAGGTGTTTTTCCTGCTCAAAACTGAAAAATACCCCAAATGGGACTCATTCACCCAAGGTGGAAAATGGGTCCCACCTAGGGGGACTCAGTCACCTGAGGATGGGAATGAGTCCCACCCTAGCTTTATGAGGTGGTTTTTCAGGATTTATGATGTTTGAAATGATTTTGTCAGGTTTTTAGCTGAAATAAGCCTCGAGATCTGAAATAATGGGTCTTAGGGGCCTATAAATGATTATTTAAAGGGAAATTAATGCAAGGGTACTCAAATAGGTCCAAATTAGGCAAGGAATTGTACTATCTCCAAGAAGGGAGTACAATTTTAATTACCACACCTTGATTAACTTAGATCCTTTTTCAAGTGTTTCCCAAATAATAGAGCCTTTACCCAACATCAGAAACTGAGGAACCTCCTCCTTCACCACCCCCTTTAGGTATTTATTAGAAATAATCCTAGCCCAATCTTGGTCTTAGTGCACCATCTCCAATATAGCTTGGTCAATAAGGCCAAAATAGTAAGACTAGCCTATCGTAGCCCAAGGCCCCCAAAGTGTTTCAATTTACAAATAGTCTCCTACTTCACAAGACTTCACTTTGAGGACACCAAGCTACCAACCCATAAAAATTTCCTAGTGAGATAGTCTGAATCCTTAATAAAGCTTAGAGGGGCAGCTTGAAGTATACACTTGTGATTGGGAAGAGCCTGCACCGCTGAATTTATAAGTAGCACCCAACCCACAAGAGATAATTACCTATGGGTCCAATGATTCACTCTCGTATGAAACTTGTCTAAAATACTTTTCCAATATTTCCTGGGTAGGGTATGAGTGGAGAGAGGAATACCAAGATAGGTCAAAGGAAAATGACCAATCTAAAATCTATGGATAGGGTAATTTGATGTTGAATAAGCATAAGAGTGTTAAAAAATAAAATATAGGATTTAACTTCATTGATCTATTGTCTTGAATCTGGGAGGTAAATGTCCAAAACATTGTGGAAATTAGTAGATTCCCTAACCTTAGCCACACCCATCAAAGCAGTATCATCAAAAAATTATAAATGCAATTGAGGATGAAAGCTATTACCCCAATTCCATACATGGATCATGCCTTGATTAACATGAATCTTAATAACCCTCCCTAGATCCTCACCCAATAGAATAAATAAGGAGACAAAGGGTCCCCTTGATGAAGACCTATGGATGCCTCAAAAAAGGTGGAAGGCTCCCCATTAACCAACACCAAGAAGGAAGTGGTTGTGATACAACTCATCATTGATGTTACCCACTCCTCAGCAAAACCAAAAGCACCAAGAAATTTTTACAGAAAAGACCATTTGACCCTGTCATAGGCTTTTACCATGTCTAATTTTATAAACATAGCTTTTTATATTGAGGCCATAATGGAATGAATAATTTTAGCCACGATAACCACTCCATCCAAGATTTTTTTTCCAACCACAAATCCCCCCTTTTCCTTTAAGAAAAGTCCTCTAATCCATTGCTTCAATCTTTCCACAATAATCTTTGATAGAATATTATAAACCACATTACAAAGGGCTATGGGAATGAAAAAACTAAATTTATCATCCCCATCACATTTTTGGATGAGGAAAATAAAATTAGAGTTCATAATCCTCAACATTTGTTTGTTCCCCAGGGATTTTAGTGCCACCTCTAATAAATCCCATTTTATTATTTCTCAAAATTATTGAAAGAATTCTATTGAAAAACCATCAAGACATGGAGCTTCCCCTTTCTTCATCTAAAAAATAGTGGCCTCCAATTCTTCCAAGGAAATTAAGCCTATTAGGTGCTCATTCATTTCCATAGAAACCAAAGAAGGAATACAAGCGAGGATATGATTTGCTTCATCCATCACATTAGGGGAATTCTCCCTAAAAAAAGAGGCAAAATATTGAGAAGCATAAATTGAAATATCCCCTAGAGAAGTTAGATGATCACCCCTAGAGTTCAAAAGATATGGGATCTAGTTACCATGTCTCTTGGTCTTCAGAGAGTTAAAGAAAAAAGTAATGTTTTTATCCCCTTCCTACAACCACTCAACCCATGCCTTCTATTTCTAATAAATCTCCTCTCACATCTCACACTCCTCAAGAGATTTCAAATCCTTCAACTCCTCCTAGAGTGATTCATCAGAAAGTCCATGCTCTCTAATCCCACAAGTGATAGCACCAAACTAGACTGAGCAACAACATTAGCATGGAAGATATTTCCAAAGCATTGCTTATTCCACCCCTTGAGTTGATACTTCACAAATTATAGTTTCTTGATAAAGGAGTACATCGTAGTTCCAAAAGAAGGTCTACCTCAGTTCCAGCACTCATCCATATGATCCTAGAAAGAGGGTTACCGTAGCTACATAAGTTGAAACTTGAAAGAGGGATTTAACAAAATGAGCCAATGAAATAGATAGCTTAATTTCCCAATGATCTGATCCCCTCCAATCCTATATCTCAGATATTATAGTACAAGATTGATTTCAAGCAAGGTGGTGATGACCAAGACCAACACAAAATGATTAGATCCAAACTAGAGACTGGCCCTTTCAACCCTATCCTTTCAACTTATCAAAAACTCACTCCTAGTTGCTTATAGCCTTCCAAATTTGCTTTAAGGGGATATCTTTTAGAGAAGGCCCCACAAATCCTAACTAAACACCATATGAGATTCACTTTAAGGCCTAACACAACATACCAAAAGGTTTCATGAGGTTTCTTTAGAACAATATGGAGATCCTATTGACTGTCCCTAGTTTTAGGCCACCAAATCACCCACTTTCCCAAAGGAGGTACCTTCAAAACACAAATTTAACCCATTAAATCGATGAAAAATCCTTAATTGGGTTGCAAAACATCAAATTTCATCATCATTATTTAGAGCCATGACCTCTAAGATACCGAACCACAAAACCTTCAATTTGCATATAAATGACAAGGGTTTATTGAAAGTTATACCTTCTAGGATTATCTAACCCAACCAATGCCACCAATAGTTCACAAATGGTCTGCACAAACTCAAATATCCCTTACATAGACAATTCCATCAATATTTTGACAAAACCCTATTTCAACACCCCATTTTCACTTGAAAAACACATAGATCTGCCCTCGGGCATCACCCAAATCCTAAAAAATTGCTTTCTTTGTGCACCAAACCATGAGAACACCTAACCTACTATGGGATAAGTCATTCCACTAAGTTACAAGCCTTGAAAGTAGGTGGAATGACTTAGAACATCATTTAAACCCCAAACAAACCCTTCATTAGCCTTCTATAGGCAGACTCATAAAATTGAGGAAATCTCCCACAAAAATCAATGTCAGACTCTCAAACTTGATGCAAATGGAAGCTAATTCATGTACCTACATAATACAATAAGATTCAAAGCAATTAGAGACTATACGACTCCATACAACTCCTGGAAAGTACATAATTATAGAGAAAATGTAGAAAACTTCTTGTTATTGATATGAAGGTTTCAATACATCATTCGTCAACACTTGCTCGCACCTTTTGGAGGCTTTATATACATATTACCTTAAAAAATAAACACCCAAATGTCTATAACCACCTTTTAAATTCCTATGACCCTTCACCTTCTTAAAAGTTGCATTTTTTGCAATTTCTTGTTATGACAACTTTTTACATTTTTGCAACTTTTAACCTTTACATTCAAATGACACAAAAATGACCCAACTTACATGAAAATGGTCTCAATAGACCTTATTGAATGTAAAATTACCTTAAACACCTACAGTTAACTTATTGACCCCTAATATACAGTTCATGTGCTTGGTGCACCTGCACCATACAACCCCCCTGAAAGATGACTCATGTCCCATAAGTAGTACCTTGTCTCAGTTCGCCCTTGCTTTTCACATACTCTCTAGTCTAGAAATATCCTCCATGGGTTCATATACTAATATGGTGTACCATTCCCCACATCCTTGACCTTGTTTACACATGGATATGTATCCATCTTTACAATCAGACCTGGTGATTGTCTTCTACATGTTCCTTGATTAGAACCTAATGATGTTTCTACCTTCATGTCTTCAAATAAACACCTTTCAAATGTCCCTTGAACTGACATCCCCTTTATCTCAACTTCATGCTTGTAGCTTCCCTTAGTTCCTTGTCCACTCTATCCTCTCATCACTATCATCAGACCCTCTATCTTATCAGCCTCATGTACCACTGTACCATCACATCCATAACCCACTGTACCTGTAGATATTGCAACCTTACTTCCAACCAATGGATACACCATTGTTCCTATCAAGACATTAGCATACCAATTCACTATCAACTCATCTCTCAATTTTTATTCAATCTTCACACTTGTTGTCATAGGATTCTTAGGCCTTGAAAGGACTATAGTACTCATCCTCTTGTCTTATTTCTCAACCTCTGCAAATTCCTTCTTCCCAAACATGATCACCTTAACCTCTTTACCCCTACCTTTGTCCTCTTCCACCAGTGTAGTCAATGTAAATGTATGCCCATCCTTCTCTATGGTGTATGTATTTTCTCTCCCATCATATAGTGCATTCCTACCAAACTACTAGGGTCTACCAAGAAGTAAATGGCAACAATCCATGGGTAAGATGTCACAAAGTACTTTGTCCTTATAACCACCAATTTGAAACTCCACAACAACTTGTTCATTAACCAAAAGTGATTGCTCATCATTCAACCAAGACACCTTATATGGAATTTCATGAGGAATCTTTTCCAAATTCATTTTACTAACCATTTCACTTGAGACCATATTATTAGTAGAGCGTGAATCTATAACAACTTGTCATACCTTGTTCTTACACTTACATGTGGTTTTGAAGAGATTCTTTCCTTGTAATGGTTCCCTCTCCTTTGATGCCTAAATTATGGTCTTCCTCATCATAAATGATTCACCTATTTCAAGAACAACATGACAAGAAGAATTAGTACTTTCACATTCATCTTCTTGCACTATTTGAGTGCTCCTTTCACCTCTTCTTTCACCACCACTTGATGAAGCACAAAATTTTTTTAGGGCACTTGTATGATGGATTCCCAAATTCATTGTAATTACAAGATCTTCCTAAAAAAATGTTTGGATTTCTACCTCCACCAAATATGCCTCTAGAGCCCCTAAAACCTCCTCTTGTATCAACACCTTTCTCTTTACCTTTACTTGCTTCTTCTTGTTCCTTATATGACTACCTTGATGTAGGGATTGATCCTCTCCCTCTTATATTATTGCCTCTTCCTCTAACAGACTTATCTTGGCCTCTTTTTTATCTTTTCTTTCACCCTAATAGCCAATTGGAACCACTCTTCAACAGTGTTTAGGTTAGCAACAACCAATTCATCTTGTATATTGAATCTAAGGCCCCCTAGGTATCTAGCCACTTTTTCAAATTCATCTTCATTTCTTCCTGACCTTATACTTAGTTTTTAGAACTCATCAGTATAGGTCTTAACATCTAAATCCTTTTGCTTCAAACCTTGTAATTTCTTATGCAATTGAACTTCATAGTCTCTAGGAAGAAATTTACCTTTAAGTTTTGCTACCATCTTGTCCCAAGAAACTATCCTTGACTTACCCTCCTTTCTCCTTTCAACTTGCTCATAGTCCCTCCATATAAGTGCATGACCTTTGAGTTTTCTCTTTGCTACCTTCACCTTTTGCTCATCAGACACATCTTCACTTTCAAAGTGGTTGTCCATGGCTACAATCCAATCAAGTAACTCTTCCTCATTAAAAATTCCACCATACATAGGTAGATCAAACTTTACCTAATGTGAATCACCTTTGAATTCCTTAATCAATTTTTCCATCCTCTGATCTTTAGGGTCTAATTCTTCATCTACATCTTCATACTCTTCATCTTCTTCCTTAGAGTCACTTTCATCATTCTCATCTCTTCTCTTCCTTGTTTCCAAGGTAGCAAGCCTTTCCAACACATCATTATGAGACTCCAAAATCTTTTCATGTTTCTCTTTTAACTCCTACAACTCTCTAGCAGCACCAACATTCTTAGGAGGCATCTTTACAAGTTTTGTCTCTTCAACTTCCAATTTCTTTTCTTCAAATTTGTAATTTTCTCACCACAAGAGACCTAATCCCTATACTTTGATACCACCTGATGTCAAGCAAGGTGGTGATGACAAAAACCAACACAAAATGATCAGATCCAAACTAGAGACTAGCCCTTTCAACCCTATCCTTTCAACTTATCACAAACTCACTCCTAGTTGGTTATAGCCTTCCAAATATGCTTTAAGGGGATATATTTTAGAGAAGGTTGTAGAGATCCTTACTAAAAACCATCTAAGATTCACTTTAAGGCTTAACATAGCATACCAAAAGGTTTCATGAGGTTTCTTTAGAACAATATGGAGAACCTATTGACTGTCCCAAGTTTTAGGCCACCAAATAGCCCACTTTCCCAAATGAGGTACCTTCAAAACACCAAGTTAACCCATAAAATCAATGAATATTCCTTAATTGAGTTGAAAAACATAAAATTCCACGATCATTCTTTAGATTCATGACCTCTAAGATACCGAACCACAAAACCCTCAATTTGCATACAAATGACAAGGGTTTATTGAAAGTTCTACCTTTCGGGCTTATCTAACCAAACTAATGCCAACAATAGTTCACAAATGGTTTGAAAAAATTCAAATATCACTTACATAGATAGTTCCATCAATATTTTGACAAAAACCTGCTTCAACACCCCATTTTCACTTGAAAAACACATAGATTTGCCCTAGGGTATCACCCAAATCCTAACAACTTGCTTTCTTTTCCCACCAAAGCATGAGAAAACCTAACCTACTATGGGAGAAGTCATTCCAATGATTTATAGGCCTTGAAAATAGGTGGAATGAATTAGAAAATCATTTAAACCTGAAACAAACCCTTCATTGGACTTTTATAGGAAGACTCAAAAAATTTGAGGAAATCTCCCACAAAACTCAATGTCATACTCTCAAACTTGATGCAAATGGAAGCTAATTCATGTACCTATAGAATACAATAAGATTCAAAACAATTAGAGACTGTACGGCTCCGTACGACTCCTGGAAAGTACATAATTATAGAGAAAATGTAGAAAACTCATTTTTATTGATATGAAGGTTTCAATACATCATTTGTCAACAATTGCTTGAGCCTTTTGGAGGATTTATATACATAATAACTTCAAAACTAAACACCAAAATGTATATAACTACCTTTTAAATTCCTATGACCCTTCACCTTCTTAAAATTTTCATTTTTTGCAATTTCTTGTTATGACAACTTTTTACATTTTTGTAACTTTTAACCTTTTGACTCAAATGACACAAAAATGACCCAACTTACATGAAAATGGTCTCAATAGACCTTATTGAATTCAAAAATACCCTAAAACACCTACACTAAACTTATTGACCCCTAATATAAAGTTCATGTGCTTGGTGCACCTGCACCAAGGATCCACGATTACAAAAAAAAGAGACCAAGAACCTATCAAGCCTCTCAACAATGCATTCCTTTCCATACCTCCTTTTATTCTAGGTATATTTACCATTACTAGGTTTTATATCCAAAAAAATAAAGGAAGATATATTTTCTCTGAGAAGAAAAGATGACAACTCCAACCTCAACATTCCTCCCCTCTTTTCCTCCAAATCAATAATAGCATTAAAGTCTCCAACAACAATATAAGGATATAGATAAATAGGGCTTTGAGTAAATTGAATATGGGACCATAGAAATAACTTTCCAAGCATATCAGTTGGGGCGTACATATTAGAAAAAGAATAGTCTCTCTAGAATCCAAACTTGAGGAAACCAAAAAGATAGAAGAATTATTGGAAATCCACCAAAGAGGGCATATCTTCAATGTGTTCCATAAGAAATCCACACCCCCAAGACTATATTGAGCACCAATACACTGGTAGTGCCTCTGTCACAAAAGCTTTGGCACCAAACTAGACATACTCTCCACTAAAAGTTTAGTTTCTTGATTAAATAACATATTAGGTGAATGAATTCACACTGAATCATGATCAATTTTTTATCAAGGGCCACTATTCAAGCCTCTCACATTCCATGAGAGAATAATCATCTCTGAGAGTTAGAAAAGTGAGAGTCTAGAGTTTAAATAGATCTTGATTCCACCAACATCTCATCCATCAGCTTAATTTTATGCAAATCCTTTTTTCTCCCAGCCTTGGAGGGTTTCTCAGGAGCCCCTTTCTTTGGATTCTTCTAAAGAAGCCCTAGGGTAGGAGAAGAATTATTTAGTTTCTCTAAATTTGATACCATCCTCTACAGAGGGGGTGTGATCCCAACCAAGACTAAGTCCTTAATCTTTCCATAGCAATAGAGGCCATAGGAGCTACATAAACCATAAGGTTTAGATCGTTATCCATTTGGGATAATTTCATACTGCACTCTTGAATGTTTTAAAAATCAACAGACTTAGTACCCTCTTGGTCCACCTCCAAGACACTCGTTTCTAGAACCATCATACTAGGATTCACCTCCTATTGGCTAAGGTCATCTAGCACATCAAAGTGATTGAAAACTTCCTCCTCCTATCTCTCCTTGAGGGTTCTCTTATGTCCTTGGTTCCTATTATAGGACTTGGTAGCAATAAAAAATTCTTTATCTACCACTTCACTTGAAATATGAGGCTTGTCTTTATCCTCCTTAGAAGGATGGTGTGTGGGTTGGTTAAGATGGGGCTCTGAAGAGAAAAACCTAGGACATTTTTTCTGTAGATGACCATACTCATGACACAACTGACAACAAAAGGGGAGAGCCTCATAGTCAAGTTGTTTCACTTGTAAAGATGAACCCACTTGAATTTCTAATTAAGAATATGGAAGTGGGTTACTCAAATCAATTTCAACACAAATGCATGAAAAAGCTAATACATTTTTGTCCATCAGCATCACCTCCATTTCACCCTCAAGCTTCCATGTTTAGCTAGCCCAAGACTCCAAAAGTGGAAGAGATACCCTCATCCCCATGAATTTGCATATTAAATCATGTTTCAAAAAATAATCAACATCCTTTACAATTGAGTCAGGTTGAATCACCAGGATTGGCCTATCCTAGCTCCTTTCCAAACACCCATTAATTTTTTAGAATATGAGGACGCCCAAACAAAGCCATCCCCTCCACCCCCATAGCGTTATTTAGGAAATCACTCACAACAAAAAGCTTTGATGGAGATAGGCTATTTGCACACAAAGAAGCCCTAAAATCCACATTTTGATTAAATCAAATGGCTTCACCTAAGGCCATAGACAACAAAACAAGCCCAAGAAAGCCTCCTTATTCCTCCCCAAAACTCCAACACCAAAGGAAGACACTGAACAACAAAGAAACTACATAAAAACTTCACAAAACAACCCACAAACAAACACCCACCCCTCAAACAAAGACCCACCCCTATACACAAAAAAAAACCCACCTTTTGCAACAAGAGAACCCTCGAATGTCGAACCCAACTCCACCTTGTGCATGCAAAAGAGATAGACATGTAGGCCACATAACTACATTCTCCCCGCCTGTGCACTATAAAACACCATCAAATCGGGTTATTGCTATCAATATATAATTTATCATAGTAGAACTAATTTTATGAGAAAATAATTAAAAATAATCTTTTGAATCATTTATCTCAATATATAATTTTATTTATTTAAATTTGGGCACACTAATTTATCGAAATATTTATCCCTCTTAAAAATAATGTAATACCCTCTAAGGCTTAGATTAATGTAACATAGTCATATATGTGAATCTATTTTTGTAAGTGATTGCTACATAGCAAAAGAGTTAAATTAGCTTGGATAATATATTCAAGCATTTTAATTACGCATTATTAAAAATTAATATTTTGTAAGAATAGTAAAATGATAAATTAAAGAAAAATAATTAATTTTAGTGTAATATAAGCCTATTTTATTTCACTAATAAAAAAATATATATGATAAAGTGTAAGGGTAAAAAGGAATTTGGAAAGAAATTTTTATTTTATTTATTGTTTTCTAATTTTTATATTTTAGTTAAATTTATTTATGTATTTATTATTATTATTATTATTTTTTAAAATAATTTTCAATTTTAAAGATTGTTTATTGTATTTTAAATAATTATTTAAGAAGAAAAAATAAATTAGAGATAATAAGCTAAAAATATATATAATGAGTTTGGAAAAATTAATAATTAAACTTTCCACTAGTCTTAAATTGCATTAAAATTCTGATAGGAGAAGAGATTTTGCATACTGGCTCGCAAAGAATAGTTTTTCTTGCGACCCTTCTTTCCATCTTCCTATCCAACTCAATGGACTTGCTTCAAAATTTCAAGTTTCTTTAATCAGTTGCTAACAAAACTATGAAGGAAAAATATTTGCATGAAGGTGCTTTGCTGCATAGTGTTCAAGGTTATGACCTCACACACGGCGAAGGGTTTATTGGAGGTCTCTTTCCCAGGCATTGTCTCTACCACAAAAAGAGATATGTTGACACCTATGAAGCCCTCAAGCTCTCTTTACTCAAAGGCTCGTCGACTTATCTGTATCAAGCTCTGAGTAGGTTCCACTTTGATTTTGACAAGGAAGAGATTGATAATTTTAAAAGAAAGTACCATGCACTTTCATTTCTTTTGTCTCATCAGTGTGTTCAAGGTCTGCATCAGATTGTTCCTATGCCAAATCGTTAGACCAATAGGGTTAATGTGTAGATTCCAAACATAACATTACAGTTCATTCTTAGGATCAGGCTACAAGTCAAATTCAAATGTTAGTTGTTGAAGGCCAAGGAGAGAATTCAATCAACTTGGGTAATAAGGGTGTTTAAACAGTCAATCATGAAATCTTTTTGTTGTTGGTAATTAGCAGTATATATAAAATATGAAGCTAGGGGTCTAGTAAGTAATGATCTGTATAGATCAATTTTGCATAAAATTATAGTAGTTTTCTAGGTGGTAGGGTTGGACATGTAATTTTGTACATAGAGAAAGCAATTATCAGCTAGGTTTTGAACTAATTATCAAAGTCTAAACTCAATATGTATTAAATTATATTATATTAATATATCCATAGGCTTATGGCCTTTTCCCCATATATATATATATATATATATATATTAAATTTAGGGTTAGTTTGATTTTTTGGGTTAATTAAGTGATGATATTTTATATTGTCTAGTAATACAATAAGATCATATAATATATCAAGAAATTAATAAAATCTAGAAAATAATTGGATGTAGAAGGATTCTATTAGATGTTCCACTACTATCTAAATTGAATAGGAAAAAGCCTACAAATAGGTAAGATGTGATTCTATTTTGCCTCTTCGAATTTGCATAATGTGTAAGGTAGGTATTTACGCAAGTAGACCATCATCTAGGACCCTTAAATATTCTAACAAGTATCAATTATGCATGTTGCACTTACTATATTGATGGTGTAATGATAGATGTCAAACTTATATGGCGTCATTTGTATTGCAATGACATGTGACATGGAAGTTATCTTTTGTTAGATGCATATGATGTTATTTTTATAATCATGTCTCCACATATGGTAGTATAACATTTGGATGTTGATATTTCATATAGAACACACATATGGTATAAATGAGTACCTACATGTACAATAATATACAAGGTTAGAATATATGTAGGTGTAGTGATACATAATTTCATGCATGTTGTAGCATGTATTGTGCATACTTATTTTTTATTCAAAAGATAACCTATCAAGCCTTCTATTTTATTAATCCATGATTATAAAAATAGATTCCTCTATTAATCTTTAGTTATTAAATTATGGAAGCCTTGATTTTTTGTCAATAAATTTATAAGTCTACCTTCTTAATATCTAGGATATTCTCAATGACTTGTGTGAATTTATGTTCAAGTTCTAATTGATAAGGTACCCAAAAAAATTTCTATATTTTTGTTCATTAGTATCATTCAAAATCCCTTTTGATTGCTTTGATTAATTCAATAACATGTTATTTTAGTAAGAATTAATTGTTGGATCCAATTGTTCAAATGATTTCATGTCACAATCCTAATACTCACATGGATCTCACATATTCTCTCAAATTATATTTTATAGTATTTGGTGTCCTTTTAATGACTAAACACATATGACCCCTCGACAATCATTTCATCTTAAAATCCAATAGTGTAGATGGTTTACCTTATAATATTGTGGTCATGGTAGGTCCTAGTCCATTGGTTCCTTCTTCCTTTTTAAGGTTCTCTAATCCTTCATCATGTTGGCACCCTATGGGTTTTGCTAACTATGGAACTCACATAGAATTTGATATGAATTTTAATATATTCATTCTTATGTGCTATTAGACCTAAAACCATTAAACCTAAAATCATTTTATCCCTTTTTATTCTTTTTGTAGTCCTTGCCATGCTAACACATCTTTGCTTCTATTATTCATTAATGTAGTAAGTGATATAATGGTCTAGATCATCTTAAAATTAGTTATGTAAAATTGAGCTAGATATTCTTTCATAGAATTTCACACAAGAAATTTTCTTCTCTTTATATTGACATAAAAATGGTTTCTTCCTAACATGTTTATTTAACCCTCAAAGTCAATGCTATTAAATTAAGGTGACTACTTAAAACCCACACCAAAAGTATGCTCCCACCATTCAAATGACCCATTGCTACAATTTCCATTAAATATTTTCTATGGGTAGCTAAGATCTCCTGTATGAGATGTTCCATATGGTTCTCTCACAAAAATGTGAGAAGATGACACATGTACCTATAAGAGGTTATTATGGCTCCAAAGGGTAGCCAAGTTCTTAATTAATTGTATGTGCTCCTCCTTATCACCCAATTTAGTATTTCATGGAGATCATTATCTACATGGTTTTATGCCATTAAAATATATGGGAACAAAATTAGCAAAACTAGTTTTCATAAAGACACTTTAAAATATGTTATCATCACACTACATAAGGTAGTGTAAAATATGCAATCAACACTATTGCATGCAAAACACAATGGAGGAACACCACATAAAATGAGAGAAAATAATCAATTGAAGTTGGCGACATAGAAATATTTTTTTTTCACCTTGTTAGCTCTCAAAAACGCGGGCAAAGTGCCTCAAGAGGCTGTCAATCTCTTGATACACTTTAGGGTAACAGACAAGGTTAAAAGCATTCAACCTTCTACTCTTCAGGTGCTGCTAGACCTAGGCGGGTATACCTTTATGAATGAAGTAGACTTGACTTATGATTATCCTTCTTGCAATGATTTGTCCACAATGGAAAATGGAGGTGAACAAATGAATTCAAACTTGATACAAATAGCAATAGCAATCTTCTTAATCTAAATCCTAAAATGCTCAATTAACAGATGTAAAGAAAATGAATGAATCCAAATGATGAAATGTAGAGACCAGTGCCTTATTGGGTATGCGGAGTCAAATGAAATAGAAGTGGGCAACTTATTCTGGCAGAAAATCAAATTGCTAGCATATGTTTTGTTTACAACTTGTATAAACATGCAGGATTATGACTACTAAGCTCTACTTTAATAATCCAGATGAATCTCCCTGATTACTATGATCAACTAAAAGGATTTAATCTCTTCTTGAGAGAACCATTAATTAACCACATAGATACAAAAAATGTGCACTGATAAACTTAAAATAAGCTTGTTCTATCAATTTAAACAACCAAAAAGGATCAACTTGGAGACAGCTTAACAATACTTTTCAATAAATTCAACAGACAATTGATACCAGAAGTAAACTACCACACTAGCTGAATTTCATTGAAATTGCCATTTGAAAACATGCAACATAGTCTTTGGAATGAGGACTTTATTCTACTATGTCCATTCTTAATCTACTGTATCTATTCTAAGATCTCTTCTCATCCTTTACAATCCAGACTACATATTTATACACCAACATCAGGAAACATAACGCTTCAAATTCATGTCAGCCATCTGTAGTATTCGGGAAAATTTCATGTTGGCCTACAATAGTATTTTATAAATTCACATGTCGGCCACAGTGTTTGAATTTTTGTTAATCACCAATGGAACAGTCGTTGAGACATCCAGAAAGTATACCAAAGGAAATTATAATGTTGTCAGTTTCCCCCTTAGTTCTCTGTGTTTTGCTGTAACATTCTGTTCACTATGCCGAAGCAAAGGAGTATCCTTTTGTCCCCTTGCATTTCACTGTAACCCTGTGATATCGGGGAGACCTCTTGTAGACCACATTATATTATACCGAAAGTCTTCCATCTTGTGTCACTGAGATAAAGCAATTCTTATACTGACATAGCCCCTTTGCCTTCCATCGGCGAGACCGGAGGTCACTTGCAAAGACCTCACGACGATATCACTTACTCTTATCGAGATGTATACCCTTATATCATCGGTCAGCAAGACAAAAAGACTTCGCCAGGACCTCACCCAGATGTATTAACTCTTGTCGATGTATCTCCACATGTGTCGGTTAGTGTGACAATGTGAATTTGTTATGACTTCACACCAAAAACTATTTGTTTGGCTAAAGAGAATCTTTAATGTGCTTGTCGGTGAGACCACAAGAGTTCACTATGACCTTATATCGACACCGCAACTCTTGCCGATGAGTATTCTCCTCAGTCGCCGAAACAATGTGAAAGTCTTGTCAATAACTACCAGTGAGTAAACTCCAATTGTCGTGACATAGAAAACGTCTTGCTAATAGGCAACATAGATGTTTACAAGCAGAAAAAAGGATCGAGGAGACCCTGATATTGTCACGCCGATACAGACCATGATGCGAATTATGCAAGACCCGATGGAAACAATGAGATCACATGGGAAAAATGGAGAAAATATGCATGAAGAGAGGGAAATGTGTTCAAGGTAGGACTCATTTGGAAAATTATGAATGTGGACAACATGTAAAATCACTAGATTTTTACAGTTCCAACAGTGGCTCTGTCTGGGGATGAATGATAGTAAGATCATTGCAAGGATCTAGATCTTTGGGTGAGCAGACCAGACACAAAATGATGAGCAGAATGGGAAAGGACATGAAGCATGATAGAATGGATGGAAAATGAATGCCAAATGGAGGTGAACCAAAACCCTAAACTACTGTGCATGGAAAAGAATTTTAAAGAGAATAAGCAAGAGTTGTCCATGCACTGGCAACCCTTAATCCTCTATGTTTCAACTTCACTTGTTCTGAGTTGTTACGATCTAAAACTCAAACCATACTTTTCCCCTGTCAAATACCTAATTTTCTCTTGAGTTCATTAGATTCTTCTTGAAGACACATATGCAATCTTCCCTGTCACTGAAAGTTTTTAGAGAATCACTATGCTTAGCTTGGTCCAAATTCCCTACATCATTCTGTAATTTATATTCTTCATCATCAAACAAATCTCTGTTATCTCCAACATACAAAATATACATATATTCAATGCAAAATTCCTCATTATCTTTCTCACTGTTGTGTACTATGAAACACTCACTTAGCTGTATTGAAAATTTATCATCAAAGTGCTTCTCTTGAGAAACAAAATCACTGTCTGAAACACACAAATCTGAAACCTTTTGCACCTCTTCCAAATCGTCATTTGGAGATAATATTATATTATAGCTCACATCTCCAGTATCAAGCATATATGAACCAATCAAAGCTGGAATTCTATCATCATTGGCATGCAAATAAAAGTCTCTTCCACATGAATTAGAAATTTCAAAATCACATACCTCTTCTTGAATGGACATAGGCTTTTGATCAACACCAAAAGTTTCACCATCACTCCAAGAAATGCAGTGGGATTCATAAAAATATTTACACAAAGATCTCTCACTATCAAAACAAATGTAAGCTAGACACAAATATTCAAGATCACCCTCATGTGCACATCCCTGGTATTTAGGAATTAACAAATGTAAAATATGTCCACTGCTGAGTGAACAAGTCTTAACATTTTCATCACTACAGTTGTACTTTTCATTTTTATCATCATCAAAGAGAGGTCCAAAATCATCAGAGAAAGCAAAATCAAAAACATTACCAGCACCATCATTTATTCCATCATTTTGCATGTCTAAAATTATCTCCTCTTTCTCATAAAGTGGATTTGAAAATACCTGAAGTTCATTCATGGGCATACCTCCACAAAATATCATTTGATCTTCTTTTAAAACTTCATCATACAATGGGTTTGAAAAAATTTGGAAACTATTATCAAATGTACCAACCACTTTTTCATCAACTGTATCTTCATAATATGTAGAGGAATCCCTTGATTGCAGATCAAAATCCTTTGGTTCATCATCAGAATTTGAATATTCACTGGATTCCTCACAACATGCACTGCTTTCCCTATCACAATCTATTATGAAAGAGAAATCTCTTGTACCTTCATCTTCCTCATGCAAGCTATCACAAGAATCATCTTGATTTGCACATATTTCATGTTCTATCAGTTGCATCATCTGATCAATTTCTCTATACTCATCAGAAATACAACTATTGGATTCAACATTGATAGTGTTCTCATACCTTATTCCCTAGGATAAAGCTTGAATGAAGTTAAAAGAGGAGCCTTCTTCCTTAATCCTTTTCTTCTACTCCAATGTTTCTTCTTTGTTTTCTTCCTTCTGATCAGTCTCTTGCATATCTTTGAGCAGCTCTCTAACTTTATCCTTTTGGACAGGCTTCTGTTCACTTTTATTATGCTGTCTACTTTCTTCTTTCTTATTAGCCCCTTGTGTCACCTTCTGATCTTTCATAAAGATTCCTCTGGGGACACCTTCATTCTCATTTACTGTCCTATTTCTCAGCCAGTGTTTACTCTTTGCTTCCTTAACTGCAGCAGCAGTTAGTCTCTCTATCTCCTCTTCGGTGAGTCTCCTCATACTGCACTAAGTAGGCACCACAATAGAATGTGGCATTGTATAGTCCTCTTTAGAGTCAGAAAGGACCTATTGTTTAGGCATATGAACATTGTATTTCTGATTTGAAACATCATGTTGATAACCTTCATCCTCTGAAGATGAGTACTTCTCCACAACATGGTAAAAAGTGTTTGAAGTCAAATATATTGTGTGATCTTCTATATTGTTTCCCATCAACATTCCCTCTTCTTGCATTCTTTGGGCTACAAAACAATAATCTGGGGAATGTGGCTTATCACAAAATTCACAGAAGTAATTGTTACTTACCATATAGGTTCCCTTCTTGCTCAATGGATCAGGAGCTTCTTTATTTCCAGGCCTAGCTGTTATAGGTTTCTCATCCTTCCAGTCTGTATTATAAGGCATGTCATGCAACCTCGACCTCTCATTTCTATAAGTATCCTCCTGTCTATACTGATAATCACTGCTTTGCTGAAGAACCTTAGGATTGTCTCTTTTATCCATTATCCCTGCAACCCTCCTATTGTTTTCAATTGTCTGTGCCATCTTCTGAGCTTCAGCCAAATCTCTCAGGAATGTATTTCTCAATTCATACCTTGTTTTAGGATCAAAAGAATTCAAATAAACACTTAGCGCTATAGAATCTGGAAACTTTGATCCATGAGGTATCTAATTCTGCAATTTATTGAATCTCCAATTAAAATCATAAATTGTGTCATTTTGATCTTTCTGAATCTATATTAATTCATGAAGAGTAGCATCTAGTGCACTTGGATTCCAATATTGCTCAAGGAATTGATCCTGAAATCCTTGGAGAGTATCAATAGAGACTGTTGGTAGGCTATTGAACCAATCCCTGGCATCTTCAATAAGTGATATCATGAATAGCCTCATGTGTAAATCCTCATATGGCATACCCAAATCTTGGATGAAAGCATTGAAACTTCTTAAATGCTCTTCAGCAATAATCGAATTAATTCCTGTAAACTTTGGAACAATACCCCTCCAATTGCCATCCATTGGATAAGAGGATAATTGAATCCCTACCAAATCAAACTGTCTGATCATTTTTGTGTGTTGATGAGGGGGGATGCTAGGTGGGTACTGATATTGGTACGGTGGATTATTGCATTGTGTATGATAATATGGCACATACTACTGACCATGAGGTGGCTATGGTGAGTATATATTTTGTTGTGCATGATATGCATTGCCTCCATTGTGAGAATTTCCAATTGTACTATCAGGAATTTGAGGAATCCAATGCCTACCTGAATTTGTGTACTCATTCATTCCATATACAAATTCCATTTTTCATCAAGTTTTTTCAAGAGTCGCCACCTACTTTTCCAAAAGTAGGAAAATGATTAATTCTGATCTTTTCCCCAGCGGAATCACTCTTTGTGTATCTTCTCAAATTATAACCTTTTCTTCAATGACTCTATAATGTGGTCTTCAACTAAATTTTCTGATATAATCCTTAGTAGAGTCACCAATTTGTTAGCTCTCAAAAATGCAGGCAGAATGCCTCAAGAGGCTGCCAATCTCTTGATACGCTTTAGGGTAACAAACAAGGTTAAAAGCATTCAATCTTCTACTCTTCAGGTGCTGCTAGACCTAGATGGGTATACCTTTATGAATGAAGTAGACTTGACTTATGATTATCCTTCTTGCAATGATTTGTCCACAATGGCAGATGGAGGTGAACAAATGAATTCAAACTTGATACAAATAGCAATAGCAATCTTCTTAATCTAAATCCTAAAATGTTCAATTAATAGATGTAAAGAAAAAGAATGAATCCAAATGATGAAATGTAGAGACCAGTGCCTTATTGGGTATGCAGAGTCAAATGAAATAGAAGTGGGCAACTTATTCTGGTAGAAAATAAAATTGTTGGCATATGTTTTGTTTACAACTTGTATAAACATGTAGGATTATGACTACTAAGCTCTACTTTAATAATCCAGATGAATCTCCCTGATTACTATGATCAACTAAAAGGATTTAATCTCTTCTTGAGAGAACCAGTTAATTAACCACATAGATACAACAAATGTGCACTGATAAATTGAAAATAAGCTTGTTATATCAATTTAAAAAACCAAAAAGGATCAACTTGGAGACAGCTTAACAATACTTTTCAATAAATTCAACAGACAATTGACACCAGAAGTAAACTACCACACCGGCTGAATTTCATTGAAATCACCATTTGAAAACATGCAACATAGTCTCTGGAATGAGGACTTTATTCTACTATGTCCATTCCTAATCTACTGTATCTATTCTAAGATCTCTTCTCATCCTTTACAATCCAGACTACATAATTATACACCAGCATCAAGAAACATAACGCTTCAAATTCATGTCGGCCAACCGTAGTATTCGGGAAAATTTCATGTCAGCCTGCAACGGTATTTTAGAAATTCACATGTCGGCCACAGTGTTTGAATTTTTGTTAATCGCCAATGGAACAGTCGCTGAGACATCCAGAAAGTATGCTGAAGGAAATTATAATGCTTTTAGTCGCCCCCTTAGTTCTTTGTGTTTCGCCGTAACATTCTATTCACTCTGCCAAATCCAAGGAGTATCCTTTTGTCCCCTTGCATTTTGTTGTAACCCTGTGCTATCAGGGAGACCTCTCGTAGACCACATTATGTTATACCAAAAGTCTTCCATCCTGTGCGTCGCTGAGATAAAGCAATTCTTATACCGACAAGGCCCCTTTGCCTTCCATCGACGAGACCGGAGGTCACTCGCTGAGACCTCACGCCGATATCGCTTACTCTTATCGAGATGTATACCCTTATGTCATTGGTCAGTAGGACAAAAAGACTTCACCAAGATCTCACCCAGATGTATTAACTCTTGTCGATGTATCTTCGCATGTGTTGGTCAGTGTGACAATGTGAATTCATTATGACTTCACACCAAAAACTATTTGTTTGGCCGAAGAGAATCTTTAATGTGCTTGTCAGTGAGACCACAAGAGTTCACTATGACCTTATATCGATGCCACAACTCTTGCCGATGAGTATTCTCCTCAGTCACTGAAACAATGTGAAAGTCTTGTTGATAACTGGCAATGAGTAAACTCCAATCACTGTGACACAGAAAACGTCTTGCTGATAGGCAACACAAATGTTTACAAGCAGAAAAAAGGATCGGGGAGACCCTGATATTGTCACACCGATACAGACCATGATGTGAATTATGCAAGACCCGATGGAAACAATGAGATCACATGGGAAAAAATGGAGAAAATATGCATGAAGAGAGGGAAATGTGTTCAAGGTAGGACTCATTTGGAAAATTATGAATGTGGACATGTAAAATCACCAGGTTTTTACAGTTCCAACACACCCTAAATGAAGGAATTTTAAAAAAGTAGTGGCGTAACTCCTCTTGATGCCTTAAGGGAGAACTTTCATAGAGTAACCCCATTTAGGATCTTAAGGGAAAAAAGATAAAACCATTTCAACATGACGTAGCTATAAATAACTAGAGTTTGGTTTCTCCATTTAAACTATAAATATTATTTAATTTATACTAGAAATATTAGCATGATTCAATTTATCCATTATTCCCGTTTTCATGATTTTATAAAAAACACATAATATTTGACACGCCTAGTTTTAAATCCAATAAAAGAAATCAATATATGATATAAATGAATATTTTTTTATTTTTTATTGATTTATGCTTACTATATTAGTAAATGATAAATTAAAAAAATAATAATTAATTGACTAAATTTAATAAAAAAATTGTAAAATAAAAATGGTTAAATTTCCACATTTAAAACATTTCTTAATAACTATAAAAATTGAATTTCTACCCATCTTACTTTTTCCCCTTAAAGTTTGAATATTTTTAAAATAAATTAAATTAACCTAATTTTATTAAAACATCACTCAACTTACATTTTAATATTCTTTTAAAATAGGGTTGGGTTGTCTAACTCGATTGGCTAAAGCATCATGTATGTATGTGGACATATGTTTTGTATATATATATATTTATAATTTTGTAAATAAATCATAAAAGATATAAATAATATGTGTATATATTTATATATGCAAACACTTAAAAAGAGATATTAACAATTTTTAATTATTAAAATTTAAATGTTAACTTAGTATTTTCAAACTACATAACAAATTATACAAAAGTTAAAAGAAATTAAAATTTAGAAAAGTGTAACTATAAATTTTAGCTGATTATACATGTATACCCATTTTTTTTCTAAAACTAACTTCTTCAAGAATAACAAAACTAAAAGAAAAATGAGCCCTTACTATTCGCTCATGCAAATCAAATTTCACACTAGGTTTAGCTCCCCCTATGTGCTTGGATCTAATTGTGCATTTAATTTTCCCATTTTGTAATAATAATCAAAAAATCAAAAGTGGGATTGAAAATAAAAATTTAATATATTAATATCGATGTTTGAGGCCCCAAATAGGTTTGTACTATGGTGCCTAATGGAACCCTCAAATTTTTTTATGTTCCATTGCTTTGAAACTAAGCTTGGATGCCTCATTGGCCTTGTTTTGGTTCGTTGAGTAGAGTATAAGTCTATGGTTTATCTTGCATTTATTGAAATAAATCTAGCCTTTACTCTATTTTCTTATAATTTTGAGTTGTCCTATTGTTGCCCGTCCCCAATCACGTTAGTCTAAACTTATGTCATCAAGCTCGTCCTTTTTACTGGCCCCTTTACCTAGTCTTGTTGGGCCTTCTTCTGATGGAAAATAATTGCACATCAAAGTTTGTAAGGGATTTAATATTTCAACATTGGTCTAAAGTATTTCCCTAGGGTTTATGTCCTCATCTCTCGTCAACCTAGCTGAGCCCCTTTTTAAGTTGCTAACATTGTGCATGTGTAGACTAAAGCTTTTAATGATGGTAGTCCAACCATTTGATTTGATCTTGACTATTCCCTACTCCCCCATTGTGTTTTAATACTCATTAAAATATTCCAACGGGCTAGCAGGTGGGTGATGTGTGTCCTTTTAGTCAACAAGGTCCATCATCCTTTCAAGGAAGTGAATATCAAGCTTTAAGTAATCAACGGTTGACATGATATGGCTTGGTTCAATCCTGACCATCCCCCGATAGCCCACAAGGGACTTGCCTACATCTCCCATCCCTCAAAGGGGAAGCAGGGAGGCACCACATGGAATGATCTGAGCTGTCAAGGAACAAATAATAAAGTATGAAGTATTTTGGAAATATTTCAGCTTGAGGTTTTAAAGGAATTAACACCTGCATTATTGAAGGGTTCTTTTAGGTACATGGTGAATTGCAACCCAAGATGTTTTAATCTTTGTCATTCGTTGGGTCTGAAGGTTATACACATAGGCAAATGGTTTGGAAGATAAAAGGAATGCAAATTGAAGGCACCAAATTTAATTTGGGCCCTTCCTAGCCTCCTTGTTGCCATAAGCTACACATGGGTTAAACCCAGAGGGTAAGCGAGAAGGCTGAAATGTAGTCATTTTCAATGATTTTGGATATGGTGGAGCCTACAAAATGACTTGGAGATAATTCCACATGGCACATTTTGATTAATTTATGGAAATAGTCATCTATGGCCAGATTTTGAAACTACTTTGACTTAACCAGGACCATTTGTCAAGCCATCTCACTATAGGATCAATGGTTGAAATTCAAAGTTCATGATTGAGGGCAAATGAATTGTTTTGATTTGCGTGAGTGAATAGTAATGGTAGATATGACGTTGAACTACCAATTTGATGTGATTTAAAGCCATAAAATCCTCCTTTAAAGCATAATTACAATTCATTATAGCATTCAACATGCCTAAGGATTTCCTGCTGCAAATTTCAAGCTCGTTTGGCATCTCGAGATTAGGGTTTTTGAAGTGTCTACAAAATAGTAAGTGAAATTGATACCTTGCCTTTCAATTGCTTGAAAACCTATTGAAAGTATTAGCTTTCTCATTCAGTCATATCTTCTATAGATGTTCTAGTTTGCTTTAATTTCTTTCAATGTTTGGAGTTCAATTCAAATGATAATTCTATTAAGTCTTGTGTCTTTGTGTCAAACCTGTGCCCTAGTTGCAAGCTTATAGTTTCTTTGCAAAGTAAACCCTAGTTTATACAAAATCCAAATACCATGGCACCTCCATGAGCCCAAACTTTTGAAGAGAAGAAAATAAATCTCTCCAAAGACCTTATGGATCAATTAAAACCCTCAACATATGATAAACCCAAGGGTCAGTTGTTATTTAGAGGTACTCAAATTGTTAATGGGCTCATTGACAAGAAATGCACTATTAAAGATGCCTAAGTACCATACACTGGATGGGCACAATTTAACTATTGGGTTGGAAATCAAAACTATGGCATCCCTATTAGCAACCCCTGGAGATTAGAAATGGGAGAAGTGGCAGTGCCAAATATTTATATGGATGTTGATCTCATAAGATTAGTGGCAGAAAACTATGACCCAATTTGTAGAATTATAAGAACCTATGATGGCATAGAAATGGTCAAGGTCACCAAGGAAGAAATTGTTGAGGTATTCAATTTGATTGAGTGGAGTGAAGATATGGTAAAGATTGATATGAAGGCACTCAAATCCAAATATGATAAATTAAGGAATACCTTCAAGATCTTAGTATTGTAGAATCTCTTGGATTCTATTAAAGGTCAAGGGAAGATCATTTTGGGCCCATCAAATTAAGAGTCGTTCCCTATTAATTAATTTGTGACATATTTTCAAAGAACATTCTATTCCTTGTGCCAAATTTTAGGCTTTGACCCAGCTACAAGTATTCCCATGGATGAAATGTATATGGCTGCTCACATCCAATATCCTACATGCAATAAAATTTATGACTTTGGGTCATACTTGGTTGAAAGGATACATGAGGGCCTGGTTGTACTAAAAAATGGTGAATATGGGGTGAGGTTCTATTGGTATTCTTTGTTCATGCATATGTTACTGTATAAGGGAGCAAGTTATTTTGGAAAGGATATGGCATTAGACAAGAGGGAAGGTGATATGGATCTACCTGTCCAATGCTAGACCACACTCCTTGACAAGAATGACAAAAATTCCAATTTTGTGGTGCTTGAAAATATCTTTGCTTCTAAATTGAGAAGGGTATTGATTTTGAATATTCCAAGAATCCCTTTAGCTTTGCATGATATCTTGAGACCTAAGGACATGATGGTTGACTTGAATATTGAGGACAATTGGGGAGATATCATTCCATACCCAAGCTACATAATTTTGAGGGTGTATGGGACAAGTGTTTGACCCCACATACTACCAAGAGATGTCTCCCAATTTAGGTTGGTCCAACTTTATAGTATACAACATTTCATGTCATTGATCTTGACCTCCCACACAACCTTCTCCTCGGTTACACATGGATTCATGCCGTGCAATATGTTCCATCAACCTAGCATCAATTCCTTAAATTCCCACATAATGGTATTGAAGTCACCATCCACACTGATCCACATCCTTTTAAGTATTGTTGTGCTCTTGATGCCACCTTCTCCCATTCCTAAAATTTTCCTAGAATTTAAGTTTCTCCTTCCAATGCAACTTCATCCCCCTCTTATGTGAATCCTAATATGCTCCTTACATCTTCCACTCCATCCACCACCCTCGAATCCACCTTTGCAAAGGTCAAAATCATTGATAGAGGTTGTGGAGAATATGAGATGATTGAATCCTAATATGCTCCTTACATCTTCCACTCCATCCACCACACTTGAATCCACCTTTGCAAAGGTCAAAATCATTGATAGAGGTTGTGGAGAATATGAGATGAGTACTACAATTAATGTGGGCACCATTCCCTCTCCACACACTTATGGAAGACCATCCTCATCAAAAAAACCACAATAAGCCACAAAAGAAACATGGGATCCACCACCTTTCAGTCTCTAGGTACTTTGGAACTAGAATAGATTGAAGAAGACATTAGTCAATTGGTATATCATGAGGAACTTGAAAGCTCTTCTACACTCTTGGAATAATTCCAAGAGACCTATCCCACAACCCACCAAATGGATCAAAAAGTCAATTGCCAAGGAAAAGGACTAGGGGAGAATCAACAAGGTATACTTCAACCCATTGAGTTATTGGATAATGTAAAACATCAAGTACTTGGATATGATACTAAGAAAAAGAAACCCACAATGTCACCTATAACTTCAAACAATCTCATTACAGAGTCCATCATCATTGAAGACATCTTGGATGAGTTCATTAAACTCTCTTACAATGATTTGGATGTCTCCTTAGTTTTTTTTACTTCCATCTTCATCATTCACCTCCCACTCCATCATCCAAAACTTTTTTATTGGGACCAGTGAGCCTCTGCACCTATTTAAATGCTCCCTAATGATGAGGCATTTATACAATTCATGGGTTTAGATGAAGAATATAATTTATGCTTTATTTGTGAGCTTGATCAATGCACCTACTTTGGGGATGATGAACACCTCAACCATAAAAATAGAAAGCAAGCAAAAAATTCAAGATCTCTTAGTGAAAACCTCTTTGAGGCACTTCTAGATCAGGGAAAAGTAAAAAGAAAGGGTGCATCCTATTGGCATTTTTTAAATACCAAGCCGATCTCACATATAACTTATGGATTTTCCATTTCCAATGGTCAGCTACCTAGAGGGATTGGCCAATGAATAGGTGAAAGTTGTAATAACTTTCCCTCTACACTTTCGGCTTTGCAAAACCTAGGAGGGTGATCCCACACAATGCAATTAAGATACTCTTGTGCCAGTTTAACTTATACATTGTAAATAATAGATACATTCTCTTATATTTTGCTTGATAGGTGAAAAAATTCAAAGTTCTGGCTAATCCTATACATCATTTAACATTCTAAAGAAAAAGAATATGGAACTAAATGAAACTTCCATGAATCAAACTTCAACTGAAATGAAAATGTTACACCCCATTGTGCTATTACTTATTTACTTTTACCAATTTGATTGAAAATGCTTTAAATGTATGTGTTTATGCTTTATGAATCTTGAAAATATAATAAATGAACGTTTGATTCAAATTGATGTTATATAATGTTTTTATCTATGAAATATATGATGCAAATGGTTGTAATTGATTCAACTAACTACTATTGCAATATGCTAAGTTGGATGTAGGGATAGATTCAATCCTCTGGAAGAGAGGGGGAGTATCACTCAGGAGAAGAACTTGGTCTGGTAACCCTTAATGAGTCTAACTGAGCTTTCACACACCCACCTCTAGTTTAGTAATGTCGAGTTAGTAGTTTGGGAAATGGTAAGTTGTTCTTATCCTTGTTTTGAGTATGGTTTAGATGATGTATGAACTTGGTTGAGAATGTTTTGAATTCAGGTTATTTGATTGAGTCTTTTTTCTTATGTTAGTTTATTCCTTATGTGTTTATATTTAAATCTATGGGATATAAACATGGGTGATCTCACAATACTGGTTTACAATTTTTGGCCAAACTGGACACTAAACTATTTTTTTCTAACTAAATCTTCACTTTTAGGCACCTATAGCGGCTAAACCATGAGGAATTTGAAGATGATGCAAACTAGTGATTTGTGACATTTTGTCTATAGATTCTAAATATATTTTTTTCAAAAATTTTGGAATTAGATTGCACTTCTTTTTCCATCTCCTTCAAAAACTAGTTTTTTTCAATAAACACCTTTTTAAAGAGTGATGCTCACCGTATACAACATAGCTTTTTTTCCATGAATGATAAAACTCTTTTTTTTTTTAATTTAGATTTGTAACTACGATATGTAGTGCTTCCAATTGGTTTCATAGTGTTTAATTGAATATTTTTTCCTTAATCAAGTTTTGAAGTCAAACCAATTACAATTCAGAAATAGGCGGACCGTACACAACATAACTTTTTTTGTATATATCAAAATTCATTTTTTTTTTGTTAGATCAAGGACATCAATATCTAGTGCACTGATATTTTTCAAATTTTTTTTGATAATTTGCTATTTTTTCACATGTGCAGAACAAAGAGCTTGATTTTTGATGAAAGACCTATGTTCAATCAAACTAAAAAATAAATACATAATAAAACCAAAACATATTAAAATTATATTTGTTGGATAGCTCGTTCCAAGGACTACTATCATCCAGTTTGGTTTGTGAAGTCTCCTCCATTTTCATCCTCAACTTGAGCTTCAAAGGGAAAAATTCTGGAGTTTTTTGGTTCCAAAGGGGGAGAAGGGGTGAAAGGGTGGGTTTGAGCAAACCCTCCTTGTAGGTTCGCTTGAACTAGGGTTCGAGCGAACCCCTTTCCACAACTCTTTCCTTTTCTTTTTCTCCTAGAAAATGTGGGACCCAACAATTAATGGGTTCACTCGAAGGGGGGTTCTAGTGAACTCCCTTTGGGTTCGCTCGAACCAAATGTTCGTTTGAACGCCAAAAATCCTTCTTTTTTTGCATGGGGTCATTTTTTGCAATTTTTCTTCCTCATTGGAATTGTAAACCAGTTTTGTGGGTTTACCCTAAATTAAGTTTGAAAGAGATAAATGATAAATAATTAAGTTTTAGTTAGACATAAATGTAGACAAAGATTGACAACAAACACATTAAGCATGACTATACTCATTTTTTTTATCAAACATCATGTAGACAAAATTTTACATGCACTTAGAATTCAAGAAATAAATCTCCATAATTATCTTCTAATGATTTTGCAACTTACAAATTTGATGAATGCCACATAAAATATATGTATATGTATATATGCGTGTATCTATGATAAACTCATACACATGAGTAAATACGTGCATGAGTATACAAAGATAGATGTATTTACACATGTTCATGAACAAATTACCCATATGGATGGGGATATCAATAAGACAAATGAGACATATATATACTTCGTGTATACATGTTGATTGATAGGAATGTAAATATATGTGTTTAATTATCAAAGTGTGATATATATATATATATTTATATTTATATAGTATATGAATATATACATATATATATTAACATATGCACATGTATCAGTGAAAAGGAAACGTCCATATGAGTATATTGATATATATACATACATATATATATATATATATATATATATATATATGCATGGGTTAATATATAGAATATGTGAATATGTATGTGTATTTGAATAAACAATACAATTTATAACCAGAGCATATATACATGTTATGTATATGTATATATATAATATATATATACATATATATATATTTATTTAATATATGTTAATAATCTCATATAGCACTAAAATTTTATTATGCGCATATCATTGAAAAAACACCATATATTATATATGAAGCGCAACTTATATACATAATATAAAGGCACTAAAACTATTGGAAAAACATCACATTTGATCATAGTGCATAAATTAAACATTGCTTCAAATGTTTTAAAGTGTTGGAAATATAAACCAAAGGTAGTGCTATTATAAATGGCACATGGAAATAAAGCAAACTGTAGAATGAGTATTGTATAGAAAACTTAGTCAACTATTGTGAAGAGAGAATGAATTACAACACATAAAAGAAACTTTGAACTGGTCTTTACAAATAGTAGCCAAGAAAATAGGGCACATGAGGAAATATGTGTCACTAAACTATGAATTATTCTCATCTTTTAGAAGTTTGATTTTCATTTCATTTCTTGTGAATAAGGCAAGTGGATTTAGAGAATTAGTCAAGTATGAAGTTGGTTGGGAGTGGTCGACCTATAGAAACATTATCCTTACATTTTTTATCAAAACACTCTGCTATCATGAAATTGAAGCAACTGGCCAAGTTTGAGCAAATAGTCATCATTTTTATTCTGCCACCTTGAATCTTCATAGCTGAGTTGAACCTTTGTGTGTGAGAAGTGGAAATATTGGGAGAATTTTTATAGCCTTAGAGTGCTCATATTTTTTTATAAATAGGGGAGTAATATTCTTCATTGGGACACATTCTTGTATTCTTATTTTTTGAATTTTTGAGTGTTATTCTACTACAATACTGAGTTGAGAGTTTGTGTGGTTTTAAGAGTGAGTTAGTGAGGTT
This sequence comes from Sequoia sempervirens, assembly GCA_007258455.2. NCBI lineage: Eukaryota > Viridiplantae > Streptophyta > Pinopsida > Cupressales > Cupressaceae > Sequoia > Sequoia sempervirens. The sequence goes on along the minus strand of VDFB02256132.1, from coordinate 54,447,250 downwards.
TATGAGAGTTGCATTGTGGGAATTGGTCAAGGGAAGGATCTACAAAATATTTAGTGAAGGTTGTGCTAGGAAGCCTATTTTATCAATTGGAGCTATCTGATTACATGCATGCTAGTCTTCTACTATGTTTTAATATTTGTTTTAAAGTTGGAAAGATTGCTTTATTTTATGTGTTTTAAAAGAGGAATTTAGATGTTTATATGATTGTGTTTATTTACTTCATGAAAAGTATGAAAGATGCTGAGTTGATTATTAAACTCACATATGGGGAATATATTAGCATATTATATATGTAGGAATGAGTGATTTATTTTTTACTATGAACTATGTTAAGTCAAGCTTATATAGCTATAGTTTGGTTTACAAGGAAGTTTGTGAATGTCTGAATTATGAATTGGTTTGGATTACTATAGTTGAAATGTTTTAGTAAGAGAATATAGGTTATTCCTATTGGAAGAATGAAGAAGAATGATCATCTCTACACTTTTGTGTTGTCATTATTGTCACCATGTTGTGATTGCAATTCTAAGTCAGTGCTTGATCTGGTATTTTGGTCCAGTATCTGAACTGGTATTCAAGCTACACACTCTGGTATTCTAGTCTGCAATCCTCCATAGTTGACAATTGTTGCTTGCAATTTTGGGAAACAATTTATGGATGTTGAAGGAATGTATGATCAGAATCTCGTGTGCCCCCATGCTTGTATAGTGTATTGACATTATTCTGTTGATTACCTTTTTGCAATGAAGCCTATTTCTGGACAACTTCTTGAATTAGTCATGATATGGTGAATTAATTTTGTTATGCGGATATATGTGCGACCTATCTGAGGTCTATGCCGACATTATGTAGCGTATTAAGCATTTGAATTTCTATTTGGGAAGATTTTGTGAATACTTGAAGCTGACAGGTTGGTATTTTTGGTGAGCAAGGAAGTGCATCTAATTAGGCCGGCCTAATTGATGCTTGCAGATAGATCAAGAATATATATTGGACAAGGTTGAAGATTAAAAGTGTGTGTGATCAATGAGGCAGTTGTGAATGTGAAAGTGAAGAAGATAAAAAATGATGAAGTGTGTTAAGTTAGTCTATTGAGTATCACCGAAACTGTATCAACACTTGTTAGGTGCACTTTTTTAGTTCATTTTTGGCTATAAAGCCCAATTTTGTTTTGTGAATCTTTTTGTAGGTAGTGAGCCTCCCTTGTAAGAAGTGAGCTTTTGTATCTAAACAGTGAGTCCTTTTAGGGCAGTGAGCCCTTGGTAGTGAGCCTTATGCATTCAATTTTGGAACTACTTTATATTGTGAGTTAATCCTCACCATGGTTTTTCCCTCATTAGATTTTCCACGTAAAAATCTAGTGTTCATTCTATTGATTTTACTTTATGTTATTTGTGTTTCATGTTCATACTAATAGAATAGTGTGGTGGTGGAATTGACAAGTGTTAAAGTTGTAAGTTTGAATTTTGTGACAATTGATTCACCTCCCTCTCAGTTGTCCCACGCCTTTTTAAAAATTGGTATCAGAGCTTTGGTTCCTTGGTGTAGAGCTTAACCGCTTATGGTAGATCCTGAAGGTTGATCAAATGGATGATAAAGAAGAACTCCGAACTGCACTTGAGGATCTTGAAAAAGTTGAAAATGAAAATAGAGATCTGAAATAAAATCTTGATGATGCAAATGAATGTGTCCAGAAGCTAAAGGAACAATTAAAAAAATTCAAGGAAAGACACAGAGAAGTGAGTGAGAAGTTGAAACAAGAGATAATTGGATTGAAAGTGCTTGTAGAAGAAAACAAGAGAATTGAAGAATGTCTAAATACAATAGTGTAGAACAAGTCTGATGAATGCTCTAGACTTGAACAAGAGATAGTAAACTTGAGAGTAGAACTGGAGAAGGAAAAAATCTATGAGAATAATTTCAGATCCAAGTTTGACAAGCTTGGAGAATTGATGGTAGGACAAAAACCAAGTAAAGACAAAGGTGGCTTGGGAAATGATGCAGGTGAAAGTTATAAAGAAAATCAAAAGACTCAGGACAAGGGGAAGAAAAAAATAATTTTGCAAGGAGACAGCCTGTGAGATAGCCTAATGCACAAAGGTATCTATCTTTCAATGGTATTTGTTTTTCCTAAATATACGGTCACAAGGCAATAGAATGTAGGAGCAGGATGAATAAGTTTCCTAGTTCTAAATCTCTGCATCTTAGGTTTGACCATGTTAATAAATTTTGACATAAAGCTACTGAATGCAGATCTTAGGTGAGAATGACCAGTTAAGTGATGATGAACAGGTTTAATGGAGGTAGAATGAATCAATCTTTTAATGGATACTGCTATACCTATAAAAAATTTGGACACAAAGAAAATCAATGTAGATTGAGAAGTAATGGAGGTCAGACTAATTAGAAAATTGTTGTTTGCTATAATTGTAACAAACTTGGACATATCTCAAAGGATTACAGAAGTAAGAAAGGAAAGCAGTCTTCTCCGGTAGAGAAGAATGAACTGGTAAAGAAGATCGACAAAGAAGAGATGAAGCATGAGATGAATAAGATATGGAAGAAGAAAGAGGAAGAAGAACCTGAAACTACTGATGTGTCTATGCCCTCATTTGGTATAGATGATTTATTCAGGAATTAGACCTAGCATGGTCTTAGGGGGAGCATTATCAAAAAATTATAAAAACCCCCTAGATGAATGGCGTGTTAGAGGCTGGCATGAGGATGGAATGTGAAGAATGAATAATCAAAGTTTTGGAAAAGGAACCAAAAGAAAACATGTTCACATGATAATTTACAGACTGAATTAGGTTTTCTATGTTGAGAAGAATGTTTTTAGTAGCTTTTTGATGTCTTCCACATTTAATGTGTTTTAGGGAAAACTGATGGTGTATAAGATAAAATATGTAAGCCTCTTTGATTAGTTGAGCATTTGAAGATTTTGAAAAGGCATCTTGGAGCAATCTCGAAGCAATCTAAAGTATTTCCAAAGCAATTTGAAGAAATCATTATAGATATTCATGAATTATTTTTAAGTCTGTGAAGGAAAAGAAGAAGTCTTGACTGAACATTAACGAATTCAAGAGAGTTAAGCATGAAAATGGATAGAGGATTGAGTGGCAACATTCCACTAAAGATGAAAGGAGTTGGATTGGAAGAATTTTATCATAGGAAGATGAAAGAAATGGAACTAGGGTTGAAGGAAAATGAATTACAGAGCATAAAAAAGCTAGGTATGGATTTATGGGGAGAATTTCCTTGGTTGGCTGATAAATATTTCATCTTGTTCTTGTTGATTCATTTCAAGAATGACATCATTGTATTGGACAAACCCTACCTAATCACAAAGGAAGTGATTGAAGTGATTACTAGCTTATGTAGTATTGGGGATCTCCCTAGAAAGAAGACTGTGAAATACAAAGACATGGAGGAACTTACTGGAATTAATAAAGATCCTCGAGCTCTATTGATAAACACACTTGCAGATTCGGCTGTAAGGTATGTTGCATATGGCATTTCCTATAAAATCTATTTTAGAAATCATGAAGGCTCGACATCAGCTATTGTTGTATATATTGCACATATGATGGTTAAGGAGAACAAGCAGTTTGATTTGTGTAGCCTATTACTTGAAAATATATTTGAGAATGCCTAAATGTCGTTGGTTGAGGGTTATCCCTTTCTTTGCTTCTGTGCTTGGATTTTTCTTTTTGAACTCCCTATCGGGAAGAGAAAATGTAGTGTGGGAATCTAGTATTCCTATAGGGAAACAAGTCTATAGATACTTGGAATCGTTGGTGGATAATGTAAGTGTGTACAGATCATATTTCACATCCTCAAGAACAAATCTTTGCTCTGGTATTCCTATACTGAGTCAGTTTGAAGTGGGTTCATCCTCCAGTAAGAGAGAGTTGGAATTTATCATTAGTGAGTCTCCTCTAGAATTGAAAAAGAGGAAAATTATTGTAACAGGTGTCCCAAAAGAGAAGAATGAAGAAGAATTCATGTCTGGATCTGATATAGAGGATATACAGATGTTACTGGATAAGGGTGAGATGAAGAAGATTGGTGAAATGTGGAATGAGTGCTCTCTAGTTGAGAAACTTAAAATTGATGATGTTTTGGTTGATTACTTGTTGAATAAAGGTATTTCAGTTCCAGATGTGTCCTATTCATTACCAGATGATCTTGTAGAGATTATCGAAGAGAAAACATTGTTGGAAGGATCTAAAGGACATAAATTCAAAGTTATGATTGAAAGGTGTAACAAAGCTAAGAAAGTTCTATCTAAACATATGAATGAGACAAAAGAATGCATCAAAGAAATATCTGACATTTACATATATTGTCTTTGGTGGCCAGTAGCTGTTGATAATTTTAGAAGCAAGATTGAAGCTATTGAAGCTGAGATGAATAGTATTGGAAAGAACTTTGATTTCTTCAAAGACAGGGATGGAAAATAGAGAATAAGAGTTGGAGAACTACAGGTAGAATTGCTGACTACTCAAAGGAAAATTGAAGATATGGTTAGAACCTTTTGGTTGGTTAAGGAAGTTGTTGAGGTCCGGTTAGATCATCTCTCCTTAATCCTCTCTGATGTTGAAAATTGTGAGCGATCTTGTCTTTATTTTGATCAGACATCCTCCTTTATGCAATTATCTTTGTTGGAAGGTATGAGTGGAAGAATGAATTTGGCTTTGCTTTCCTGGAAAAGAATTCCTCCGATCATAAGAGAGAGGTATAAGAAAATATTTCATGTAAAGAGTGCCATTCTTGTTCAAATGCTTGAAATAGGAAGCTAGAATTTTTGTGTACATACAAATTCATCATTTACATATGTTTACATCCTACCTTTCTTTGTTGCCTTTTTCCATTGATGTCAAAGGGGGAGAAGATTTATTGAGAGAGTTAGAGTATAAAGTTATGGGGAGAGAGTCATGTGAGAAAGGAGAAAGTTGTGTTCTGAAAATTTTGGCACATGTTGCCATCAATGACAAAGGGGGAGATTGTTGGAAGAATGAAGAAGAATGGTCATCTCTATAGTTTTGTATTGTCATTGATGTCACCATGTTGTGATTGAAAGTCTAAGTCAGTGCTTGATCTGGTATTTTGGTTCGGTATCTAAACCAGTATTTAAGCTACACACTCCAATATTCTAGTTTGCAATCCTTCGCAGTTGGCAATTGCTACTTGTGGTTTTGGGAAACCGTTTATGGATGTTGAAGGCATGTATGATTAGAATCTAGTGTGCCCCTGTGCTTGTACAATGTATTGACATTATTTTGTTGATTACCTTTTTGCAATGAAGTCTATTTCTGGCTGACTTCTTGAATTAGTCATGATATGGTGAATTAATTTTGTTGTGTGGATATATGTGTGACCTATCTTAGGCCTATGTTGACATGATGTAGCGTATTAAGCATTTGAATTGCTATTTGGGAAGATTTTGTGAATACTTGAAGCCGACAGGTTGGTATTTTTGGTAAGCAAGGAAGTGCATCTAATTAGGCCAACCTAATTGATGCTGGTGGATAGATCAAGTATATATATTGGATAGGGTTGAAGATTAAAAGTGTGTGATCGATGAGGCAGTTGTGAATGTGAAAGTGAAGAAGAGAGAAAATGATGAAGTGTGTTATGTCAGTCTATTGAGTATCATAGGAACTGTATTAGCACTTGTTAGGTGCACTTTTTTAGTTCATTTTTGGCTATAAAGCCCAATTTTTTTTTGTGAATCTTTTTGTAGGTAGTGAACCTCCCTTGTAAGCAATGAGCTTTTGTATCTAGATAGTGATTCCTTTTCAGGGAAATGAGCCCTAGGGCAGTGAGCCTTATACATTGGGTTTTGGAACTACTTTATATTGTGAGTTAATCCTCACCATGGTTTTTCCCTCATTGGGTTTTCCACGTAAAAATCTAGTGTTCATTGTGTTGATTTTACTTTATGTTATTTTTGTTTCATGTTCATACTTAATAATAGAATAGTGTGGTGGTAGAATTGATAAGTGTTGAAGTTTTAAGTTTGAATTTTGTGTCAACTGATTCACCCCCCCTCTTAGTTGTCCTATGCCTTTTTTACAATTCCTAGGGTCAGGATAATCTAGTGAAGGGGATAGCTTATGTATAGAATGTGTGTGGTCAATAAAAATTGAGCTAGGAAGGTGTGTGAATAGGATGAATCTCACTCAAAATAATTGAGTGTTGAATTCTTTGGCCAAAGTAGTGTAAGTTCCCTCTATTTACACTATCAATTAACTATGATCCAGTTAGAATTCTAGTTCAAGATTGGCATACATGTAGGTTGTAGCCACTATATTTGGAAAGTTCTAGTTTGTAGGAAACAACACCAAGCTTAGGAAAGGCTAGTATTATGGGGTTACCAAACCAATCTCTGCATCGAAGGGTAGGGTCATCTTACAATTAGGTAGATGTGCGAGGGACCATAGTAAGTTTGTGGTTGAAAAAAAGTGCTTGAGTGGTGCTTCTCCTCATCAGTTGGTGGCCAAGATTTAAATGGGGATTACTTGAACCATATGTATTTCTAATGTTGGAAGCTCAGAAGAGCTATGTATGTACTCTTGTATCTATTTATATGGAAGATTATAAATATGAATGTTAAACTTGAGTTTATTCAGTACGAAATCATTATTTTGGAAAGATTGTGAAATTATAATGAAATGTAATTGTATAGACATAAAATTGGTCATGTCTATTAATCCTGGCATTTAATTAAATATTTATTATTTAATGAATTTCTCTAAAGTCTTCTACATATAATTAAATTTAATCAATTTAATTATATTGTTCATTCATTTTATTCTTCTATCATAATTAAATAAATCAATTTTATTTAATTATTTCGCATTCATATGTCCACTTGATTAATTAAATAAATACACTTTATTTATTTAATTAATTATCAATTTTTGAATTTAATTAAGTCTTTTTGATTTAATCAAATTTAAATATTTCTTCTCAAATCTTTTTTCTAATTAATTAAATATCTTATTTAATTAATTTCATTTTCACACCATTTCTTAAAAAGTTTAATTAAATATCTTTATTTCATTGAATACCTTCCATATCTTTTCAGAATCATAATTAAATATTTTATTTAATTATGAAATCTTCTATTATTCTTCAAATCTGGGGTAAATATTCTATTTTAAGAAAAAAACATTTGTGTCACCCATAAATGAATAATTGAAGTTAATAATTCATTATTTATCTTCTTCAAAATCTTTCCATAATCTCACAAAAAGATGATTTTTTACAATTCATCTTTATCATCTTATCTTACCTCTTTTTCAGAAAAGAAAACAAATCTTGCTTTCTATTTTCTTCTATTTTTTTTCACTCTCATCCATCTTCAACCATTTGATCTGCTAGGAATTTTCACAGTCATTGATCATATCAACCAATCAAAAGCTTTCAAAAACTCTATAAATAGCACTGCCAATCCAAGCAATGGTTACAACACACAACAGATGAATTAGAGATTAATTGCATTCTAGCATTCTAGCATTATCATTATAGCTTTATAGAATTATCATAATCTTTCATTTTAGCAATCATGTTTAGCATTAGAATAATCATGTCTTAGCATTACATACATTTCATATTCAATCTCATTCTTTAGGAAGACTGTTCATTGAGCCTAGCACACAATCTGAGAGCCAGCTGGAATCAATGAAAAATACTGGAGATAGAGGATGATAGGATGACATCAATAACATGATACTGAGTTTGCATCTCTATTATTTTAATATTCTATTTTTGATATAATGTCTTATTGGTGTGTTTGATTCATTTGTTTTTATATATTTAACACGCATAAAATTGACCACACATTTCTGGCGCCCACCGTGGGGCATTGCTCCATTTTTAACATTTATCTGCAGGTTTCTGATAGGATTTCGTGTTCTGGAATTCGGATTTTAGGCAAAATTTTCTGTTTTAGTGCATACGAGGATTTCTGAAGTGCACATACGTAGCTTTCTAAAGCACATCCGTGATTTATTTCAGTGCTCTTGCAGGTACTTCGGTACATCCAGGAACTTTTTCGGCGCATTTAAGGAACATAACGACACATCTACGAGACAAAATGGCACATATATCCAGCTCAGTTTATTAAATATTTCTGAAAAAAAAAAATAAAATTAGTTGCATTCTGTTTTAGCGCATTTAGGAGTTTTTGTAGCGCATTTGGAACTTTCTGTAGTGCATTTAGGATCTATTTTGGTGCATTAACTTGTTATTGTTGTGCATACAGGTGATATTTTAGTGCATACAGGTTGTAACTAAATAGGTTTCTGAGTCTGACGCCTTCTGTAGATAGAACCTTTTTTGGCTTAAAAAGAACCAATCTAGGATAGTCATAGCTGGTTTTAAAAAGGAGCAACCCTAGGATAGACATGGATTTAAAATGAAGCAATCTAGGATAGTCACCACACATTGGTTTTGAATCCCATGCTTTTTGTGAAGCAACATCTTCACATAGTTTAGATCATTATGATTTGGGTTTTAAAAAGAACAGTGGTTACTGTGTTTGTGGAAATAGGTCTATGCTCTCCCTTTAACTGGGTGACTAGAATACCAGACTTTCCTTTTACATTCATGCAATTTCACTACTTTATTACATCCTATAGAGGGCCTGCTCTTATGGGAAAAAGTACTCACCCAAGAGGAATGACTCAAGTGGGTTCAAGCCAAATCCAGGCTATTTTTCCCCACTCTAAAATTTAAAGCAAATCAGGGGAAACCCTCTTTTTTCGGTAGTGTGCAAGATAACCATCCCCAAAGCCTTTGTTCTAAAGGTTGGGAGGTCTCCTGAGGGAGGTTATTATTGCTGCACCAAATGTAAAACCTTACTACAAACCTAGTATAGTATCCAGCCGAAGTCAACTTTTGAACATCATAATAATCACAGTGCAAGGGGAGGGAAGAATCTACTCCCAAGATACTCACCATATAACTGCCAAGGACCGTTTGCTCAGGGGATCTGATATCCACTTCCATCACTCTAAGTACACGTCTAGAAAAGAAAAAAACATGGGTGCCCCTTCGGGGGTGACACAGTTGTGTGAGTCGACACAGTTCTAAGATGTGGGTTGTTGATTATTATGATGACCTACCTGAGTACTAAGAGTGAGTCTGCTTGAACTGTCTGTCATGTGTAAAACCTATGAAAACACATTTTTGAAAAACATTTTTGAAATATACACTTGATGTTTAGTATAGGACTTAAAAACAACTATTTTTAGGGTGTTTTCTATGTTTTCAATCACACTAATTTAGATAAAAGATCATCCAAAATGAACATGTCAAATTTTAGTTGAAATTGCTTATAAACTATTCAAAAAGTTACCCTGGAAAAACTGTTGTAGCGCATATAGGGTATATTCTAGCACATATGAGGTCTGTTCTAGCACATTCACTAGTTAATTCAATGCTTTTAGGGTATGTTTTAGCGCATTGAATCTTTTGGCGCATATGCTAGTTATTCTAAAAACAAACTTTTCAGTCACTGTCACAACATTTTTCCTGCAGTGCATATAGGATATAGAGTAGTGCATCTGGGACATATTGTAGCGCATTTGACAATTTCTTTGGTGTATATCCCTATTTGTGAAGTGCATATAAGAGACATAATAGTGCATCTGTCACTTTTCCCGAATCATTATTTTTGATAGATCTAATTTTATAACATTCTCAGTCTAGTAACATATCAACAATTTCTCTCATGCTTAGGGAGTGGAAATCTACCAAGTTTTTCAAGAAGTTAATTTCCAATAGAATCAAGAAACCCAAGAAACCTCTAGGTTACAAGAAAACCTTACAACGAAGGAAGTTTTTATACAAGAGTCGAAACATCTTGCTACATTATCGCAAATTTCTCCATAGGTACCAAGATTTTGTTAGGGGATTTATTGACGAATACATTATAGACCCTCTAGATTCATGAGCCTATTTTCAAAGAAAATCCCTCTCACAATGACACAATCACAATCAGCCTCTTGATTTCAACTATATACCACAACCTTCTATCGAATATTTGATACATCCTAGTCAAATACTTTAGTAAGTTGAAATAGGCTATTTGATATACCGATCATTCTTCGAAAACAAGGATCAAATCTTACAAGTGCACCTTTCATCACAAACTTTTGAATTCTTGGTTCAACTTCTCCCAATAGGATTCTAACATGCTTTAGCCACAACCACGAATTACGAATTAGGATTCTAACATAGTTTTGGTCATATCATAAGATTTTCAATCTTATCAAATTAAAACATCATCATTAGTTGCACTCATCAAACTATGATCTAAGTTTCGAAGAACATCTTGAAATCATATGCCTGTTTTTACAAGATCATAATATAATAAACTAAAGGAAGATATTCAACAAGATCATACCTCAAGAACTCAAGCAAAAGGTGAAAATAGTGATCCTCTTTATAGTGTGAGTCGAAATCCCCTTTTTGAAGACAACATGATCAAAGGAGAAAATAATCCATTTACTTCTGACAGAGATCTGAGAAAAACCCTTGAAGATAGTGATGATGAACAAGAAGAAGAGCGTCACCTTAGAGAAAGCTGAACAAGATCCTAAATTTCTTAGAGCAGTAGAAAAGATCTTAGCACATGACAAACAAAAATATTTCCTATATCTAGCTGACAAAGGAGCTAAATTTCCTCATGATTTTGATATTGAGAACATAAAGAGTAAACATGATGATACACCCTTATCTGATCTTAGTACCTTGACTCAACATGTTAAAACACTACAAGGACAAATTAAAGATCTACAAGGGGGAGCCACAACAAAGACATATGCTCTTGATGATATCTGTCCATATCTATTTGACCGACATCTCAACATGATTTTGTTTCCTAAACATTGTGAAATTCCAAAGTTTGATCGTTATAACAGGAAATCGAATGCAATTGACCATATTAGGGACTTTTGAAACATGACTCTAGAGTTTTCTCATGAGGATACATACTTAATGCATTTGTTTCCACAAAGTCTTGTAGTCCAATCCATGGAATGGTTATAAAAAATCACACTGCCTGTCAAAAAATTTGAGGAATTGATCAATGAGTTCATCTCACAATATTCCTATAACATACAACACCAAATAACCATGATTGATCTATGCAAGTCTAAGCAAAAACCTGGTGAACCATTCATCACATTTCTGTAGAGATGGAGAATATTGTTCTCTAGGTATCCACGTCATGTTCCTGAAAAGGAAAAGATCACTACATTTATAAACAACTTGGATCAAGAGATGAGTTATCATTTAAATCTTCATTGTCCTCCCTCTTTTTAGAAAATTATTGAAAATGAAATCACAATTGAAAGTGCATTAGTCCAGTGGGGGATAATCAAACTTGATAGAGACAATACTAGCTCCTCAAATCACCACAATGACAAATCTAATTTTTGGACTCGCAACAAGAATGTGGTGAATGATGGTGTTGTAGATTCACATGATCTCTCCCCTAAGCCAGTTGTTCTTAGTATTCCTCACAACAATAACTATAACAATTTCAACTCGGTTACGAATCAAGGAAATGATCCTCCTCCTCTAAGGAATAACCAAAATCCAACTTTTTTTCCAAATCAAAATAATACCAACAACCAAGGGTATCATGGAAACAACAATGCCTCAGGAAATACATCAAACATGAATCCACAACGATCTTCATTTTTTTCCAACATAAGAACTTTTACTCCATTGGGGCAATCCCTAGAATCTACTCTTAAAGACTTGATGGCCAAGAACTTTATTACCCTACCACCTCAACATAACTTTGAACCTAGTGTGAAGCCGCCATCGTGGAATGATGCATGCTATTGTGAATATCATAGATGTAAAGGCCATCGTACCAATAATTTCCAAGCCTTGAAGAATTTTGTTCAAGACTTAATCGAAAAAGACATCGTCACAATAGAAAGGAATCAACAATCAAACAAATCAAAAGGGTGAGTCCTCTGGAAAAAGTGTGAATCATATCGATGAGAATATAATTAATCATATCTAGACTGACAACGAGTGGGTTAATGTTATAAAAGTCAATGAGAAAATGGAATATGGAAAAGTTAACGTAATAAAAAAGGCACAAGCTAAAGTTGTTCTAAAAGGTGCTCCTTCAAAATCCATTGTGCCCCCACCTAAACATCAATATGATTTAATCAATCAACTTGGAAAAACTTCTGCTCAGATCTCTATTTTGGAACTTCTAAAAATTTCCCTAGTGCATAAGGAAATTCTGGACAAAGCCCTCATTGAAACAACTGTACCCACTGATCTGGATGTGGATCAATTTCAAGCCATGGTGGGACATTTTTCCTCACCTACATGTCTCTCATTTTCTGAAAAAGATGATGTTTCCATGACTCATCCCCATAATTCATCACTATACTTAGAAGTCATGATCCACAAGTTTTGTGTCAGACGTGTACTAATAGATGGAGGTGTTGGTTTGAACATATGTACCATGAAATTAATTCGGGCTTTAGGATTTTCTAAGGATTCCATTGATCCCAAAAGAAATATTACTATTAAAGCCTATGGTGATGAGGAAAGAGCATCCAAGGGTTTAATCATGTTACCAATCAGAGCGGGGCTTGTTATCAAAAATACTTTATGTCAAGTGTTAGACCATGATCTCGCCTACATCTTGTTGGGTCATCCTTGGATCCATGAAATGCAAGCTGTACCATCCACATATCATCAATGTCTTAAGTTTCCTTATGACGGACAAGAGATCACGATACCAGCTAATAATTCTCACAGTCAAACTTGTGCCAACATCAAAGCTATTCAAGACACTTTGGTTCCCAACAATCGAGAAGCACATGCTAGTACTTCTCCAAAAGTTGATACACAAATTAGTCAGCTAACCAAAACCTTTGACAAGCAAATATAGTTCAAGGATAATGGAGTAGAAGAATATTCTCTCTATCTAGCTAATCTTCCTACGTTGCCTCGATCACATGGGAAACCTTCTATCACGTAACATCAGAAATATGTAGCATCAACATCAACACAGTCACCAACAAGGACAAATACAAAGTTTAATGGACATTTTATCAAAGAAAAATTCCCCATGGAAGATCCTAAGGACAGTGATATTCTAAGTTGGCTCTATAAAGATGAAGATGAAACAGTTCTCAATATCAAGTTATCAACTGATAAATACGATAAGGGATATTCAATCATGCAAAAGATGGGCTATGATGGTAATGGTCCTATTGGAAAGAGAAAAGGAGTAGTTGAGCCTATTGACCCTCCAGGGATGACTAAAAAAGATAAAACAGGACTAGGCTATGACACTAGCTCAAAAGAAACAACATCCAAACAATTGAATGATAATGTACTCACATTGCAAGAAAGCTCTAATCCAAGGGAAGCATGATTGACAACAATTCAAAATTTCATCGATAATAACTCTGACACAGACTCTAGAGAATATGAATGGGATACCATCCATAATGATGAATTTTGGAGGGACAAATAGGTTGATGTGATACACAAGTATACACCTACTCTAATCAAAGGAGAAGGGTCAAGGACCCAGCCACAAGAATCTGAACTACAACTCAACTATGATTCTAGTGATACCGAGTCAGATTTAATTGAACAAGACTATCGTGAGGACAGTACCATCATTGATCTACCTCATACCTCGGATCCTATAGACACCTCCGTTATGACCATAACCTTAGCCGATTTCATGCAACCTAATTACCCGCTACCACTAATACATCTTGATCTCATTGATTGGGATATATTTGAACCTCTTGATATACCTATGTTTCCAACCAACGAATCTATCGTAAACTTGCTTTCTACAGATGATGTAAATGATTGTTCCATTGGAAATTTTTGGCATGAGATCCTTAGTTAGGAGAGTGTCAAGTTTCCTAGCTGCAAAAATAAAAATAAAAAAGAAAGATCTAATGGTGAAAACTAGAATCTGGTAGTATTAGATCAAACAAAAGATAAAACAAAGAGCATATCAGATGGTGAAAACCTTTTTAAGGAACCAGATGATGGGATGCTTGACACTCTCCTAGAGCACTATCATGAGTGACCGCCTATCTTGATTTAGCCTACAAAAGTAGTTAATCTTGAAACTACAAAGAAATTGAGGATTCTACAGTTAGCTGCATCAATGATAGATAAAGAAGTACCTGAGTTCATGGAATTTCTCAAAACAAATCAAGTCAACTTTTCTTGGTCTTATGTAGACATGCCAGGTCTTGATCCTAATCTTATAATGTATCACTTGTCCATTAAACCAAGAGTAAAACTTGTGAAACAAAAACTTAGAAAGATGCATCCTCATGTGGCACTACTAGTTAAAGAAGAACTTAAGAAACTCCTCAATGTGGGATTTATAAGATCAATTGACTATGTAGAATGGATCTCCAACATAGTTCATGTATCAAAGCCTGACAAAAGTGTTAGAGTATGCACAGATTTCAAAGATCTTAATAAGGCATGTCCTAAGGATGACTTCCCTCTTCCAAGAATTGATACCATAGTGGATCTGATGGCTGGCCATTTCATGTACTCACTAATGGATGGTTTTTCTGGTTATAACCAAATCAAGATTACACCTGAAGACTAGGACAAAACAACTTTCACATGTCCATCGGTGACTTACTATTGGAATGTCATGCCTTTCGGATTAAAGAATGTTGGGGCTACATATCAAAGAGCTATGACTACAATTTTTCATGACATGATGCACACATTCATGGAAGATTATGTCGATGATATACTAACAAAATCCTACACAAGAGAAGGACATCTCAAGATATTATCCAAAATATTTGCAAGGTTGGAAAAGTTCAAGGTTTTCCTCAACCCTAAGAAATGTGTTTTTGGGGTCACATCTAGAAAACTCTTGGGATACATAGTTTTAGTAAAAGGAATTGAAGTATATCGCAACAAGGTACAAGCAATCATGGAAATTCCTCCACCAAGGAATATCAGTTAGTTGAGATCACTATAGGGATGACTCCAATCTATACGAAGATTTATTGCACAACTAGCAGATAAATGTCTACCTTTCACACATCTACTACACAAGAATGTTCCTTTCAAATGGGATGATAAGTGTGAAATGGCCTTTCAACAAATCAAGTAATATTTAATGAACCCACCAGTTCTGGTACCACCAAATCTAGACAAACCACTCATCATATACATTGTTGTAACAGAGATGTCTTTGGGGACGTTGTTAGCACAAGATGACTCTATAGGAAAGGAACATGTAATTTATTATATTAGTCGAACATTAATAGGTCATGAACTTAACTACACTTTCATTGAGAAGGCTTGCTTAGCAATGGTCTTTGCTTCACAAAATTTTTGACACTACATGTTAACTCATACAATCAATCTTGTTGCAAAGCTTGATCCACTCAAATATTTGTTAAGCAAAGCCACATTGATAGGAAGGTTAGCAAAATGGGTCATGATCTTAAGCGAGTTCGATATCCATTATATTGATCATAAAGCAATCAAAGGACAAGTTATTGTTGACCAACTGGCTCAAGCACCTCTACAAGCAGAGCATCCCATGCACATTGAATTTCTAGATGTTGATGTCTTCACGGAAAAATCAAAGCAGCCTTGGTCATTATATTTTGATGGCTCATTTACTCAACATGGATCGGGGGCAGGCATACTCTTTGTCACCCCTCAAGGAAATACCATTCCTTGGTCATATCGGCTAATGTTTCTATGCACTAATAACATAGCCAAATATGAAGCTTTAATCACTAGACTCAAAATAGCATTGGAATGGAGAATCACATAATTACAAGTCTACAGTGACTCACAGTTAGTCATTAACCAGATCAATGATGATTATCATACCAAAGATGAAAAATTATTGCCATATAAGAAAATGGTTGATTATTTCAAGAAGTACTTTGTATACATCAAGTTCATCCAAATCCCAAGGCTTGATAACAAGGTAGCTAATGCTATGGACACAATCACTTCATTATTACAACTTCCAGAAACTTAGGCTCACTACAAATTTCTGGTGGAACAATCATTTACGCCTACCTATGACACACCTAAAATCCAAATCATTTTCCACTTAGTAGGATCTGATTCACCTTGGTATGGAAAAATTTATACCTACCTAAAATATGACATCTTACCACTTGACTTATCCCATAACCAAAAGTGCAACTTTATCTGTCAATCCTCTCGATATACCCTTATCGCTGACACTCTCTATCACCCCAGTCTTGATGGTACTTTACTTTGATGTATTGAATGTGACAAATTTGATAAGGCTTTACAAGAAGTTCATGGTGGAATTTGTGGTACTCATTCAAGTGGAATAACCTTATCCAAGAAATTGATTAGAATGGGTTACTACTAGCCTTCAATGGAGAGGGAATCATTCACTTTTGTAACAAAGTGCTCTAAATGTCAGATACATGGAAATTTCATTCATGCACCAACATAGGAACTACAACCATTTGTACCAACCTGGCCATTCTCTCAATGGGGGTTGGATTTAGTTGGCAAGATTCATCCTTCATCCTCAAATGGACACAAGTTCATCATCACAGTGACATAGTATTTTACCAAGTGGATTGAGGCAGTACCTCTCACTAGTGTCACTAGCAAAAAAATCTCATCATTCATACTCAACTATCTCATTTTTCGGTATGGCATTCCCAACTCCATCACAGATAATGGACGACCATTCAAGAATCAAGATGTTGACGAACTTTGTGAGAGATTCCGTATTCAACACAAATACTCAACACCTTATTATCCACAAGGGAATGGCCAAACAGAGGCCTCAAATAAAACAATATTGAAAATTTTGAAGAAGACTATGAATGATGTAGGGAAAGATTGGAACGTTCAACTTAATCTTGAATTATGGGCCTACCGAACTAGTATCCAAATGCCAACAGGAGCAACACCATTTTCTCTTGTCTATGGAGCAAAAGCCATTTTTCCACTAGAAGTTGAGATTCCATCACTTAGAGTATCATTTAAAGGTCTCATAACAGATGATGAATACAGAGTTTCCCGATTGCAAGAACTAGAACTTCTTGATGAAAAGAGACAACGGGCAGCTGATCATTTGAAATCCTATCAACAAATGATGTCTCACAGCTATAATCACAGAGTCAAACCACTTACCTTTCAAGTTGGTGATCTTGTGCTAAAAGAGAACCCATGCAATCAACAAGATAGAGAGAAGAAAGAAAAGTTTGAACCTAATTGGCTGGGTCCATATGTGGTCATAGCAGTATACGGTTCAGGAGCATACAAGTTGTCAATGCCAGAAGGGGACCTATTTGATGAACCCATCAACAACATGCGCCTGATAAAGTATTATGTTTGAAGTAGTTATCATCATCTATAAAAGTCCTAAAGAAATACAAAAACATTAGAAAAAGTCCTAAATAAATACAAAAACAACAAAAAAATTCCTGAAAAAATGGTTACCCTGGTGAAAACCTGGCAAACAAGCATCCTGGTAGCGACAAAAAAAAAAATCAATCAAAAAAATTCAATAAAAACAAATAGTGAAAATTTGGCATACAAACGCTATTTGTAGCTCTCCATCTATTAGTTCATGTTCTGCACTTGGTTTCTCATCCTTGATTTCATCCATCTTTCCATCATCTTAGGGTCGTACCAGCATCATGTTGCCATCACTTTCCTAGAGAGATAACATCTTACCATGGCTTGACCATCGTACTTATTCATTTTAGCAAGTTGTGTCAAATACTTGGGGCAAAACATTGACATACTCTGGGGCAATCAACTTTTAGGTTCTACCAAAACAGCTTGACAATGATATAGAACTCAATCATGCGAACAAACAATCAAATCACATGAACAACTATCCAACCATTGATCTATATCACAACGGTTTTTCAACAAAATACCATATTATGACTCATATTGGATGATCTAAAATCTAAATAATGATTGGAATATTAGTTTTACATTTTGAACAATGGTTGTTTGTTTTTTTGATATCATCTCTTTGGAGCACACTCAATGATGTACTGAACTAGAGTGGCAAGGAAGGAGGATGATTTTTATTTGTCTGCTATCTTAAGGTTAACTATCGATTTGATGTAAATATGCCATGAAACATGATTTCCAAAGGGTATCATTGATGATAGTTCCACATTTTTATCAGAAAGTGGTTAGTCTTTGTCTGTTTATGCAAAAAATGCTTAGGTCATCTCAGTTCAATTATACCTCAATGCTTGTGTTCTCTTGCTATATCAAAACTCATGAAAGTTGTACTCAGGTCATCATTGGTGCTAACTTCCCCTCTGATGCTTGTACATACTTCCAACATTTTAAAATGCTCTATGATGATTCGAGAAAGCTAACAAAAGACTCAACAAACACTTGGTTTTGTTTAGTGGCATTTCATTTAGATCAATGTACATATCTGCATATTGGATTCACATTAGAGTTTTGCAAGGCTGAATAGACACATCAATGATTGTCATGTATCTTTAGACTATTTGTGGAGGACATTCAGACATTTGTTTCATTATCCTTTTTCATCTTCATTCTCATTTCATTAATCATTATCATTTCATCTAGGTCTTGTACATATCATATAGTTTAGCATTTATCATTCATTTTCATATAATTTAGATCCTTTCTCATTTATTTATCCTTCATGCTACATTATCATTTCATTTATCATATTTCATATCATTTCATTGCATATCATTGAGCATTCTCATTTTTATTATTATCTTTGTTTCATTCTCTTATCATTCTGATCATTTATCATTTCATATCATTCATTTATTCATTCAGCCTTTCCATATCACTTTCATTATCATCTCATCCATCATTTTCATGTCCATGTCATTTTCCTTTTACATCGTTGTTTTCCATTTTCCATCTCCAATTACATTTTCATCTTATCATTACATTTTACATCTCATCTCATTTTATTACATTACATTACATCTTGTTTCATTACATTTTATCATCTCATTTCATTTCATTTCATCATCATATCATTCCCTTTCATTTCATTTTATCATTCCATCTCATTACATTTTATATCATATCATTATTTAATCATTTTTCATATTCATCATATCATTTTCTCTTCATTATCATTTTGATATCCTTATTATTCATTTAATTATTATTTATCATTTATCAACTCATCATATCATATCATTTTATCATCTCATTTCATTTCATAATTCATTTTATTTTACCATTACATTTCCTTACATTTTATCATCTCATTTTATTTCATCATTTCATATCATTACATTTCATTTCATTTTATCATTATTAATCCTTTCATGCCATTTATCATTTACATCTTTTTATCATTTTTCATATCATTTCAATTGTCATTTTTTTTATACAACATTTGATTCATGTCATTTCCTAAACATATTACATATTCATCATGCATTTCATAAGCATAAAATCACATCATCATCATTTATAGCATTTGAAAACATTCGAAAACACAAATTTCATATATTACATTGTCACATCATTTGCAAACCATATATTTCATATCATATATCATAGAATCTCAACACATTGCATTCTTACCATCATCATCCACCTACATGAGATCATTAGTAAACATCATATTTTACATCATCATATCATTATCATATCACATCATCCTACAAATCATGTTAGTCAGTAAATCATCAAAACTATATATCAAAATCCATATCACATAAACAAGGAAATAAATGAATATCAATCTCATATCATCATATCAAATGCAACACGTCATCAAAACTCATCTCCACTGCATATCATCACTCATAAAAAATACATACAAATTACCAAAAGTCCAATGACACTGAGAAGTCTAGAAAGATACATGAGATATGATCAAAAATCAATATACATGCTCCACGAATATGATGAATATCAACAATCCTGCATAAATGGCTCAAGGCTGGCTGGTGGACCCCCCTGATGGAGCTGGTCTCACAGATGGTGGCCTACCACTAGTCCCTGCATCTAGATCCCGTCGAGGCCCGGTAACCCCCATGCTCTGTGTGGCTATTCGTGTCTTGCTCCTGGTCCTACTATGGGATCATAGGAAAGGCTCTATGCGCTCAGGAGGACATAACTCCTTGTATCGAACTTGATATACTCTACCTCTCTGGCCATCTCAAAGCCCTCTGCAATGGCCTCTCACAATGATGCACTCTCTATAGTGCCCATAAGCCTCTGAGCAACACCCTCTACCTTTGCTGCCCTCCATCTAAGAGAATCCCTCTCTGCTATCAACTGGGCTACCTGTGAGTCTGGGGAAGGATGAGGTATCTAATCCTATGTCTATGCCTATGCCTATGACTGTGCCAACTATTCCTATAGCTGTGCGACCAAACCCTGTGCTTGAACCAACTAGCTCTGCAACTGCACCTGTTGTCCCTGCAGTGTCTGTACTTGGGCCTGTAGAGTATCTATTTGTCCCTACTAAGAGGTGGAGGCAACCCTGATCACTGTCCTCCACCCAATCCTAGTCCTCAGCCTCCCCATGATCTGAACACCACCCAAAATGTCTAGCCTTGGTCTCATTGGCACCTGCCCCTCATCTCTGCCATCATCTCCATCACTCTCGTCTGAGCTCTCCTCCTCTCCACTCTCCTCATCCTCTCCCCCAACTGTTGTCTGCTCACCACCTACCACAACCTCCTATCTCCCTACCCCTAGCTGTAGTACCACCAAAATGGGTGTTGGCTCATTAAGACATGTCAACCATGGAAATGGATGTGTATGATAATAAATAACGTACTCATCAGACATCCCAACATCAACAATATCCTGCCTATCATCCCATGCCTCGGGCGCTAAAGCAATATACTTTATATAGGCTATCTGATATGAAATTTCAGGTCCCCATCTTGCCTCATCCTTGCTCCGCACATAGTGAGCAACACCCTATGTAAATCCAAACTGTCGCTGTACCTACAATGCCAAGAACCTCTCAATGATGAATGGGGTCCTCCCTATCAAAAACTGGGGCATACATATGAATGACATCTTTAAATGATCTGTATCCCATGGCTCGCAATCTAGGTATGGCTGCAATATCATTGCATCCATATCATCAAGACACCGTCTTTAGTAATCCAACTTGCCTAGCTTAGGTTGGACAAGGAACATGGCATACTCATACACATATGGTCAGCTTGGTGGCCTCACTTTGGCATAAGTTGGTCTTGTCACAGCAATATGCTCCCATGCCCAGATCTGGAGTAGTGTCACACCACATGATATACTAGATGAACCTCTCTAAACCACCTGATGAAGGTCATGATACAGATGTGCCAACATGCAACTCCTCCAGGCATATCTTCATGGCTATACCAGCATCTGCTCCAAAATCCTCCCCCATCCCATTGATAGTCTCTTTGACTGGTGATCTAGACAAAGGAGACCTCCAAGAAATGCACCCAAAACTGGAGGCAAGGCTGGATACCCCCTAAATTCATCCCATGGCACCCAGTACCCTGCTATGTGTGCATCACCATATACTCTCCTTAGAGCATCTATACCACCTAGCTCCTTGTGATCATAGAACACAAGGGCGCCAACCATTGGAATACCCAAAATCCTATAAACATCCTTCGGAGTAACAATCAACTCACCCGTCGACAAATGAAAGGTGTTATGCTCCGAATGCCACCTCTCTACTAGTGCAGTCAACAGCCCCCTATTGACTTGAATCAGAGGCATGGAAAATAATGATCCCAATCTGCATACCCCTATTAGTGCTATATCATCTAGTGTTAGCTCTGTTAGCCTATCCCACCCCGCCGAGTGACGCTCCCTAATCTGGAGGTTTTTGAAAACCTCCTATTTTTTGATTATCACAAAGACAATCAATCAGCATCATATCAATGATTCAATCTCACTCAAGCAAAATCAATCTGACTCATGTCTATCTATCTATGACCCATATCAGTGACACCTACCCGTCAGACTCATATCAAGTGACCCATATCAAGTGACCCATATTAAGTGTTCTATCTAGGTGACTCATATCATGCAATCAATACATAATCTATCTATCTGGATATCACATCAATCTACTCTACCATCAATTACTATTTATTTTCCTTTTCAAGAATGCAAATTTATCAACAATCAAAACATCATTCTATTTGTATTTTAGTCACGAATGCAAATATATCAATCATCTACTATTTTTTGTCTATCGCCAAAAGCAAATTTATCAGAAGTCTTATCAATCATCTACTCTTTGCTTTTCGTATAGGGGAGACAAAGTTATCAACTATTTACTCTTTGATTTCTATTTTGGAAACAAAGTTATCAATTATTTAACATCTTTTTTATCCCTATCAACATGATGATAAGACAATTTCTCTATCTATTAACCAAGGAAGAAATATACATCATCATTCTTTCATCACTTTCATCAAATTACACATTTTGTCTCTTTTTCCTAGATGTGCTAATCTATGGCCTCTATGTGCTCAAACTCATATGCACTATTATGTATCCTAGATGCGCCGTTCTTTGCCCTAGAAGTGCTCAATCATCTTCTCTATGCGCTATTTCCCTAAAAGCGCTAAAACTCTAATCAAAAGCACCACTTTCTTCACTGGAAGTGTGACAACCCTAAATGCGCTAAACTATTTCCTAGATGCGCTAAAGCACTAATTTTCCTATGGCATCCTATAAGCATTACTCTATCTATCGGATGCGCTAAACTGGTTTCTACAGTGAACATGGAAAATGCATCCTATATGTGCTAAAACAAACATCGAAATCACTAAAACAAACATCGAAAGCACTCAAACATTCCTAAAAGCACTAAAACAGACTGTTTATGCCTAAATCCGTGGGAAAAGTATGAAGAATCTGATTCAAAACAAAAAAATTCAATGCAAAAGTGGTTGGATCTACTCACCGGTGGTCCATACGTAGCTGGTCTCTGGTATCGGTGGGCCTGCTCGAATCTATGTCCGTGGTACAAAATCTCCATCTCGCCAGGTCACTATCAGAGCAAAAGGTTTCTAAAAGTCAAAAAGTGCAAATGACTTGTCCTTTTCTCCTTTTTTACCTTTTAAAGGTCAAACAAAAGTGGGTTTTTGTGGCATGTTATTTTCTTTTTCTTTTTTTATCTCACTTTGACCTTATTTTCAAACTAGGGCATCCATATACATCATTTTTTGAGAGCTATTTCACTGACTTTACATCAAAATAAAAAATTCATCATCAAATCAACTTTTTCAAACATTATGCAAAACTAATATCCTCATCAGTGATTTACCTCTCGAGGGGGCATCAGTAACATCAGCAACATCTTCCAATCGGAAACATATTAGAGTTAGTTCAGGGGCATATTTTTCAAAAAGGGGAAAAGTAAAAAAAACAACAAATTTTGAAAGCAATAATATTTTCTTTGAAGCAATGTGTTTCACACATCACTTCAAAGAGGGGAAAAATGTATAGGCATAAAATTGGTCATGTCTGATTAATCCTGGCATTTAATTAAATATTTATTATTTAATGAATTTCTCTAAAGTCTTCTACATATAATTAAATTCAATCAATTTAATTATATTGTTCATTCATTTTATTCTTCTGTCATAATTAAATAAATCAATTTTATTTAATTATTTCACATTCATATGTCCACTTGATTAATTAAATAAACACTTTATTTATTTAATTAATTATCACTTTTTGAATTTAATTAAGTCTTTTTGATTTAATCAAATTTAAATATTTCTTTTCAAATCTTTCTTCTAATTAATTAAATATCTTATTTAATTAATTTCATTTACACACCATTTCTCAAAAAATTTAAATAAATATCTTTATTTAATTGAATACCTTCCATATCTTTTCAGAATCATATTATGAAATCTTCTATTATTCTTCAAATCTGGGGCAAATATTCTATTTTAAGAAAAAAACCTCTATGTCACCCATAAATGAAAAATTGAATTTAATAATTCATTATTTATCTTCTTCAAAATATTTCCATAATTTCACAAAAAGATGATTTTTTACAATTCATCTTTATCATCTTATCTTACCTCTTTTTCAGAAAAGAAAACAAATCTTGCTCTCTATTTTCTTCTATTTTTATTCACTCTCATCCATCTTCAACCATTCAATTTGCCAGGAATTTTCATAGTCATTGATCATATCAGCTAATCAGAAGCTTTCAAAAACTCTATAAATAGCACTACCAATCCAAGCAATGGTTACAACACACAACATATGAATTAGAAATTAATTGCATTCTAGCATTCTAGCATTATTATTATAGCTTTATAGCATTATGATAATCTTTCATTTTAGCAATCATGTTTAGCATTAGAATAATCATGTCTTAGTATTACATACATTTCATATTCAATCTCATTCTTTAGGAAGACTATTCGTTGAGCCTAGCACACAATCTGAGAGTCAGCTGGAATCAATGAAAATATTGGAGATAGAGGATGATAGGACGACATCAATAACATGATACTGAGTTTGCATCTCTATTATTTTAATATTCTATTTTTGATATAATGTCTTATTGGTGTGTTTGATTCATTTATTTTTATATATTTAACACGCATAAAATCGACCACACTGTAATGGAAGTTTGGAATAGTGTTTATTTCAAATGTGCATATTATGTTTGTTTTAGAAAATAAAATTTTATTGCTATGTGATGGCATCATGGTTCATTCACTTGTGGGTAAAAACTTAGGAATTTTTTTGAGTAGAACACTGGGCATGTTAAAAAAAATTTGTATTTGTTCTTTTAGAGTGTGAAAGATCCAAGACCTTATAACTTTAGACAGATTCTAGATAGCACTTTAACCTAGGGTATGGAATCAAATTTAATACGAATCATTATGTATAATAGCATTTTAATCCTAACATTACAGAGCTTTACAATATTATATTACCACATTTCACTCAATATGTTGAACCAATTCTTCTTACCAAATCCTTGTATCACGAATACAAAAACCTATACTTCTATCAAAGTAATTTAACCAATTATTTGAATTGGAACATTGATAAAAGTATACATCCATTGGAACAAAAATGGAGATCAAATGAAATATCCTTGATCATTTTCATTAATAATTCATGAAAAGTGTACAATAAGAGACAACTAACTCAAAATTATGCTAATTCTTATATTCAAATGTTGGTAATGTTATAACATAAAATTCAAAAAATGCAAAAACTCAATAAACTAAGACAAGAGTCAACTTTTATTCTTTGTGCTTCTCAATTACAAAATTCTATGGGAGATCAATCATCCCATGCAATTGACCTTGAATTTCCTTTTATATAAAAATGGAGCAACAAGATTCGAGTCATTACACATGTCATGTTTTCATTTGAAATTTATTTACATTTCAAAATATGATCACATTTGCAAACACATGGGTGGAATATTCCCAAGACAAAAATAGTTATATTTATTTTTTAGTAACCAATTGTCCCTTCAAAATTTCCTTTGATGTGGATTGTAGTTCTTTTCCACTCCTTTTCTTTATTCTTCATAACGTGGACCCGGGAAGGCTGAGCTGGTAGATGAAAGTGAAAACCTTGTTGTGCAAGAAGACAAAACTCCTTTTTTGTCGTTGTTGAAAACCTTTTGAGATGATGATTATGCAAAATAAAAAAATATGTCCACCTCACCAAGATACACTACAAGTCAGGTATCTGACTATATTTTTGGTCCATTCTTCAAAATCCTCTTTAGATGGCCAAATGAATGCCATGAATTTATCCAATTTTGTTTTGTATGGGCCATAATTTTTCATTACCTGATTTGCATCTTTATCAAATCCCTCAAAAAATGCACTAGTGATGGACAATTTATCCATGCTATTCTTCAACATGTCTATCTTGACATCTCCTCCCTCACAAATCAAAGCAACTTTTGCAACAATAACAATGTCCATTTAAGCTCTCCACTATCCATATGTTTTGACAACTCCATTTCTATCTAGAATGTCTAGCAAGATTCCAAGATCATTCTCATCAAACTGTTGGAGCAATTCCTTGATTCTCTTTTCAAGTGGATCCACTAATCCTTGGAAATAAACAATTTCTTTCACTATCTTCTATGTGGGGGAAATTTTTAGTGGTTTATTAGGCTCATGAGTTAATCCTACAACCATCTTCTTCAATACACTAAGCCTAGGTACCCATATATGCATTGATGGGATAGTTATTTATCTATCCCCTTCAAACATCCTTCTTGAATAAAAAATTAAAGAATGGTTTGAGTGCACACTTTTCACTTTTTTATTGTCTTTCCCAAACAGTGCTCTAGAACATTAGAAATAATAAGAATATTATTTTCATCATATAATGCAAACAATTATTCATATACCCTTTACTGTTGAATTAGTTCTCTTCTACTCACTCTTGTCCTAGGAAGAGGTGCAAATGATGTACTTGGGGTAAGCTTTGCAATTGGTGTATTCTCAGTATATACAACCATTTATATGGATGGTGAAGGAGGTGAATGAACTAGAGGAGGTGGTGGAGAAGAAACAAATGGATCACTTGGTTGCTTTGGTTGCATTTGTTGTTGATTCTTCAACATTTTATTCTGCAACTCCAACTCTGCTAACCTTTGTTTATCCTTATTGTAGGAAATCAACAAATCATTATACTTCTTTGTTTCAACATCACATTTTTCTTATAGTGACTCCATAAATTCTTTGGTAAAATGTACCACATCAATTGCCAATGTGGGTGCCCCCACAGCTGGTGTATCTGGAACCCTATTAATTATAAGGCCTCCCTTGTACTCCCTTGTATATTTTGTAACTTTAGGCTTATTTTTGTTAGGGTCCAATGCCAAAATGGATAATGTATACCATTTTTTATTAAAAGTGGATCATTGCAGTGCACATACAACCTCTTCATCAATTGCATACACTTGAGAACTCTACCTCCTTACAATTTCAAAGGAAATGAATGATGCCATGTCCCATTATAGTAAGAGAAGTATACCACTCTCTTTTAAAAGCTTCCTTCCCTCCTTAGGGGTCATCACTTTCTATTTAACTTTCATTTCTACTACCACCCTTTCATATATAACTGCTCTAGGAAGCTCAAGGGATTTAGCCATTTCATCTTTCATTTTGTTTTCATACAAATCCTTCCTATTCCTCCACATATACTCATTGGATGCATCTATCTTGGACAATGCATCGTTAGTCATGAATTCCATGCAATATTTATCCCTAACATCATTTTCATTATCCAATCCAGTTAACAATTTCTTTGTAACTCTTCCCTATGGAGTTGATAACTCTACCTCCCTTATAGGTGATGGAATATTTTGCATTATATCATTAGAGGTTACAATAACATCATCATCTAAATCCATTGGATAGTCCACAAGCCCATATACCTACTCAAATTTTCTCCTCTTTAGAGAGAAATCTCTTGGGGGTGAATCAAGGTCAATCAATTGTTGAACAAAAGATGGAGGTGCATGTTGCATAGGGGATTTTGGTCTAGAATCCTTTGGTTGATTAGGAGTATCTATTGTTTGTTCTTTTCTCACAGCCTCCTTTTGTCTTCTTCTTGAAAAGACAAACTATTTTCTTGGTGGTTGGTATGTAGGCCTATCCTCAATTATGGGGGCCTTCCCTTTAACTTATTCTTCAATCTTTTCCTAGAGCTTCCCTACAAATTTGTCAAAATTTTGCAAGATGGTTTCAATTCTTAGCATCTCATCTTTAATATCTATAAAAGTTCCCTTAAACTCGGGGTCCTTTTCTCTCTTTTCATTTTCCAAATTTTTAAATACTAGCCACTTTACCTTCCTATCTTTAGCCTTTTGCATATAAAATTAATTCCTGATGATATCCTCAAAATAATTAAAATTTTCCAAAAACTTTGCTTCTTTGATTCTCTCCTTCAATGCTATAATGAAACCCTCTGGGTCATTGTTTCTTGCCATGTAGTTCTTCATCTTCATAGGTGAAATCATCGTAAGGATATTCCTCCATCCTTCCCTAATCATCACAAAGTTTGAAAACATAGTATATTAAGAGAAAAAGGTACCCTTCTTTTTTCCTATAAAAAACATGTCCTCTATAAAGTCCAAGTTGCCACATAACCTCTAAGAAACCTATTCTTAATGGAACAACCCTTGGAAATACATGTGAAGCTACATTTGTACCATATACTCTCAAATTTTTGCAACTAGCATGAGGAATAACATCCCTCCAATTATGATCAATTCCCAAGTCAGGCCTCCTTTCCTTTGGTCTCTAAAAATCATGAAACACTCTAGGAATCCTTGGAAAATCCAATCAACTTAGTATCAAAACAATTAGAAAAGGAAACAAAGCTCAAAGTTGGATAATACATGTCTAGATGATGAGTCCAATATTAGACTGGAAGGATTTCATTGTTCTCATCCCTTAAATATAGTGGCATATCCTGGCCAAACTCTTTGACTCCACTAGCTAGAAACATATGAAACAATAATTAATACCACTAAAATCTCACCCCAATTTCATCATTCCTGATGGACACTTGAACCTTATGAGTTGCATCAAATAAATATGTAGAAAAATCATACAATTTGTTCACCAACATATGTTGGATGTTAGCGGCCATGTACATGAAACCATTGGCATTATGTGAGGAGTTTCAAGCCCTAGAATCTGAAATAGTGTTTTGTAGGTTCTTAAAAAATGATATTCAAGCATCTCAATTGAAAAAGGTTCCTTTTCAACAGGTGTGAGCTTCATTTTTTCCCTCCCTTTCTCTTTACCATGAAATTAGGCAACACCGTTACTCTAAAGGTATTTCTATTTGTCTCATTTCCTTTCTCAATGCTTCTAGGTTGTTTTGTTTAGTTGCATCAGGGTTAATATTGAAAAACTCTATAAATCCCTCATTTCAACTCCTAAATATGTTCTTACAAACCTAACATTAGGATCATAATTTGTAGGTATGGTGTTGATTAAATCTACATCCAAATAGACATTTGGAACTGCAAGTTTTCCCATATCCAATATCCAACCATTCTAGGTTGGGACACTAACATTTCTCTTTCTGAACCAGTACTTGAACAATTCCAATCTAGAAACATGTTTTAGTTCTGCATCCCTAATGACATAATGTCTATCAATTATTCCCTTGTCTACTCCTAGACCTTGGAACTTTTTTTTTCCCTTAATTTTATCCATTGTTGACTCAGGTAATTGGGCCAATAAATCCTCATGAATGCCTCTCTTAGGGCTAGAACTGAAAGTCTAGGCCTTTGGGGATGCCATTTTACATAATTGTGTGACCTAGGGTTTCCTACAAATGCAACTTAGGGTTTCTTGCAAAGTGGTTTAGGTTTTCCCAAATAGACACACAAAAACTAAGGCAAATTCAAAGCAATTTAGCAACAATTTATGAACATCAAACCTCAAAAGAAATCTAGCATGAAATTTTTAAAACATTGAGCAAGAAAATGCACACAAATTCATTGGAAATTAGATAGAAAGAAGGAAATTTTCACTTGCTGGTGCACGACCACTATAAACTGTAGTTCTGAGATGCAAGAAGCTTGAAAAAATATTGCAATCAATCTCTAGATGCTTTAGAGTACCTTGGTAATTTTGAATTATGCTTTAATCCATGTTTTTATGGCAAAAAAGCTCTTTAATTTGATAGGAAAGCATCATGTCTACAATTACTGCTCGCTTGTGCAAACCAAAACAACACAATCCATTCAATTTTGTAACTTTGAATCTTAGCCATCAATCTCTTGGTGACTCATATCATTGGATGGCTCAGATGGAGTCAACTAAGTTTGAAAATCATGATTTAGCCAGACTACACCATTGAGCAAGTGAAAATTTTCCATGTGCAATAACTCTTCAAACCTCACCATCGGTCTTACCACCCTCGGGAAGCTTTAAAACACTGATGTGTTAATTCCCCACAATCCCACATGCATTTTCTAGGAAGTAGATCAAGGGTTACATGATAGTGAAGAGATCTCTAAGATGCCTCCATGTGTCCTAACTTGTGCACCCATTAATCTGTTATGTTGTCCCCCACACTTAGGAAAATATTTCCATGTGCCTAAACCTTTGAAATTTGAATGGTCAGGATCAAAACATCTCCAACATCACTTTACGAACAAAGGCCACATGTATTCAATTTTAGACCATTTAACCCTCCATATTATTCCTTAATATTTTAATAAAATATTTATGTCACTTCCATAGTCCCTTGGATGGTCAAGATCATGCCACCTATCAGCCTCTCGCAATCCCACACTCCTCTAAGATATTCTGTAGTAGCCCTCATAGGATAGAAGGGAACATTTTTGATCTCATCCACATGGCATCATATAAGTCCTTGATTTATGGACCCACCACTAGTGTGTTTTAACAGCCTAGAGGGCCCATCATGAAGACTGGACACGCGATGTTATCCCGCAATCTTGCACTATTTTTTTCATGAATATTTTATTATGCAAGATTGTGGGGAACAAATGAATGTTGAATATCTATCATGCATGGGGCCAGGCTAGGATTTTTAAAGATATTTTTGCACATGCTTCAAGTTTACAAATTGAAGCAATGTCATTCGTTAGGCTATCTTGGACTTAGAATTAAAATATTTTCAAACCTATGACAAAAAACATAAGACATAATATATAAATATTTCATGACCCATGGGACATAAGTTTTGAAAGAATATTTAAAATGGACGTAACTGGTTAGAATAGGATAGAGGACCAATTATCAAATGATGTCAATGAATCAGGTTGTTTCTTAATGAACTAGAATCCCGTGACATCAGGTCAATGAGAGATTGAAAGAAAAGGCTAAGATTTAGAACTATTGGGGATTTAGGAGGGTTTTATCCCTATAGGTGAACCTAATGAATGAAACGTAAAACCCTAGCCTTTAGATAACTAGCAAGAACTCAAAATTTTGAAATGTAGCTCATGGAACTAGGTTTTTTTTCAAATAGTCCTATCAGAGGCTCCAGTTGGGGATGTTTGTTCTTCTAGAACAATCCTATGAATCTCATGGTGAAGAAGACCAAGCATAGAGAGCCAAAACTAAGACATTCCCAGACAAGGTAGATAGACCAAACCAAAACCAAAGCACACCAAACCTATATACAAATATATACATATAAAACAATGTACATGGGAAAGATCATACCTTATGAAAAGTATGTTTTCAAGAACTTTCCATGTACTAGTAGCTCTAGATATTCACCTTTTAGGCTCTGCAGGTAGTATGAGTCTTCTCCATAGGTGTAGCTTACCAGATAAGGTCCTAACTACAGAGCTTCAAATTTTCCATGCTTTATTTTGTCTTGGGATATAGCATTCCACATCATTACCATACTTCCTATCTCAAATTTCCTTGGTGATGACATTTTTTCTTGCAAATATTTCACCTGCAACTGCATCTTAGCATTTTTCTATTTTTCCTCTCTTCTTGTCTCATCTAGTTTAGTCAAGATGTTTATTCTGTGTTGAATATAATCAAAGATATCATCATCATACTCTTGAAAAAGATTATGTATATTTATGAGGTTATTTGTTGGTAATATTGCTTCAGTGCCATACACCAAACAAAATGGAGATTGTCCTATAGCCTTCTTGACAATAACCCTATTTTCCCAAAGAGCTAATTTCAACTTAGAGTCCCAAGCTTTCTTATTTTTTTCAATCACCCTCTTAATGATCTTCATCAAGATTTTTTTTCTTGATTCAACTTTTCCATTCCATTGTGGGTGATAAGGGGAAGAGTATCTCATACTTGTCACAAAAAATAGTGAATTCATTCGATTTGAGGCACATAGAATTGTCTGATATTATTTTTTCTAGTACTCCAAATTTGATCAAAATGTTATTTAATAGGAAGTCGACCACTACTTTTCTTGTCTCTTTCTTTGTGGGGATTGCTTCAACCCACTTGGTAAAGAAATCAATGACTGCTAATATCTAGGAATTTCCTCCACTAGACTTTTCTGTGATCTCTCCAATGAATTTTATTCCCCATTGTTGGAATGGTGCTTGGACTATAATTGGTCTAAGAGGTAGATTCCCTAAAAAATTTAGCTTTCTTAAAAACCTCTGGCATGCATCACATGCCCTAACCAATTTATGTGCATCTTTGAACAAATTTGGCCACCAAAATATTTCTCTTAACACTTTGTGAGTAGTGGTCTTAGCCATATAGTGGACACCACAAACACCACTATGCATGTCTATCAATATTTCCAAGGCTCTTTTTCCATCAACAGATTTCAACAAGACTCCATCAACATTTCTTTGCCACAATTCATTATCCATAATCACATACCTTACAACCTACAACTTTAAAGTCCTTTTCTCATTATTAGTCAGTCCTTCAAGACATTCCATGTTATGTAAATAGTATATGATGTTTCTATACCAACTTGATGTCTGCATATCACAGATAGGAGAAAAATAATACAATCAACATTGTTTACCTATTTTTCTTCCAAGTTTGATTTTTCCATCAATTTGGCTAGTCCTTGACCTTTGACCAATTTGGTGATCTGCACATCAATGTTAAATTCTTGAATCATGTTGATCCATCTAGCCCTTCTTGTAACATCTTGTTGGGGGAAGATATCTCTTATAGTAGCATTAGGCATATATGTAATGACTATGACACCAACCAAATATGTCTTAAAACATTTAACTGACTTTACCAGAGCATATGCTTTATTTTCAGTCATATCATATTTTAATTTAATAGATTACAATGGTTTGCTAAAAATGGAAATGGCTGCTCAAATCCTTCATCATTCTTCTACAAAAGTATTACAGCAATAGTGTGAAATGAAGTGAAAGAAAACAACTGGAAAGGTTTGGAGAAGTCAGGAGACTTCAAAACTGGAGCCTCTTTAATGACTTGCTTTATTTCCTTGAAATCCTTGCTTGGTTCCTCACTCTAAGATATCTTCTCTCTTTTCTTCAGAATTTTGGAGATTGACCTAGTAGTTTCTACAAAATTTATGAAAAATCTCCTCAAAAAGTTGATTTTCCCAAAGAAGGATTGAATTCCTTTCACATTTTAGGTTGAGGAATCTTATCAATGACAACCACTCTTTCTAGATCTATTCTTACTCCCACTTTAGACACTATATTCCCCAATAATCTTCCTTTTGTAGACTCTAAAGGAACACTTTTTGGAATTGAGACTTATCCCATATTTTAGGGCTCTAGCAAAGATTTTTTCTAGATGCATGTAGTGATCTCCCTCCTTTGAATACGTAGTCAAATTTTCCTAATTAACCACCATGAATATGTCTATGAAATATAAGAAGGCTACATTCATATCCCTTTGAAAAGTAGCACCAAAATTAGTTAAGCCAAATGGAATTCTAACATAGACATAGGTTCCCCAAGGAGTAGTAAATGTATTCTTATACTGATCTGACTCCTTAACTTTAACCTAGTTGTACCCAGAAAAACCATCCATCATGGACAATAACTTGCAACCTATTACCTTTTGTAACATTGCTTCCATGTTAGGTAGTGGATAGTTGTCTTTGAAAGAGGAGACATTCATATTTATGAAATCGACACATAATCCGATGTCATTATTCTTCTTCCTTACTGGCACCAAATTTGAGACCCAAGTTTAGTGTCTAATGGGCTTAATAATTCCCCCATACCTCAACTTCATTAGCTCTTCTTGCATCTTTGGTGCCAAAGTTGGGTTGATAGGCCTCTATTTTTCCCTAAAAGGCTTAGCATCTAGTTTGAGAGGTATCTCATGCTAAAAATGATCCTCTTTATAGGCCTTTAAATCATCATATGACTAGGTAAATACATGCATGCATTTTATCAATAAAGCAATCAACATTGCTTTAATTTGGGGCTTCTTCTTCTAGCCCACATATACCTTCTTCAGAGCATTTTAAGTCCCTATATTTACTTCTTCCAAGTCATCTTGATGTTTTTAGTTTTTCTTTTCAACACTTTTATCAAGTCCATCAAAAACCCTCTCCAAAGGAACTAGGCCTTTAGGAATTTTATTTTTCTTCAGTTGGATAACCTCATTGGCAAACACCATTTCTTTTCCATCCACAACCTCAACAAATGCTCCAAAATCAATTTCTTAGCTCTCATAATGATTGACACATTGTACAAACTTCAATATGTCATTATTGTCATTGAAAACTTGCAAATTTTGAATGTTTTCCATAATAGATGGCCTTGTTTGTAACTCAAATTTTGAGGATACCAGCAAAAGTTATGTCATTAGGCCTTAGTGCTATATTTTCCAGCAGATCTGCCACAACATTCTTACTTCTTTCCAACCATTCAATACCAAAATAATCAAATTGTTCTATGGAGTCCCAAACAACATTTTTATACTATTTCAATCTTTTATTTTTTGATACAAACCTAGATCTGACTTGGGACACAACTAGTTCAGAGTCACCAATAACTATCAACTTCTTGATTCCATGCTTCTCAGCCAATCTCAATCCTAGTAGAAGAGCTTCATACTCAGATACATTTCTTGTACATACAAATAGTAGAGATAATAAAAATTTGAAGGTCTTACCACTAGAAGAGATGATAATTACTCCCACACCTAATCCATCCTTTGAACAAGCACCATCAAAGTACATTGTCCACAACTCATTGTTGTCAACTTTTTTCAAGACTTCCTTCTCTAAAGGTGCAAGTGTCTTGTCCTTTCCTTCTTGTAACTCTTCTACCCTAAACTTTTTCATGTCAGTATCAACAAAGTGGATTCTCTTTTCAAGGACCATGTCTTCAATCATATGTGGGGCTCTTGGATCCCTGAAAATATTTGTCTTTACCATAAATTGGAAAGGTAGCAAATGACATGCCACATTACATACTTCCCCCCATTTTGTTACTCCATTTCGTGGACAAAAGCATTCCATATGTAGGGGGAATGTCTACCACTATGATGCTCATTGAAAATTCCTTCTTAGGGAATGCAACAAGTCTGAATGCTACATCCTTAATGACTCCAATTACTAGTACCTCCCTAGAATCCATGGCATAACATTTTCCATATGCTCTATTTATTTTTAATCCTATTTCCTTCATGATATCAACTAGCATAATGTTCAATGAAGGTCTAGAATCAAACATACAGTTCTTCACCAACTTTCTATCAATAATGAGAGTTACATAAAATGGATACACCTAGCTAGGACAAGCCGTAATGGTGGTACCCAAGAAAATCTAAGGGATATCACTGAGTACCCCTTCTATATATTCATCTTTCAGTCCATTTTATTGGAATGTGATGTTGATTTTTGTCATTAATGGTTGTCATTGATGTCAACATATCTTGGTTGATTAATCTTGATACTTTGGAGATCTGTATTGACATGCTCTAGATGTGTTGTGATGATCTATCTTTGGTCATACCTATCCTGGTCCCATCCATCTTGCAACATAATGAGCCATTATTTTGGGTCCAGATCGATCTGGAAATTGGTCAATGTGCCCCAAAACATTATTTGCATTGTAATGCGTTTATTCTATTTCTAGATATCATTAAAACGTGTTGAATTGAGCAAGGAGGTTATGTGTGTTCCATGTTTTGTTCCTCTTCACCGCATGAATGATTTTGTGGCTACCTAATTCAAATTGTATTTGGCTAACTTGGAAGACTATGAAGACATTGTGTCTAGCCGACCTAGGAAATTGTGGAAGCATGGAATGGTATAAGTAACAGTTGATTTTGTTTGATGAAAAGCAAGTGTGATGAATGTGAATCTGAAAATCTAGACATTGTGAAGTGTGTGAAAGTATATGACCGAAGGCAAAAAATAGTGTAATTCTATCGTGTTTAATTTTTGGTGACTATTATTTCAGCAGTGGATTTCCTTTCATCATTATTCCAACAATGAGCCTTTTTTCTATTGGCAGTGAGCCTATTTCTATTGGCAGCGAGCCTTTCTCTTTTGGAAGTGATCCTTTTATATGTTTGGCTATAATAGCTGGGAAGTGATCCCAACCGGTAGTGAGCCTTACCTGCAGTGAGCAATTTCATAGTGAGCCCTTTTGTAAAAATCACCTTAACTAGTGTCACCTTAACTAGTGATTTATAATTCAGAATTATTATTCTTCGTGGTTTTTCCCTTCTAGGGTTTTGACGTAAATTCTGGTGTTCATTATGCATGATATTGTTTTGTGCTTTCATGTTCATTAATATCCGATTGATTTAAGTTTGCTCCAGATTAATTAAATTCAAGAAATTTTTTTTATAATAATTGATTCACCCCCCTCTCAATTATCCAGAATGTTCAAAAATTGGTATCAGAGCTTTGGTTCCTTGAAGAAGAGATTAACCACTTGGGGTAGATCTGATGGAACACAAATTGAAAATTCCTATATTTGATGGATCTAACTATAGTTTTTGGAAAGTATAGATGAGAGGTTACCTAATCTCTTTAGGCTACAAGACTTGGAAAGTTTTTGAGTCTAAATATGTTGAACCATCAAAAGGTTCTTCTACTATAGATGATATTTTAGCCTATGAAGAAAATGAAAAAGCATGGTATGCAATATTTAGTGGTTTTTCTAAGATTGAGTTAATAAAAGTTATTTCATTGGGCACTGCTTATGAAGTTTGGGAAATGTTGAAAGAAATATATGAAGGAAATGACAAATTCAAATTATCAAAGAAGCTAACATATAAGTGCATATATCAAAAATTAAGAATGGAAGAAGGTGAGGATATATCAAGCTACTTTCAGAGAGTTGGTAGTGCAATAAATGAGGTCAAAAATTAATGAGGGACTCTAATAGATGAAGATGTAATTAAGAAGATTCTGATGACCTTACCAGAGAGTTACAATGATAAGATCTTAGCTATTGATTAAGTTTATGATCTAAAAAAATTCACCAAAGAGAAACTATTTGGCACCTTGACTGCATTTGACATGTAGAAATTTAGAAAAGAAAAGGAGAAATCTAAAATAGCCTTCAAAGAAACAAAGATAGAAGAAGATACAGATGATGAAAGTTTAGAAGAGTTGGAAGCAAACTTCACAAGGAAGCTAAAGAAAGGTACCAACAAGTACAAAGGTATGTTACCTCGTAAATGTTTCAGAGGTGGAAAGATTGGACATTTAGGAACTAAGTGTCTGGAAAAAGGGTCAAGACAAAAGTTTAAAAAGATCAATAAGAAGGTTTGTTATGTCAATGAGAGTGCCAAAATTTTAGATGATGGATCAAATCATGAGGATTGTTTGTTTTTGGTGGAAAAGGATGAACCTAGTTTTGATATCTCTAATATTTGTCTGAAATCTAATGATAGCACTACAACTGCATTGTTTGTTAAAAGAAATAGAGATGAATGGTTGATTGATAGTGGATGTTCGAATCATATGACCGGTGATAAAAGTAAGTTTGTAAATCTTGAGAAATATGATGGAGGTTCTATTAGATTTGGCGATGATAAAACACCACATATTGTTGGAATTGGTTCTATTACATTTGATGGAAAGCATAACATTGACAATGTTTACTATGTGAAGGGTTTATATCAGAATCTTCTGAGTGTTGGATAAATGTGCAAAAATGGCTATAATGTGGTGTTTTAGGATGATGGTTGTGAGATCCAAAAGAGATTTGGAAATGTTATTGCAGCTAGAAAAAGAATAAGTGGGAATATGTATCAACTAGAAGGAGCTACAAGGAGATTCTTATTCTCCTAGTCTAAGAAAGTTGGCTCTAACATTGGAGGATGTGTCACATCAACTTAGATAATTTTGTGAGGATAAGTTCAACAAGAGTAGTCAGAGATTTGCCAAGACTGACCAAACCAGACAACACTATCTGCAAAGGATGCCAAGAAGGAAAGTAGACCAATGAAACGTTTTGAAGAAAAGAAGAATCATTTATCAGTTTGTTGGACCTTGTACAGACTAAATTATGTGATCTAACCAAAACAAGAAGCTTACAAGGTGATATATGTTTCATGATTTTAATATATGATTATTTCAGACTATCTTGGGTTGCATTTTTAAGAGAAAAATTAGAAGCTTTAGAAAAGTTCTAGATTTTCAAGGCAAGAGTTGAGAATGAAGTTGACAGAAGAATCAAGTGTCTAATATTTGATAGAGGAGGACAGTTTACTTCTAATTAATTCAACAAGTTCTATGAAAAAAATGGCATTAAAAGACAACTATCTACCACTAGAACACCTCAACAAAATGGTGTAGTAGAAAGAATGAACCAAACATTTCAAGAAGCAACTAGAACAATAATCATGGAAGCAATTTTACCACAAATATACTTGAGAGAAGCAATACACATAGCAGTTACACTCTTAATAAAGTACTGTTTTGAAGGAAATATGGAAAGAAATCATATGAGCTATGGCATGGAAGATCTCCCATAGTAAAGTACTTCAATTTTTTTGAAAGGAAATGCTACATCTAGGGAGATGAGGACAATCTTGGAAAGTTTGATAGCAGAGCTAATGAAGGCATATTTATGGGTTACTCTATAAGAAGCAAAGCATACCAGTGCTACAACAAGAGACTGAATAAGATTGTTGAAAGTGCAAATGTGAAAGTAGATGAAGATGTTCAAATAAATCCTAAAAGGCATATTGAATATGAATTAGATGAATTGGATGAAAAAGGAGAAAAAGATAAGAAAAAAGAAGAAGAAGAAGAAGAAGAAAAGACAAAGGAGGCTCCGACAACCACAACTAAAACTCCAAGGTATGTACAAAAAAAACTACTTAGAAAACTAGATCATTAGAGATAAGAATAAGGGAATCACCACAAGAAGTAAAGCAACTAAAGATCAAGTATTATTGTGTCTACTCTCATAAACTAAGCCAAAAAATATGGAAGAATCATGCAATGATTAGAATTAGGTGAAGACAATGAAGGAAGAGCTTGATCAGATAGAGAAAAATTAGACATGGGAACTTGTGCCCAGACTGATAGGAAAAAAATGTAATTGGAACAAAGTGGGTATTCTGGAACAAGCTGGATGAAAATGGAAAGGCAGTGAGAAACAAGGAAAGATTGGTTTGAAAAGGTTACACTCAGATCGAAGGTATTTATTTTGAAGAAACACATGCACCTGTTTCCCGGATGGAAGTGATTTGGATATTCTTGGCCTTTACAACTTTCAACAATTTCAAAGTCTATCAAATGGATGTAAAGTCTGCATTCTTGAATGGAGAACTAAAGGAAGAAGTCTTCATTTAGCAACCAGAGGGATTTAAGTCTAGAAGTGACCTTGATCTTGTTAACAAGTTGAAGAAAGATTTATAAGGTTTGAAGCAGGCACCTAGAGCCTAGTATGGCAAATTAGACAAGTACTTGATTGGACAAGGATTTCAAAAGGGATCTATTGATAGTAATTTATACTACAGAACTCACTCAGATCAAATGTTGATTATTGTGGTTTATGTTGATGACATAATTTTTGGAGGAAATGATGATATGTGTAGAAAAATTGCAAATGAAATGTAGAAGGAATTCGAGATGTCTATGATAGGTGAGTTAAATTTCTTCCTTGGACTACAAGTAAATCAAGACAACAAAGGAATTTTCATTTCTCAGTCCAAGTATACCAAAGAGTTATTGAAGAAGTTTGGGTTGGAGAACTCAAAATTGGTTTGTACACCTATTGTTACCGGATGCAAGTTGACAAAAGAATATGATTCACCTAAAGTTGATGCAAGCATGAATAGGCCAATGATTGGAGGATTGTTATATTTGACTGCTACCAGACCAAACATTATGTATGTTGTTTGTTTAGTAGTCATATTTCAACAAGAACTAGAGGAATCACATGTTGTTACAGTAAAAAGGATATTTAGATATTTAAAGGGTACATAAGATATGGGGTTGTGGTATCCAAAGGACTCAAATTTCACTTTGAAAGCTTACACCGATGTTGATTGGGTTGGATGTGTTGATAATAGGTGGAGTACAAGTGGTGAAGCTTATTTCTTTGGCTCCCGGTTGGTTGCTTGGTCAAGTAAGAAACAAGATTCTATATCTTTATCTACTATTGAAGTTGAATACATTGCATCATCCTCATGTTGTAGTCAGATAATGTGGATGCAACAGTTGCTAAAGGCCATTGGCATATCATTTGATGAATCTATCTCAATCATGTGTGATAATACCAACATAATAAACATTTCCAAGAATCCAGTACAACACTCCAGAATGAAACACATATCCATTAGATACCATTTTTTGAGGGAGAAGGTATTGAAGAATGAGGTTAGACTTGAATATGTACCTACAAAAGAGTAGATTACATATATTTTTACAAAATCATTGAGCAAAGATACCTTTGAGTATCTCCAATAGAAGTTAGGGGTTCAACCCCCTCCTAATCTAAAATAATATGCACCAGGGTGTGCATTGGTCCAAAATATCACCTATTCACTCTTATCTAGATCAATGGTAGGAGGCTTCCTTATAGGGGGAGTGGAGTAAGTTTTTTAGGGGGAATTTTTTCCCTTTTTCCTTGATGTCAAAGGGGGAGAAGAAAAGAAGACAAAAAGATGT
The DNA here is from genome assembly GCA_007258455.2 of Sequoia sempervirens. Lineage (NCBI taxonomy): Eukaryota > Viridiplantae > Streptophyta > Pinopsida > Cupressales > Cupressaceae > Sequoia > Sequoia sempervirens. The sequence continues at coordinate 54,406,639 of VDFB02256132.1, read as the reverse complement.
TGATATTTGAGTTGTTTGGTTTGTTGTTGATGGATGTTTCCATCAATGACAAAGGGGGAGATTGTTGGAATGTGATGTTGTTGGTTGTTGTCATTAATAGTTGTCATTGATGTCAGCATATCTTGGTTGATTAATTCTGATGCTTTGGAGATTTGGATTGAAATGCTCCAGATGTTGTGTTGTGATGATCTATCTTTGGTTGTACCTATTGTGGTCATGTCCATCTTGCAACATAATGAGTCACATTCTTTTGGGTCTAGATTGATCTAGAAATTGGTCAATGTGCCTCGAAACATTATTTTCATTGTAATATGTTTATTCTATTTCTGGATATCATTGTAATGTATTGACTTGAGTGAGGAGGTTCTATGTGGTCCATGTTTTGTTCCTCTTCACCACATGAATGATTTTGTGGCTACCTAATTCAAATTGTATTTGGCTGACTTGGAAGACTATGAAGACATTGTGTCTAGCCGACCTAGGAAATTGTGGAAGCATGGAATGGTATAAGTAAGAGTTGATTTTGTTAAATGAAAAACAAGTGTAATGAATGTGAATCTAAAAATGTAGACATTGTGAAGTGTGCAAAAGTATATGACTGGAGGTAGAAAATAGTGTAATTCTATCGGGTGTCATTGCTAGTGACTGTTATTTCAGCGATGGATTTCCTTTCATCATTCTTCCAACAATGAGCCATTTTTTGATTGGAAGTGAGCCTATTTCAATTGGCAGTGATCCTTTTAGATCTTTGTCTATAACAACCAGGTAGTGAGCCCAACTGGCAGTGAGCCTTACCCGCAGTGAGCAATTTGGTAGTGATCCCTTTTGTAAAAATTACCTTAACTGGTGCTTTATAATTGAGAATTATTATTCTTCGTGGTGATTCCCTTCTTGGGTTTCCACATAAATTTTGGTGTTCATTGTGCATGGTGTTGTTTTGTGCTTTCATGTTCATTAATATCTAATTGATTTAAGTTTTCTCTAGATTAATTAAATTCAAGAAAACTGTTTTATAATAATTGATTCACCCCCTCTTAGTTATCTAGACTGTTCAACACATTTCTACTCACTTTAGGTAGAAATGACACCCTTTTATCATCACATCCTATAGTTTCACCATTGATAAGGGCAACTGCCTTTTTATTATGCTCATATATCCTCATTATTTCAAGTGAAGGGACTGTAACTTTGACCTATGATAGCAATTGAAACATGTCGATAGAAGTGTATTTAAAAAAATCATAAGAGATCGCATCTTATTCACTAGTCTTATCCTTCTCCTACTCACATTTCTCTTCATTCTTTTGCTCATCATTTTTCTTTTCTTATTCAACTTTTTGCTTCTAATTATTCTCTTTCATAGTTGGGGAAATAATATTATCATCATTTTTTGTTGGTTAATTTCTCTTGGCCCATATCTTAGTACCATTATTTTCTTTAATTCTAACATCATCCACTTTACTTTCTGCTTTTGACCCTTTCTTTTTTGCATTTCACTTTTTTTATGAATACACTGCCAGCCTTACTTTGATCACCATTCACAATTTTATTCCTTAAATGATAGGTTCTCTTATCTTGGGAAACTATTGTAGTTGTCAATATTTCTACTTCTTCATCCAATGGTCTTCTCAGAAATACACTTGGCTCATCTATCTCCAAAGTACAAAAAACTATAATCCTTTTCACTATCTTCATCAGGAAAAACTTGTTGGTGGTAGGCATCTGAATTGTCTCTGATTTTCAACATCTACCTCATGTGACTCTTTGTTAGAAGAATATTCACCACCAACCAAATGTGATTTGTTCATAAGCATATGTATTTCCTCATCATTTTCATGGGATGAATCATAGTTACCAGGTGCATTCTACTCCTCTTCCAAGGATATTGCTACCACACATTGGGAAGAAGAATGTGGCAATTGACAATCTATGCACCATGGGGCTTCATCATTAAAGTTTGTCTACAATTATTTTGCAATGGGTCAGGAGGAACCTTACTTTGTAGATTCTTTTGGTTATTGTGGACTAGTTTACCATTATGCTAATTGGTATTATAAGGGTGGTCTTGCAATCTAGGTGTCTTTCCCTCTTCTAAAAACTAGGCTTCTTGTCTCCCAATCCCTTTTTAGATTTGTCCATTTTTTAATTCAAATCCTTGAAGGTACCCATCACTTAAACTAATTTGTCATTAGTATAGGATCCCTTCTCTATAGATTCCTTCTTAGATTATCCCTTGGTATTTTTTAGTATCTTTACATCCTCTCTTCTCCCCACTTTTCCAACAACTCTTATGTTTCTTTCAATGTGCAAAGAAAATTTATAAGAATCCTTCAAAGTTTGAGGATTCCTATCCCTAAGAAGATAGCCCGTTTTTGAGTCAAAGGCATTACTATATTTGACCAAACATATAGGTTCATTTGGCCTTAAGTAAGTAGGAATTCTATGAGTCGCCTTTTGAAACCTTATGTTCAATTCAGAGACCATTTCATTGTTTCCTTTAATAATGGTATTAAACTCATTTACCATGAATCTAAGATTAGTTTTATCACCATATTGCTCCCTGAACACTCTCTTAAATTATTTCTAGGACTCAATACCCTCCACTGGTAAATCTCTATACCAATCCTTAGCATCCTCAATTAGTGATTGCATAGATAGTTTCATCATCACATCCTCATTCTCAGCTTCAAATTCATCTATCATATTAGTGAATTATCTTAAGTGATCTTCCCTTGATATGGAATTATTTCTAGAGAATTTGACTACCACATTTCTTATGTCATTTGGGAAAGGATTTGGATAACCAAGTATCCCATTAAAGCACAACTACCTATATCTATCTAATTGCATAGGCTTTTGAGAAAATTGATCTCCTTGATTTGGTTGAGGTACACCACCACCTTTCCCACTAGTGTTCTAATATATAGATTATGTATTCTTTCATCCCATATTTTGATCTCCTTGGTGATTGGAAGTACTTCCACCAAACTGAGTATTGTTGTATCCTTGATGTTAAAAGGATTGTCACATTCCATTAAAATTTTGTGGTTGGGAAAGGTGAATGGATTGACTTGTGGTAGTAAACACACTCATTCCAATAGTTGGGATTGGTTGTGGTATAGAATTAGGTGGGAGAACTAGAAGGTGAAGGATCTAGAATAGATTATTTTAGGAAAGCAATTTTCCTTTGCATTTTTGTATTAGCAGCAAGGATTTGTATCCTTTCCAATCCTCTTTGCAATTGTTCATTTTCTAACTATAGGTTTGGATTTGAGGGATCAAGAGTTGTGGATGTAGGAATACTACTAGATGATACATTTGTATTTATGCTTGGTCCCTTTGGTTGATCTATAGGCTTCTTTCCTATATCCATAGGCTAAGATGGTTTACCAATGGTAGAAGGGGCTGCAACTGAACTTGTGACAATGGAACTAGTCCATGTACTTGTGCTGGTAGTCCCTACAAAAACATTCAAAGTAGCTTTCTCATGTACAGGGGTAAGGACAAGTTGGTAAGATGAAGTAGTAGTGGGAGTAGGTTCTTCATGGACCATTAATTTCATCCTCTCTACCCTTCTCCTCAATTGATCTCTCCCATACATAGTAGCCTTTAGTTTCTCCTCCTTCTACCTTGTTTGTTTGGATCTTAACTCATCAAGCCTTTGGGATTCCTCTTGAAGTGCCATCATATCTTGTATTAAATCATCCTAATTTTCAAGAGTAACCTCTGAATCTATATGTTCTGGAGTGTAATTTGTAAGGTTCCACACCTACCTTTGTGAGGGTGGATCAATGGCTTTATTATAAGAATTTATAAATAGGTTAATTCCCTGAGTATTATGAGTAGTAGTGGCCCCAGGGTTTAGTCTCTGAGCTACCAAGGTGGCATCAAAATCCCTATCCCAAAACTTCCATTCCTCTACTGGTTTTGAGCCAGGAGGATTTGAACTAGCTTGCTTACCACTAGTGGTTTCTTTTGTAATGAGATTTTCCTCATTATCAGGAGGGATTCCATACTCATACATATTATTGTTAACATCTTCATGCAAATTTTTAGATGTTGAAGTAGGAGGATTAACATACTTGTTTTTTCATTATTTTGCTTCCAAGATGGCTTGATATTGCATGGCAATTCACCTTCTAGACTTTGCTTAGGATGCTTCCTGAAATGACTTCTGGTCCCTCTCATGGCTTCTACAACCTCTCACAATTCTCACTTTCTTTCCTCCAATAAATTTGTAATGCATTGGCACAAGAGACTTAGAGTCACCACCCAATTAATGGGAATTTGAAAAATACTAAATAACTCCTCAAAAGAATTATAAATACAGAGAGAACTAGACACAACTTTGCAGACAATGCAAATGAGAACAAGAAATTTTAATCAAAGAATGCATACCTAAATTATGATGATATTTTTTTAGGAAATTGTTCTTAATAGAACAAGGAACAATGAAATTTTATGACTAACTCTATATGGTCTCGAACTAGATATTTTAAATAAGTTTTTTCCCTAATAGAGTCGCCAATCTATTGGTGTTGTTTACATACCAAGTTGATCTCATAGATAACCTATGGATTTTCCATTTCTAATGGTCAGCTACCTGGAGGGATTTGCCAATGAACATGTGAAAGTTGCAATAAGTTTCCCTCTACACTTTGGGATCTACAAGACCTAGGAGGGTGATCCCACACAATGTAATTAAGATACTCTTGTGCCAATTTACCTTATACATTGTAAATAACAAATATATTCTCTTATATTTTGCTTGATAGATGAAATACTTCAAATATCTAGATAATACTATACAACATTTAATATTCTAAAGAAATATAATATGGAACTAAATGAAACTTCCATGAATCAAACTTCAACTGAAATAAAAATTTGTATTTTTTCTTTTAGAGTGTGAAAGATCCAAGAACTTGTAACATTAGATACAAATTCTAGACCAACGCCTTTACCTAGGGTATGAAGTCAAATTTAGTACAAATCATGATGTATAACAATATTTTAATCCTAACATCACAAATCTTTACAATATTGCATTACAACATTGCACTCGATATCCTAAACTAATTCTTCTTATCAAATCCATATACCATGAACACACAAACCTATACCTCTATCAAAGTAATTTTATCAATTCTTTGAATTAGAACATTGATAAAATCATACATCCATTGGAACAACAATGGAGATCAAATGAAAGATCCTTGATCATTATCATTAATAATTCATGAAAAGTGTATAATACGATAGAATTGACTCAAAATTGTGCTAATTATTGTATCCAAATGTAGATGACTGTTATAACATAAAATGCAAAAGCTCAATAACCTAAGAAAAGACTCAACTTCTATTCTTTGCGCTTCTCAATTACAAACTTCTTTAGGAGATCAACCATCTTGTGCAAATGACCATGAATTCCCTTTTATAAAACAAGGGAGAAACAAGCTTCAAGTCATTACACATGTCATGTTTTCATTTTACATTCATTTACATTTCAAAATATGATCATGTTTGCAAACCTGTGGGTGGAATATTCCCAATACAAAAATAGTTATATTTATATTTATATTTTAGTAACTAATTGTCCCTCCAAAAGTGCATTTGATGTAGATTGTAGTTCTTTTCCACTCCTTTTCTTAATTCTTCATAATGTGGACTCAGGAAGGCTGAGCTAGTAGATGAAAGTGAAAACCTTTTTGTGAAAAAAGACAAAACTCATTTGTTGTCGCTATTGAAAACATTTTGTGAAGCTAATTGCACAAAAAATACAAAAATATGTCCACCTCACCAAGATACACTACATGTTAGGTATTTGATTATATTTCTGGTCCCAAGTCTCATAATCCCCTTCATATGGACAACTGAATGTCATGAATTCATCCAATTTAGTTTTGTATGGTCCATACTTCTTCATTACCTAATTTGCATCTTTATCAAATTCCTCCAAAATGCACTAGTGATGGAAAATTTATCCATTCTATTCTTCAACATATCTATCTTGACATCTCCTCCCTCACAAATCAAAGCAACCTCTACAACAATAACCGTGTCCATTTGAGCTCTCCACTATTCATATTTTTTAACAACTCCATTGCTATCTAGAATGTCTAGCAAGAGGCCAAGATCACTCTCATCAAACTGTTGGAGAAATTACCTAATTCTATTTTCAAGTGGATCCACTAATCCTTGGCATTCAATAGTTCCTTTGACTATCTTCTATGTGGGGGAAATTTGTATTCATTTATTAGGCTCATGAGTTGATCCTACAACCATGTTATTCAATACACTAAGCCTAGGCACCCATATCTACATTAATGGGATAGCTATTGATCTATCCCATTCAAACATCCTTATTGAATCAAACATTAAAGAATAGTTTGAGTGAACACTATATTCACTCTTTTTATTTCCTTTCCCAAATAGTTCTCCAGAACATTAGAAACAATAAGAATATTATTTTCATCATATAATGCAAATAATTCTTCACACACCCTTACCTATTGAATTAGTTCTCTTCTACTCTTGTCCTAGGAAGAGGTTAGGTGATGCACTTGGGGTAAGCTCTACAATTGGAGTATTCTAATTATATACAACCATTTCCATAGATGGTGGAGAAGGTGAATCAACTAGAGGAGGTGGTGGTGAAGAAACAAATGAGGAACTTGGTTGATTTAGTTGAATTTGTTGTTGATTCTTGAATATTTCATTCCACAACTCCAACTCTTCCAACCTCTTTTTATACTTATTGTAGGCAAAAAAATCATTATACTTCTTTGTTTTTGCATCACATTTTTCTTGCAGTGACTCCACAGTTGCCTTGGTAAAATGTACCACATTAATTGCCAATGTGGCTACCTCCATAGATAGTGTATTTGAAACCCTCTTAATTATAGTTCCTCCCTTGTAGTCCCCTATAGGTTCTACAACTTCAGGCTTATTTGTGTTAGGGGCCAATTCCCAAATGGCTAATGTATCTCATTGTGTATTAAATTTGGATCCTTATAGTGCATATATAACCTCTTCATTAGTTGCATACACTTGAGCACTCTACCTCCTTATAGTGTCAAATTCAATGGTTGATGCCACATCCCATTTTGGTAAGAGAAGTATACCACTCTCTCTTACAAGCTTCCTTCTCTCCTCAGTGGGAATCTCTTTTTGTTTAGCTTTCATTTTTGCTACCACCTTTCAAATATAACTTCTCTAGGAAGTTTAGGGGATTTATCCATTTCATCTTTCACTTTTTTTTCATACTCATCCTTCCTAATCCTCCACACATACTCATTGAATGCACATGTCTTGACAAATGCATCATCAATCATGAAGTTTGTGCAAGGTTTCTTCCTAACATCATCTTCATTTTCCAATCCAAATAACAATTCCTTTGTAACTCTACCCTATGTAGCTAATAAGTCTACCTCCCTTGCAGGTGATGACATATTTTACATTATATCATCAGAGGTTACAATAACCTTATCATTTTAATCCATTGGACAGTCCACAAGCCCAAATACCTACTCAATTTTTCTCCTCTTTGGAGAGGACATTATTGATGGTGAATCATGGTCAATGACTTGATGAACATGAGATGGAGGTGAATTTTGCATAGGGGATTGTGGTCCAGTTTCCTCTGATTGAGTAGGAGTATCTATTGTTTGTTCTTTTCTCACAACCTCCTTTTTTCTTCTTCTTGAAAAGACATACTATGTTCTTGGTGGTTGATATGTAGGAATCTCGTTAGTCATGGGGGCCTTCCCTTTATCCTTTCCTTCAATATTTTCTCAGAGCTCCCCTACAACTTTGTCAAAATTTTGCAAGATGGTTTCAATTCTTAGCATCTCATTTTCAATATCCATGAAAGTTCCCTTAAACCTAGGATCCTTTTCTCTCTTTTTCTTTTCAAAAATTTTAAATGCTAACCACTTTACCTACCTATCTTCAGCATTTTGCATATCAAATTCATTCTTGATGATATCCTTAGGATAATTAAAATTGTGCCAAAACTATCCTTCTCTAATTCTCTCCTTCAATGTTGCAATGAAACCCTCAAGGACATGGTTTCTTTCCTTGTAGCTCTTTATTTTCACAGGTGTAATCATCTTAAGGATATTCCTCCATCCTTCTCTAATCATCGCAAAGTCTAAAAAAATAATATATTGAGGTAAAAAGTTCCCCTTATTTTTTCCTATCAACAACATGTCCTATTTAAGTCCAAGTTGCCACATAACCTCCAAGAAACCTATTATGGATGACACAACCCTTGGAAATACATGTGGAGCTACATTTGTACCATATAATCTCAAAATTGTTGAACTAGCATGAGGAATAACGTCCCTCCAGTTATGGTCAATGCTCAAGTCAAGCCTCCTTTCCTTTGGTCTCAAAACATCATGCAACATGCTAGAAATCCTCAAAAATTCCTTCACTAGAAACCCCGTCAACCTAGCAACAATTAAATTAGAAAAGGAAATAAAGCTCAAAGTTGGACAATGCATGTCTAGATGATGAGTCCAACATTTGACTAGGAGTTGATTGTTCTCATCCCTTAAATCTAGTGGCATATCCTAGCCAAAATCCTTGACTCACCTAGATAGAAACATATGGCATAATAATGAATACCACCAAAATCTTACCCCAATTTCACCATTCTTGATGGCCACTAGAGCCTTGTGAACTTGCATCAAAAAAATATATAGAAAAATCAGACAATTTTTTCACCATCATATGTTGGATGTTAGTGGACATGTACACCAAAGCCATTGGAATTCTATGAGGAGGATCAAGCCCTAGAATATGACATAGTGTTTGGTAGGTTCTAAAAAAATAATATTCAAACATCTCAATTGAAAAAATCTCTTCATCAATAGATGTGAGCTTCATTTTGCTCCCTCCCTTTCCCTTTACCATGAAATTAGGCAAGACCATTACTCTAAAGGTATTTTTGTTTGTCTCATATTCCTTTCTCAATGCTTATAGGTTAATTTTTTTAGTTGCATCAAGGTTAAGATTGAAACCCTCTATAAATCCCTCTCTAGTTAGATTGACCATTTCAACTCCTGAATGTGTTATTACAATAGTAACATTAAGATCATAATTTGTTGCTATGGCCTTGAGTAAATTTACATCCAAATAGACATTTGGAACTGCAATTTTTCCCATATCCAATCTCCAACCATTACATGTTGGGACACTGAAATTTCTCTTTCTGAACTAGTACTTCAACAATTCCCATCTAGAAACATGTTTTAGTTCTGCATCCCTAATGGCATAATATCTTTCAATTATTCCCTTGTTTTCTCCTGGACCATGGAACATTATTTTTCCCTTAATTTATTCATTGTTGACCCAAGTAATTGGGCCAATAAATCTTCATGAAGGTCTCTCTTGGGAGTAGAACTAGAATTCTAGGCCTTTTAGGGTGCCATTTTAAATAATCATGTGACCTAGGGTTGTCTACAAATTCAACTTAAGGTTTCTTGGAAGGTGGTTTAGGTTTTCTCAAATAGAAGCACAAAAAAAGCAAAATTCAAAGCAATTCAACAATAATTGATAAACATCAAACCTTAAAATAAATCTACCAAATACTTTTTAAAACATTGAGTAGGAAAATGCACACAAATTCATTGGAAATTAGACATAGAGAAAGAAAATTTCACTTATTGGTGTGTGAAAACTAGAAATCCTAGGTCTAAGATGCAAGAAGCTCAAAAAAACACTACAATCAATCTCTAGATGCTTTAGAATACCTTGGTAATTCTAAATTATGCTTTAATCCATGTTTTTATGGTGAGAACGCTCTTTAATTCGATAGGAAAACATCATGTCCACCATTACTGCTCACTCACTCAAAATAAAACAAATCAATCCATTCAATTTTGTAACATTGAATCTCAGTTGTTGATCACTCGATGAGTTGGATCGTTGAATGGCTTAGATGGAGTCAACTAATTTTGAAAAACATGACTTAACTAGACTACAACATCGAGAAAGTGAAAATCTTCCATGTGGAATAGCTCTTCCAACCTCACCATAGGCCCTACCACCCTCGGGAAGCTTTAAAATGCTGACATATCACTTCCATGCAATCCCACATGCATCTCTTAGGAAGTAGATCAAGGCTTGTGGGATTGTAGGGATAGCTCTCAAATGCCTCCATGTGTCCTGACTTGTGCACCCATTAAGCTCTTATGTTGTCACCCACATAGGAAATTTTTTCCATGTGCCTAAACCTTTGAAATCTAAATGGTTAGGATCAAAACATCCCCAACACCACTTTACAAACAAAGGCCACGTGTATTAAATTTTATACCATTTAACCCTCCACATTTTTCATTAGAATTTTAATAAAATATTTTTATCACTTCTATAGTCCCTTGGATGGTCACGATCATGCCACATGTCAGCCTCCCACAATCCCACACTCCTTTGAGATCTTATGTAGCAACCCTTATGGGATAGCGGGGAATGGTTATGATCTTATCCATGTGGCATCATATGAGTCTTTGATTTATGGACCCACCATTAGCACCTTTTAACAACCTGTAGGGTCCATCGTGAAGACTGGACATGTGATGTTATCCCACAATCCCAAATTTATTTTTCCATGAATATTTTATTCATGCGAGACAGTGGGGAACAAATGGATGTTGAACATTTGTCATGCGTGGGGCTAGGCCGAGAATTTTAAAGATATTTTATGCACATGCTTCAAGATTACAACTTAAAGCAGGGCCATTCACTAGGTTATCTTAGGCTTAGACTTAAAATATTTTTGAACCTATGACTTAAAACATAAGACATAATTTATAAAGATTTCATGATCCATGGGACATAATTTTTGAAAAAATATTTAAAATGGATGCAACTGGTTAGAATAGGATATAAGGGCCAGTTATCAAATGAAGCCAATGACTTAGGTTGTTTCTTAATGAACTAGAAACCAGTGACATCAAGTTAATGAATGATTGAAAGAAAAGGCTAAAATTTAGCACTATCAAGGTTTTAGGAGGGTTTTAGGCCTATAGGTGAACCCTAATGAATGGAACATGAAACCCTAACCTTCAAATAACCAACGGAAACTTAAAATTTTGAAATGTATATCATGGAACCAATTTTTTTTTAAATATTCCTATCAAATCCTCTGATGAAAACCTCTATAAGGCATTAGAGGATGGGGAAGTTCATTACACATCTAGCAAAAAGGTCCTCTATCTTGATTGAGGAAACTAAAGAGATTAATTTGGACACTGAAATAGAGGAAAGGAGGACATATGTAGCTAATTATTTGTTAGAAAAAGAGTATCAAACATTTTCCAACATCCTTTAGAACGAATCAATCAATTTTTCATGGTCATACTCCAACATGCTAGGAATTGATCCCGCATTAGTAGTTCATCACATCGATGTGTGTCTTGATGCCAAGCTTATCAAATAGAAGCTTCGTAAAATGAATCCTCAAGTGGCCTTGCTATTCAAGGTAGAGCTTGAAAACTATTGGAAGCAAGCTTTATCCAACCTATCAAATATTCTTATTTGATCTCCAATTTTGTTCCTATTGCCAAGCCAACTAGGGGAATTCATATCTACACTAACTTTAGAGATCTAAACAAAGTTTGTCCAAATATATGACTTCTCGCTCCTTAAAATTGAAATTCTTATTGATTTAATAGTGGGACATGCCATGTTGTCATTAATGGATGGATTTTAAGGATATAATCAAATCTGCATTGTAGTTGATGACCAACATAAAACAACTTCCACAACACCTTGGGGCACCTTTTGTTATCAAGTCATGTCTTTTGGTCTAAATATTTTAGGTTACACTTATCAACATGCTATGATTGCTATATTTCATGATCTCATTCACATCATTATGGAAGACTATATGGATGAATTTATAGGCAAATAAAAGACTCGAGCAAGACATCCTCATATCCTAGAATGCATCTTCGCTTGATTGGAACAATATAAATTATGCCTTAATCCTAAGAAATGTGTCTTTGGTGTCACCTTGGGTAAATTGTTGGGCTTCATTGTATCTAGTAGAGGCATTGAGGTTGATCCCACTAAGTTCAAAGCAATTATGGATATGCATCCTCCTAAGACACTTAAGTAGTTAAGAAGTCTATAGGGTAAGCTACAATCCATTCGAAAATTCATCGCTCAACTTGTTGATAAGTGCCAACCTTTTACTTACTTTATTTGGAAGGATGTTTCCTTCAAATGAGATGCTTAATTTCAACAAGGTTTTGATAAAATAAAATAATATCTAGCTAATCCACCTATCCTGATGCCCCCTATATCAAGTAAACCTTTATTGTTGTACATTTATCCTACCTCAGTATCACTAGGGGAACTCCTAGCACAACATGATGAGAATGGGAAAGAGAGAGAAACCAGCCATACTCTTGTTGGATATGAGCTCAATTATACACCTATGGAAAAATAATTCTTAGAAGTGATCTTATGCTCTTAGGAACTTGGGAAATACATGCTTATTCATTTAAATAGTCAAACTTATTTCAAAGTTTGATCCTCTCAAGTATGTACTATCAAAAACATATTTAACAAGCCACATGGCTAAATGGGTCATGCTTCTCAGTGAGTTTGACATTGAGTATGTAGATCACAAATCGATTAAGGGTCAAGTGATTGTAGATCAACTAGAAAATTCTCCTTTAGAGGATGCTTACCCATTCGTTGCTGAATTTTTAGATGAGTCTATATTCTCTATCACTGAACTTGATTCGTGGAAGCTATATTTTGATGGTTCATTTACAAAACATGGTTCAGGTGTGGGTATCCTCTTTGTCACTCCTCAAGGCTGCTTTATACCCAAATCCTTCAGACTAGCATTCCCATGTACCAATAATATTGTGGAGTATGAGGCTCTCATCATTGGTTTGAAGATTGTTGTCCAATGGAATATCATTCGGCTACATGTCTATGGTGATTCTCAACTCATCATCAAGAAAGTTAATGATGAATTTCAGATTAAGGATGATAATATTATCCCTTGCAAGTGCATGGTTGATGATTTCAAGAAGTATTTTGGCTACATTCAACTTGAACAAGTGTCATGTCTTTAGAACAAATCAAGGAAATTTATGGCTAAAATTAGGTCCTTCCTAGATATGCCTCATGATCACCATGAATGTGAGTTCCTAGTTGAGAAATTGTTGACGCTCGCATATGATATTCCAGAAACCAATATGGTGTGTGAAATTTTGGTTCTCAATCTCCTTGGTATCATGATATTCACACCTTCCTCCATGATAACATCCTACCACCTGACCTCACTTGAAACCAATGTTGCTCATTCATCCAATGCTCATCCTGCTATAGAATCCTTGGAGAGACCCTATATCATAAGGGGTATGGTGGTTCTTTACTGAGATTTCTAAACAATACAAAAGATATGTTGGTGTTGAACAAAGTACACAGTGGTATTTGTGGGGCACACTCTAGTGGTATGGTCTTTGTAAATAAGCTTCTCTGAATAGGTTGTTACTTGCCTACTATGGAGCATGATGCTTGTGAATATGTTAAGAAGTGTGTTATTTGTCAAAAACATGCAAATTTAATGCATTCTCCATATCAAGCATTGCAACCAATCACTTCACCATGGAATTTTCACAATGGAGTCTAGACTTAGTTGGAAAGATCCACCCTTCATCTTCTAATGGAAACACCTTTATCATCACTACAACTGAATATTTCACCAAATGGGTGAAATCCATTCACTCAACCTCATTATTGGAGTCCAAATCTCTAAATTCATCCTATATCATATCATATGTTGATATGGTATCCCCTCCACCATCATTATTGAAAATGGAAATCCTTTCAAAACCAACATGTATGCCAATTGTTTGAGAATTCCACATTCAACATAATTTTTCTACCCCATATTACCCTCAAGGAAATGGCCAAGCGCAAGCAACTAATAAGATCTTAATAAAAATCCTCAAGAAATTTGTCAATGATACTAGTCATGATTGATATCTCCATCTAAATCCCACCCTTTGGGATTATTGTACCAACATTCATACCCCTACTAGTGCCACTCCATATTGAATTTCCTATGGTGTCGAGGCTATCTTGTCAATCAAAGTCAAAATCCCCTCACTCTGCATTTCACTAAAGAACCTTATCAATGATGAGGAGTATAAGGTTGCACACTTGAGTCAGCTAGAGCTTTTAGATGAATGAGACCTCAATGCCTACAACCATCTCCAAGATTTCCAAAAATAGTTGAAGAGAAGTTATGACAAAAAAACTTGACCTCCCTAATTTCAACTTGGTGATCTTGTCCTCAAAGAAAATCAACACACTCAACAAGATTGAGAAAACAAAGGAAAGTTTGAGGTTGATTAGTTGGGTCCTTATGTCATTATTGAAAATTATGGTTCAAGAGCTTATCAATTAGCTACACCTATAGGTGAGCCCTTGGATGAATCTATCAACATCATCCATGTTAAGTAGTTCTACTCTTGAATCAGTTGAGTTATACCACCTTTTCAAAAATCCAAAAAATACAAAAATAAAATAAAATCCAAACATATCTAAAAAGTAAAAAATAAATAAATACAATCAATAGTAAAGATAAATAAATAATCCTATGGTAAAAAAAACCCCTTTTTGGTGCCTTGTACAAGTACAATTGGTGAAAACCTGACAATAGGCGCCATTCATAGAGGGATCAATCATTATCTACCTATCATCCCTCTTTTATACATACTTCCACCTCATCCCTCATGATATCCTACCAATCCTATCTATACTATCCCCAACAAATTAATTATCCATCCTAATCTTTCTAACCATTTTGCAGTTTATCTTGGTTGAGAATTAGATAAATTGGGTCTATTATCCCAATTCTTGAGCACTTTGGGGTTTCAATACTTCTTGGTTATCCCTTCTCATTTTGTTCCTAGAATCTACCCCATCCATTATTGGTCTTCATAGGATATATCATTCCTCACATCAAACCACATCAAACTACATAGCATTCTCATGGAAAATGATATTTGATATTTATTATTATTTCTTGGCACTTTTGCATTTTGTTTATGTTTCGAGCTTCCTACTATACCTACTCAAGGTTTCCACGATCCATTATCTCATTGTGTGCTTTGACTAGCAGAAATAGGGGAAAGTATTGGTTTCTTGTGTTCATGTTTTCTTCGATGCCTTAAGTTGTACCCACCAAGATCTATCATGATCTTGTGTTACATTGGGGCATCCTCATGTGTTTTTGGTTTTTCAACATCAGCCCCTCCAAAGCCCTTTGTGACTTTGTGTGATATTGGACTAACCTTTTATTTGTTGTTTTAGTCCTATGCATGCGATATGAAGTCACCTTGGTTCCTCATATCCTAGTGCATAGTATCCCATGCTAAATCAAATTAAGTGTTCACTACATGGTATCATAATGCATAACATCAAATTGCTCAATTTCCCATCCTACCATCTTTCATTCCTATTTTCTCATCTTTCATTTCCCATTCCTATTATCACTTTCCTAATCATTTGGTTTTGAATATGCAAGTGTGTTCCCCCCTTGCTTTCCTCCTCAAGTTGGTTCAATTTTGGATGGTACACTATGGTTACACTTATCATCTACCCATCTTTTCATCATTTCACTATCATTTATTTGCATTAAGTTGTTTATAATTTGTTATTCTAAGCATATTTTCATCATTTCGCTATCATTTAGTTGCATTAAGTTGTTTAGGATTTGTTATTCTAAGCACATTTTCATATTTTCATTATCATTTCATTTGCATTAAGTTGTTTATGATTTGTTATTCTAAGCATCTTTTCATCATTTTGTTATCATTTCATTTGTATTAAGTTTTTTAGTATTTGTTATTCTAAGAATCTTTTCATCTTTTCATTATCATTTCATTTGCATCAAGTTGTTTAGGATTTGTTATTCTAAGAATATTTTTATCATTTCATTTGCATTAAGTTGTTTAGGATTTATTATTCAAATCATCATTTCATCATTTCATTTGCATTAAGTTGTTCAGGATTTGTTATTCTAAGCATCTTTTCATCTTTTCATCTTTTCATTATCATTTCATTTGCATTAAGTTGTTTAGGTTTTTTATTCTAAGAATATTTTCATAATAATCGGGTAAAAGTACAAACCTATGTCACACTTTATAAAGGAATCGGCCAACATGAGAAAAAATTATCAATTTTGACCATATAAAAGTGGTCTTTATGTTTTAAATTTCAAAATGATCTAAACTAATGAAATGTAGAACTTTTGCTGAAGTTTATTCCCATAATTTTTCATATTTTTTAAAATTTGTTTTGGTATTTTTTTATCAATTTAAGAGTAGATTTTGAAATACTTAAAACTTCAAGAAAAAGTGGCGTTCAGTTGATGTCCAAAAACAAATAGAAAAAATCTTCATTTTCTCCTCTCTTTTTTTCCAAATAGGTGACTTCAATATCTAGGGCATGTAATTTTTTTTTGAAATTTTGATCTACATTTTTCTCATAATAATGTTTTAAAGTCAAACTTACCAGAATTTGATAGTTTTCATTTGACATCAACTATGGTTCCTTTTTTTTTCATTTTCAAAAAATAAATTATACCTTTTTTATGACGATTCTCTCCTCTAGGGCACCATATATTTTTTAATTTTTTTTATCATGTTTTACTATTGTTTTTAATTTATAATCAATCTCTTTTTGAACTTGAACAACATATTATAGAAGGATAGAGAATATTAGGACGATGTTACAATCTTCCAGATGCATTATGCAATAAATAGGTGAAGCTCAAGAATTGGGATAATAGATCCAATTTATCTAATTCTCAACCAAGATAAATTGTAAAATGGTTAGTGAGATTAGGATGGATAATGAATTTGATGGGGATAGTATAGATAGGATTGGTAGGATATCATGAGGGATGAGGTGGAAGTATGTATAAAAGAGGGATGGTAGGTAGATAATGATTGAGCCCTCTATGAATGGTTCATATTGTCAGGTTTTCACCAATTGTACTTGTACAAGGCACCACAAAGGGGTGGTTTTTACCATAGGATGATTTATTTATCTTTACTATTGATTGAGTTTATTTAAAGTACAATGTATATAATATATATGTAATGATTGTGGAAATTTGAAGAATATTTTATAGGTTGACAATATTGATCATTCAATGCAAGTTATGCAGAAGAGATTTGAATATGAGAAATACTCAACAAAGTTAGGATTTGAGGCCAAATAATTGTTCTCAGATAAAGTGAATTGTCTTGCAATGAGTTTATGAATAAATTTTGCAATATCATATATCTACATATTCAACATTATAATGGTGCTAGATGGCAAGCTAATAAATTTTGTGACTCAAATAATTTCATTCCACCAGGTTGTATTCTCTCTATTGTTTATTTTGCTAAGAACTATACATTTATTCTTCAAATTGAGATTCAAAGTCAATATTATCATTCAGAACAAGTTGCAATATTTGAACAAGTTTACTATATGCATGTCGAGTTACATGTGGATGGTGTACAAATTAGCAAAGATGAATGAATGATCATCAAAGATGTTCATTTTTATATCAATGATGATACAATTGATGATAGAAGCTATGTAGCCCATTATTTTGGAATATTTTTGAAGACCCAGGACAATGTCAAATAAATTCTTTACAATACTGGATATGGTCTAATGCATGTGTAGGTAAGTGTTTATTTTTTTTAAAAAATTATATATTTATTTGTTCAATTAACTTGAAGAATTTAATTGTTCAGTTACTTATATGTTGTAAACATATAGTTTACTTTTACTAATTTGGTTTTAAATGAAATTGTTTGTAACTTCACAGGACAATTTAAGTTTGCAAAAGCTTTTAATTGGTTAAGCCAACAACATGTTAGACATGACAAAAAAAATTTGGATTTTTTATGAGAGTGGACATGGAAAAGGAGACCACAATGGAGTAGGAGCATGTGTGAAGCATGCACTACACCAACATGAACTTCCAAGTAACACCATATGGACTAAACTTTAAATTCTTAAACCTGTTAGGAAAAAGAAGGTGTCTCAAATTATTGCATGTGTTGAGAAGTGAAAGCTTACCATTATGCAATAGTGGTTTTGATATTTCCAATGTTGCATCTTCAATATTGAATGTTGGATTTATAGAAAAATCTAATTATGCCTTTTGAGATTGTCTTTTCCTTTCAAAACCTCTTAACCTAACATTTCACCAACATGACCTTGCAGGTACTGCCATATAGAATACAAATGAAATTGTTGAATGGTGCAAAACTCATTTTGTCATTCATGACTCAAGATACAACAGACTCTATTTTTTAGGAAGCTAAAGGTAGATAAATGAATTTTTTATTTGAATTTCAAAGTGTACATAAATTGAATTTTCAATTTTATACACTTTTTAATTGGATGTTTGAAATTCACAAATATTGATCGATCAACTCTTTATAATTGTCAAACAATTAGTGGTATTCTAATTTTGCATCAAATCATGATAGCAAGACATAGAAAGCCTCATTTAATTCAAGTGAGAAAAATCATGTTTTTTGTTGATTGCATTGAGAACAATGCAAATACTCTATAATGTGAGAATATTAGAGACAGGTATGTTTCACAATGGGAAATCAAATAATTACTGTCAATACCTCTTGAAGATAATGGCATTGTAGATATCTATGATCCTCTATATTCAGATGATTATGAACATGTATCAGATTTAGTTGTCACGGGTAAATTTTGAAAATTTTAAATTAAATTTTAACGTACAATTGATTTATATTCTACCTAAGATGAGCATGGTTTACTACATGGTGTGTACAGGAGATATTTTTGTTGTTCTTGCAGATCCTGATAATACAAAAGGTGTAGATTACTATCTACTAAGATGTACACAACCAAAATACACATTATTAGAATCAATGATAGATGGTGATGGACAAGAGTATCCTACTAGATCAGTGGTTGTTGAAGGCACATACTATATAAAAAAAAGATAGATACAAATGATATTATATTTATTGATTATATGCCAGGTCAAAAGGTTCTACATTATAGTCACTTAGTTATAGCAACAAGAATAAATTTTGAAACTTTACTAAAAAGAGGACATAGAAAACAAAGGTGGAGCTTTCCTATTAAAGATCTTGAAAATATTTTAGAGATAATAAAAGATAGAGAGGATCCAAATTATATGTACCAGGAACTTAAGTTAGTTTGGTACATATATTTTTTATGACAATATATACATGTAACATTTGGACCTAAATTTGAAACTATTTTTATTTTATGTTGAATTCAAATAATTTCATTCAATCTAGTGATCTAAATTTGGATTTTTTGTTGGATTAGATGGATATTTTCAAACTTCGTTAAATTTAGATAGGTCAATATGTCATATTATTATGTATATAATTAGATAGACATTGAATGAATTAGTAGTCCACGAAGCTTTCTTTTTTGTGATCTTATTTTCCTATAAATCTTTCTTAAGGTGTATCTTATTCCCTTGTAATTTTGTTTAATGAAGAAGTCATGTTTAAATTATTTCATCAAATGTTATTAGATCCAAAAAAAATTGTAAGTTTTAATTTTATTAGAAGTAATTTTGTTTAGCACTAGCTAAACTAGGTACAATGGTAGTATATTTATTTAATGAAGAATTCATGAACTTAAATTATTTCATCAAATTTTATTGGATCCCACCAACTTTGGAATCAATTGAAGAAATAAATCTCTAAAATTTGGGAGTGAAATTATATCTTTTTTTACATCTCAAGCCTATGTTATTAGTAAATATAATTTATCCCAATAATTTCCCACCTCTATAAAACCTCACACCAATTAATAAAAATGTCACAAATTTCACATAGATAAGAATCTCTACATAGGATCTACCTAAGATCATATCAAGTATGGATTTAACTAGAGATAAATTGTTATAATACCATTTAATTTTTTGTACATTTTATTCATAATGAACATGTTTACTATGATACCATATGCCTTATTTAAAAAATTTGATAGGCTGACTAAAGTTTTTATGTGGAAAATCCACCTCTAAACTACATTTGTCTTAGGTAACTATTATTTTACATGTCTTATATATGATTCAATTATGGCTTTACACATCAAATTATATGCTCAAGATAATTTGTATTTATTGGGTGTCCATTAATCATTTTACCAACCTTTATGACCTAGTGGGACATCACTAATTGAATATTTTGTGACTTTTTTCCTTTGAGTGTTTTTCATAATTTTTGAATACAATAAATTAATCTCAATGATTTTTTTATACAATTTATATCTTTTTATTGAGCTAAGATAATAAATTTAATTAAAAAATAACGATTTAATAATTAATAAGCTTAGTCAAAATATTACTAATTCAACTTGAATAGAACAACTAATCAATTAAAACTAATTAATGAATACAAAGACCAATATGTACAAAACATATTTATTACTTTTTTATGAGATAAATGCAACTAAAAATTATTTGAATTTAATTAAAAATCAACAACCTTTTACAAAATTAATAACTAGTGGTAAATTCTTCTTTACCTTTTCAAAGCAATAAGTCTAGTTTTTTTCATAATTTTTGAATGCAATAGATGAATCTCAATGAATTTTTTTTTAATAATTTATATATTTTTATTGAGATAAGATAATAAATGTAATTAACCAATAATTAATAAGCTTAGTCAAAATATTACTAATTCAACTTGAATAGAACAACTAATCAACTAAAATCAATTAATGAATACAAAGACCAATATGTAAAAAATATATTTATTATTTTTTTATGAGATAAATGCAACTAACAATTATTTGAATTTAGTTGAAAATCAACAACCTTTTATAAAATTAATAAGTAGCGATCAATTCTTCTTTATCTTTTCAAAGCAATAAGTAGTGTTTTTCATAACTTTTGAATGCAATAAATGAATCTCAATGTTTTTTTTTATAACTTATATCTTTTTAATGAGTTAAGATAATACGTTTGACTAACCAATAATGATTTAATAATTAATAAGATTAGTCAAAATATTACTAATTCAACTTGAATAGAACAATTAATCAATTAAAATCAATTAATGAATACAAAGACCAATATGTAAAAACCATATTTATTACTTTTTTATGAGATAAATACAACTAAAAATTATTTGAATTTAGTTGAAAATCAACAACCTTTTACAAAATTAATAAGTAGTGATCATTTCTTCTTTACCTTTTCAAAGCAATAAGTAGTGTTTTTCACAATTTTTGAATGCAATAAATGAATCTCAATGATTTCTTTTGTATAATTTATATCTTTTTATTGAGCTAAGATAATAAATTTAATTAACTAATAATGATTTAACAATTAATAAGCTTAGTCAAAATATTACTAATTCAAGTTGAATAGAACAACTAATCAATTAAAATCAATTAATGAATATAAAGACCAATATGTACAAAATATATTTATTATTTTTTATGAGATAAATAAAAATAACAATTATTTGAATTTAGTTGAAAATCAACAACCTTTTACAAAATTAATAAGTAGTGATCAATTCTTCTTTACCTTTTCAAAGCAATAAGTAGTGTTTTTCATAATTTTTGAATGCAATTAATGAATCTCAATGATTTTTTTATTTATAATTTATATCTTTTTATTGAGTTAAGATAATAAATTTAATTAACCCATAATGATTTAATAATTAATAAGCTTAGTCAAAATATTACTAATTCAAGTTGAATAGAACAACTAATCAATTAAAATCAATTAATGAATACAAAGACCAATATGGAAAGAAAATATTTATTACTTTTTATGTGAGATAAATACAACTAACAATTATTTAAATTTATGCACTTCAAGAATTTTGATGGAGTATTTGTAACTCTTGGCAACAATTCTATTGCTAAGGGCTTCAACAAAAATCTACCAAATAAAAAGATTTTATAATGATCTCTACAACAGCTTGCTCTCTACGTATGAAATAGGTACATTGGGTAGATGATGAATCTGCTTGGCCTTTATTATCAGATGACAGGCACAACTCCCCTCTTGCTAGGCATCAAAATACCTTTGTTCCTTGGAATGATAGGGGTATTCTCGAAACACCCATTTCAGTCATCTTTCATGCAAAGAATCCTTCAGGTCGTCATTTTGGTCAACCTTGTAACACCCCTCCATTTTGCTCTTTTGATCGAACAATATTTCTCTATGCATGTTTATTTTGTTATCACTTTGTTGTGGAACTTGGTTACTTTTGACCGTTAATTGTTAAGCAATGTAAACATTATGTTTCAATTGGTGTGATGGTATTTTATTTGGTCATTATTATTATTGCATGTCATGGATTAGATTAGCATGTATGTGAATTAACGATGCTTTACACTTTTGATTATATCATGGATTTTAGATGTTTCAGCTAGCTATACTATATTGGTGAAGGGGAAGGGATCACATCACTTGCATGCGAGTGCCCTGTGATTCCGCGATTCTCTTTTTCACGATGTGTTTTAATATATTATATGCATGTTTTGACACTCATATTGTGTGCAGGATGCAGGTACATGACATCGACTCCACCTAGTTTCACAAGTTTGAGCATGTCCATCGACCAACAGTATCGATTGGGAGATAGTAACTAGGTTTTTTGTGTCAAACCATCACCCTAGTCATTATGTGTCATCAGGTATATAGTTGGGCTCAGTTATTTTATGTTGTTAGTTTCCTCCTTGGCTTTGTATTAAAAATTGCAAGTTAAAAGTGATTAAATGGCTTTTGAAACTTATAAATGATGATTGTTTTGCCTTATTGAAATGTTGGAAAATTAGTGATTAATTAATTAATTTAATTTAATTAATAAAATAATCTAATTTTGAATTAGATTTATTTTATTGACTAATTAAATTAATAGTGATAAATTAAACCAATTTGGTTGGGTTGGCATCTTTAGATTTTTGGATTAAATAAAAAATTAGAATTATGCTTTATATTTTACTTTTAGAAATAAAAGTTGAAAAGAATTTTATTTGTGAATTGTTAAATTCATTTGGTTAAAGAAATTTAATTGCCTTTGGGGTTGTAAATAGATTTTTATCTTTAAATGGTATTATGCAAATTACATTTGAAATATGAATTGTTTTAAAAGAATTAAAAAAATAAAAATATCTCCATTTTTAGCAATAAGTTTTGGTGGGTGAGTCCATTTTAGGGCTTTGACAAATTTGGAGAAGAAATTGCATAAGGTAATTCATGTTTATTGGGAAAAATTTTTTTTTTTTTTTGTATTAAATATAAGGTAATCACAGTAATTACAAAGAGTAACAGAGAACGACCAGTTCAGCCAAAAAAGATGGGCAAAACAGCCGCTACAGATTTACATTTTCATTACAAAAGTCAAAAAGAGGCACATCAGACCACCACCAAACAACAGGGCTAGTAGAGGATGTCTTCCACTTTATCCACCCAGGCAGTCCATCCTTTATCTCCTTCCATCCAGACAATATACTTCATCTCCTGAATCTGCGCAAGCATGAGCGTCGTATCCTTGCCAAAGCCTTTTTTGTTCTTCACCTCTTGAGATAAGATTTTGCAGGTATTATCAAAGCGCTGCCGGTTGTTGAGGGTGTCTCTCCAGGCATATCCACCCTTCATCTCATAAATGAAAAAGGTGGCATAGCCATCCTTAAGGAAGCGCTTGAGTTTCTTTCTTTCAATGATCATGGTGGTTCGAACCTGCAAAAAAAATTTAAAATAGATGAGTTTCCTAGAAGACTCAGTAAGATCACGGAGGTTATTCTGATATCTTTCTTCATTTCTGCATTTCCAGATCTGCCAAAGAATATTAGAGGAGAGGATCTTCCAGAAAAGATTAGAGTCATTTTTTAAACCATCAATGTGCCCAGTAACAATGTCCATAACAGTAAAAAGCATAGGATAAGTAATGCCGAACATGAGCCATATTTCTTTCGCAAAGATACAGTCAAGGAGAATATGTCTAGCCGTTTCAGGCAGTCTACAGAAGTTGCAGTAATCGTACTCGGCATTCCCTTTCCTGACAGGGAGTCTGTCAAGGAGAAGGAGCCAGTTAAAACATTTGATCTTAGGCTCGGTGGGGCCTTTCCACAGGCGGTCAAAGTGGTTCTTCCAAGCCCGGGTGTCCAGCCTGGAATACCAAACAGTATTAACGTGGTCAATGATAGCTTCCGAATGCCCAATAACATTGTAAATGTGCTTGGCTTTGATCTTGGAGAACAAGGTGCCATCGGGCCATTTACACCCCAGAAATCTATGAGAGTCCACATGACAGGAGGAAGGGAGGTCTTTAGTCGCCTTGAAAATCAGATTATAAGTCTTCTTTTGGGACATGGGGAGGTCAAACTTATTTCTAAGAGCCTCCCAGCTGATTAAAACATCATTCTCAAAGAGATCGGCAAACTGGGAAATGCCTTTGCTCGACCAGTGTCTAGCAGAGCAGCCTTGGGAGAGAGCTAGGGGCTTGCCAGAGGAAGATAAATTCCACCAAATGGATCTTTCACCATGAAGATGGCAGTCATCATGGAAGGCCCTGTTAGAGACATGTAATTTAACCTGGTCCCAAGCCTTCCAAATGGACCTAAAAACCGCAGAACCTTGAACAAGAACAGGAAAATTACCAATAACAAGGTCAATAATCGGAAGATTCTTCCAAGACTTCGCAGACTTAGGGAAGCCTCTTTCAATGTTGCTCCTAATCAGAACCTTCCAAGGATCATTGCCATCAAGGGAGTGAAAGATCCACTTGGCGGCAAGGGCAACCCCTTGGAGCTTGAGGTCTTTCAAACCAAGCCCCCCGAGCAGCTTATTGACATGACACCAGTCCCACTTGATAGCATGCATCTTCTTTTTTCCTTTGCCATCCGACCAGAGAAAACTTCTAACCGCCTTTTGAATCTCAAGGATTTGATAGTTACTGAACATCCAAGCAGAAGAATAGTAAATGTTATAGGATGAAAGGATTTTCTGACAGACCTGGATTCTGCCGGCCAAGGAAAGGGTTCTATTATGCCATTTATTCAGCTTTTTGAAGATCTTATCTTTAACCCACGCCCACATGTCATTAAGGGAGGGGTCAATGGAGAAGGGGATGCCAAGGTAGCGCACAATCTTGTGCGGGCCACCCCACTGAAAGTCATAGTTTTTAAACCAGTCAGGGGGGACCACATCCCACCCAAGACAAATAGATTTGGAATGCGAAAGCCTCGCCCCGAGATCTTAGAGAACAGGTTGAGCTTGGAGGACAGAGCCTCAAAATTCTCAGGTCTAGCATCAAAAAAGATAGCAGTATCATCAGCAAACTGACAATTTAAGAGCTCCTCATTATTCGGAAGAGTAATACCTTTGACAGCAGGGGAGAGAGAGTTATCTCTCAGGATGTAAAAAAGGGCTTCAGAAGCAATAACGAAAAGGGCCGGAGCCAAGGGGCAGCCTTGCCTGATCGATCTACCAAGGGGGAAGGAGGCAGAGAGCGAGCCATTAATATCAATCTGGGCTGAAGCATCTTTGAGCAGAGTCTTAACAGAGTTACAAAACATTCTAGGAAAGCCGAAGGCCTCCAGCATCATGGAGATGAAATTCCATTCCACCCTGTCGTAGGCTTTTTCAAAGTCAAGAAGGAACATGGCAGAGTTTTGTTGGGAGTGCTTGGACCAGTTCATGGCTTCCCAACTAGTTATCAGGTTTTCGAGGATATACCTGCCTTTGATAAACCCGGTCTGGGTAGAGCAAATAAACTTGGGGAGGATGTTCTCAATTCTGAGCGCCAGAATCTTGGCAAGAATTTTGTAGGAAACATTGAGGAGGGTGATAGGTCTCTAGTTTTTGATGAGGGCCTTATCCCCATCTTTGGGGATCATCTTAATAATACCTTTATTAATGGAGCATCCTAAAGATTTCCTCTCAAGGGCCTCCGAATACAGATCAAGAAGATCATGGCAGATCCAACCAATGTTGGCCTTATAAAACTCCGCCGGGAGACCATCCGGCCCGGGGGCCTTGTCATTGCAGAGAGAGTTAATAGCTTTTTCAATTTCCTCTATAGAGAGGTCTTTGGACAGCTGAATGGCTTCATCAGCGGAGATCTTGGTAGGGATAAGAGAGCACACATGTTGTCTGAGGGACGAGGCCTCTTCCGAATCTTCAGAGGCAAAAAGATTCTGATAAAAATTAACAAAGGACTCCTTAATATTATCAATGTCAGTTATTTCCTGGTTATCTACCACAATTCTCTCAATATTCTCATTCGTATGCTTATGCTTAAGGAGATTGAAAAAGAATTTAGAGCCCCTGTCACCAAATTGTAACCAATGCGCACGGGATCTAATCCTGGCTCCATTAATTTTAAGCTGTTGGTGCTGTCTAAGGGCATCCTTAGCTCTGATAAGATGAGAGGCGAGATCACAATCAGAGGGATTAGCTTGAATGTTGGATTCGGCAAGGTGCAGATCAGAGGAGAGGCATTTTTCAGCATATCTATAATCTTTCGCTCTCTTTTGCCCGATGGTCTTAAGCAGCTTTTGCCAAGCAAGGATGTTCTTATTCCATCTATCAAGATGAGAATAGGAGGGAAGAGTATTTCTGTTAATAAGTTTAATGATGTGAATGGCAGCAAGAGTGTCTTCGTCTTTCAGGAGGCTAGTGTTTAGAGAGAACTTAGCATCAGAAATTTTGCACCGGAGAGGAGAGTTGTTAAAAGTAATGTGGGAGGAAATGGGATGGTGGTCGGAGAGGGAGGTGGGGGAGACGAGAACAAGGTGCCCATAATTATCAGGTAAAAAGGAAAAGAAATTTTTGTTAGCGTAAAATCTGTCGAGTCTGGAATAAATTCTAGAGTGACCCTGTTGAAGGTTGCACCAGGTATGCCAAATTCCGGGGTTAGAATCTTTAGATCCAGCCAAGGGGTCAAAGAGGAGTTTAGTATTTATCATTCTGTTCCAGTGAGTTTTCTCCTGATCTTTCCAAGCAAATGGAAGACCACCAAGTTTGTCCTCTTGGGCCTCTATCATGTTGAAATCTCCCCCGATAAACCAGGGTATATTAGGAAGAGCAGCAAACCAGTCCCAGAGACTCGCACGCTCCCTGAAATCATTTGAGGCATAGATGGAGCATATGCCAAAGACATTATTCTTGTGGTTAATAGTGATCCAAACCGCTCTGTTACAAGGGGAAATCCCATTATCAGTGATATAATTCTCCCATCTGGGGCTGATCAGGAGAGCAACCCCACCCCTACCCCTATCATGGTTGGTATAGAACTTGATTGCATCCTTCCAAAGGAAATTGAGGTTGGAATCCAGAGAGTATCCTATAGCTTTAATCTCTTGAAGCATAAGGACATCCATAGACTTGCAGGTATCAAGAAATCTTTTAATGGTCCACCGTCTGTCAGGGGACTCCAAGCCCCTAATATTCCAAGAGACACAGTTCATGGGGAGACATTTGGTTGGGGGGCACCGTTTTCGGTAGGACTTTGATACTGTGCCGAGGCACTGTTATGACTGTCTCTAAGCACTTTCTTGGAGGGGTTCTTATTCTTGGAGCCTAGCTTCCTTCCCCTGCGTTTATACAGAGTGCTGGCATCTTTAAATTCTTCTTCATTATCAGACACCTCAGGAGATAAAACGTTCATATCCATGTTATTTTTGCCAGTGTGTCTACCAGTATCAGAGGGGAATACACTAGCGGGGATGATCTCAAGCAGGCAGTCATCACCAAGTTCTCGAAAGATTTTGGGGGGGACACTGGGATGAGGAGGAGGGTTAGAGCAACAAGCAGCTTTTTCCATTATGGCTAAGCACGAGGAGAGGGAAACATTCAGGGTTTCGCTTCCAGAGGGTTCACCGGGGAAGACTGAGCCAGGGGAGGGCTGAGAGTTGAGGGGAGAAGGGTTCTCTGAGGATGCCACCGATTGCTTCGAAGACTTCCGTCTTCTTTTATTGGACACCTTGGTCACAGTAAGGGGCCCTAAAGTAAGATCACAGTTTGCCAGGGATAAAGGGGCAATCGGGAGAGACGCGGGGGAGGGGATAGGAGGAGGGGGCGGGGAGAAGGTGGTCAGCATGGGAGAGGGTTGAGGGGGAGCGGCAACATCGGGGGGTTTATTACAGGAGGGATTCGAGCTAGAACTGTCCAAATTAGGAGGGTCCCGGAGATCCGCGGCCTTGGGTTGCGAGGATTTCTTTTTGATAATGGGGCAATCTTTTCTCAAATGACCCTCACGGCGACACAGGAAGCATGAATTTAGTCCTCCGAGAATTTCAATTGGGCAGGAGAATTTGTCTTGTGAGATGCAAATGTTAAGCTCAGACGGAATGTCAAGCCCCGGGTTCAGCGAAATGAGGATTCTTGCATCCATATGAGGGACCAAACGGACAGTATCGTCCATTCGAATGATCTTGCCGAGTGGTTCAAGCACTTGCGGGAGAAAGCGCCATAAGAAGGGCGGTAAATGTTTAACCAAGATCCAGCGAGGGGCGGAAAGCGCCAGAACTTCCTCGTGGATGGCCTCGGGCGACCAAGCCAAGGCCCGAAAGGAGGTAGATCCAACCGACCAGTATTGTTTTTTGAG
Organism: Sequoia sempervirens; assembly: GCA_007258455.2. Lineage (NCBI taxonomy): Eukaryota > Viridiplantae > Streptophyta > Pinopsida > Cupressales > Cupressaceae > Sequoia > Sequoia sempervirens. Next base: position 54,377,993 of record VDFB02256132.1, on the reverse strand, counting down.
CACTTCGGTCTGCGCTTCGTGTTTGCAGAAAAATATAATAAATAATCCTTTCTGAATTTTCCGACAAAAAGAAATATGAAATCCAAGTTTCAAGTTCCAGTAATTATGAAACCAATCATCAAGAAACTTCCTAGGCGGACATTTATCAACTTCCACAGCAGAGAAGAAAATGGCAAAGTTCCTTAACCTATTTTTCTCCTTACCAATTTCTTCAAGCATTTCAGGATTAGGGGAAATGGAGAAAGAAAGCGGAGCAACATCCGTAATCTTACCGGGGTCGGCGGCTTCATTTGAATTGGTGAGTGAAAACCTTGCGCACTTGTTGACAGGGTTCCCAGCGTTCGTCACCGCCTCGGAGAAGGATTTAGGTTTTGAGCGCAGCGGGTTAGGGATGAGGTTATCCAAACACGGAGTTTCAGGATTCATCGAAACCCTCGGTATCGACGAGGAGGAATTAGGTGGTACGGCCTCTGCCGAACGGCAGAGGGGAGGAGAGGTTGAATTAATTGACATTAATGCATATTAAAGAGGGCGAGAAACAAGAAAAGGAGCGAGCACACCTGTGTAGCCCCGCCACCGGGGATAGGCAGTAACCAGCCGCCAGGGAAACCGAGATCGAAAACCGAGGCCCAAAAAAAATCGAAAATGGGAATTTTGATTTTGGAGAGAGAAAAACTTGGTTTGAATTTTGAAGAATTCTTGGTTTGATTTTGGTGGAGAGCTTGGAGGAGGCTAAAATTGTGGAATTGAAGGAGGGCTTGGAATTCTCCATTGTTGAAAGCTTCCAAATTTGGAGGAAACACAAGGTTCCATCATTCTTTCTTCTACTTCTTGCTTTCTTTTGAATGAGGTTATATGATTGAAAATGTAATTTTAGATTCAATGAAATTCATGGAAAAGCTCTCAAATTTGCAAAATTATAGATAGATTTGGAAATGGAAACTAAACAAGAAATTTACACCAAGAAATAGAGAAAAAAATCAAAGAAAACTCTATTTTAGAACTAGATTTTGAAAACCCATTTTGTTGTTTTGAAAATAAGTTCTATTATTGAAATGGGTTTGGATTATTTTCACAATTTGAGTTTGAAATCAAAATCTGGGTATATATATGTGTAAATATACCCATGCATATCAATACATGGATATATTTACACACATATATACAAATATATATTTATTATATTTGAAATTTTAGATTTTGGGATAAACCTAGAAAAATGCCCTGTATTTTCGCCATAGTCAATGGCTGTGAAATTTTTAAAAAAATTTTGTTTGTTGTTGTGGGGTGGGCGGCCACCATCGCAACAAGATAAGCCCTGGACTATAAACACACAGATGGAATGGCCACAGGCTATGTGAACCCCACACAGCACGGTCGTAAGCCACAGAATGTGAAGCCCACACAGGCCACGACCGGAACGACCACGGACTATGTGAGGCTCAGGCCGCAGCCTTTAGGGCATCGTAGTTTTCCAACAAAACTTTGGATTTCATTTTTTATGTTTATTTTATAATTATTATTTAATATTATATTAATATTAATATATATAATAATATATATATTATATATATATAATATATTATATTATATATAATAATATATATATTATATATATATATATATAATATTATTATAGTATTTAAATAATATTTATTTAAATAATAATGAATTTAAATATATATATATATATATATATATGTATATTTTTATAGTTATGATTTTTAAATAGTTGGTTAAGTGTACTTAAATTGTTGGATTAAGAGGATTGAAATATTTGATTAAATAGATGTTTTAATGGAACTTATATATATTTTAATGAATAAGGAATTTTATTGTATATGTTAAATGCCTTGATCTATTTAAATATATTGAATATGAAAATAATAGGAAATTTAGAATAAGTAAAATGAAATAGATGTTAGTTGAACAACTTTATTATTTAAGTGTTCAATTATAATTATAGTTGCGAAATTGTGAATCAATGACAGATTTATTTTAATCAAATGATGTTAGTTAATAAATTGTTTGATTATGATTTGGTTGTGATACTAAGGATGAAGGAATGAATTGATTTATTGCAATGACGTGGAATGAAATTTAGAGTTTTAATTAGATAAATGCAAGTAAGGAAAAACTAAGATTGACTGGATTTAGGAAATCCGAATATTAGTTTATTTAATTGCTTGAAATGCTTTTAATGTTTATTCTTTCTCGCTCGATGTTGAGAGTATAGAATCATTGAGTGAAGTCTTCCAGATAGGGATTTGTATTCTGATGTGAGTTGTCTTTATGATTAGTCAACTTTTGATGTGTCATGGAAAATGTGCTTAGTTACACCATGTTGTTTCACCCGGTTTTCACGAACGGGGATGATATGTGTCTCCTAGGGATTAGGAGAGGGTTATGTATTTTGTGCCTCCTTTGGAAGGAGTGGGGGTTGGTATTTTGTTTCCTCCAGTGTTTGAAGTGAGTTTCTATTGTTCATTTCCTCCTTGGATTGGAGAGGTCGCTTTTCTGTTTACCATTGGATTGTGGTTTTGTATTGTGGGTGTGTTGTCAGTAGGAGAGTGGCTCTTTGTGGGGGTCTGACGCCCAAAGTGGTGTCAGGGTAACTCACTTAGAGTTTAATCAAGTGATAATCTAAAAGAATTAATGGGGAACTTCACACTAATAAAGTTAATGAATGCCTCTCTCATGAAGTATGTGTTATTAAGGCTCGAGATGAGATGAGATGCATAGTTTCGCATGAGGGTCTGGCGATTGGTAGAGGCAAGCCAGGGTAACCCATGATGGGGGTCTGGTAGCCTAGGAAGGTTGAGCTAGGGTAACTCATGGCAATTTATGTATGACACTCTCCCTACATCAATAGTTAGTCAGTTATTGTGTGTTGTACAATGGTGTACTTGTCCTATGTAACCTAGAAGCAATGTATTGTCTTGTGAGTTTTCGTACTATGTTAAGTGATGTTGTTTGGTATTTGAGTCAGTTCAATTATGTTTAGCCTTTGTCTAGAGGTAGTTGGTCATGACCAGAAATCCTTGTTACTATCTCCTAGCACAGGGGGTGAGCCTTTGGGTTTCACTTGGTTGGGTGGAACGTGCACCTTACACTGTTGGCTTTGATCGTGATCATGTGGACGAGACTTTCATGTTGGGGAGCTCGTTGATTCCTATTACTCTTCTAGTTCTTTCATTCCAATTATTATTGTATTTCATTACCCCTCATTTGTATCGAGGTGGAAATTGTAATATATTATCATGCTTATTTGATTTACCTCATTTAGGGAATGAGTGTTGTAATTATATTGTAAACAATCTTTATTGGATATCATGTTGTATCTATTAGTCCTTGATGTAATTATCCTGTATGGAATGTATGTACTTTAATTCCTTAATTGAATGATGTTATGTTTTCATTCCTTGGTTGTTTAATTCAGGTTTAAGTAATCTTTGTCCCGTAGCCTTAGGGGATGTTGGCAATGTGTAGCAAACTTGTACGTTGTTGCACCTTATTAAAAATAAAATAAAAAATTGTTGCATTTGGTTAGTGTATTGCAACTTCCCCTAGGGTTGCGTGGCAGGGCATTACAAACCTAATCGACTGCCTCCATCAAATAGAGAAAACCCTTCTCAAAGTGGTTCTAAAAAGGAGGCGAACTAGAGAAATGGGGTCTCTCATCAGGGTTTGAATCAATAGACGACTCATAATCAGAGAACACAACATCGTTCCAGCAACAAATAAAAAGAAAATGAAGGAGTTCACTCCTTTCATTCTAGTGACTCGAGGAATGGAAATATGTATACACAATACCCTATTCATTCAAGAAATCCAAGGAGCAGTGGCTCTCAACCTTCTCATCCTATTGGTCGAAGAAGAGGAAATTATCATGGGTTATATCTGCCTCGATCTGGAAATCCGAGGAGTGATAACCCATATGGTGGAAAGGTTTTTAACCCTAAATCTAGGGCTTCAAGAAACTGTTCATCTCAAACTCCCATTGGAAATAATGGTTCTCGGCATCCGAGAAATGGCTCTCAACAAGAGTCTCACACGAAAATCTTGAAACAAACTAGGCACACTCATTAGAATGGACCTTCTTTAGAGAATGACCCTAAATGGGGACTAATACCAATGATTCCTCTTCATATGGAGGCACAACATATTGACTGTGAAAAAAATGGTCTCTTTGTTCAACTCTAGGGTGAAGATTGTTCGCTGATAGAAATTCATTCCTGGATCAAAGATAATTGGTATGAAGCCTTTGACCTAATTGTGGTTATAGCTTTGTCATTCTTTATTCTTTTCAAGGTTGCTACTATTAAAAATAAGCTCTTCCGGAAAGGTCCTTTTTGGTGTGGTAACACCTTTCTAGGATTATTTGACTGGAAGACAAACAAATCCTTAGACTCCCTAGAAATGTCTCCTCTTCCAGTGTGTTTTTCCATGCCCTTCCTTCCAGTCAAATATCTTGATTTTTCTTCCATTAAGCAAATTTTCTCGCACTTTGGTGAGTTTCTTAAATGCAAATTTTTGATATCTAATGGGAAACCTGCTATTGGGGTTTGGTCCCTTGTTAAGAATTCCAAAGTCCTGCCTCACAAGGTGCAACTTTCTTCAAAGAGGGGAGATTGGTATTAAACAATTAAAAAATGAATCTTCACTCTGGAAAGAGGTTAATATCATTGTGGATTCAGATATTTTCTCTCGAGCTGAACCCTTGGATTTTTCTTCTATCACACATACTTTGGGTGCAGTTCCTTCCTTAGTTTGTGTTCAACCCCATTCTTCTTCTCATCCTTCCAAAATCTAAGCCAATCCTTCTTCTTCCAATGACCCTAAGCTTTTCCCTAGTAGCACCCATTCGCCACACTTTTCTCCTTTAATGACTCAAAAGGATCTTGAATCATTGAAATCTATTTTGGGGCTAAGGAATCAGTGGTCTCCCCTTCTCAAATCTCTTCGGCCAAAGCCAACGTGAACTCATCTGCTCTACCTTCCAAAATAGTTGACTCTCACTCTTCCTCCAATTGCTTGGCCTCGATGACCCATACTTTTTATCTCGCCACCCTGACAACAATTTTGTTTGTAGGAGTAACCAAATTTCTAGTTATGAGAATCTCCTTAATGGTTTAGAAGATGAACTAATGAATTTAGTGAATGAGGCATTATTTAAAGCTACAAATGGTCTAATTGAAGAAATTGCTAAAGAGGTTCTAGTTGAATCTACTCCTGAGCTCAATTCTCCTAATCTCCCAATTTCACAATCTACCTCAAAAAGAAAACTAGAATTCTTTAAGGATTTTCCTGTTACTCCTTCCTCACCTCACTCCTCTTCACCCCCCTTCTTGTTGGATTCCTTCTCTTCCCCTTTGATTTCCCAATCTGATTCAGATACTAAAGCTCTCATTACACCCAAGAGTAAATGTGGTCATAAATCTCTCAAGGAAAAAAAAATATGGAAATAGTTACAGGCTTGCAATCAACTTTGGAAATGAATTTCTTCTCTTCTACAAAGAAGGGGGTTGAAAGAGATTCCTCCCTTTAGACCATTCATGTTTCCCAGTGTGATTCTACTATGAGGTGCAAAACCTCACAAAGAAATATGAGAATGAGGAGAGACATTATCTCTCCTTGAACACAATGAGGATATTGTCATGGAATGTTAGGGGCTTAAACACCTCTAACAAATGATGTCTAATTAAGTGTTAACTCTATGGAAATATCCTAGATATCATACTCCTTTAGGAAAAAAAATTATCTCTTCATTCTACTTTAGAGATCTTTGGCTCATGGAAAAATTGGGATCTTGTTGTCTCTCTGGCTTGGGGAGCCTCAAGAGGCTTAGTGATCTTGTGGAATAAAAATTATGTTAAAATGGACTAGCTTGAATCCTCATCCAATTGGATTAATGCAAAAGCTACAAGTATAAGGAAAAATAATTCCTTTTGGATACTTAATGTTTATGGCCCTTGCTCCACCACAGGGAAGAGACAAATTTGGAAACATCTTTCCTCCTCTGTGAGATGGAAAAATGATCTTAAAGTTATAGCTAGGGACTTTAATGCTATTAGAAATATTTCTAAAAAAAATGGAGGTATAACACCCCTGGCTATAGTTATGGAAGATTTTAACAATTTTATTGTTGCCAATAACCTATATGATTGCCCCTTCAAAAATGGCACCTTCACTTGGTAAAATAAGAGGAAAGACTTTTCTCAAATTTCTGAAAAGCTTGATCATTTTCTTCTATCTGATAATTGGTTAAATGCTTCCTGGGATTTTACTTCGATCATTCATACTCTTGCAGGCTCAGACAATTTTCTGATATCCCCATCGGTATTTGATGATAGGGAAACACTTAAATGTCCTTTTAAATTAGAGGCCATGTGGTTCAAAGATGTAAATTTATCAATCTAGTTAAGTAATGGTTGCAAAATTGTCCTTTCATTGAAGGAACAAGAATGTTTCAACTTAGTAATAAACTCCAATATTTGAAAAATAAGTTGAAGGAGTGGAATAAGAATCACTTCAAAAATATTTTTTCTAAGAAATTAAGGATTGAATCAGAATTATTTGATCTTTATAAGATTGTAATCAAATAAGGCATGGATAATATCCATTATAATAAAGAAAAGGGGCTAAAAGATGAACTCGAGGATATTCTTGCTCGAGAAGAAATCTATTGGAGACAAAAATCTAAGGAAACCTGGTTGAAAGAGGGGGATACAATTATGAGATTCTTTCATGCTTTAGCCAAATTAAGGAGACAATAAAATAAAATTGTCTATATTCAATCCTATTTAGGTGTTCAACTCAGTACGAAAAAAGGAGATTGGGTTAGAAGTAGTTAACTTCTTTATCAAGTTGTTATCTCCTTTTTCAGCCAATAAGCAATTTGAGCACACTGAGGTTTTAAACAATATTCCTTCAATAATATCTAAAGAAAACAATTAATTTTTGATGGCTAAGTTTTCTTTACAAGAAATTAAACAAGTAGTTTTTTCAATGGAAGTTGAAAAGGCCCCTGGCCCAGATGGATTCACAATGCTTTTCTTTCAAAAATGTTGGGAATTTGTGGCACATGACATCCTTTTAGCCTTGGAAGAATCAAGAAGAAACACAAATATCCTAAGGGAGCTAAATTCAACTTTTCTTGCTCTCATCCCAAAAAAATTAGATCCTTCCTCTTTTAAAAAAATTTTGACCAATAGCTTTATGTAATTCAATTTACAATTTTTTTACCAAAGCCATTTCATTAAGACTTGCAAAGTTTCTCCCCTCTGTTATCTCAAAGGAATAAGGGGGATTTTTCCTTGGGAAAGATACTCCTGAAGGTGCTATTTTGGCACATGAGGTTCTACACTCAATCATGATTGATAAATCCCTTGTTGTGGTACTTAAATTGGATATATTTAAAGCATATAATAGAGTAAACTAGGATTTTTTTGATGGCCATCCTTGAAAATTTTGGTTTCTGCTCTAGTTGGTACAAATGGATTTTCTCTTGCATCTCTAGAGTAAGATTATCAATTTTAGTGAATGTTTCTCCTCATCATTTTTTTTCTCCCACACAAGGTTTGAGACAAGGGGACCCTTTGTCTCCCTCACTTTTCATCCTCATGGTAGAGGGTTTGAACAGATCTATCATTGCAACTCAAAATCCGGGTATGTGGAAAGACATTAATGTTCAATCTTATCCTTCTCCTATTTCTCATTCTCTTTTCATAGATGATACTCTCCTTTTGGGTCAGGTAGCCATGGAAGAGGCTAAAGTGATGAAAAAGGTCTTATCTAATTATTGCTTGCATTTAGGCTAGCATTACAATTTAGAGAAATCCAAAATCTTCTTTTAAAATGTTAATCCCATTGTTAAGACTCATATTTTAAAGTTTTGGGGCTTTAATTGCGATTCACTTCCATGTAAATAATTGGGCATTCCTTTCTTCTCTAGAAAAGAGAAAAATGATTTCTAGGATAGAATAATCTCATCAACTTCAAATAGAATATCTCTTTGGAAGTCGAAATGGTTAACCTTTGTTGGGAAATTGAATTTCCTTAAGTCTATCCTTTTTTCCCCCCCAATATACTTAATGTCAATCTTGAAGCTCCCAAAAGGTAAAGGTAGTGGTCTTTAGAAGATTTTTGAAGAATTTCTTTAGTCAGAAAATGTCTCTTCAAAAAAGAAACTATCTCTTGTTGCTTGGGATTCTCTTTGTATCTCTAAGATTCAAGGTGGTGCTAGCTTATGTTATATTTTTCTTCAAAACAAAGCCTTTGGTGCTAAAATAGTCTAGAAAATCTACTCAAAACCAGAAACTAAATGGTGTTGTATCATGCAGCATAAATATTTGGATTCTCTTGAGAGAGAACAAATTATTACCCAAAAGAACTTGCCACAAGGTTCCAAGATTTGGAATCTTATTTCCTCCTACAGATCTATAATAGTTCCTCACCTTTCTTGGGTAGTTAATAATGGTGAAATGGCTCTTTTTTGGGAGGATTCTTGGAATGGGCATAAAGCTATTAGGTCACTTGGCAATTGGAAGCATATTGAACCTCTTCTTAAAGCTTGCTGGGGTAATAAAGTGAGAGATTATTATGAGATTGATATGACTAATCCTTGTCTTGTAAAATGGAAGGAATTTGAATTCTTGCAAGCACCCACTTGGAAAAAGGGTCCTTGCAAAAGATACTCCTGAAAAGATAGATCTTTCTTTCCAACAAACAAGATGAGATCATTTGGTTAAAATCCAAATCTGGTCAATATTCTATAAAAGAAGGTTATAATTCTTTGGTTAATCAAAACAATGGTAATAATTGGCCTTCTAAGCTTTTTTGGGGCCCACGTGTTCTTCCAAAAGTAGGTGCCTTTCCTTGGATTTCCATTAAAGATAAAATCCTTACTGGTATGAGATTGGATAGGTTGGGAATTACACCTCTTTTTCCTTGTGTGTTCTATGGGAATGCTTTTGAATCTATAGACCATCTTCTACTGAGTTGTGACTTTTCTTATAATTGTTGGTCCTGGGTAATGAATAAAATTGGTTGGTCCAGCCCTCTCCCTAATTCAATTATAATCCTTTTTATTAGTTGGTCTTTTCTTTTTTCTTCCTCTTCCTTGGTTTGCATCTGGGAAATCACCCCTTCCATTATCATCTGGAATATTTCGCTTGAAAGAAACAACAAAATATTTAGAAGAAAAGCCTCTACTTTGCCTCAAGTCCTTCATAAAATTGAGATCTCCATTTATGAGGTGACAACTTCTGCTCTCTTCAATTTTATAAACTCAAACAAATATTTTTCATCATGGGATGCTTTCATTATGAAAAATTGGCAATTAATCAAACTCCCTAGATCTGACTCTATTTCTTCTAAAGCCACTATTGTGAATAGAAATTATATTACTTGGACCCCCCTTCTAGAAACTTTATTAAATTGAATTTTGATGGAGCCTCGAGGGGTAATCCAAGTAAGTCTAGCATAGCTACAGTCTTAAGAGATTGGAATGGAAACTTTATTGGTGCTACTTGTGAACTTATACTTGATTACACCAACATTGCAGAATTTAATGCTCTGAGAATTGGTTTGAGTTTAGCAAAAAGGTTTTCTATTTATTTTCTTCATATTGAAGGTGATTCAATGGTTGTAATTTTGGCCCAAAAAAGAAGAATCTCGGATGCTTGACATCTAGACTACATTCTTTCTTTCATCTTGCAACAAATTGATGATTTCCCAAGCATCTAGATTTCTCATTGTTATATAGAATCAAATGTGTATGCCAATACTTTGGAAAATATGACAATTGATGAAAGTCTTACTTTAAAATAATTGTTAGCAAAGGAATGCATTCAGTTATTTATCACAAGTTAACATACACCTGATTTCACCTATGTTCCTTAGCATTTCAAATTATATCCAAGGTAGCTTTTATTTAAAATTTTTGGCAACGTCTTATTTGTCACTTTGCTCCACTTATGCTTGGGAATGTCTCTTTTACATTCCGCTAGTGGGAGGTATTGTTATGGGTGCATTGGTTCTATATCGGCATGAGTCACGCTTGTCAGAAGGACATTTGTAAATGTTGCTTCGACATTTCATGCTTTTTCAATAGTCTAAGGACTGTGGGCTTGGTGGACCATTGCATCGAGGTGACCTCATGGTGTCAGTGAGAGATAATCCTAAGTCTATTCGAGAGATACTCCTAAGTCTCTTCGACTAGGCATGTCTCATTGATGGTGTCATGGAAGCGATGTTGATCTAACATGGTGGTGTCAGGGTAAGATCTTCTGAAGTCTTGGTGATATTCTGATGGAAGGAGTGTAAGTCGGGAGATGGGGAGTTAGGGAACTTCAAAACCCCACAACTCTCGATGGGTGCTACATTTGGCACATGTTCTGCATTTTCATTTGCTTACCAGATGGATCTTTTAATTAATCATGTGATCTTCTGAAATTATTTTCTACTAGTTTGACACTTGTCATTGATCTATATAATCATGTGCTTTCCTCATGGTGTTAGCCATAATGGATTTGTTTCATTATGACAAACATTTGTGAGGAAATCTTTGAAAAATCTATGAATTGGAAATTATTTTTTGTTATGGAAATGGTACTAGCCTTATCAATTGGTGGTTGCAAGTAGACTTGGCTAATTTTGGAAAAGTTCTATTTTCTTCCTCTGGCGTTTGTCCTCGAAAGGTTACTTTCGTTGGCGAACTTTAGGGGAACGAATGATGTTTCAAGAAATATTTCATTTCCGATTAACTTAGTGACATCTTTTCATATGTCATGTGATATGTTCGAATTAATATTCCTTGGCATTTGTGTGGTACTGACATTATCAAATGGAAGTTGTAGGCATGATTGGCTAAATTTGGAATGTTTCCCTTTGTGTTCACTTTCGAAAGTTTTTTTTCGTTGGTGAATATTTGGGGAATGTTGTATTTTGTGATGAATATTGTGACACCTTTTCACATGTGTGAAAGGATTGAAATAATAATCTTTTCCAATGCTTATATATTATGTTGGCACTTGGAAATTTGAAGCATTCCTAGGTACATGTATTAAAAAATTAATGGCTTCGCTCCTCCTCACCACCTTGTGGTACAATTGAATTGCAGTTTTGATTATGTCATTTCAAGTGAGGCCTTTTTATATGGACTTCGTCTACTCCAATAGTCTATAAAACTGGTATTCTGGTGGATTTTTTCTTACTTATGTTATTGGAGTAGCTTCACCATTTTCTATTGGTCTAATGGATAGTCTATTTTGAATTTTCGTTCCTCCTCAAACTCATGAAGTGCGAGATTACTTGAGGTTCACTCTGGGGAAATTGCAACAAAATTTTGCAATTGAATGTAAATAGGTACATGATGCAATTGAATTGGTTTTGGGCTATGAATGGCTTGAGCTTCATGTTTCATCTCTTCTGCACAAATTTTCTTTGAGGTTTAATTCAAATTTGATGGATCTCCTTTGGTGTGTGGAGATGGTTAAGTTTCTTGCATGCACATATATCCTTCCTCACATTTTCCCACTTGGTACTCTACAACCGAATTTGGAGAACTATGATATTCTCCAAGGCATGAATAATGTGGGTGGCATATTTTTTAGGCAACATTTACTCTCTAACAAGAATTTTACATTACTTCTTTCTTCTATAGCTAATGGTTTGCTAAGTGATTGCCCAACAAAGTTTAAATATTGACTCCGCAGGCTTCAGAATATATATGGGAACTCTTTTTGTGATGCTATCTAGGAGTTGTATGATGCAGTTCATTTTTTAATTAAGCATGCTCTCTTTGAGCCTCATGCATAACCATTTTTTCCTCCACCTAGAAATTTGGCTTCATTAGAAGAATGCTCTACTTAAGAAACTCCTCCTTTCTTGGCTTCTTGGCTTTCTCCTCTCAAGTTTTTTGTTTTGGGCCTGTAGTGCCCCTCAGTTTGTTCTTTGAGGTACTAACAATTGTTGATTTGGATTGGGACATTATGATATTTTCTTGATGCAAGATTCACAGTTATCATGATAGTTTGATGCCACTTTTATCATTGATTTTTTATGCTTATGTTATGCCTAGTATATGGATTTAATGAATTATATGGTCTAATCTTGTTATGTAGATCATGTGATTATCCGATGAATGTTTTATCATGTTATTAGTATTTGATTATTGTGTGTTAATGTATTTTGGTGAAAGGGAACAGAGTCACATCACTCACTTGTGAGTGCACTGTTATGCTATGACTTTCCTCTCATGGTGTGTTTGTTTGTATGACTATGTATATGCTCAACTGTGTGGTTTATTGTAGGTTGTAGGTACCAGGCATCGACTCCACTTGAATTTTTAGGTTGAGCATGCATTAAACCCAATGGAAATCATTGATGGAGATAGCATTTGGTCCCTTGTTGAGCCATCATACTTGACAAGGATGAGTATCTGTTGTCACCCTGCTAGTGTTGTTCATTTGTGATTTGGTTCATCTCTATTTTCGTGGTCTTATTTTATGTTCTCGCTTTGAAGTCAAGTATTGCTTGGTATTTCCTCCTTTGGATTTAAATTTGGTCGATTAGTGCTTTGATTAATTATCACATTAGTTATTAAAGTTAAAAGGGAAATTTTGATAATTAGAACAAATACTTTAATATAATTGAGAGACTGATTAAATAAAATATTATTATTGTCTTTATTTGGTTTAAATAAATTAAAACTGGGATTTAATAAAGAAATATAAAAAACTATATATTTGTGCAAACAAAATTAAAATGGAAGATTAAAATAATAAATAAAATATCTTAAAGTTGATTTATTATGTGCAAATAAATCCAGATATGTTTATAATTAAATATATTTGAATTGTGGCAATTAACAATGGATGGGAAATTAAATAAAATAATTAATTAAAGAAGTGCATGCAGCAATAGAGAGTGGGGGAGTGGTAAATAAATTAGTTATATTGCTTAAAGAAAGGGGGATTTTGGTTATTTTTTGAGAAAAATAAGTTTTCTTCTTTCTGTGAATATTTTCTCTATTTTCTTGGAGGCTTTCTACTGGATTTGGGGGTTTTTGGAATTGGAGTTCTGCAGAGTTGTGGGGACTTTTGGGAAAAAATTGAAGCTGCAGCTTATAATTTTGACCCGGCGTCAACTTTCAGCTCAACCAATTATGTTTAACCAGGTTTCTCTTCCTTGTGAACTCTTTCTCTATGTTTGAAACAAGAACTTGAATATATGTGTTGTTTGGAACTCAACATTCTTGTATTTAATTAAGTTTGATCTAGAACAATTAGCAAATGTATATTCTAAAATTACTATAGCCTTCCCAAAAAAATAAAATTGCTTGGCCTACAATCGTTGTATTCCATTTGTGTGTATCTATTTTACTTTTGTTATTGGCATTGCTTGAAACTTTTTGAAATCTTTCCAATAAACCAATGGTGTGATTTCCTCTTGTTGTATTTGCATTTGTGTGAAAATGTCTTAAGCATATTTTGTTGCTAATTCTTCTGCTTGCACTGGTCACCCCACATGATAGCCATGCCAATACTTATTCTTGTGGATTATCTATTTCTTTTGTCTTGATTATTGACAAGGATGGATTCAATTTATGGTGTGAAGCTATAAAACAAAAATTATACCATATCATTGGGTATTCATTATAAGGTTATTCAATCATAGTTTGGTGGCTTGTATTTCAGTGGAAATAGTATTCTTGTTCCATGTGCCCCTATCTTTAAGACTTTGAAATTTACTAAATCTCCTGGTTATTGATGCATGCATCTTTATATCACCATTCTTTTCTGTCTCTATGTAATGAAGCTTGTGTTGAAGCTCTCGAGTTATTTTGAAGGTTTTTTTTGATAGTTGAACTTTGCATTGACATTATAATTGATGCTTTATTGCATGATTGGTAATTGAAACCTATGCTCTACATTTTTCTTGGTTATATTGTACACAACGACCTTATTTGCAGTGCATATTCTAGATTCTATATTTTAAATCTTTGGCCTTGTCCTTAGCAATTGATGGAATGTGTTTATGTTAAATAAATCGATGCCCTCTAAGATTAAAATTGTGGCAAGTGAATTGCATGGGGGCTATTTTGAGTTCTATACAATTTACCTCAATCAAATATATAAAAAACTCGATGAACTCTTTTTTATAGGAATTCAATAGCTTGAGTGGTAATCATTTCTTTGTGCAATGTACAATGGAATTGCATATTCTTGTGAATATTTCTTGTGAAGTAATTATAGTATTTGAATCAATCAATTTGATATTCGACCCATATTGTTTGACATTTGATACTTGAAGTTCTATCCTATGGATTATATATTATCTTGTTGGCATTCAATACTCTGTTTGCCATATATAAGTGGTATGAAAAATATTCTAATTGGTAGATACATTGTATATGGCATCGGATAGAGGTGAATCGATATGTATGAGTCACTATTGGAAAATGATGTTTTGTACCATGTGTTTGATGTTGTTGAGTGTTAAAAGTAATGCCAATAATTCAAATTTTCATACAATCGATATATATATATGTAATTTTCATATTCGGTTTTAAATAAATGTATATATAATATGTATGTATATTTATTTATTTAGTTATAAGTTAAAAATCTGCATTTTGTATTGTTGAAAATAGAACTTTGTTTGATAATATACACGTATATGTATATAAGTATATATATATATATATATATATATATGATATATATGAAATATGTATATATTTATATATGTATATATATATATATTCTTGTATAAGTGTTATACGTATGTATTTATATGAATGTATATAGGTAGGTATATATTTTGAGTTCAATAAGAGAATATTGTTGCCTTTATTATTAATTCATCATGTTAGAAAGATAAATGAAACAAATAAAATATTAGGTTTGGAAAGATTGACATATTTGTAAATTAAATAAATGAAAGGTTAGTTTTTATGGAAATAGATTATCTTTTGATTAAGAAGAATATTTAGTAAACATGAAATGGTTGCATTGTAAACCCATTCTAGATCCTAAGTTTCCATTTATTGGTTTGAGTTATTTGTATTAAGTATAGTGAATGGTTATTTATTTGGGATGTTTGTGGGTTATTGTACAAATGTTTAAGTCATTGTGTGAGGTGGATACTGGAATTCTTCCAGAGGCTTGGGAAAATATGTTATGGGTTGAATTGTTGTGTTGGACCCTTGTGTTGATTGATATTATATTTGCTATGAGTTGTTGTTGGTGTTTAGCCATGCACTCATTAATTGTGTTACAATTGTGTTTGAGAGCAAGATGGTCCATGCCTTGCTTGGGATTTGTATTTTGTGGTTTTCATTTCATGTGCATGATGGCTTTACCTTGTTGATTTGATTGGGTCTCCTAGACGCTAGTAGGGGGAGTGGCCCTCAATGGGGGCCGATGCACAAAGTGGTGCCAGGGTAACCCATATGGGAGTTTCTTAAGTCAGTGTTAACTTAAAAAAATGAATTAGGGGGTTGGGTAGTTTACACATTAATCAAGATAAGTGAATGCCTCGCCTATGCCTATAGTGCTAGTTTAGGATAAGGATGGGTTGAGAAGGCCTGGTTGTCAATACCATGTTCCTTTTCCTCATGAAAGGAAGATTGGCTCTACATGTGTCACCCTATGGGGTCGACGCTTAGTGAGAGTTTTCTAGGGTAACCATAGATGGGAGCTGATGTCAAGTGAGAGACTGCCAGGGTAACCCTGTTGGCAAGAGACACTGCAATTTTTTTCTGGTGTTGTCATTGATGGGAACCCTGGTCAGTTATTCAATCCACACATCATCATTTGATCATATCAACAAACAGATTGAAGATAGTTAAGTTAGAATAGAGCATCCAATAGATTCATGTTTTTTGATTCATTGCAAATTTTCTATTAGTATTTTGAGTTGTGGATCTTAGGGAAGGTTGTTTGGTATATTATCTACATTTTCTATGAATCTTAGTGCCTCATATTGATCGATGTGAAAGTTAGGAGATCTAGTTGGTAAATTCCCTATTCATCAATGCATAAAGGTCGACTTGGTGTTGTAGTGTGTCGCGAATATTTGTGGAGTAATTGTTTAAGTGTTTTCTTTGCTTGAGAATTTTTATTTGGGTCCTAATTATGTTGTGACCAACTTTGGTAGATGTGCATTAAATATTATTCATGATTTGAGGGCCGACAATTTGTAAATATTTTTATGTTTTAGTGAAGCCGACATGAAGCGATTAAATCCTTAGTAGTGGATATATATAAGTGATCAATTATATAATTTTTGTGTGTGTTCAATGTGAGTTGATGTATGTTGTGAATGTCAGAAGGTCTATAGAGCGATTAGGCATAGTTTCACTTGTGCAATAAAGGATTTTTGATGC
This sequence comes from Sequoia sempervirens, assembly GCA_007258455.2. NCBI lineage: Eukaryota > Viridiplantae > Streptophyta > Pinopsida > Cupressales > Cupressaceae > Sequoia > Sequoia sempervirens. Next base: position 54,361,600 of record VDFB02256132.1, on the reverse strand, counting down.
GAGTTGAAGCAAAAAAGAGCAGAAGTGCAAAATCAAACAGAAGGTTCAAAATTCGATTGATGAGCCTAATCAGAACTATAATTAGGAATTTGTAGATGCTACTTTCTCAGTTCAAATCTTTGGATGTAATCCAAACCTTTTGTAAGGAAGTGAGCTCTAGGCAATGTCCTTGAATGCAAGTGCATTCCCATTTTTGTAAACTTCACTTTGAGTATAGTTAGATCATATTGTGGATTGACCTCCACTGTGGTTTTTCCCCTAATAGGGTTTCCACATAAAAAATCCTTATGTTATGGTGTTGTGGCTTATTCTTTTCTATTCATACATCTTTCTTTTGGTTGAATGTTATAAGTGCTTTAGAGATCAAATTAATAAAGTTAAAAATTGCACAACACTGATTCACCCCCCCTCTCAGTGTTGCTTGATTCCAAAAAACCCTTGTTAGTACCATGTGATGACACTCTTCCCTCTATAGACTAGCATTCCCTTATTTTTTCTCTCCCCTTGGTGTGTGATGTCATTTGGAAGCAATGTATGTTCTTATGTGATGTTAATGTTATTGTTGTGTTAGATCAAAGTCCTACTTAGCCTGATTATATCTGTTGTGGTCTTTTTGTTTTTTTGTTGTTGTGGACCTTATTGCTATGTCCTAGCATGGGGGGTGGACCTTAGGGTTCCACATGGTTGGGTGGATTGTTTCTTTTCTCCATTGAGTTTTCCCTACTATTGATCATTCATGTGGTGGCTATTCTTGGTGATGTGGACTCCCACACTTGTTCCAGTTTGAGTGAATTATCTTTCATGTACTTGTATTGTACTATAAATCAGTTGTATCATGTATTGTAACTCTAATGTATAATCTCCCCAATTGATCTCGGGGAAGCATTGATGTAATGATGTAATTCATTGTTGAGCTCTCTCTTGTAATGGGTAATGTAAATGATGTACCTTGTTTATGTTAGTTAATGAAATTTCAATTCTGAATGGTATCTATGGATGACATGTTATGGCTAATTCATATTGGTTGATCATTTAATGTGATGGATTAAATGCAATTTATATTGTTAGATGAAACTTGTTAAATGAGATGAATTATAATTCTTGTTAGTTTGGTTAATGGGATTCTAGTAACATAATCATGGAACCTTAGAGGACTTAGGTTGAATACAAATTATTGTATCATATGCAATATTTAGTATGTAGTACTACAGAAAAATTTGTTCCATTTCCTTTTAGTGTTGTAGTGTATTATCCTCTAGGGTTCTATGACGGGGCGTTACACATGGTATAAAAGTCCAAGTTCTAACACTGGGTACTCTGGGTATATACAAGATCCCATTATGTTGTCTTAGTTGAATAGATTCTAAAATTTATGTTCTATTTTGTTATCCTCTCCTAACACCCTGAAACTTGTCCTTGGTGGTGTTTGTGTAGGAAATTGCCTAAAGGTCGAGATCAAGGTTGGGGATGTGGTAGAGGTCATGGTGGTGGTTGTGGGGCTAATTGCTAGAGCACCCCTCCTTAGATTTCCCATGAGAGTGATTGTGAGGAACAACAGGCTTCCCAAAATAATTAGGGAGGCGAAGAAAAAAAATTGGATCAGTTGGGGTTGGAGGGCACATATTTGCATCATTTATTTGAGGAGGTTCTTGCCTGACTTGGTCCTAGACAGGAGGGTGATTAGCTAGTGGTTAGGGAGATATGTATCCTAGGAGGTTGTCTTAGCCAAACATATGAGGGATATTTTGAGGGGACACCCTCCTACTTTTAATGGAATTGGCTCTACTTTGGAGGAAGAGACATGGTTAATTGATCTAAATAGGTGTTTCACCTTGCATTTGTATGGTATCAACACCAAGGCTAGGTGCACTATCATGCACCTTAGAGGTTTTTCTTCCACATGGTGGCATTTGGAGGAGCAAAAACTACATTTGGATATAGGATCAATCTCATGGGAGATGTTTCTTGAGAGATTCAGAGATCGATTCTTGTTTGATCATTGGAGGCAATTCCGTGTAGATGAATTTCATGAGATGAGGCAAATGGCCATGTCATTTGAGTAGTATGAGCATAGATTTTATGAGCTTAAGCAATATGATAGCATAGGTGATGATGAGGCTATGTTGTTGCAACATTTTATTAGGGGCTTGAATGCCCATATCAGTAGGGGTGTTCATGTGTTTGAGCCAAAAATCATGGAGGTGGCTATAGAGAAGGCCCAGATAGTAGAGGAATATTTGGCCATGGCTCTAGGTGGTTATATATGTTTACAGATTGGTAGTGCACCTCTAGTAGGTTTCAGTTCTTGGGGTGGCTAGACTTAGGCAATGGGTTCCTCTAGGAGCCACCATGCACCCGCTAAGGGTGGATAGTAGCAACAACAGTGCTCTTAGTCAAAACATAAGAATTCTTAGTCTCAGCATGGTGGCTGGTCTCAATCCAAGAGGGATCAGAGTTGGCAGTGAAAGAAGTGTTATTTCTCTGATCAACTAGCTTAGAGTTCATAGTCTACAGCTAGTAGAGGTAGTTTCTAGTAGTCTAGTGTACCCCTAGTTGGTAGAGGATTTTACAAAGGTACATGATGTTTCTCTTGTAGTCATCAAGGTCACATTGCTAGACAGTGTCCTTAGAAGGGCACATCTAGATTTAGTCAGAGGCCAAAAACTTTAGAGTGGATAGTAGGGGATGCATGCAAGTCACACAGAGTGTTTACAGTGGTTGATAACTACCAAGCTGAGCATCAAGTTACAATGGTGGAGACTATAGGTGTGTTACAAGGTAGTAGTGTTTCTATCCTCTTTGACTCTGGTGCTTTAGATTCTTTTATTTTACCTTCCATATTGGCGAGATGTGGAATGGTGGTAGTGAAGCAAGATGATAGGTGGCAGGTTGAATTGGCCTCCGGTGCTAAAGTAGTAGTTGAGTCTCTTGTTCATGGTTGTGGTTTGAGAATCGGTTCTCTTTGCACCATAGTAGACCTTCGTATTATATCTCTTGGATCCTGTGGTGTAGTATTAGGCATGGATTGGTTGGATGATCACTGGGAAATGATATATTTTTGGCTTAAGTTAGTGTAGTGTGTTGATGATTTGGGTAGTTCGGTAGAGGTAATTGGCATTTAGAGGCCTATTTCCTTGCGTATGATCTTTGTTATGCAATTGAAGAGGTGTATGCGACAAGGTTGCTAGTTGTTTGCTATGATAGTTAATGATTTGGAGTTACAGAAGAGCTAAGAGGTGTCTCTCGATAGTCATCCTATCCTTTGACAATATGTAGATGTCCTTCCTAGTGAGATTCCAAGGATTCCACCTAAGTGTGACATCGATTTTAAGATAGACCTTGTACTTGGAGTAGAGCCTATTTCCCAAGATCCATATTCAATGACAACTCAGGAGCTTAAGGATCTTTGGTTGTAGCTTGAGGAGTTGTTGGTGAAGTGGTTTATTCATCCTGGTGTCTCTCCTTAGGGAGCACTAGTGATTTTCATGAAGAAGAAGGATGGGTCCCTTCAATTATGCATTGATTATTGACAGTTGAATAAGGTGACGGTGAAGAACAAATATACATTATCGAGGATTGACGATCTCTTTGATCAGATCAAGGGTGCTAGGGTGTTTTCAAAAATTGATCTTAAGTTAGGATATCATCAGTTGCACATCTTCAAGGAATACATACATAAGACTACATTTTGCACTCATTACGGGCACCATGAGTTCACTATTGTGCCACTCGAGTTGATGAATGGTGTGTTCTGCACCTATCTTGATAGGTTTCTATTGTCATTTTTAGATGAAATTTTGATCTATTTGAGGACCATGGAGGAGCATGAAGAGCATTTGCATTAGGTGCTATAGAGTCTGAGGGAGAACCAGTTGTATGAAAATTTGGAAAAATGTGAGTTCTTTCAGATGGAGGTGAAGTATTTGGGTCATGTTATTTTTGGTGAGGGAATTGTCATGGATCCTTCAAATGTTGTAGAGGTTTGTAGTTTTATGGGTTTGGTAGGTTATTACCAATGGTTTGTATAGGGTTTTTCGAGGATAGCTCATGGGTATGTGTAGGATCATGATGGGCCAAAAAGTGGCGATATGATGGGTATGTGTAGGGTATGTGGTTGATGACTTTTTTACCCAAAATTGATGAAATGAAAAGGGTTTTTAAAGGAGATTCTCAGCTTTCTACAAATATGAATTATGCTTTAAATTAAATTTAATAAATAATTATTATTCATTTTCTATTTGAATTACAACTAAAGTCCCGATTAATAGGCTGATTGAAAACATCTATAGCTTTCAAACAAGATCATATATTTTGAATCCAAAACATGTGTCACATTCTATGCTTCACATACTATAGGATTAAAAAGAAATGAATTTCATGATGTTTTGACCAAGTTAAGGTGATCGACGACGAGTTTTATATTTTTAAAAGTTGTAATAAAAAATTCATAATTAATTATTTACTTAGAAAAAATTACAAAAAATATGCATCACATCGGGACATGAGTCCTCTTTATATCTAAAATATTATAAAAAACATTATCATTTTATTATGGTTAGGGTGGTTAGATGTACACCTACTTATTTTTCCCCCGACATTTAAGTGCTACTACATTGAAATTTCAATTTTTCACCAAATAGATTTTTTAAAAAATAAACCTAGTAGTTTAGAAACTACATTCAATTTTCTACAGATTCTATTCTTACATATTTTTGAAATAATATAGATAACTTATTCAAATTTTGAAGTCAAGCTGCCTAACTCTTATTTTTCTAAATTTTTTGCCACTTAAGGACCTATTTTTTCCATGATGATCCTGTACATACCCCCACCCCATCACTTCTCTTCAGAGGAAATGGAAGAAGTTTATTTGGTTAGAGTAGTGTTATGAAGTTTTTTAGAATCTTAAGGAGAGGTTGACCAGTGCACCTATCTTAGCAGTCCCTGATCCTACTGGAGATTTTTTGGTATGTACAAATGCATCTTTAGAGGGTTTAAGAGCTATGTTGATGCAGAATGGTCATGTGATTGCCTATGAGTCTCGCAAACTCAAGGATCATGAGTTGAACTATCCTATAGATGACCTGGAGTTAGCTGTTGTGGTTCATGCTTTGACAAGATGGAGGAACTTTTTGTTGGGGCATTGATTTGAGCTGCATAATGATCATCATACTTTGCAGTATATTTTCATACAACTAAATTTGAATGCTAGGAAAAGAAGGTGGATGGAGTTCAAATGTGACTATGATTTTGAGGTGAAATTGATCCAGGGAAAGGAGAATGTGGTGGAAGATTCTCTTAGTTGGTGGAGACACGAGCTTTCAGTAGTGAGTCTTGGGATAGACTTGAGGATTCAGATCCTTACATCACTTCCTATAGATAGTTGGTATCAAGAGGTGAGGTCTGAGGTTGAGTAAGGAAGAGTTTTGGAGGGTATATTGTAGGTTATTCCCTTGAGTCAGGTGTCCTTTTGTAGCACTTGGGTCACATTTATGTTCCTTCCTCAAGAGATCTTTGTACTTTGATCATGTCAGAGGCACATCGAACACCCCATTTAGGTCATCTGGGTGTGAGGAAGATGCACACAAATATTTTTCAGCTATACTTTTGGGCCATAATGAGGAGGGATATTAATGATTTTTTGTCAAGATGGTTGGAGTGCCAAAGAGTGAAGGCAGAACATCGGCATCCTGCAGGTCTTTTGCAGCCCCATCTAGTCATAGAGTGGAAATGGGACATCGTATCATTGGATTTTAATATTGGTTTTCTAGTGTCTTCCCATCGGCATGATGCCATCATGGTCACCATGGATAGGTTGACTAAGGTGGCACACTTTTCTCCTGTTTGATCCTCATACAATGCTTTTTTAGTGGCTAGAATTTTCATGGAGGATATTGTCAGGTTGCATGGGATTCCTCGTAGGATTATCTCAGATAGAGATCCAATGTTCACTTTAGCTCTTTGGATGTCCCTATAGCATGCATTGGGGACTTAATTGAAATTTAGTTCAACTTATCATCCAAAGACTGATGGGAAGACTGAGAGGGTTAATCAAGTCCTTGAGGATATGCTTTGGATGTACATTATGGATCAACAAAGTGAATTAGGGGTTTTTAGGGGTTTGGATAGTTTACACATTAATCAAGATTCTTAGACCATTAATAACTTAAAAAAGTGAATTAGGGGTTTGGATAGTTTACACATTAATCAAGATAAGTGAATGCCTCGTCCATGCTTGTAGTGCTTGTTTAGTCTAAGGATGGGTTGAGAAGGCTTGGTTGGCAAGACCAACTTTCTTTTCCTCACAAAAGGAATATTGGTTCTACATGTGTCACCCTATGGGGCCGACGCCTAGTGAGAGGTTGCTAGGGTAACCATAGATGGGGGCCAGTGTCTAGTGAGAGACTTCCAAAGTAACCCATGTCAAGACCATGTGATGACACTCTTCCCTCTACAGACTAGCATTCCCTTGTTTATTCTCTCCCCTTGGTGTGTGATGTCCTCTAGAAGCAATGTATGTTCTTATGTGATGTTAATGTTGTTGTGTCAGATTGGAGTCCTGCTCAACCTTATTATATTTATTGTGGTCTCTTTGTTTTTTTGATGTCGTGGGACCTTATTGCTATCTCCTAGCATGGGAGGTTGACCTTAGGGTTCCACATGGTTGGTTGGATTGTGCCTTTTCTCCATTGGTTTTTCCTTGTTGTTGATCATTCATGTGGTGGCTATTCTTGGTGATGTGGACTCCTGCACTTGGTCTAGTTTGAGTTAACTATCTTTCATGTACTTGTATTGTACTATAAATCAGTTGTACCATGTATTGTAACTCTGATATATAATATCCCCAATTGATCTTGGGGAAGCATTGATGTAGTGATGTAATTCATTACTAAGCTCTCTCTTGTAATGAGTAATGTAAATGATGTACCTTGTTTATGTTAGTTAATGAAATTGATTCTGAATGGTATCTATGGATGACATGTTATGGTTAATTCATATTTGTTGATCATTTAATGTGATGGATTAAATTAACTTTATATTCTTAGATGAGACTTGTTAAATGAGATGAATTGTAATTCTTGTTAGTTTGGTTAATGGGATTCTAGTAGCATAGTCATAGAACCTTAGAGGACTTAGGTTGAATACAAATTATTGTATCATCAATAATCTTTAGTATGTAGTACTTAAAAAAAAGTTGTTCTATTTTTTTAGTGTTGTAGCATATTGTCCTCTAGGGTTCTATGGCGGGTCATTACAAGGCCCTTCATACTTGCATCTTTTGCTTCTTCTAAGTTATTCTTGTCCTGCTATTTTTGTTGTATTCTTGTGTATTTTTTAGGCTTGGTTTTCTTTGGATTGATGGTCACTATCGACATGGAAGCCTAGAAATTTTTCTTCTCTGTTAGCAATCTAGGAAAACATATGTGGCCCTCTTTGATGGTAGTCCAGATGTGCCCCTTCTCAATGGGAATTTTGCTCGAATGTCACTTCTCTTCTTTGCTCAAATTTCACTTCTCTTATCTCCTATGTAAATGGTGATAATTTCTTCTGTTCATTGGGGTCTTTTTTGAAATGTTTCCCCATTTTATTTCTCAGCTTTAAATCCTCTCCTTCTTCCAGTCTGATCTTCTTTGAGTGTTTCTTACTACTTGAAATTGGCTTCTGTAATACTCTTTATAGTAATAAAATATTTTCAGTGGCTTAGCCACTTTTATTTTTTATTTTTTTAAAATATTTAAATTTAGTTAAAAATCAACAACATTTTACAAAATTAATAAGTAGTGATCAATTCTTCTTTACCTTTTCAAAGAAATAAGTAGTTTTTTTTATAATTTTTGAATGCCATAAATGAATCTCAATGATTTTTTTAAAAATAATTTATATCTTTTTATTGAGCTAAGATAAGAAATTTAATTAACTAATAATTATTTAATAATTAATAAGCTTAGTCAAAATATTACTAATTCAACTTGAATAGAACAACTAATCAATTAAAATCAATTAATGAATACAACATATATTTATTACTTTTTTATGAGATAAATGAAACTAGCAATTATTTGAATTTAGTTGAAAACCAACAACCTTTTACAAAATTAATAAGTAGTGATCATTTCTTCTTTATGTCAAACCTCGATAACACATAATGAACAAAAAAATCATAAGAGATGTATATTTAAAAACATCATACTACATAGATTTGATAAGGAATATTAGTATCAAAACCTTAACATAGATTAGAGTTATGTGACCTTAAATTTATCTAACATGCACGTCCTCTTAGATTTAGATATATAGTTTACAGTTCATTATAATTAGAGAGATCATTAAAGAAATCATATTCAAACCATAATGTAACAAATCACAATAAGAACCATAATGTAAAATATATATAATGTAAAACATAATAAGAACTATAATGTGAAACCATATGTAAAATGTATATAATGTGAAGATCATGATAAGAACCATAATGTGAAAATCCACAATACAAAATGCATAAAAAATCTTGTGTGTGTATGTAAAATAAGTCAAAGAGAAGGATGTCTAATATGACTACAAATAGATCTCTCTCCTGATCCTTGTCTGGATACCTATCCTAATCCCTATCTTGGTCCCTTTCCTAACCCACCTCCTTGCACAAGAAAATACATAATTTAATTTAATGTACATGTGTATATGTAAAGTCATCTTAAAGTTTTGTACTTTCAATGTTTGAATGTATCAAATAATTTAAATATTATAAATGTACCTCAAATTTACCATGCAAAGGATCATTAGCATGCTCCAAATTTTCAAAGCCTAACAAATTTCTATATTGCTAGAAGTTTTCAAATACATGATTTCAATGAAGAGTAAGAAATACTTTAAAATTGATTTTATTTAATATACATTTGAATTTTTAAAATGAAAAATATATAAATTATTCAAGTACATGTGTTACATCCTAGAACACTCTACCAATCCTACTAATGTCACAAGAATGTATGGTCACGCCGGGGACACTTGTACATGGTATAAGACCAATGTCAAAGAGAAGTGCATTGTATATGCCATGAACATCAGGTGCAATAACCTCAACCTTATCTAGAACATGTTGTGCGAGGGCTGTAGGCTAGTCTAGACTATGTTGATACCCCTTTGTATGGTCTTGTGAAGCTACCTCACCTTGGCCTAAGTATCTACCATAATGCCATCTAATATGAGCTAGTACAATATCTAAAGGGATCCCATGCTCCTCACTAATAAAGTGGTATGCCAATAGTAAATCAGTGAAAAAAGATACACACACATTATGCACAGTGCCATCACTCATCTATGCCACATTTGGCAATGATGGTAGCTTTGCACGAATGTATGGATCATAACTAGTAGATGTAGCCTCATAGGGAGGAAGGCTAATCCATAGATGTAATAAGTATCTACCAATATGATCAGATGGCATCTAATCAACCTGAGTAGCAATCGTGGCAATACTATCAAAAATCTTGGATCTAGTAGGGGCTACTACTACATCTGCTACCGCTGCTGGTTCCAAACATTTTGGAAGAACCAAAAGGTTTGGACCAAATAATTCCCTCTTGTTGATGGGTGGTGGCAAATTTGCACATCTATATTGAGGTTTATCAGTAAACCTCCCTCTACCCTCTCTAGCATGCACAAGAATAGATGTGTAATCCACATATAACTATAAATGGAACTCAACATATAAATTTTTACAAAAATAAAGTTGCAATTCATCATTATGAGGCTAGTTGTGATGAGCTGCCAACTACCTAGGATATATAAATGGAGCAACAAGCTCATTTGTACACCTAGTTATAGTATATCCTCTAATTTTATCTCATCCTATATAATGAGGGAACATGTTATGCACATTATCTAGTGAAACTCTCCTAGAAACATATGTAACTTTCTTAGTGCTTGTTGATGGCAATTTTGGCACCACAACAATGCAAGCAGAATATTGCTATTTTGCTTCTCCTGAAAGAGAAAGAAAACACATGGCTGCCTTAGCTCCCAAGGTCTTTGTAGTTGGGTCTCAACTATGCTGATGTTACTCAGTGGTCAATGCAATAGTAATATTCAAGGGGCTTGCTGGTGTTGAGCTTCTGGATTGTTCTAAGATCAAGCATGAAATAAAACCTACTTTAACAAGGGTTTTAACGAAACAACAAAAGATAGATTAGGGTTTTGAAACAGAAAAGAATAATAGTTCATCCAATCTTAACCAGACTTGTTAACTTCAAGGAATTATAAATTAAACCTGCAGAACAAGATAAGCTGGTGATTGACACACAACCTCTTTCATTCACAGTGCTAATTCGAATAACAGACTTTTAGCTACCATTAAATAAAACAAAAATAACCTTTCATTCCTTGGAGGCTTCATAAATCAAGTGATCAAATTAAGACAAATATCATTCAGGAATACAACATGAAGTAGATTAAACTTTGATTGCTTCTACTATCAATAAAACATATAAGAAATATTTACAAAGCTAGCACAATCACTAGTGTACTGAGAATCTATGGCTCCAAATTGTTTACAACTACACTAAGAGAACTTAGAAAATACATTACAGTCTGCACTAAAAACTTACTGCTAACCAAGAAGACAAGAGAAGCTCTCATTACTGAGAATCAAGATGCAACTCTATATCCTTCTGTTAACTCACTAAATCCTAACAATTCTAATTCTGAAAGTTCTCAATATAAAAGTTCTTTAAATCTAGTTCTAATCCCTTACTGTCCAACCTTTACAAAGAGGCAAGAATGTCATTTATATAGTGTGTACCAAAAGAATGTGCTATCCCCTGCACTTAGGGTTTACAAAATATCTGCATCCAGGAGAGTCGGCTCTCAGATCTTTTTGAGGAAAGTCAAAACTGCATTTAATGTGAATCCTTGTTGTCCATGTTGATGAAGGATTCCTACTCATAGGAGAAGTCTTTTTAGATCTTTTGACAACTACAACATTAACTTTAGCATCTTTGTGTCCACCTTTGAAATCCCTCATGGAGTCGCCTTGAATGCTCCAAGATATCTACATTAATATTGATCTGCCTCTGTCAGTGGTCGCCACAGGTGTCCCTCTGAGTCATGGCTTCTTCATTCTTCGGCCTCCCTTCTATTCTGGAGTCCTCTACTCGTTGACTGTCTTCTGAAAACACCATCAGGCCTCCTTAGATCTTTGCACCGTTGCCCAAGTAGATTCGTCATCAACTGTTCTAAAAAAGAAACCATCTGATTTGCATTCTATTGGTCTTCTTACACAACGATGGTCAATTGGTCAAATAGGCAATGATTCACTCTTTTGGCTTTCTCTGGTTGGTCGGGCATATGCCAAGCAAGCTTTTTAGGCAGTCAAAAGTGATTCAAATAGTATCACATGTTGGTGAGACACCATCGGTGTCTCCCCAATGTGATTTCACTATTGTGGAGTTATTGACATAGCATATGGTAGTCGACAAGACATTTCAGCAAGTAGTAGAAGTCACATCGAGTCCGTAAAACCCATCGGCAAGACTCCTTCATTTTGTTGAGACCTCTTGGCACCCATCTTTCCTCTCTGTGAGCTCCTCTGCATTGGCAAGAAACTTCAATCTTGGGGAGACCTTTTATCGAACCCCTTTATGCTTCTGGAGTGTTTAAGCATGACACCCATGAGTCGGTGAGACATTACACTGAGTCCCATATCCTTCGGTGGTTTGTTTCATTTCAGGCAGACCCTGTTGAATCAGCAAGAGATTATGCCGATATTACTTCACATCGGCGAGAATTTTCCTTTTCCCTGAGACCTTATATCAAGGTCTTCTTCTTTTGCTGAGTTGCTCACTAGTCGGCAAGACATTCTGAGGTCGGGGAGACATCATAATGACCCTTTTGTTTCTCGCTAAGTCCATTCTGTTTCAGTGAAGCTCTCCGTAATCGCCCAAACTTTATGACGAGCTTTTGTTTTCTCCCCAAACTCCTTTCTTCTTGCCGATTTCTTTCTTCCCCGAGCTTGCTTGATTCCATCAGTAAGACACTGCGGTATCGCCAAAACTTCCTAGCGAGCTCCAACTGCTACATCGATGCCTCTTCATTTTGCTAAGGCTTCTCCTGATCGATGAGTCCTTATATGAAGCCCCTCATGTCATACCGAAGATTGACCCTTCGGCAAGACCTATGGTCAGCTTTTGTTTTCTCCTTTGTGTCACCGAGACTCTGGCGTTCGGCAAGACCTCCTGCCGAAACAACAACCTTTTGTCGGCCCACGTTGTCGCTATAACATCCTCTCATCGGGGATACATCCTGTAGATACCCCATGTCTCAGAAAAAAGCCTCCACATGTTCTTTCTTTGGTCGTCGAGACTTATTAATTCTCTCACCGAAGATTACTAATAAAATCCCTTTGTGGCATGTCGGTGTGACTTTGTGAATTTTCCAAGACCATATGTTGAATACTATTTGTTTGGCCAAAGTGTTCACTTATAATCCAATTAGTGAGACACAAAGAACTCGCCATGACTTTACTCCAAAGACAAGCCTCCTGCCGAAGTGTAGCTCCTAATCACCGTAACAATTTCATCGACGAGACATTACACCGAAACATCCTCTCTCTCTCCGAAGACACCCTTGTCGGCGAGACTGCACCCATTCACCGAGACTTCCGAGTGACGTTATCCTAGTTTTTTGATATGCGGACCCTTCCCATTGGCAAGAATCCTGGCGTTCGGTGAGAGCACATACAGAAGAGAAAAACTCCCGCTGAAGTGTATGCCCGTATGCACTAGTCGGTGAGACCTCCCAGATTCACAGAGACATCCTGGTGATGAGAAAACCTTTCGCCGATGCATGAATCTTTTTGACGCCGGTCGGCGAGACATGGAGATTTCACCAGGATGCTTCCTCGAAGACAAACTTATGCTGATAGGAAACTCCTAATCTCCAAGACAATGAATGATGTCTTGGTGATAGATGACTACACATGAATTTCACTCACTGTGACATCTTCGGGGTCTTGCCAATAGGAAACACAGATAGATATTGAGCAAAATGCACTGGTAGTCAGCAAGACATATGCAAGGTCTTGCCAACTTTCTTCTTAGCTAATTTTTATGACCAACTGGATTGAGGGATGCCCTCCAACTGAGCTCCCTTGGAAAATATCATCATGTGTAGGGTTTAATCCTGCATTCAACACGAAAAACCACAATAAAAATCATACAAACATAAGTTAATTAATGAAAATTGTCATTGAAATGAATCTTGTGTCATTAAGGTGCAGTTAAATCCTCAAACAAAAAGATCATACAAACAGGTTTAGGTTTTAGGTTGACCTGCAGAATCCAAGCCAGGGAGAAATTTTGGAGAATTCTGAGTCAGGTGGATTCCAGCAGAATAAGCATGAAAACAACCATTAGAAAGTTAAACTAATCATTATCAATCAAGGAACATCATGTGGGATCTTCAAACTAGCATCAACTATCCATAAAATGCATCACCATTTGTTAACTAGCCCTACTACTCCATACCTCCCCACATTTTACCAGATTCTAGGGAAATCCACGAAGAAGGTGACATTCCGGCAAACCTAGAAAGAACAGGGGATGATTTGGAGGAGATAAAAAACTACAAAAATCTGGACAAGGAGGAAATCCGGGAAAATCCGAACCATGCGGAAATCTGTGAAAATCCAAAAATCCTTGAACAACAATGCCTAGCCGGAGTTCGAGTGAGATCCAGGAAAATCCAAACCAGGTGGAAAATCCTGAACTCAAGAGAAAACCTGAAGAGCAACTGAGGCAAAACCAAAATTAGAAAAAACCAAAAGACAAACATAAAACAAAATAAAACCCAAAAGCAAAGCGAAAAACAAAGGCAAAGAAATGAAAAAGAGAAGGGGGACCCATTTTGTTCCAAATCAAAATGGGGTGGTTATGCAAGGCATAACAAATGGCAACTTGGATGGGAAAATGGTTTAACCATTTTCATGAAACTGAAAGATTCAGCTACCCAGAACTCCTGGTTCATAAACATCACAACTCAAGTTGGGTCAGTTATAATAAGCAAGGTAGAGCTAGAATCTCAAATGTAAGCCAACAGTAACTACCCCTGAATCTATGTGTGTGCTTGATTGTGCATCACTCTCTCATGAAGTTTCTTCATCTTTTGAACAACAATGTGTAAGATTTGAGCTACATGAGTTGATTCCTTTTAGCTGTCGTGTAATGATATCTTGGGCATTGCTCCGCTGCCAGTTACGCATCCATAGCCCCGACGGAGATAACTCTACTTTTTTCACAGCATTGCTCTACTGCCAGTCAGGTGTCCATAGCCTCGGTGGAGATACTAGAATCACCCATTCATATTGAATCCTCTTTTTCTTTTGATAATTATTTTTTTTTTCTTTAGATATTTCATTTAATTCTCTTTTTCTTTTCAATATGTCAGATGTTTAATATCTGATCTGGGTTCAAAACTACAATGGACCTCATAACAACACTTGGAAGTCTAATTTTTCACTCAAATCTTACCACACTGTCATTCTAGGAAAAATAAACTACTAGAAGAGGAGATGATTTTAATGGTTTGTGACAGATTCAGGGGAGCTAATGAAGGATCCCTTACTTGACACCTTGTTTTCAAAACTTTCCACAACTTTTATTGACAAGCATGAAATAATGAATTGAGGACATAATCATCCAACCAGCAAACTTGAAAATACCTAAACCACTTATCTCCTAATGACCAAAGTATGCTTCAGATAACAACCCACAACTTTAAAATAGAAAGAAACAGATTAACCCCCCAAAGAACAGAACCAACAGAAAACAAAAGGCAAAGAAAACAAAAGGAGACAGGGACAATCGTACAAACAGGAAGCTATTTATAGACAAGAGCCACATTATTTACACAAAGAGCAATAGATTATTCACATAAAGGAAAGAGTTACTTACAAACTGAAGCACAAAAGTTATATACATAACCACAGATTATTTACAAATAGGAGACAAAAATAAATTATTTACATACATATCAACAAATTACTTATATACAACACAAGAATTAACAAGCGCCATGATTCAAAATAGTGCTTGAGGAACTGCTCATTAACAGGGAAAGGAATAGGTTCTCCAGTTAGGCTACTTAGTATGAATGCATTTTCCCCTAGGATCTCAGCAATCTGATAAGGACCTAGCCAGAGTTTGTCAAAATTTTGGTGACTGCCCTTCTTTTCAACAAAGCAACTAACTTGATCTCTATCATATTATCGCTGGAGTAAAATTTTTGCATGAACTCTAGGATAAGTATTTGTAGATGGATAGGAAAGATAGGCTCTTGGCCATATACCAACTTGAATGGTGAGGTGTTTAAGGTAGACTTAATCCTAGTCCTATCTACCCATAATGCGAATCTTAGCTGGGTATGCCAGTCTCTAGGGTTATGCTCTAACAGTTTCTTAATGACCCCTAAGAGATTCTTATTGGTTGACTCTGCAACTCCATTGCCTTGTGGATAATAGTTTGAAGAATACTTCAAGACAATCTTGTTATCATATTCCCAGGAAATAAATTCAGCAGAAGAGAAAGCAGGGCCGTTGTCACATACCAGAGCAAAGGGTACTCCAAACCTTGTAGTGATGCACTCGGTGAGGAACTTGATCACTACCTCTGTGGTGCTATTCTTGTAGGGTATAGCCTTTGTCCACCTCGTGTAGTAGTCAGTAGCAGTCAAGATAAACTTGTGCCCTGCAAAGGAATTCAGGTTAATCACCCCAATGAAATCCAGATGGCCTTCCCTCGTAGACATGTTGTAAAGGCATAGTTGCATGGCATTCCCTTGGTGTAGAAATCTGATAGATGTGACATGTCCTCACATGTTGATGGGCATCTTTGAATACATAGGGCCAGTAATAACTAGATTGGAGGATCTAGTGTGCCAAAGAATCTATAGACCCATGACCTGTGCCATGTTTCCCATGAAACTCAGAGATCACATGTTTAGCCTCTTGATGATCAAGGCATCTCAAGTATACTCCTTCAAAATTCCTCCTGTATAGCAACCCTCCCTTAGGCATGTGATGAGAACTCTTCAGTCTCAGAGCTCTCCTTTGAGTGGCATTCATTCCTTCTAGACATCGATTGTTGAGCATAAAGTAGATGGTATCAGCATACCAGGGGTTGTTAGAGAAAGACTGGGTCGTGTATTGCTGACAGATGATGTTGTCGCCAGTGTTCGCCATGGACTGAGATAAGCCCATGCCCCTAACTAATTTGATGGGATGTATCTCTAGATCAAATTCTTGTAGGATGGCCATCCATTTTACTCTCCTTTCTCCCAGCTCGCTTTGCAAGAGTAGGGACTTCACAGCTGCATCCGGAACTACAACAATGATTTGGCTTCGAAGAATGTAATGCCGAAACTTCTTGATGGCCTGAACTAGCACGAAGGCTTGCTTCTCCAGAGGTGGGTATTTGATCTTTGTGTTTTTGAATGGAGAGCTCATGAACGCAATCGGTCTCTCCTCTGCCTCTTCTTGTCGTTGGGTTAATACAGTTGCACATGAATGGTCAGAGGTGAAAGAGTAAATGTAGAATGGCCTCTTGTAATCGGGGCTGGTGAGCACGGGTGCCTCTAAAATGGACTGCTTGAATTGTGAGAATGCAGCCTTTGCTTCCTTAGTCCACTATATCTCGGCATCTTCTTCATCATCTCATTCAATGGCTTTACAATCTCTGCGAAGCCTGTAATAAACTTCCTTACAAAGTTGATTTTTCCAAAGAAAGATCTTAACTCTTTCTTGCTCCCTCACCTGGTGATCTTCAGAATGGATTTAACTCTATTTGGGTCGATTGAAATACCTCTTTCAGAAATTATGTGCCCCAAGAGCTTCCCTTCAGAGACTCCAAACACACACTTGTTGGGATTCAGGGAGACGCCATACTGGATACACCTCTGGAGAACCTTGGCCAAGTCGGCGGCATGATTGAGTCGATCCTTGGAGAAAACTGTTAGGTCATCTATGTAAACAATAATGAATTTTCCAATTAGATCCTTGAAAGCTATGTCCATGGTGCGCTAGAAAGTTGCTCCAACATTTATCAGACCGAATGGCATTCTTCTATATACAAACGTCCCCCACTTTGTAGTGAAAGTAGTTTTCATCCTATCTTCAAAGTCGACCATTACCTGATTGTACCCAGAGTAACTATCCAAGAATGACATCATCTAAGCTCCATTGACAGTTTGCAAGACCTCATCTAGTGAAGGGAGTGGGTAGTTATCCTTTTTTGAAGCCCTATTTGGGTATATGAAGTCCACACATAGTCTGATCTCCCTGTTTTTATTTCGGACTGGGACTAAGTTAGCCACCTAGGTTGAATGGCGCATAGGGAAGGTTATCCTTGTAGACAAAAACTTCTAAACTTCTTTATAGATCAATGGATTAATTAGGGCATTGACAGGGCACTGCTTCTATCAGAAGAGCTTGACCTCAGGCTTCAAGGGGATAGTGTGGGTCATAACAAAAGCATCAAATGTCTGGAGGTCTTCATACCCCCATGCAATCACAACAATATCCTTTTTAAGCGCCCTCAATATGTCTTCTCTAATTGCTTTAGGGCAAGCCTTCCCTATGTATACATTCCTTTCAGGGCCAGCATCGACCAAGTTAACTGTTTCATATTCACCTCCCTTCTCTTCAGCTAATATTTTCTCTCGAGCCCTTGGATCTAAGTCAAAAATTCTTTCTATAGAAACCATTACCTTGGGAATGTTATTAGTTTTTAGATTAAAGACCCCTTCTATATCACAATCTCCAGGTTTCCAATCTCCTTGATCCCTATTGGAATCATCAATGATTTGCCCTTCAAAAACATCAGAACTTGCTAGGAAAGCAAGGATATGTCGGTCATCATGGAAAACTTGAAAATTCTTAACATTGTCAGGAATAGCTGGGGTAGACATCAGTTCCACTAAGAATCTTTTGAATTTGGAGCCTTGTATAGGTTCCAAAGTGCTTGCAGCAACAGCCAGTGAATCAGCTACCTGATTTTCTTCTCTAGGGATTAAGTTAATCCCAAAAGCATCAAAATCCTCAATCAGGTTCCATACCTAATTTTGTAAGCTGCCAGCCTTCTCTTGTGACATGTGTATTGGCTGTGCACTTGCTTGATAACTATTTCCAATTCTCCCTTGACCATCAAAGCAATGACCTTCTTCTTATGTGCGAACATCAGTCCCTATGTTGAAGCTTCATATTCTGCCACGTTGTTTGTGCATCCAAATTGCAACCTGTAAGAAGCAAATAAGGATTTCCCTTGAGGGTTGGTTAATACAATTCCAACACCACTGCCTGTCTTAGATTTGGATCCATCAAAGGTAAGGGTCCACAACTGATCAGGGGTTGGAGTTGATTTTTTTGAAGTTGTTATGGGGGTTTGATCTACATGAGTTAGGGATGGCACTCCTTAATCTTTTACATCAGGTACAAGGGAAGGGTATTTGACCAGTTCCTTTGGTATAATTTCCAATTCCTGCACAAATGTATTATGTGACCCACAACTATCCTCTCGACATTTGCTTGCATCTTGGGGTTTCTTCTCAAAAATATGCTGATTCGAAAGTGTATTTGGAGTGGATTCAATTTGAGAAGGAACCTCAGTTGAAGGTATCCTATCCCTGGTTAGCATGGTTGCTTCTTTAGCTTCAAATGAGAAGCAGTTTGCAAGGATCCCAGGGTGACTTGAGCTAGCTTTCTTAGCTTGGGAAACTTAACTTAAAATGTCAATGTAGGATTGGCAAGTCAGTTCAGAATGATTTTGATAATGTACCCTGCACCAATTAGGGAGCAGGAGAATTTGCAGATCTATATCTGCCCCTAAGACCAGTTGGTCTTGTTGCAGCTTTTTAATCAAGGCCTATTGATTTTCATTAATTGCAGAATTAGGGAGTTTTTTCATTGACATGTATTTAGAATGGAGAACTGAGAAGGTTAGAATTTCTTCTCTTTTATAAACCCCCATCTCAGTCTCAAAGTAAGCCACCTCATTGGGGCAATCATAGTCGGTGATGATATGCTTGAGGCGAGGCTCACTTTCAATCCTAATCTGATTAGGAATCCCCTTCCATGATAGCCACATATGTTAAAAGTCAAGGGAAAGATATCACCCTAGAATTTTCATCAAATATCTGCTCAGCAGCATACCATAGGTCTCAGGAATATCTACTACTTGGACATCTATGTTGGTTAGGATCCTAGGGTCTGATCCTACTTGAACATGTATGTTTCTTAATTCTCCTACCACATTAACCTCTGTCTTGTCAAGTTGAATGACCTTATTGGTTTGAATAGGGTTTAATCCTAACTTCTTGCATATGGAAAATGGCATGACATTTCCTGAAGCCCCCGAGTCCAACAAGCAGTTATGTAGGTTCTTGCCAGAAATTCTTAAACTTAAAAGGAAAGGTGGAGTGCCTACCTTGTTTTTATATAAGGCTACATTCATGTCCCCAACAGGTACCACCTTGTACTTTCCTTTTGATTTGTCGGCTTGCTCCAGAGCTTTTAGCACTATCTCCCTTTGAGTAGGGCACCACTTTAGAATGTCAAAATATGACAAAGAAAATTTTTGTTTCTACATCTCAGAAACAATATCAAATTTTGTATTACAACTAGCAGTACCTTTGAAAATGGCAGAGGAATTACCCTTATTATGGAATTCAGGTGGGCCTTTTGGTGGAGGAGGATTATTATTAGCACCTTGATTTGGAGGCACCATGTGATTAGGGGGTGCTGATGTAGTGAATGGCCCCTTACTTTGATTTTTCAGGAAGTGTCCTTTTGTTTGAAAAGCTTGGGCATCATGTGAATCCTCCTCTAGTTCATTTTCTTCTTGCCTTGGGAATGAAGGCTCCTCCTCAAAGAGCTCATAAGTCATTGCAGTATCCATTGAGTCACCTCCTTTGTTTGAATTCCCCTAGAATGTGTGGGAATCTTCATGTGCCATCTTAACAACTATCTCCATTTAAGGGAAGTTTACCTCATAATGGGTTGTTGTATTATGTAGCCTGCATCAATTGGTCATGAAGTTGAGGTCAGCCACACTTGCAGTATGTGTTCTTTCCTCATTTGCTTGATATTTATGAGAAATTCTCCCATTGTTAGGCCTTGTGTTCCATTGTCTGTTGTTATTTGTTCTTTGGTTGTACCCTCTGTTTTGGTTTTGATAACCTCTTTGGTTATAATTGTTGTTGTTCTGATAAGTACCCTGGTTGTTGCTATTTTGATTAGGGTAGTTCCCTTGGTTTTGGGAAGGGTTTAGCCGAAGCTGAGCCATGTCATTTGTAACTTGAGATAGTGTTTTCTTCAAGGTTTCTACCTCGTTTGTAAGTTGAACTGTCTTCTCACTTTCAACGGCCTTAGCAATAAGTGGCTGATCAACATGACTTGGGGTTCCAACTTGGTTATGAAGACCCTGGGGACCTTGAGGGACCTGTGGTTGTTGAAAAGGGTCAGGAGTCCTATTAGCATAGAATGGACTGGGAGGTTGAGTTGGAAATTTGGATATAGGCCCATAGTGGGAAGGAGACATTCCCGAGACAATGTTAAATAGAGGAGTGGGGCTAGACATATGATACCCTAGTGAAGGAAAACCTCCTCCCAAACTTGGTTGAGAGTTAGTTTGTTGTTGCAACTTAATAGCCAAGTGATAAACTTTGGATAGAGAATCAATTTCAGCTGCTTGGTAAGTCCTTTGCAGGAACAAACCTAGCAAGGGGTCTATAACCCTAAAGTATGCTTGAATGGCACTATCCTTAGTGACTAGATAGGGATCTTGCAATCTCCTATACATTTGCTGGAACTTGGTATTGAAAAAAAGAAAATATTCACCTGGTTTCTTCCTTATGGTTTCAAACTAATGATATAAAAGAGTTGGATCCACATAGACCCTAAATTTATTAATGAAGGCATTTTCCAGGTCTGTCCAAGTGAAAATGGAACCTTGAGGAAGATTAAGGTACCAATTGTATGCCATGTCCCCTAAGGAATAAGGGAATAACCTACAAACTACATCATGATGAGCTATTTGAGCTCTTGCATAGGCATCCTTAAAAGCCTGTATGTGTTCTTTAGCACTCCTTGACTCCCCATGAATGTATTTAGGGTAGAATTTCTTAGGGTTCTTGGGAATATCATGGAAACCTCCAAGAATAGTCCCCAATGGAGAGGGGTTATTCTGAAAGAATTCCATTTGTAGCAGTGGTGGTGGTTGAGCCAGCTATTGTATGGGTTGAATCAGCTATGATGACAATTGAGATGGATGTGATGGTGGATTGATAGGTATCCACTAGGGTATTGGTGAAAAGCCTGGTGGAGTGAGAGGAGCTAATAAAGGTGGTATGATGGTTGCCCCAGCCTTATGATTCTTGTGTCTTGTTGCGGTCCTGAGTTCTACCAATGGTGATGGATTTTCAGCTGATCGAAGAACTCTATGGTGCTTCTCTGATGAGAAAAATTGAATGTTCTCCAGTTTGCTCTTCTAGGCCCTCCTTCTAGCGCCAGTTCCTGTTGATGGCAATTTTGGCACCACAACAATGCAAGTAGAATATTGCTATTTTTCTTCTCTTGAAAGAGAAAGGCAACACATGGATTCCTTAGCTCCCAAGGTCTTTGTAGTTGGGTCTCAACTGTGCTGATGTTACTCAGTGGTCAATGCAACAGTAATATTCAAGGGGCCTATTGGTGTTGAGCTTCTGGATTGTTCTACGATCAAGAATGAAATAAAACCTACTTTAACAAGGTTTTAAAGAAATAACATAAGATAGATCAAGGTTTTGAAATAGAAAAGAACAATAGTTCATCCAATCTTAATCAGACTTGTTAACTTCAGGGAATTATAAACTAAAACTGTAGAACAAGATAAGCTTGTGATTGACACACAACCTCTTTCATTCACAGTGCTAATTCGAATAACAAACTTTTAGCTACCATTAAATAAAACACAAATAACCTTTCATTCCTTGGAGGCTTCATAAATCAAGTGATCAAAATAAGATAAATATCTTTCAGGAATAAAACATGAAGTAGATTAAACTCTGATTGCTTCTACTGTCAATAAAACAGATAAGCAATATTTACAAAGCTAGCACAATCACTACTGTAAAGAGAATCTGTGGCTCCAGATTGTTTCCAACTACACTAAGAGAACTTAGAAAATACATTACAGTATGCACTAAAAACTTACTACTAACTAAGAAGACAAGAGAAGCTCTCATTAATAAGAATTGAGATGCAACTCTATATCCTTCTGTTAACTCACTAACTCCTAACAGTTCTAATTCTGAAAGTTTTCAATCTAAAAGTTCTTTAAATCTAGAAGTTATAATCCCTTACTATCCAACCTTTACAAAGAGGCAAGAATGCCATTTATACAGAGTGTGTACCAAAAGAATGCATTGTCCCCTGTGCTTAGGGTTTACAAAATATCTACATCCAAGAGAGTCGGCTCTCAGATCTTTTTGATGAAAGTCAAAGCTGCATTTAATGTGAATCCTTGTTGTCCATGCTGATGAAGGATTCCTACTCATAGGAGAAGTATTTTTAGATCTTTTGACAACTACAACATTAACTCTAGCATCTTCGTGTCCACCTTTGAAATCCCTCACGGAGTCGCCTTGAATGCTCCAAGATATCTACATTAATATTGATCTACCTCCATCAGTGGTCACCACAGGTGTCCCTCTGAGTCATGGCTTCTTCATTCTTTGGCCTCCCTTCTGTTCTAGAGTCCTCTGCTTGTTGACTGTCTTCTGAAAACACCATCAGGCCTCCTTAGATCTTTGCACCGTTGCCTGAGCAGATTCATCGTCAATTGTTCTAAAAAAGAAACCGTCTTATTTGCATTATGTTGGTCTTCTTACATAGGGATGGTCAATTGGTCAAAGGGGCAATGAGTCACTCTTTTGGCTTGCTCTGGTTGGTCGGGCATATGCCAAGCGAGCTTTTCAAGCAGTGAAAAGTGATCCAAATAGTATCACATGTCGATGAGACACCATCAGTGTCTCCCTGATGCAATTTCACCATTGTGGAGTTATCAACATAGCATATGGCAGTCCGCAAGATGTTTCAACGAGTAGTAGAAGTCATATCGAGTCAGCAAAACCATCGAAAAGACTCCTTCATTTCGCTGAGACCTCTTAGCGCCCGTCTTTCCTCCCCGCGAGCTCCTCTGGATTGGCAAGACCTTTCAATCTCGAGGAGATCTTTTATCGAACCCTTTTATGCTTTTGGAGTGTTTCGGCGTGACCCCCCATGAGTCAATGAAACATTACACTGAGTCCCATATCCTTCAGCGATTTTGTTTCATTTCGGGAAGACCCTGTTGAATCGGCAAGAGATTATGCTGATATTACTTCACATCGGCAAGAATTTTCCTCTTCATTGAGACCTTATATCGAGGTCTTCTTCTTTCGCTGAGTTGCTCACTAGTTGGTAGGACATTTTGAGGTCGGGGAGACATCATAACGATCCTTTTGTTTCTCCCTGAGTCCATTCTATTTTGGTGAAGCTCTCCATAGTCGCCTAGACTTTATGACGAGCTTTTTTTTCTCCCTGAACTCCTTTCTTCTTGCCCATTTCTTTCTTCCCCGAGCTCACTTGATTCCATTGGCAAGACATTGCGGGGTCGTCGAGACATCCTAGTGAGCTCCAATTGCTACGCCGATGCCTCTTCATTTCGCTAAGACTTCTCCCGATTGACGAGTCCTTATATCGAGCCCCTCATGTCATACCGAAGACTGACCCTTCGGCAATCCCTATGGCGAGCTTTTTTTTTCTCCTTTGTGTTGCCGAAACTCCAGCGTTCGGCAAGACCTCCTACCAAAACGACAACCTTTTGTCAGCCCATGTTGTCGCTATAACATGCTCTCATTGGGGAGATGTCCTGTAGATACCCCATGTCTCGGTGAAAGCCTCTGCATGTTCTTTCTTTAGTCACCGAGACTTATTAATTCTCTAGCTGAAGATTATTGATAAAATCCCTTTTGTGGCATGTCGGTGTGACTTTATGAATTCACCGAGACCATATGCTGAATACTATTTTTTTGGCCGAAGTGTTCACTTATAAGCCAATCAGCGAGACATGAAGAACTTGCCATGACTTTACTCTGAAGATAAGCGTCTTGCCAAAGTGTAGCTCCTAGTCGCCGTAACAATTTCATCAGTGAGACATTATGCTGAAACGCCCTCTCTCTCTTCGAAGACACCCCTGTTGGCGAGACTGCACCCATTCACCAAGACTTCTTGGTGACGTTATCCTGGTTTGTCGATATTCAGACCCTTCCCATCGGCAGGACTCCTGGCATTCAGTTAGAGCACATACCGAAGAGAAGAACTCCTGCCGAAGTGTATGCTCGTATGCACTAGTCGGTGAGACCTCCCAGATTCACTAAGACATCCTAGCAATAGGAAAACCTTTCGCCGATGCATGAATCTTTTTGACGCCGGTTGGCGAGACATGGAGATTTCTCCAGGATGCTTCCCCGAAGACAAACTTATGCCGATAGGAAACTCCTAATCGCCAAGACAATGAATGATGTCTTGGCGATAGATGCCTGCACATGAATTTCACTCATTGTGACATCTTCAGGGTCTTGCCGATAGGAAACATAGACACATATTGAGCAGAATGCACTGGTAGTCGGCAAGACATATGCAAGGTCTTGCCGACTTTCTTCTTAGCTAATTTTTATGACCAACCTGATTGAGGGATGCCCTCCAACTGAGCTCCCTTAGCAAATATCATCATGTGTAGGGTTTAATATTGCATTCAACAAGGAAAACCACAGTAAATATCATACAAAAAAAAGTTAATTAATCAAAATCATCATTGAAATGAATCCTATGTTAGTAAGGTGCAGTTAAATCCTCAAACAAAAAGATCATACAAATAGGTTCGGGTTTCAGGTCGACCTACGGAATCCAAGCCAGGGAGGAATTTCAGAGAATTCCAAGTCAGGCAGATTACAATGGAATAAGCATGAAAATAGCCATTAGAAAGTTAAACTGATCATTATCAATCAAGGAATAGCATGTGAGATCTTCAAACTAGCATCAACTATTCATAAAATGCATCACCATTTGTTAACTAGCCCTACTACTCCATACCTCCCCACATTTTACCAGATTCCAGGGAACTCCACGAAGAAGGTGACATTCTAGAAAACCTAGAAAGAATAGGGGATGACGGATTTTGGGAAAATATGGAGGAGACAGAAAACCACAAAAATCCAGACTGGGAGGAAATCCGTGAAAATCTGGACCATGCAGAAATCCGCGAAAATCCAAAAATCCCCGAACAACAACACCTAGCCGGAGTTCGAGTGAGATGCAGGAAAATCCGGACCAGGTGGAAAATCCTGAACTCAGGAGAAAACCCGAAGAACAACTGAGGAAAAACCAAAATTAGACAAAACCAGAAGACAAACATAAAACAAAAGAAAACCCAAAAGAAAAGAAAAAAACAAAAGCAAATAAATCAAAATGGGGTGGTTATGCAAGGCATAACAGTGCCAATAACACTCCTAGCAAGGGCCTATAATAATCCTCAATGCTAAAATCATAATATGGATTGTATGATCAAATCATTTCAATCATATGTGTAATCTCTTGTTGAATACTAACTAATCTATCTCTATTGGATAGATTAGGGGAGTTATATATAGTTTGATTCAAGCATCTCAAAGAATTCTCTTATATCCTAATGCTATCATTATAAAAACTAGGCCTAGTATGACCATCCTCCTTAGACTAAGTGGACTAATCTAAACCCTTTGTTGGTTGCTTTTAAAGAACCAATCGGATCTCACCAAATATCTATGAGATTTCCAAACTCAATTCTTGAATATTTGAGAGATTGTTGGCCAACGAATGAGATGAAGCAATAATACTTCCTCTCTTGCACTTCGAGCTCTACAAGACCTGGGAGAGTAGTCCCACAATGTATATCTTATGACTCTCCTAAATAATTAGCTGATACATTATATAACAAAGAAGATGTATTCCCATAAGAAGCTAAACATATGAAATCCTTCAAGAAATTGGCATTTCCTTGAGATAATTACACACATAAAGCTGAGAATACAATACAATACTGACCACAAAAAAGGTAGATCAATTTAAAGACTATTTATAAAAGATGTTCTCAAATTGGATAACCAGAACCATGGGAAATGCATGTAAGACTAAAGATCAGTGCCATATGTGTGGGCTAGGAGTCAAAGAAAATTGAACTGCAAGGTAAATTTAATCCTAAACATCCATGATCTATGTGAGATTTCTTTGCAATTCACAAATTAATAATCAGATTCTATGACTAATTATCAGATTCAATTAGCCTGCACATGAATTTATGATTTGATCTAAGGATTTTAGCCGACCCCTTGAACCAAAGCTAAAATCAAAGCATACATCAAAGTGTAATGACCATGAAGATTAATGAAATGATCCTTGATTAGAGTTTTCATTAATAATATAGATACAAAATAGAAGTGGAGAAACTATATACTCTGAAAACTTGCACTATCATTTTGATATGCCTAGGAACCATACAATTAGCAAAATTTACTAACTAGACTCAAAGCTTAAGATAAATAATTCAAACATATTCTCTTTGTGTTTACAATTTGCATAATTCGGATCCAGAATTCAACAAGAGACCTACACTAATGTCCCTAAATTCCCTTTTATGGAAACAAGGGATCAAAATAAGCTTTAGGCCAAGAGTACACATGTCACATCCTAATTGGACTACTACAAAACATACTCCCTTTGTAGTTATATTTACACTTTCAATTAGAGGGAATACACATGAGACAAACATTATTTCCATTTGCTGTGAGGAGAAAACCCACCTTCCAAAAGGAACATGTTGAAAAGAATAACCTTCAAACTATTGTAGCACATTCATTCCATCAGGAAAAATGACAAAATTTATAAAGATAGAAAAATAAAACCAATTTCCCAATCAACATTGACATCATCAACAATCAACATTTACCTGTGGTACCCTTAGTAAGGAGACACATATCTTTATACATTATAATCTCAAAGGCCAGACCTGTACTATACTTGACCAAGCATATATGTTACACTTTTGTACTCACAAATCCAATTCATCTATAAATATCCTCTTCCACTATTCATACTCTACCTCAGATGGCCAATTGAAATCAAATTATCCATCCATCTTTTTCCTATATGGGGAGTACTTTGTCATTACTGAATTAGCCTCCTTGTGAAAGTCTCCAAGAAAACTAATGATGAAAGATAATTTCTCCAAATAATTTTTCAATATGTCAATGTCAACTTTCTCACAAATAAAATTGGCTTGAGAAAAAATTGTAGTGTCCACTTGATGCCTCCACATCTGTAGGGGCTTCACCTCATCATGGGTATGCTAAATTTTAGGCAACAATGTCAAATTTGCTTCATCATACCTAGCTTTCAATTGTTTTATTATTTCTTCTAAAGGGGTAGCATACGCTTGAAACATTTTTTCTTTAACCTCATTGACAAATTTGTAAGTCGGGACCACCCTTGGATATCTATCCTCATGCTACTTAGCCCTGACTACCATTAATATCAAATTATTAGCCCTAGGAATCCATTTATCTAGGATTGGAGTCCTCAATTCCCTATCTCTCTGAGACAACCTTATTTCTTGTAGCTTCAAAGAATAATTAGCATGATCACTATTTAATTTACTTTGAATTTTCTTATTTAGGTGCTTCATAACAGTTTGAACAATCTTAGAATTGTTCTCATACATTATGGCCTTTGTTTGTTCAAGCAATTTCTTGTATACCTCAACTTGTTGAAGTAGTTGTTCCCTTGTATCTTCATTAGATTGAGCTACACCTGATGTGCTCGGATCCTCTACTACAATCGGTTCCTGACCTATGTTGTAATGAACAATTGACAATGATTTTTCAAGTGGAGGAGATAGAGGATGAGTCATAGGAGGAATGGGAGTAGTATGGCTCGAGCTAAGTGGCCCTTGAGACCTTAACATTTCCACTTGTCATTTCCACAATACTAGCTCTGTTTCAAGCTCAACAACCTTCTACTAACTCTTATTGTATTCATCAATAAGCTCATTGTACTTCTATGAATATCCCTATCTTTAGTGAGATTTTCAACTATTGATTTTGTGAGCTTAGCAATATTTATGGTCATGTCAACTACTTCTAATGCTGGAGTATCTGTAACTCTTTTTATAATCAATCACCCACTAAAATCAGTTAGTTCTGCAACCTTGGGCTTCCTAGAACCAAGAGACAATGACCATATCTCTAGAGCATCCCATTCTTGACTAAATGCAGATCCTGAAAGTGCCAACTTGGCTTCTTCTTCAATTTGGAATAGAGGCTTATCAACCCTTCTTATAGTATCAAGTACAAATGCATCAAAAATATCCCATTCAAGAAATAATAAAACACCACTCTTTTGTACAAATGCCCTTCCTTCCTCAGCTGAGATATTTTGAAATTGTTTCTTCATTTCTTTCCTCACATTATCCTAGATAGAGCTTTCAAGAAATTCAAGATATAATCTTCTCTCAATGAAAACCTTCTTCACATACTATGAAGCTTTTTCTCTCCATAAAAAATACCTAAATGTTGTTGTTTCAACAAATGAATCATCCTCCATGGATTCTCTGCAAGCCTCCTCTCTCATGTCATCAATATTACTCACACCACTTAATTTTTCCTTTCCTAACATTAGAATACTTGTCCTAGAGCTTGATGTGACTTCCCTTGGGGGAGAAGGCATCCCCTGCTACATATCTTCAAGAGTTATCACAATGTCATCTTCATTAGTATCAGGGTAGTCGACTACCCTACTCTTCTCAACCCTTTGTCTCTTAATTGGTGGCTACTTCAAGGGAAGAGAACTTCTTGGAGAAGAATCAACATCAATTATAATAGGTGGGGGCTTCCTAGGAGGCAATGAGACTGATCTAGTTGGAGAAGCTGCTCTTGAATCCTCTTATGCAATAGGGGTTGGCACTATCTGCTCCTTCTTAATTGTCTCCTTTTTCCTAAAATATACTCAGATCTTTTTGAGTGGCTGATAGGAAGGTCATTCCTCCTCTTGTATAGAAAATACTTCTTTAGCTTCCAAATCCCTCCCCTTATATTTAATTATTTCTTCCTTTCTCAACACACCAACAACACTTTCAAAATTCCCCAAAACATACCTTACCCTATTCCATTGCCCTTGACTATCAAGTAGAGGATCATAAGTTGGATATGACTTCCTAATATTTTCTACCATCTTGTTGAAAGTAAGATACATATCTTTCCTTTTGTCTTGCACATGTAAATCAAGAATATTTTTGATGACATCCTTAGGGTAGTAAAAATTATGAACAAACACACCCAATGACCTTCTTTCTTTTACTTTAGTAATGAATCCCTCAGCATCAATGTTTCTAGGTGTGTTGTCATCAGTCTATAAGGTTTAAGGATCTTATCAAAAGCCATCTAGCCTCCCTTTATAGTCACAAAATCTGCAAAAAAATTGTACTCAGGAAAGAATGAACCCTTCTTTTTATTCTCTAGCAAGTGAGGCATTTGAGATCCTCCCAATTCTCTCATGATTTCTATAAATTCAATCCTAAGAGACACATCTCTTGGTAGCACAAAAGGATGAACACTTGTCCCATATACCCTGAATATAGTTCTATCTAGATATACAATGATATCGCCCAAATTATGGGTTATATTCAACTCAAGCCTCCTTTCCATGGGCCTTAAGAATTCATGAATTTATTTTGGGATCCTTGGCAGATCAACAAGTAGGAATCTCCTTAGCTTGGATGCAAAAACTTTATGGAAGACTACATAATGAAATTTGTGGTCATCCATGTATAGAATTTGGGTCCAACATTAGATCGGTAGCTCAAGATCATCCTCCACCTTCTTCAATGACATGTCATCACTAATTTTTTTTTCTTGCTTATATAATATCAAATGCATCAAAAGAGAGTACTACCATAATTTTACCCAATTCTTCCCTTCATTAAGATCAATTAGGCACTTGTGCATATTTTTCACCAAATAGGTAGCAAAATCATAAACTATATTGAAGGGTGCATGTTGAATATTGGTTTCCATGTACATATATTCTTTTGGTATAGTATCATGTGCATCAAGGCCAATACTTTCATACAAGGAGTAGATAGTCTTCCTGAAATGACAGGAAAATTAATTCATAGCTAAAGGTTCCTTCTCATCTCTACCAATCTTGATCTACTTTCTATTCTTTTCATGTCTCGTTGAAGCAGTGTGCATTAACAACATTGTGGTTCAAAACAAGACCTTGGTGTTATCATATTATTTCCTAAAGTTATCAAGGTCAATAGGGACCATATCTTCACTCCACTCATGCAATTTAAATATTTCTGCAATCTCTTCCCTAGTGTTCCTAACCATCTCAGCACCATTACATGCCCTAAATATTATGGACACAGGGTCATATCTTGCTGCAATATCCTTGAGAAAATATGCATCCATATACACATTTGGGACCACAAGTTTCCCCATATCTAATCTCCAATTATTGCAAGTGGGAACTCCACAATTCTTGTTCCCAAACCAGGTTCTAAAAATTTTCCAGCGAGTGTAAGGTAATTCAACATCCTTTATCCAAGTGTGTTTATCTAGTAATCCTTCACGAACCTTAGGGCCATAGTATATTACTACTCCTTGACTCCTCTTGTTGGTCGAGGGTTTGAGTTGGTCAATAATGTCTTCAAAAAGTAGTCTAGATGGGGTTTCAAAATGAGACCTTTGTGTTTTGGGATCCATGGATAACTAGGAAGGTTTACAATGAACTAGGGTTTTAACATAGAGAAGCTTAAAACCTAATTCTCTCAATTAGAAGCCTAGGTCATGATTAGAAAATGAAAATTTGAAAACATTTGGGAGAAGAACAATTTTAACACAATAAAGCAATTAAAACATGCAAGCCAATTCATTGTTGAAGCCTAAGAAAAACAATCACAACTTGCCCTAATTTAGGATGGTTTGGATAAAGCATAAGATACAATTTTAATTGTACTTATGACTTTTTGTGTTCTCAAGAAACCTATTTTTTTTTTGTCACAGCTTGAAAAAAATTGATCAATCACCCAATTGCTTTGCATTCACTTGCAATCTTCAATTGTATAAGAAAATGATTTTTATGCAACTTTATGACCTAGTTATGATAATTTCTAATGTCCTTTTTGCCATTACAACTCACACAAAGAAAAATGGCTCTAATATCTGTGTGTGTTATTTTAAATGGAAGTCGTTGATCTCCCTTCGAGATGGTGTGATGAACTCAAATTGAGTCAACAAGGTTTTAATTTACATTGCCACTATTTGCAAAATCGTCATCCAATTCAAATGTGCTGACTAGAAGCCACATCACTCCTTCCCATGGGGTCCACTTCCTTCCAAAGTGGATGAAACCGCACACGTGTTGCTCAATTGTAGACCTCACATGTCTTCTAACAAGCATTATTTTAATGCTACGAGGTGTGCAATGGGCAGTTGAGATTTAATCTTGTAATTGCATGTGGACTGATGATCTCAAAACCACTAAGCATCATGTGTATTGAAAGAAAACCAAGCCCCACCATGGAAAGGACACATGTCAAACAATCATATATCTCGCATCATCTTCTGATGACCATTCTTTAATTCCTACAAGGTGTGTGATTAACAACCCAAATTTGATCCTTAGATCCAACGTACGAGATTTCTACACATGCTAATAAAGTTACTTTTAAACAGGTCCATGACTAGGCTGATGGGATCTTGACCCTCAATGAAAATGCTTACTTAAGGCATATTTTCATGAAAATATTGTAGCCTGACTTAGGAAAAATTAAAAGTGATGATATAAGATTAGACAACCGACAGACCTAAGTAGAAGGGCTGGTAAAAGCACGTCTCTGATGGCTTAAGTTATGACTTAAATGACTGGAAATCAGGTAAAGTAGGTCAACAAAGAATTAAAATGCCCAAGGTTTAAGACATAAGAAAATTGAGAGCAAGGTTACAAAGCTAAAACCATAAACCCTACCTTTGGACATAGATGCAATAGACCACTACAAGGTGCAGAGAAAGCTTAAAATTTTGAAATGTTAAGAGCTCTATCAGTGGCTCATGCTCAGGCACACATACCCTTGGTGGGTATGGAGAGAAAAAGATCTCTTGGTGAAGTAGAACAGCATAGAGGAACACAAAAAAATTAGGAACTTTCCTAGACAAGGAAACAAGACGCAACATAAAGCAAGCACACCAAACCTATGTACAAAATTTACAAACATATACAATGTACATGCAAAAGCAACCTATTTCACAAGAAATAGGATTTCAAGAACTATCCATGTACTGGCAGTTCTAGAAGCTCACCTTTCAAATACTGTAAGAAGTATGAATCCTCCACATGCATGTCTGCAATCAGATATGGCCCAAGCCTCTCATTTATTTTATGAGCTTCTCTTCTAGTTTCGTTAAGCTCAATTAACTCATCCATCTTGTGTTGCATCTCATCACAAATGTCAGTATCATATTCTTGGACAAATTTGTACAATTTTATCAAGTTATTATGAGGTATCCTTGCTTCCACCCCATATACCAAATTAAAAGGTCTATGTCCAAAGACCATTTTAAATGTAGTCCTATCTTCCTAGAGTGCAAGTTGTAGTTTTGAATACCATGCCTTCTTGTTTTTTCTCAATCACTCATTTGATGATCTTCATCAAACTCTTGTTACTGGATTCTTCCTATCCGTTCCCTTGAGGGTGATAGGGAGATGAAAAAGAAATACATATACCATGTTAATTGCATAAATTAGTAAATTCTTCATACCTGAAGCACATGGCATTGTCAAAAATGATTCTCTCTGGGACTCTGAATCCACTTGATATGTTACTCATCAAGAAATCAGTTACTACTTTGCTTATTGCTTTTTTGGTGGGAATGGATTCCACCCACTTTTTGAAATAATCTATGGCAACAAGGATCTAGGAATGACCCCCACTTGAATTTTCTAACATTTCTCCAATAAAATCGATGCCCCATTGTTTGAAAGGGGCCTAGGATGAAACTGGCCTAAGAGGCAAATTACCAAATTTTTTTAGCTTACCAGTAAATCTTTGGCAAGCATCACACTTATTAACAAACCTATGGGCATCTTTGACTATTGTAGGCCACCGAAACCCCACCCTCAGTATTTTATGAGCAGTTTTCTTGGCTGTGTAGTGACCTCCACATGCTCCCTTATGCATTTCAATCAAGAGGTCTTTTGCTTGATCTCCATCTATGCATCTAAGTAACACACCCTTTGGGATTCTCCACCAGAGTTCACCATCAATAATGACATACTTGATAGCCTGCAGTTTGAGGGTTCTTTCATTCTTAGGAATGCCTTTAGGGCATTTCATGGTTTGCAAGTATTCTACAATCCTTATGTACCATCCACAGGTCTACATGTCGCATATGGGTGCAACATTTCCATGTTCAACTTGTTTAATTTGATTGGCTTCCAAGTTGGTTTCAGCCATCAACTTGGCCAAACCTTGACCTCTTACTAGCTTTGTAATCTAGATGTCAATGTTCAACTCTTGGATCCTATTTATCCTCCTACATTTAGAACTTGTAGTCTCCTATTGGGTAAAGATATCTTTAACTACTGCACTTGGAACATAAGCTACAATAGTTTCTCCAGTCAGATAAGGACTAAAATTCTTAACAGCCTTAAGGACTAAAATTCTTAACAGCCTTCACTAGGGAATATGCTTGCTTCTCTGTGGAATCATATTTGAGCTTAGTAGCTTGCAAGGAATTGCTAAAGAAAGCAATAGGTTGCTCAAAGCCTTCATCATTTTTTTGTAGTAATACCCCTGGCACTGTATGAAATGAAGCAAATGTAAATAGCTGAAATGAGTTTGTATAGTCAGGAGATTTGAGGATAGGCACTTCCTTGATTGCATCCTTTATGGCTTGAAAGGACTTAGTAGGTTCTTCTTTCCATGATACTTTCTCTCCTTTCTTTAGCATTTTAGAAATGGGCCAAACAAGTTCAACAAAATTGGTAATGAATCTTCTTACAAAGTTAATTTTCCTGAAAAAAGGATTGGATTCCTTTCACATTTCTAGGTTGTGAGATTTTATCTATAGTTGCTACTCATTCAGGAACAATCCTAGAAACTTACCTTCTTTAACTCCAAAAGCACAATTTTGTGATTCAAAGAAATTCCATATTCTAAAGCTTTGATAAATATCTTCTCCAAGTGGGAACAATGATCTTCTTCCTTCTTGATATTAGTAGTCAAGTCGTCCTAATCTATGGCAAGGAAGAGATCGATAAAGTCTACAAAGGTCACATCCATGAATCTTTGAAATGTTGCACCAACATTGATCAGTCAAAACAACATTCTCACATACACATATGTTCCCCAAGGTGTGGTGAATGTTGTTGTGTACTATTTAGATTCTCTCACCATAACTTGATTATAACCTGGGAACCCATCCATCATTGAGATAATTCACACCCTATGACCTTTTGCAACGTAGCCTCCATGTTAGGAAAAGGATAATTTGTTGGCATATGGATTTGGGAGATTGTTTATGGCTTCTAGTGTTTTCATTGATGGCAAATAAAGTCATTATCTTGGTCTATAGATTAGAATCTACTTACACCAACAAAAAATTATAGTAGGCAGTGTGTTACCAACAAAAAGCATGAAGAATAGGGTATCCGTTGATACGTTAGTCTGTATGCTTCATCAAATCATTATTTTGTGTTGTGGATCACCAAGAAAGGTTGTTAAGCATTTATTTTACCTTATTGGTAATTTTTGTGGTGTTTTAGCAATTGGTGAACGAGTTAAGAGATTCAATAGAATGATTTATTGTTTATTCTCTCATTATGGCCGACTTGGTGTATATAGCGTGTCGTGGATGTATAAGGAGTAGTTGTTTTAATATTTATTATGTTGGGAATTTTGATTTGGGTCCCAGCTATATTCTATCTGACTTGTGTGGGTGTGCATTAATTTTAATTGGTGATTTGAGTTGACTGTTGGAGAATATTTCATGTTTTGTTGAAAGCCAACTTAAGTGATTAAAATCTTTGCTAGCGGATATATATATGAGATCGGTAATTCATTTTTGTAAGCAAGGGCAGGATGTTGTAAGAAGGTGTGTATGCAAAAAAAATCAAAGCAGTTGTATGAGCATACATTAGAAGATCTGTTGAGTGAATTCTTGCTTGTGCAGCAGAAGGGTTTTTGTGTAGTAGAGCAGAGCAGAAATGTGAATTGGATAGAAGGTCCAAAATCTGTTTCATGTGCTTCATTGGAAATGAATCTAGGAATTTGTAGATGTTATCTTCTTAGTTCATTTTTTTTGTAATCACAAACATTTTTTTAAGGTAGTGAGCCTTTCTTATTTTGAGTAGTGAGCTCTAGGCAGTGTCCCTGAATGCAAGTGCATTCCCTTTTTTTAAAAAATTTTAATACGGTATAATATTGTGGACTAATATCCACCGTGGTTTTTCCCCTAATAGGGTTTCCAAGTAACATTATTGGTGTTATGATGTCTTGATCATTTTTTTTCTATGCTTGCATCTTTATTTTTGTTCATGTGCTGAAAATGATTTAAGATTTGAATTGAAAGTTAAAATTGTTGAACAATGGTTCACCCCCCCTCTCTTAGTGTTCCCTGAGTCCAACAATTGGTATCAGAGCTGGTTCCTCTTCATAATTTTAACAACTTGAGGTGGATCTTGGATTACAATGGACTCTAGTGGTCTTCAATAGTAGCTTATGGTGGAACTTGATGATCTTGATCATTCTAAAGAAGAAGTCATGGAGTTAAGAGAAAATCTTGTGGATGCTAAAAAAATCATTCAATCACTGAAGGATAAAATGAACGAGTCAAGAGAAAATAGGAAGGAACTTTATGATCAGTTGAAGTAGAAAGAAAATGAAAACTTGGAAGATGTTTGCTTGAATCAGACTCTAAAAGAGATAACTAAAGAATGTGAAAAAATTGCTAGAAATAATGCTACTTTGAAGCTTGAGAGGGAATCTATGGAAATGAAGTTAACTAAAGAGATTGAAAAAAGAAAGAAGAATGAGGAGAATCTGGGTTAGTCCTTGAACTAAAAATCTGAAGAATACAATAGAGTTAATAGTGGATTCATTCAGCTAGAGTGTGAACTACAATAATCCAGAAACAATGAACAAGAGCTTGAGAGACAAATAGTTATTCTCAGAGATGAGCTTACTACTGCAAATGAGTTTAAAGAGAAGTTCAAGATCAGTTCTACTAAGTTTGATGAGATGACTAAAGGAAAAAAGGATACAAATGATAAGCGAGGTCTTGGCTATGTGAAAGATGAAAGCTCTCGATCTAAACAAAAGGACTCTAAAAAGAAAACTCAAAAGAACAAAGGAAAAATATATTCGGTAAGGCAACCCAATGCTCAGAAGTTTAATGGTTACTGCTTTGCTTGTAATAAATTTGGACATATGGCTTCTCAGTGTAGAAGCAAGATAAATTCAAGTAGTCAATCATTTTCTAGTAAGTGTTTTAATTGCAAAAATTTTGGTCATAAGTCATTAGAATGCAAAAGTATGTTTGTTAGTGCAAGAAATGTTAAATGCTACACCTGTGGAAGATTTGGGCATGTTACTAATCAATGTAGATCATGAGGAAATCAGTGGAATGAATTTTCTAGACAAAGAAATCCGATATTCTACAATTGTAACAAATATGGTCACATTGCAATATTTTGTAGGAATAGAAACATGGACAAAAGAGGCCTGATATATCAAGGAAGAAATTTACAGAAAGACAACAAAGGAAAAGGAAAAGTTTATGTGGAAGAGATAAGAGATCAGATGAAGAAAACGTGGGTAAAGAAGAGTGGATCTGATGAAGGTAATAAGACTGTACTAGAAGCTCCCTCTAGTAATCCCTCTGGAAATTGATCTCAGACGTTTGGCCTAGGGGGGATTTTTTCAAGAAAAATCATTTGATCCCCTATTGGTAGCTGGCACCGAAATGCAGGAAATTGTCAGTAGCTATGGTAGAATTTTGCAAATGCATCAGTGATTGCTTTTGCAGGAGTATGAAAAGTAGGTCTACAAGTGAATTTTTCTCTTGATGTCTAAGTAAACAGAGTTATTGAAACTCCTAGGGAAATGTATTTAATGCTGCTAAAAGGTTAGGTGCGTAAAGTTATAAAAGGCTATTTGGAACCCTCATCTGTCACCCTGCACCGAAGAAGAAGAAAAGGAGAGCTTTTGCAGCAAAATTTTGAAGGAGTCAAGAAAATTTGGTGACAAATTCACTAGGTATTTCTGATCGCTTGTTGAATTCCTAATTTTGTGCTTGAAAGAAAAAAAAACTTTGCTCGGTACAAAAAATGAAGCAAATCAAAGGAACGGTGAATTTGGATGAATATAGTAGTCGAAAGGTCAGGGATGTAAGACATTTGTTGCTAGCCGGTGAATTGATGTGGCTTGAAGGTGTGAAACATAAGAATATGGACATCTGGAATGAGTTTCCCTATTTCACCAATGTGGAAGTGGTTTGGTTTATCTTGAAAAAATTGGATGATGATATCCTTACTCTGGATAAACCCTCTTGAATTTCAAAGGATGTAATCAAAAATCTGATAGGATTATGCAATATTGGAGATGTCCCAAAAAAGAAGTCAATTTAGAACGTTGAAGTCGAAGCCCTAACCGGAGTAAACGGAGATCAGAGGGATCTAGTAATTACAATGATCAAAGATCCATTGACAAGGTACATTGCATATGGAATTTCATACAAAATTTTCTTCAGAAATAGGGAAGGAGCAACCTCTATAGGCCTAGTCTACATTGCACACAAAATGATAATGGAAGAAAAATACTTTGATTTGTGTGGATTGCTGAAGGATCGATTGATGGAAAATGTGCAATTGACGAAGGATATAGATTACTCTTTCAGGTTTGGTACCCTAGTTATATGCATGATGATGTATTTTCTGAAGTGCTTACCTCAGAATGATAATGTGGTATGTGTGAACCCTAATTTGAAGTGCCTACAAAAACACAACAACAAACAATGTTAGAGAGTTATTTTGTAAGCATGAACAAGGATTCCCTATGAAATCCATTCACAAAGCTAAAAATAGGAAATAGAACAAAGAAAACAATGAAGAACATAATGGAAATATGAAATCCTAATTTAGCATGCAAACACTTGATCCCATGGGGGAGTTGGTGCAAATAGGTGTGTGGAGATTTGCCCTTTCCCAACTCCTTGAATGAAAATGTTGATTGAAGATGATTGATCCACTTGATAAGTCCCTCAATGAGCTCCAAAATCTGCAATAAACTAGTTAAGATGGATGGAATTTGAGAGATATTTGTGCATAATAACTTTGCATAATTGTGGATGATAAAATGCATGGTGAAGCATTCTATTTATAGAATGTTGAAATGGAAACAAAGCCAAAATAGAGCAATGTGGGACAAAGATTTGGCCAATGGAAAAATGCCACTTGTCCAAATGTGATTGGATGAGGAATGAGCAAGTTTTGACAAATGTGCCAATAAATGCATTTTTGAATTTGAATTTTGAGAAAAGACATGTAAGAGGGGGAAAGAAAATTGCATTGAATGCCACTTGGCTCAAGGCAAGGACATGTAAGAAGAAGTAAATGCCTTGTTGGAAGGACTTGTCATTCAAATTTTGAATTTGAAATAGAAGAATATTCCTCCAAAAGATGCTTTGTTGAGGGAAAATGAAGATTTAATAAATCAATAAATTGATTTATTTGTGCAAGTGGAGATATCTAGAGAATGCAAGTGGGGGAGATTAGTATTTAATCATGGTTAGATTAAATAAATGATGATTATGTTAGTTTAATGATGATTAGGTGAGTTGACTTATTTTGACTTAGATTTTTGGATTAATTTAAATCAAACAAGAGAGGAAATGATTTAATGAGTTTAATTAAATAAACATGTTTTGATTATTTAATTAAAGAGATTGAAGTAAGATTAAATTAAATAAGATTTTAATTTATTCAATTTAATAGATAGACTTTAGAGATTTAATTAATTAAATTTAATTAAAAAAAGAGATAGAGAATGATTTAAGAGACTTAATTAAACACATGATTTGTTTAATTAAGAGAAGAAAACAAATGAATTTAATCAAATAAAGATATTCAATTAAATGGTTAGGTCGGGGAATGATTTAGGATGAAATGATGTCGGTAGTCAGACTTAGATGCGCAATGTCAACTTGTACATTTTGCGTGTCTACATTTTGCCCCTCTTTGAAGCAATGTACTTGTTGCATTGATTCAAAGAATGATCTTGTCATGATCAAAATCAAAAAAAATTCTAATTTTTCGAATGCCCCACTATTGCCCCAGTGAGAAGAATTGCACTGGTATATTGCCCCCTCGAGATGTTGAATGGGAATGCCAATTGCCAATCAAAATCGCGATAAAATGCGAGAGGAGTGGTTGATGTAGATGAATGGACATTCATTAGCTGTGGGTAGCTTCATGT
The DNA here is from genome assembly GCA_007258455.2 of Sequoia sempervirens. Taxonomy (NCBI): domain Eukaryota; kingdom Viridiplantae; phylum Streptophyta; class Pinopsida; order Cupressales; family Cupressaceae; genus Sequoia; species Sequoia sempervirens. Next base: position 54,321,971 of record VDFB02256132.1, on the reverse strand, counting down.
ACCAACTGGGATAGAAATGTTAGTAAAGATAGAAGAATGTGATAGAAGAATGAAAGAATGAGATGATCATGCAAATGATGATGACTACTTGCCGTGGAGTTGGGATTTTCAAAGGGCGGATTTCCTTATGTTTGATAATACATGCAGTACGATGCATCAAGGTATCGAGAACCAGGATGGCGTTGTACCTAGTGTGATGGACTTTGACTCGACAAATCGGATAGGAGTATTCTTGTTCACACCTGACATACGGAACCCTGTCTAGAAAATAGTTCAAATATTTCAAATATCTCGGACCAAAACATAGGAAGGCGAGCCTTTCTATGTGGTCAACAAGAAACTTAAAACACCCTCGCTACAGACTAAACAAAAGCATGCATGACCAAGGTTATATTACAAAGATATCCAACAAGCACAGCAGACAAAAGATAATGATCGTTGCCCCATTCCTATCTCTCTAAATCCTTCATTCGGACATCATCGAGAGGTCCTTGGAATGAGCACAATGAGATAAATCAAACAAGATAAAGTAAGTGAGCAAACAAACTAATGTTCTTCGTACCGTTAGCCGAGAGAAATGATGTTTCGAAAGATGGGAGCCGAAACTTATTGCCAAAAGATAATGTCCATTGTCGGAACGGATCCTAGGACATGTTAATGACACGTCGTTTTGTTTACCCAAAGTGGTTGGTTTGATAAAAGTGCCCATTGTTGGAACGGATCCTAGGACATGCTTTTATCAAACGATGATGAAATTGATTTATGATTTATATGCCATTGATAAGAAAAGAGTTGACCAACTTGCTTGCTGACTGACCTATACTTGAGATTTTGATAGTTTAGGTTTTCACATTTGACTGCTAGACTTGTTTCCGACTGTTTTACCAAAGGTTGAGGGTGATGATGATTTATTATGGATGATTGATTATGCGAGTGTAAGCGAGATGAGGCGGATGGATTTTTTTTTCAAATATTTGGATGTTTTTGGAGTTTTGCAATGTTTTGAGGCTGTTTTTGGTATTTTTTTTGAGATTTTCAAATGTTTTGATTTTCAATTTTCCAATGTTTTTGGATTTTCAGAGATTTGACCAAGAGACTAACCTAAAAAGACTCATCCTAGGGGCCTTGGGGCTGATCAGGATTAGCCTTGCCTACGCTATACACAGACCACGAAGGTTTGACTCAACTCTGATTGATTTTACAAATGAAGATATACATGATGAAATGTCACTTTATTATGACAGTAATTTATAGGACTCACCTAAATGTCTCAGGGATAATCAAAGATCAACCTTTCCTATGTCTAGTCTGTAGATGACTTAGGTTATATGAGAACTCTGCTTTTGACTTTTGAATGACTTTGACTTGTTTTTGGATTTTGATATGTTTGTGGAATGTTTTGAATTTCCTTTCCATTTTCTGACTTTATGATCACATACCTAACCATCCGATGAGAACGGCTCCCAAATAAGGTGATAGACCACCCGGATATAAAGACAAATTGGACCTTATGGGCCGAGTAGCTCTATGAGGAATCATGACACAAATGCAAGACCAAGCTATGGTGCAGATGCAGATGGAAGGGTGAAATGCGATGATATGCAATGGGTGAGTGAATGATGCAAAGCAAGTCACAGAGACCAAGATGGATGGAGAGTGCTTATTTACACAAAGTGCCTGTTTGCCAGGTTTTCACCAAGGTACTTGCCCAAAGTGCCACCGAAGTGGTTTTCACTAGAGGATGATTTTTTCTCTTCACTATTTTCTTGATTTTTTGATTTTTTATTGTCACCAAGATGCCTGGCTTGGCTGTGTTTTCACTTAAGTAACCATTTTTTCAGGAATTTTATGATTTTTTTGGATTTTTGGTTCATAAATTGGAAAGATTTAGGCATAAAACTTTTGGAGATGGAGCTATTTCCATTGGCTCCAGAGGTGTTCTTCCTCGCGTTGGAGAATCGATATTCCTGATTTGTAGCTTGTTGTGATGACAAAGGGTCCCAGCCAGTTGGGTTCAAACTTGCCCTTGCCATTTGGGTTCAAGACATTCTTCTGATTCTCTTTTAGCACCAATTCTCCAACCTGGAAAGTTCTGCTTCTGATTTTCTTGTTGTAGCTCCTTTTCAGTCTATTCTGATACACTTGCAGATGGTTTAAAGCATCCAGACGTCGCTTGTCCAATAGTTCCAACTCGTTCAGTCTTGAAACTCGATACTCCTCATCCGTGATGAGGTTTTGCAATGATACTCTAAGGGATGGTAGCTCGATCTCAATGGGCAAGATGGCCTCTGATCCGTAGACCAAGGAAAATGGTGTGGCACCAGTGGGTGTGCAGATGCTAGTTTGGTAAGTCTAGCAAGGTGGATTAAGTCAAGAAAATGCCAACAATGACTGTGTCATCGACTGCTTTCTCTTGCTGATTTGAGGACTTATTTTATTTTAGAAGCTCGCTGGCCATTGCCTTGGGGATAGTATGGTGGAAAAGCCGCATGTTGATTTTGAACTTATCACATAGGTCATGGACTTCCGGATTTTTTGACGGCGGTCCCATTATCTCGAGATAATACTTTGTGGAACTCCATACGGTATATGAGATAGTCTGTGATGAACTCGAGATCCTGGGCTTCCCATTATGTAGGTCATAGGTATGGCTTCAACCCACTTGCAGAAGTACCAGCTATGCTATAATGAATTTGGTGGTCATGGATGAGGTGGGTGTGATTTTCCCAATGAGATCGAGTCCCCACTGTGAAAAGGGCCATGGTGTGATGATTGGATGAAGCTCTTGAGCTGGAGCATGGATGAGGTCCCCGTGTTGCTGACATTGTAGACACTTCTTGACGTATTCATGTGCCTCTCTGTCCATGGTAGGCCAGTAATACCCACTCCTCAGCAATTTCTTAGACAAGGTCATGCCACTCGAATGAGAACCACAGATGCCGTTGTGCACCTCAGTTAGGGCAGCCGAAGCCTCCTCAGGGTTAAGACATCTTAGTAAGGTTCCTTCTATGCTTCTACGATAAAGGGTTTCTCCTAAAATGACAAAACGAGATGCTTTCTTGATAAAGGTTCGTCTAAGGCTTGAACGCAAATCGGCGGGAATGATACCTATCCTAAGGTATGTGTAAATGTCTTGGTACCACTGATCATTTGGACCAACGATTTCGCACACAAATTCTGACTCTGGTACCTTGAATGCTGGTACGAGAAGCTGCTCTACCAAGAAGTCGTATTTCGGAACATTTTGAGGGATCTCTAAGAGTGATCCAATAGTTGCCATTGCGTCTGCTGCTCTATTGTTGGTTCTTGGTACTTGCTCGAATGTGATGTCAACAAAAGATTCCTTGAGATTTTCCACCATCCTTTTGTATGGAGTTAGCTTATCATCCTTTGTTTGGTACTCATTGTTCACTTGATTTATGATAAGCTGTGAATCTCCATATACCTTCAATGTCATAATGTTCCACTGTACTGCTATCCTGAGACCTATAGTTAAAGCCTCGTATTCTGCAATGTTGTTGGTACAAGGGAATGCTAGTTTGTATGATCTTGGTATACAATCCCCTTGTGGAGTGATGAAGAAGATACCAGCTCCTGACCCATGTTGTGTGTAGGATCCATCAAAGTATAGTTTCCAATGAGTAGCTATGTCAATGTTGAAAATGGATTCATCTGGAAATTCTGAAACAAGTGGGTTCTCCGCATAGATAGGTGCGTCTGCCAGTTGGTCTGCAATGACTTGTCCCTTGATTGCCTTGCGCTCCACATACTCAATGTCATATTCTGATAATATCATTACCCACTTAGCCATTCTTCCCGTAAGCATTGCCTTTGAAAGAAGATACTTTAAGGGATCAATTTTAGCTATGAGTTTGATCTTGTGTGCCAACATGTAGTGTCTGAATTTTTGGGATGCAAACACCACTGCTAGGCAAGCTTTTTCAATGAATGTATAGTTTAACTCATGGCCCACCATTGTACGGCTGATGTAGTAGATGGCTCTTTCTATTCCATTTTCATCATGTTGTGCTAGGAGAGCACCAAGGGCTGCTGCAGTTGCTGAGATATAAAGGATCAATGGTTTGTTCTGAATTGGAGGCCTTAGTACTGGAGGTGTTAACAGATATTCCTTGATTTTGTTGAAGGCTTGTTCACATTTGTCATCCCATTTGTACGTTACCCCCTTGTGGAGTAAGTGAGAGTAAGGGATTTGTTTGTCTGCTAATTGTGCTATGAACCTACGAATTGACTGAAGCCTGCCTTGGAGACCTCTCAGTTGTTTCAATGTCCTAGGAGCTTCCATTTCAAGTATTGCTTTCACCTTTTCCGGATCAATCTCAATGCCTCTCATTGACACTATGTAGCCCAACAACTTTCCTGATTGTACGCCAAAGACACACTTCTTGGGATTCAAACGAACCTTGTATTCTTCTAGTCTGTCAAAGATAGCACTCAAGACTGATATATGATCCTTCCTCTTTTTGGATTTTCCCAAGATGTCATCGACATAGTCCTCAACTGTTTTGTGGATCATGTCATGGAATATTAGTGTCATGGCCCTTTGGTATGTGGCCCCGGCATTCTTTAAGCCGAATGGCATTACGTTCCAGCAATATGTGCCCCAAGGACAAGTGAAAGATGTTTTATGTTGGTCTTCCTCTGCAATTCTTATCTGATTATAGCCTGAAAATCCATCCATCAAGGAAAGCATCTCATGCCCCGCGGGCATGTCTACAATCATATCAATGTTAGGCAACGGAAAATCATCTTTTGGGCAAGCCTTGTTCAAGTCCCTAAAGTCCGTACAGATTCTTATGCCCCCAGTTGGTTTTGAAATCGGTACTAGATTGGAGACCCACTCAGGGTAGGCGATCGTTCGTATGAATCCCGCATCTAGTAGTTTCTGGAGTTCCATCTTGACTAATAGAGCAATCTGTGGGTGCATCTTTCTCAACTTCTGTTTTACAGGTTTAGCTTCAGGATAGACTGCCAAGTGATGAACCACTACCTCTGGATCCAATCCTGGCATATCAGCATAGGTCCACGCAAAGTTTATCTTCCTCTCCTTTAAGAAGGTAGCCAACTCCTCCTGTTCTTTGCATAATAATGACTCAGCGTAGAATGTAATATGAGGAGTTTCTTGTGTTCCCAGATTGATGGGGTTGCACTTTTCTGCTAGCATAGCTAACTTTTCTTGGTGTATAGCTGTAAGAGGAAGATTGAATCCCCCATCCTCAGGCACCTCATAGAGGTTTTCACCATTGGATGCATCCTTTCTTTTTACCTTTTCAGAGTCGCAGAGTGCCACAAGGTGGTTTTCACTCAAGGACTTGGAGATTATTCTCAATTTTTTATTTTTGCGACTGAGGGATTCAATCGTTTCTCCATAGTATGCATGTGTATCCAGCTCTATGATAAAACCTGCCTTATGATCCCCACATGGAATGTCATCCCTTAGCCCCATGAATTCTGAGAGCGCCTCATCATTTTCAAACATGTCAAGAATTGGTGGTCCTCGTTGGTCGTAATCAATCAGTTGGGGATAGACTAATCGGATTTCATTGCTTTGGCTTTCAGACTCATAAGACAAGGTGCTAATCATAAGGACATTAGTATCCTCAAACAGCAAAGGTAATCCTATTTCTGGTGACTCAATTAAATCAGTGGGCATTCCTAAAGTCATGGAGGATTGTGGAGTAGTTACGGATTCCTAAGGAGGCATTCGGTTCCGTCTATCATGGGCACCTCGACCAAGTACAGTTACCTTAGGAGTAGGATGACCAATGCCAAGATTTTTTATTTGCTTCTCAGGTATAATGGGTATTACACGCCCATTATTATCTTGGCCTAACCCTTGGTTCCGGTTATAGCCCATCAAGAGCATCATCTTCATACCTTTGTTTCATTCATCCATAGGCAATTCAACTGCTAGTATATCATCTCGATAGAGGAGATGAGATAAGTCCCCCTCTAATGTTTCCTGACCAAGATCTCCTGCACTTGTGAAGGTAGGGTTTCGTTCATAGGAGCCTTGAGATGTTGAAGCTTCTTGTGATTGTGGTAACCCTCTTGATCTAGGAGATTGTGGTAGCTCTCCTACTACAAAAGCATTCTTAGGCATTGAATAGTTTCCACAACCATCATCTTGTATTATGAATTTGATATCAGAAAAGGTGGGGATGGCGGGGGTGGAGGGTGTCTCTGTCACAGAAGTGAGAGTGGCGGGATCCACGTAAGGTGTTGATGGGCCTTCATCGTTCTTGGGTACTTGCGGGATCTTGTAGTATTTTGCCTCTAGATTTTTGCAGTATGCAAATGGCTCAGGATCTCCATGGATAGTAACCTCTTGACCTTCATGTGTGAATTTCACACATTGATGAAAGGTTGAAGCTACAACTTGCATTGCATGTATCCATGGTCGCCCTAGGAGAATATTGTATGGTAAATCAAGGTCCAAGACCTGACAGTTGGTTTGCATGATGGCGGGTCCAACCTGGACAGGAAGCTGAATGGTGCCTTGGGATACCCTTTCCTGGTCATCATATGCTCTTATTGTGATGCCTTTTCCTTTGTCAATTGAATCCTCTGAAATTTTCAAATTCTTTAGAAGCTTTAAGGAGCAAATATTTAAGCCTGCACCTCCATCCACCAAGACTCTCTTGAATTTCTTTTTATTTACATACATCTCTAGATGAAGCGCACAGTTGTGAGATGGTTGTGTGGGGAAGTCTTGTTCAGAAAATGTAAGAATGTTAGGTGTGGTGATACTTGCGACCATAGCTTGGAATTGTTCTGCATCTAGATCTGCGGGGACAGTAGATGACGCCAAAGCTTCTTCTAGAATCTTTTTGTGTGCAGATGAGATTTTGAGTAACTCCATGATGGAGATATGTGCAGGGGTTCTTTTCAATTGATCCAAGACAGTATAGCCACTAGGGTTAGACCTTGGATTGGATGTGGAATTTCTGCTTGGTTGGGATGGTGCTGCAATGGTAACCTTTCCACCTCTTGTGGTGACTCCACAATCGGCTTGGGCCCCTTTGATGGTGATGACTCCACAAAACTCATCTAAACAAGCGACAACACCCTCGTATGTGTGGTTGACATTTTTATAAGCCCCTTTTCCTTTGTCTTGATCTTTGTTTCCTTTGTTACCATGATTCGGCATCGAATTCGTGTAAATCTTGAGATCTTTGTTTCCTGATGGTGCTTCCACATCTATGATTTTGTCATCTATGAGGTCTTGAATTAGATTTTTGAGCCTCATGCAGTTGTTTGTCATGTGTCCCTTGAGTTTGTGGAAGTCGCAAAGATAATTCTCATTATACCATGGTGGCTTGACCGATGGTTCTTGATAATTATTATGTGTAGGGACCGTTATCAATTTTTCATGTACCAATCTTTTCATGATTGCTTCAGTAGGTTCCCCAAGGAGTGTATTTTCATTTGGGGAAGAACTTGTTTCACTGTGGTCCTCCCTGATTATCAATGTTGTTTGTGTTTTGGTTATGGGATGGTTGGACCACAGTATTGACTTGTCGATTGCTTTGATTGGTATTTTGGTGTTGTTGTTGTTGGGATGGTGGATTGTTCTTCCGTGGGGCACTAATGACAACTTTGGCGTCAACGACACCATCATTGGTTACATTACGATTCTTTGCCCATGTTCGTGGTTTATCATGATAACTAGATGATGAGCGGCCTTCTTGATATGATGAAGTTTCTCCCTGTGTGGCAAGGGCTCGTTCGATATTGAGTGCCCTAGGGATCAACTGGTCATAAGTGGTGATGTTTTGCACTTTGAGGTGGAAGGCCAAGGGCCCATCAAGATTCGCAATGATAGTTCCCACTTGTTGCTCTTCAGGCATGGACCACTTGCTTTGATTAGCTTTGGATCGCCATCGTTGTAAGAAAGCACCGAATGATTCATTTTTCCCTTGTTTGAGAGATGATAATTCCTGTAAGCTAACCTCCATGGGAGTGTTGAAGGAATAATTATGTATGAAGGCATCTATGATTTCCTGGAATTTTTTGATTCTAGAAAGTCGAGAAAACCAATCAATAGCGTTTCCATCCAAGCTTCTTGGGAATAATCTCATCAAGTATGTTTCGTCGTAAGCCACCTCCATGCAATGTACTTGGAATTCCCTGATGTGATCTTCAGGGTTACCTATTCCACGATATTTGTCAAATTTAGGGATCTCAAACCCTTTTGGGAACGGTTTCATTTCTACGCTCCTATCAAATGGATAAGGGCATAGGTTTTTTGGTGGTTTTGGTGTCCTTCCTGATTGAAGGTCAAGCACTTGTTGTGACAGAAATTTTATTTGTGCGGTGACATCCAATTGTGGATCAGGAGGTGGAATGAAGGTGTTCTGGGGGGGTGGAGTGGGGGTTTGAATGGGTGGAATGTTTGCTTGTTGTGCCATGTATGCTTTCAACAACGCTTGTTGTTGATCTTGCTGTTGTTGCGCTAATAGAGCTTTTTGTTGTGCTTGCTGTTGTTGGTCCAACAATGCTTGTTGTTGATCAGCTAGGGCTTGTTGTGCTGCTTCTTGTTGCTCTTGGTATTGCTCTAACGCTTGCTGATATGCGAGTTGTTGGGCTGCTTGTTGTTGTGCAAAGTACTGCGCTTGTGCTTGCACTCGTGCTTGGGTATCTTGGGCATCTTTTGCAGCTTGAGCAGCTTGTGTAGCTTGTGCGACTTGAGCAGCTTGTGCCGCTTGTGCAGCTTGTGCAGCTTGTGCAGCTTGAGCAGCGGCTTGTGCAGCTTTGTTGTTGTTGTTGCAACAAAGCTTGGCTTCCAGCCACCCCATTGCGCTTGCTCTTTTGGCTGCAAACGATGTCTGGAGCCTGATCTTTGCTGCGGAAGCTTGAGAAGCCGCGGCGCATTACAGGCAACTCGCTGAACTGGTTTGATACTGCTGGGATAAATTGCTGGTACGCTCTTTGAACGCAGCCATTGTGTTCTACTTTACCTATTTGGTCGCAATGGTGGTGGTGGTGGGGACCGGAATTGCGTTGGGAGGCTCTGGTGATGCCTTTGTTTCATGGTGGTGGTGGGAGGCCATGTATGCAAGGGATGTGATGCAAGTGTGGAAGCTCTTTTGAGGTATGTAATAGGAGTGAATGTGGTGATAGGTGCAATTTTGGGATGCAAGTGTAAATGACAGGAAATGGTGGACCAGGTAAAGTAGGCAGGGAATGGCAGAGATGAGTGAAACAGTGGGTCCTTGAGAGAATCATACTTTTGGCTAGCCACATCATGCCAGCCCCTGATGGATGGTGTGGCCTGAAAGATGTGATGCACCCCTTGGCTGGCCGAATTGGACGGGATGCATTTATGCTAGGAAAGGGGTGGGAAATTTAGGTAAAGGGGAGATCCCTAAACCAAAATATGGTGTTGACGTAGTGGGAGGTGTGAATGGTTTGAATGGTGGAAAATTTTCTTGTGCAAATGAAGAGACAAATCCGTAGGGTCTCTCTATTTCGGATGAGCTTGCTTGTACCAAAGGTTTAGACACTTGCGTGTCAAGAGAAAATGATGAGGTGGTATGGTAAGGAACCTCAGATGTATCGATAAATCCAAGTGGGTTGTAAAGTGGATTTTGATGCATGTTGAAGAGGGTATCATCATCATTGATAGTAGGTTCTATGGCGGTAATGGAAGTGGTCGATTGTGGAAGGGTGTTTTGGTCATTTGGTACAAGAAGCGTATCCTCAACAGTGTTGAGAATTGATGGATTTATTTTAGTCATTGCGCGAAGAAAATTTTGTAGTTTTGGTTGTTTGAGCATCTCAAGAACTTCTTCCTCACTTAGTTCTGTTGGTGTGATGTCTTCCACCAAGACCTCTTTTTGTGGATCGTGTGTAGTGATGGTGAGGTCTGGAAGTGGTGTGTTTTGGATTTCTAGAATGTTTTGGCTTAGATCACTTGTGGTTGATGTTTCTTGATTTAACTCCATGTTCCTCTTGTGTTGTGATCTTGTTTGAACCATAAAAGAGCAAACTAGGATGTGTAAAAGATCAAAGGTGTGAAGATGAAAGGTGTATGATATATGGATGAGAATGGAAGTTTTGAATTTGTATTGAAAATCTTGATGTGATGCTAGGTACTTTGGGTTGGCTTTTGATTGATGTTTGTTTGATGTTTAGACTTTGAATTCTGTCTTTGGAATGTTGATGTTTGAGCAAGAGATATCCCCAAGATGTTTGGATGATAATCTAAAAAAGATAACTAATGCTCATAAAGGATAATTTGATTTAGGAGTGAGAATAGGATGTATCTACTCACAAGCTAACCAAAAGGTAATCCAAATTAGTGATGGGAGAAGGATGCATCTATCCACCATTAATTTGAACAAAGTGATAATTCAACTAAGCGTGTGTAAAAGGATTCATTCACACACACTTGAGTTGAACAAGTTTGATGTTGATGTTTGAAGAATTCAAAGTCTCATGTTTGAAAAGTTTTGATGTCTACCAAAGGAGCCTAGCATAGTTGTGTCAAGATTTTCTCAAAATGTTGGTGAGATGTTTATGGTTCATGATGTTTTTGATGGATGAATGTTTGTTTTGATCTTAGAATGACCCTAGTTTAGACTTTTGTTTAACAAGACCAAGGTATTGAAGAACATGTTATGCCCTAAGCAAGGTATCCAATCCCTTGAAACAAGCTTGGATTTTGTGTGTAGTAAAATGAATATAAAGTGGGGTTGTCTCTTGAAGCATGTCTATAGAAATTAGCCAACAACTTTTCTCTAAAATCATATAACCTTTTGAGTCTTTGTTGGTGTTGTTTTGGGCTAAGTTTCCTGTTCTTGGGTTTTTGTATCTTGATCTTGTGAGAAATCATTGAAAAGACATGTGTGGGGCTCAATTACTTATCTTTGCTTTTAATGACTTCTTTTTACCAAATACACTTTCTTGATTATGTTTCAAATTAAAGATGTCCTATGTCAAAATTCCTTTTCTTCCCACAAAGTGTTGTGTGGGAGTTCCAAGAAATTGAGGCAAAGGGATTTCTTAGGTTAACCCTAGTTAGAGAAAATGACGATATAAATTCAAGTGCTAAGAAACCTCTAAGGACATAATCCCAAGGGAAAGCAACAACACTTAAATTTGTCAAAAGGTATTTGCTCTATCAAAAGGGGTTTGAAATTTGCATGATCATGTTTAAGTGTTTGTTTTCCAATGTTTACGAACAAGCATGTGTTTTTGTAACCCAAAGCATGTACAATCCTATGGATGTGTAAGACAATATTTGTTGGATTCCCACTTGGACAAGTCCAGCTACGTTTATCTCTAGCGGATGGTTAGATGCTTATTGCTTGGCTCCCTACCTCCACGGCTCATTAAAAGTCAATGGGCAGCCAAGCATCAGCACCCATGAAACTCCCATGGCTTGTTTTCCATTTCTATTAAAGACCGTAAAAGTGTGGGGCGGCTTTAGAACGACAGTTCTTGCACCAACAAAAATAGATTAAGGATTTTGGAAAATTCCCTTTTATGGAGTTCCTGAAGTAAGGACTTTTAGTTAGTGGAGATTGACCCATATGGCGAGAGTCCCCTTCCGGATCCATCTCGTCAGAGCCAAATGCGTGATACTGGCATTTACTCTAATACCCACATTTATATCCTGGTTGGAAATACTCTTGGCTTTAGAGTGTTAGCGGTTGAGTCGTTCCCTTGGGTGAGTACTTTTTTCCCCAAGGCCGAGACCCTCTAAGATAAACAAAAGTGAATGAAGAACAATGGCCCCAGCAACTTCGATCAATCCTTGTAGGCAACAAAGAGAGAGAATGTACGCAACAAAGTCCCCACTCACACTCGCACAATAGTTTGTTCAATTTTAAGCCCAAATCGAAGTGTGGAGGTGATTGCTTTATCTCAACCCAAAGTCATGGAAAAGACCTTTTGATTCTCAAGATCGCAATAAAGCGTGAGAGAAGCGCATACGTCCTTTTCCAATGGCTTTAGTCTAAGTAAGCCTTCACAAACAAACAAAACTACACTTGTTCTTTTTAAACCCTCAAAGCAATGATGATTTCGTTTTAAAGCACCAAATGAAGTGTGAGAAATTGTCTTGTTCAATTGTTAATCCAATAAACCAAATCTAGTAAGTTGTGATCCTAAAGTTCATTTTAGCCTTTGCAAGAAATGAAAACGGTTCTTTTTAAGCCCAATTGAAAACTAGTGTCCTAAGAAGGAGAAGGATGACAAATTCTTTGAAGAAGTGTTAAACAAACACTTAAGTGTTAAAAAACACTTTGATTAGATAAAATATCATCTCCATGCTCCTCTTTCTTTTGATTTCAATTTCCAACCTACAAAAGTGATCAAAATATTAGATGAGATCAAAAGAAACAAAAGGATATAGGGGTTAGATAAACCATTTACCAAAACACCCTAAAACTTAGCCAAGTTATCATGTGTTTACTTTAAATGTAAATTTGAAAATTTTAACTAATTTAAAGTTAAGAAACACCTACACCATTGGATAGCTTGTGAAATTCTACCCTATTTAAAAAAAAAAAGCATCAAAAAAGACCTACGTATGACCAAGATATGGTCATTTTAAAATTGACTCTAAAAACACTAAAATAGTGATCATATGCGGGTTAATGAATAGTGCTGTCAAAAAACAGCGAAATTTTATAAAAAAACGTGTTGGATTTGAGGTGTATGCCCTCCTTCTAGCGCCAATATGTGAACCATTTGAATCTATACCTTGCAAAAACACAATAAACATGCAAACAATTAGATCAAACACAAGATTAGAAACCAATGATTCCTCAAGAAATCCATTTGAAATTTGCAAAAGATAAGAAATGAAAATGAAGAACACAAATGAAACAATTAAATCCTATCTAATGCAAGCAAACTCTTGATCTCTTGAGGGAATTGGTGCAAATAGGTGTGTGGAGATTTGCCCTTTCCCAACTCCTTGAATGCAAATGTTGATTGAAGATGATTGATCCACTTGATGAAGACTTTGAATGTATGCTCCAAGCTTAAAATCTGCAAAAAAACCTAGCTATGATTCAATGAGATGGATGAAGATTGCTAAGTATTTTAGCATGGTAACTTTGCTTGAGATGTGGATGATAAAATGAATGGTGAAGCATTGTATTTATAGAATGATAAGTTGAAGAGATGTCCAAATTTGATCAATGTGGGACAAAGATTCAACCAATGATATAATGCCACTTGTCAACATGTGAGAGGATGAAGGTTGAGCAAGTTTTGAGGATTTGTGCAAGTTTGAAATTTGAATTTGATGAGATGACATGTTTAGGGGGGATGAAAAATGAGTTAAATGCCAAGTGGGAGACATGTAAGAGACAATGTAAGAGCTTTAAATGCTTTGTTGGATGGACAAGTCCTTTTGGGGGGAGATTTCAAATTTGAGGAATATTCCCACTTAGATGCCTTTTTTGAATGAAAATAGGGAATTATTAAATCAAATAAATGATTTAATTGTGCAAGTTACAAAATCTAGAGGATTTGAGTGATTAGGATTAAATTAATGGGGATTTGATTAATTTAAAGGGGGATGATATTATTTGATTTGACAATTTGATTTAGATTTTTGGATTAATTTAAATCAAAAGAGAGGGAATATGATAAGAGGCTAATTAGTAAAGATTTATTTAATTAAAAGGATAGTACAGTTAGAATTAAATAAGGTTTTAATTTATTTAATTTATATGAGATAGACTTTAGAATTTAATCAAATAAAATTGATTATTTAATTAAATAAGGATAATTAGATGGATGGTGAAAGTTTAATTAACAAGGAAATTGACTTAATTAGACAAAATAATTTATTTAATTGAAGGCGAATATTGATGAATTTAATGGGAGATAGAATTTGATTAAGCAGTTAGACGAGGATGATTTAGGAAAGCTTGATGTTAGTGAATCCAAAGTTAAGATCATAATGTCAACATACATTTTGCATGTCTACAATACTATGTATTAGTGTGTATACTTCAAAGGCTTACATGTTTTGGTACTTGTGCTTCCCTTATTCACATGTACATGTGACTTATTCACATGTATGCTTATTAGTGGTTATCCCTAGCATTGATCATTATTGTTCTTCATGGTTTGTGTTGAATATTAATTGATTGATGCTAAACAACTTTATCTAAAAACAAAAAACACATTTTCAATTGGTATTCCATGAAATGATTCATAAAAAGATTCCAATATATTTAATCGTTTGATTGGAACAACTCAATTAAGCAAAGGATAAATAAGCTTCACAACACTTGCAAAACACAATATTCATAGTAGATGAAGTAGTTAACTTCTTGACACATTATCATAGAAACATTTATCTTGAATAGTATTTAAACATTTTCACATCATAGTCCTCATAGTGTAGAATGAATTGTTATGTTCTTGATCCATCACCATATAAACACGTTGAAAGATTTATATGTCAACTTTTTGCAATATTATTTTTTGTATAGGAAATGGACTCAGGAGAAAACAAGTTATAATTTATAATACAAATAAGAAATGGACTCAAGAGTGGAAACTTTATTTATCACACCAAATAATAAATGTAAATGAGAGCATCACTTGTTTCTCTTAGACTCCAATTTTCAAACATAGCAAATCATTTCAAATGAAAATGAAAAAATGCTTCACAACCAAAGTTGTTAATTGAGGAAAAATAAAATGTTTCAAAGTTCCACCATTGTACACATTTACAATTGGTTGTATATTGTTGCAAGGGAAAGGAGGATAATTGAAAAATGTCTTGCACTTGCTATACTTGAGGATGATTGATGCAATGATAGGGAGGCCTTCAATCCACTTTCACCATACAAAGAACTTCCAACCACTTTTCTTCCCCCAAATTACTATCTTGCCTTGTTTTCAGTTTTTCACCTAGTCTCTCTAGTAGGTCAGCAGACCTACCTTTCTTGACATAACTTTCAAATTTTCTAAACAATCTCTCCAACCCTCATTCTTTTTAGACACCCTTTAACACATACTTTCACATGGCTCAAAATCCCATGAGACTCTTTTCAAACAAAACCCTCAACCTAGTGCTTCAATGTTGTCCTAGACCCCCAAATAAGTCTATTTAACAAAGAAACACCCTCTCAATAACTCTTCCAATTGCAAAACACTATTGGACAACATTTACTAGTTTGCAAATCCACAAAATCTATAATTTTTAGGGTGTGATTGGCCCTCTAACCCCACTATCCTCTAAACCCTCACTTTTCTCAAATTTTACTAGGGTTTATTGAAAACCCCATATACAGACCTCATACAACCTCAAAAACTCTTCCAAAATTCTTTATTCTACCTACACAAACTTAATTGACCACCAAATTATACTGCCTCCTGACCTTACCCACTTTTACTCCCTCAAACCTCTCTTTTTCATTTAAAACCCCTCTTTTCCCAACTAGGGCATCATGTTATAACATAATTTTGACCTCCCATGTCTTTGTAGACCTTTTGAAGACATCAAAATCCACAACCTCACCATATTTCCAACCTATTCTAACTTATTCTCAATCAATTTCTCCTTTTCACCTCTTCTAGCCTTGCTTTTAAGGCCTAAATTCTGAATTTTCAATAGGGGTAGTGTTAGTAATCTCTTCCAATGTCTTTACCAATGCTATTTTCTTATTCCTACTTACATCAAGCCCATTCCACTAAGACACAACTTGAACAATATGTGGAATGGCCTATGTCAACATATTACATTCAAACCCTTATATGAGCGAGTTTAGATCAGTTTTATAAATCTACTTCTAAGTTGCTTGGAACTTAATAGAATTCCACAAGAATGGATTAAAATTAAAGCTAAAACCATTCTACAATAGATTCAGATCATCTTAGAAAAAACTCCTACTGTACGGACCCGTACATAGGCTGGAAATGAAGAAAATGCATAGAAATTAACAAAGAAACAAAGATATTTTATTGATATTCTCCTTCAAACTCTTCAAGAACCACTAACTTCAAGTTTCCAACATATATAAACCTCAACCAACTCCTTAAAACTCCTAAAACTACCTTTCAACTTCCCATGACTGTTGGGCTTCCACATGAGAGCAATTTTAACATTTTTGTTTGACAAAATTTTTGGCAATTTTGCAATTTTTACATAATTGACTCAAATGACCCCACACTAACTCAAAACTAAAAGCAACATTATAAAATGTCCTATCATGGCCTTATTTGACATTATCATGACGAAAACCACTGAACTAGACCTACTTCATCAAATGGAGGAACAAGGTGCTCTACAGTAATAATCATACACTTTTTGTGTGGAAAACTTAGACTTCTCAACCATCATGTGTATGTTTCTCTTTTCGATTGTTTGCATGCCAACATAAGGGATCAAGTCGGTTTAACATAGCTTAGAGAAATTCTACATGTTTGGGGTGCAAAAGAGGACCATTCCTAGTGTAAATGTACCTATCGGGATGCGTTGGAGTAGTTTGTTTGGTCACACAAATTGCAAAATGAAAGTTGCACTGCTTTGCAACTTTACACTGCTTGCATTTGACTTTTTCCATCAAGTGAAAATTGGACACCACAGGAAAATAACTATGAGATAACAAAAACTGAGAGAGGTTATTATAGAGGGGCCCAACGCGATCCTGTAGGCTCAGACAAAGAGTTCGTAAGCGTCACAGTTTTTGAGTAATAGCTCGTCAAAGATTGCTACCCTTTTGCACTTTGTACCCTTAAGAGATTGAGCCAGTTGAGCGTAGATCAGAGCAATTCCGCATGTTTGGATGTGAAAGAAGATCATTCCTAGCATAAATTTACCCATCCGGATGCGTTGGAACAATCTGTTTGGTCACACGAGTTTAAGAACGAAAGTTGCACCACTTTGCAACTTTCAACTACTTACATTTGACAACTTTTTCCCCAAGTGAAAATTCCTTCGAGATAGAAAAAATTGAAAAGGTTATTCTATAGGGGTCCAACATGATCCTATAGGATTAGAGGAGAAGTTTCTAAGAATCACGGTATTTGAGTAACAACATGTTGAAGTTTGTAGCCATTTTGCGCTTTGGACTCTTAAGGGATCGATCCAGTTGAACGTAGCTCAGAGAAATTCTACATGTTTGGGTGTGAAAGAGGACCGTGCCTAGTGTAAACATACCTATTCAAATGCATTAGAAAATTCTATTTGGTCACATGAGTTGCAGAACGAAAGTTGCATCACTTTGCAACTTTGCACTGCTTGCATTTGACGCTTTTTCCATCAAGTGAAAATTTGCCACCATGGGAAAACCACATTGAGGTAACAAAAACTGACAGACATTATTTTAGAGGGGCCCAATGTGATCTCATAGGATAAGATGAGAATTTTCTAAGCATCATGGTATCTAAGTAACAACATGCTAAAGTTTACAGCCATTTTGTACTTTGGACTCTTAAGGGATCGATCTGGTTGAACGTAGCTCATAGCGATTCCACATGATTGGGTGCAAAAAATGACCATGCCTAGTGTAAACATACCTATTCAGATGTGTTGGAATAGTTTTTTTGGTCACACAAGTTGTAGAATGAAAGTTGCACCACTTTGCAACTTTCAACTACTTGCATTTGACAACTTTTTCTCCAAGTGAAAATTTGCCACCATGAGAAAATTCCTCTAAGATAGCAAAAACTAAGAGAGGTTATTATAGAGGGGCCCAAAGCAATCCCATAGGATTATAAAATAAGTTTCTAAGCATCACGGTATCTGAGTAATAGCATGTTGAAGTTTACAACCATTTTGCACTTTGGACTCTTAAGGGATCGATCTAGTTGAACGTAGCTCAGAGTAATTCCATGTGTTTGGGTGTGAAAGAGGACCATTCCTAGTGTAAACATACCTATTCGGATGCATTTGAATAGTCTGTTTAGTCACACAAGTTGCAAAACAAAATTTGCACCACTTTGCAACTTCCAACTACTTGCATTTGACAACTTTCTCCCCAAGTGAAAATTCACCACCATGAGAAAATGCCTCTGAGATAGAAAAAACAAAGAGAGGTTATTGTAGAGTGGCCTAATTCGATCCCATAAGATTAGACGAGAAGTTTCTAAGCGCCATGATATCCGAGTAACAATATGTTGAAGTTTGCAGTCATTTTACACTTTGCACTCTTAAGAGATCGATCTAGTTGAACATAGCTCAGAGCAATTCTACGTGTTTGAGTGTGAAAAAGTGTCGTGCTTAGTGTAAATTTACTATGTACTTAGAATAAGATCAATAAAATTCATTATTTCCTTGCAATTTTCTATATTTTTACTAGAAATCTAATATTTTCTTAAACTGTATGGTCTATACAGGGTGATTGTGCTCTCTTTTGGATGGAATTCGGTGGGTAGTAGACTTAACTCCATTTTAGTTTTGGTTGGCTATGGGAAGGTTTTGAGTATGGATTTTCAATAAACCCTTTCCTAACTTGTGAAAGAAGAGGGTTTTGGGGTTTTTTATGTTAGAGGGCTTATCATGCCCTAAAAGTGGAGGAATTGGTGGTTTGGTAGACTGGTTAATGTTTCCCAATGGTGGTTTGCATGTGATAGGAAGAATAAAGGAGGGTTGCTTTGTTAATTTGGCCTAATTGGCCTTGTGGACAATGTAGTTTTTTTGTTTTGTGAAAGTTGATCCAAAAGAGTTTTATGAGGGTTTGATCAAAATCACCATTAGAAACACTGAACCAACCAAACCATCTACCACTCACCAAGTTTCAACTTGTTTCATTAAGGAAAAAGGACCACCGCTCATCATTTTGGCTTCAAACCTATTACTAGACCTTGTAACACCTTTGAACAATCACATTTTGTCATAAACAAATCAATAACTCACCTTCATGACACTAATTTGTCATATCCTTTGAATCTTGTAGACCAAACACCATTTTACACAGAGTTAACCTTGCTCAAATCAACAAATTCAACAAGCTTTCTTTCTAAACCTTATCCAAACATAGAGACATTTGTAACAACATCAATAAGACAGTTTCCAAACATTAACAACCATTCTTTTCATTGTTTTATCAAATTCATTGTTTTTAGCAATCAAACCACCATATCTCTAGTAGGTAACCAAACCCCTAAAACGGGTGATTCTTTTTCAATATCTTTGTGTTTCCACATACCTAATACATATTTAGAAACCCATTTTGATATACTAATACATAACAAAAGCTTTGAAGAGGTTATTTTGGAAAATTTCTAAGAAAAATAAATTGTCTGCTAGAAAGTGCCTCAAACTAGGTCAATTTTGTGAAGAAACTATCAAGAAATCAACCCCAAACCATAAAATAACCTCATGAAATAGTGTATCAAGTATCAAAACCTTTAAATCTTCCACTTTTATAGTTTAACAATTTCAATATAACATCAAACAACAAAACCCTCTTCAAATGCCCGTGTAGGCTCAAGAAAACTGAGATTTTTTAAAAACCCACTTACCAAACCTCATACAAACTTGTAAATGCATTATACATGTTGGAATATGTATACATATAGTATGAAACTACCATCAAGGCTCTACAACTGTCATTTATCCAAACCCTAGTCTGTAGGGACTATTTCTTGTGTGAAAACTCAAATTTATATGGAGCAGCAACAAAACTTCACATTCCTATCTTCCCCTAAATCTACACACATATTCAAATTGAACAACACCTAATTTCAATTCATTCCACCAACCTACTTAACCCTACATCAGTGGAATGACAATCTTATCACTTAATGGACTCTCAAAACCCTTATTGAGGGTTACAAACTAGTTATGATAAAATTATTCTTATTTCCTCAAATATGAGTTAAAAGAATTCAAAATACTTTCAAAAGTAACCTTACTCCTTGCTCTGAAGAAAACTAATCAACAATCAAACTATAAGGTGTTGTACAATCTGCACAAACTTGAAACAAAAAAGGAAAAGTGTTGCAAATAAAGAAAATAGGGTCATTTATTTACTAATTTCTTCAAGAATACAAGTTCTTCTCTTTTCCACACCTTTACAATGCTTTATATAGCTATTCCAATCAGTTATGAATGCTTCCCCTACATCTTCCATCAACTAAATACCCTTTCTAACAAGAGGACTCTTCATCTTCTATAATTTTGCAATTGTGCAACTAATGCAAGTTTTGCATTTTTACACCAAATGACAAATTTTGTGCAATATCACTTCTCTATTTAGCTAATGACCTGTTTGAGACTTTGAATACATTACATATGACCTTCACATGACCTTTTTCACATTGTTTACATTTGAAAATTCAAATTTTGCAATTTTCCTATTGAAGGCATTTAGAGAACAAGGTGCTCTTGCAGCAAACATGAACTCCAAAATGACCCCAAAACCAACTAACATGACTTATTACATTATAAATTGGTCTAATATGACCTTATTCAATTGAAAAAACTCAAAATGCAAAACTAACTTAAGACTTCCATTAACCAAATTTGCTCAATAACCTTGGTGCCCCTGCACCAAATTTTAATATTTGAGTAAATATCATTACAAGTAAATCTCATTACAATGTCTTAGGTACTATGTTCTTATAGATCTTTTAAAATGTCACTCATGCATTCAAGATTCTCTTATAATTTCTACATCATAGGTGCTCATTATGAGGTTAACTTCAAATGAGTAACTTGAGATTCCCTCACTAAGCTTCATACGCTCTTTTATAATGGCTTCAAATCAGAATTGAGATTTGTCATGATCATCAAAATAAGGATGTTGCATTGCTTTTTTGGCTGAGATTCTCTTTGATGGCTCATAAATGAACATTTTTTGCAACGAGAGACCAATCATTTTTTAGTAGTTTACTTACAAATACAAAAAGTAAAAGAAGAAAAAGAAAGAGCATCCAAAATGGAAATGAAATGAAAATAGATGGAAGGCACTTACAGATAGGCATGCCAGTCTCTCAACTTAGTCACTCTTAGTCATAAATCTTCATTGGGAGTTCCAAGATACCTATTGCACACAACACCTCTCATTAATAGAATAAATTGATATTTGAGATGCTCTTATAATTTCTACATCATAGGTGCTCATGATAAGGTTAACTTCAAATGAATAACATGAAATTCCCTCACCAAGCTTCGCACGCACTTTTGTAATGGCTTAAAATCATAATTGAGATTTTTCAAGATCATCAAAATAAGGATGTTGCATTTCTTTTCTAGCTAAGATTCTCTTGGATGACTCATAAATCTGCATTTTCTGCAAGGGGAAACCAATCAATTTTTAGTAGGTTACTTACAAATAGGCAAAGTAAAAGAAGATGATAGCATTGGAATCAAACAAATTAATGTGAATACAAGTATAAATTAATAAGAACCAATGTGCATATTTACAAATTAATCCAATGAACCATCTAGGTCTGCTTTACTCTTTATTATGTCAAGTATTGCTTCATGGTCAAACTCACAGACCTTCCACAAGGTCTTGTTTAAAGGTCTACCCCCATATTTGGTCAAACAGACATTGGATGCCATGAAAAGGATCGAGTAATGAAGAATCTTACGATGTGTCAAAGTCCTTAAACAACCAATGTTTAACACTCTTATGTGGGTACCTTCTAAGCCACATTCCAGTAACAACAACTGAGCCTGTAGGGTATTCGATGTTTTCTCCATCTATAATTGGGGCCTCCAATTTATTTTTGGCCTCAACACAATGACACAAGTAATAGTTTGTTCCCTCTTTGTTCTCTTCATCTGCAATAACTGCATAAACATTCCCTGCATTGATATGTACAACAAATCTCTTGAAATTATTCAACATTACGAATACACTACAAAGTAAGATCATCAAAATGAAATTTCAAAAACTAAGCAAGTAGATATATTACCTGGTTGAACTAGATCTGATATGTGGTCAAAGTTGACTGATGATTCCATCTGTGTTAGTTCCAATTTCGTCAGAGGGTGATATGTGTGAAGTGGGCTAAGAGAACTTGCCAACCATTTGTCAACCTACTCCCCTGACTCAAAATCATTCCAGGCTTGCATTGTACATGAAGAACAAAAGCATACCATCTTTTGTGTATCAATACTCCATGGACCTACATTTGAGCTAAGGAAAGAGTGTAGCTCACTCAATCCTATTAGTGTACAACAATACTCATATGGTGCAATGTTAGTATCATCCATCAACCAAAAAAATCTATGAACTGAAGATGTACCTTCATTACCTGGACCCATCAAATCATTACACCACTCGACGATTGATCTTGCATATGTCAACTTTTCACTGTCTTTATACTTTAACTCTTCTCGTGCTAATGCTCTTTTCATGTATGCTTCTGCACCATCATGTTCCCCCTTTCCATGCCCAAGCTCACAAAAGTTCCACATATTTTGAACACCTGTAATGGCATGCATCCTACTCAATAAGTAGAACATGTGTGAGTTCTTGAATTGTGTTGCATAGTTATCCGGCCATATTATATGTCGACCGTATGCTATGCCCCTCTAAGCCAAATCACTATAGAACATCTAGAAGCAACTTTGAATGAACTCTAGAGAATGTGTGTGATCATCACTAATATAAAAGTGATACTCCATCAATACCTTCCTTTGGTTCTCTATACTATCAGCTGCATGAACGAATGTTATGTGCACAAATATTGAAACCTGTATGGAGTTGTAATACTATGACTACACCTCACACTGTGGCTATAGAGTGTAGTTCTCTGCAAATTCAACCACTAATACTATGCTACCAATTGGAAAGGTATCCTCGTATAGCTTGAATTGCATGTCTAGCCATCGAGCTCTATGGGTATGCCTTGCATACTCATACACTATATTGTTATGAAACATGGACATAAATTGATACACTTGAATCTTCTAAATAACCAAATCACACATTTTTTCTTGATACCCATCTTTTGTAGCATATGCCACTATTTTATACTTCTTGAACTCTACTAGTTTTTATCCCTCATCTGTGCTTTCCATATGTTGACATACTAGCATACGCTTCAAGCCACCGCAATGCTTGCATGAACCATCCAAGCATGTTGTCTTTTAGAATATTTTTCCATCCTCTATTTCACATAAAAATTTTGATAAGAACTCTCTTGAATATTTTGGTGGGGCTTCTATGCCACAATCCTACAAAAAATCATTAGTATGCAAATCTAAACATATAGAACGATAAAAATCATAATGGTTAGAGAATTCAATATGTAGCATACAACAAGAAGTAGTGCATGTGTGATTTATCTTGACATAAAAAGGTTTAAGCATTTCAAAAAATCTTTGACAAATACTAATTTGAGGATAATTCTTTTGAAATTTACGAAAAAATTGGGTTTGAGTTGTATCCAAAAAATGCTTTTGATGTGGCTCATGGTTCCGACTACCGATTCTCCTTCTTACCACATCCCTTTGATTCGGAGATGGTCTTGTATTATTCTTCCAATACTCTTCAATTAGTGTTCTCAAAGCTTCAACATTTTTTTCATCTTTTTGTGGAAATCTCCCCAAGAATACCCATAATTCATTTGAATCGGCGCCCTCAATTCTTTGCCACCTTTGAATGAATTTTGATAAAAAAAATTCTTCTAATTCTCATTTGTTCACTCATCTTTCTAATGAGACAAGCTCTCTTTGTTTGACTGCTTACCAAAGTTGATGTAATGACATGTCGGGTGACATTACTATCCTTTGAGTGTGAGGTCTTACCCACACTCTCATAAGCATCCATTAGATTCTTCACAATAATGTTTTCACTTGATGCATTCGATGTTCTCAACCTGAGTCTTCATGATGTTTCTATACTTTATACCCTGTATCATTTATCCTTTCAAAGAAGAATTTCCAAATCTTATCAACATATCTTCTTCAAGTGTGTGTTGAAATCTTACCTTCCATGTGCTGCAAAATATCATCATCAATATTGATCAAATACTTTGGATTTCTACACAAAATTCTAGGTTGTGTTCTCCTAGGTACTTACATCTCAACATTAGAAATTTCATCAATATTTAATTGAGGTTGGCTAGATTGCATACCTTCAATCAAGGGTGGAGTAGAAAACATACCCATAGGTTCATGTGGGGATGATGGCATACCTTCTTTGTCAAATTTGAGTGATGATATAATCTCAACTTGAGATGCAATGGATGGTGTCCAACCATATTCACTTGTGATAGATGGTGTCCCTCCATATTCGCTAGTGCTTAATGGTGTCCCTTCGTATTCACTTGCAGTGGATGGAGTGTCTCCAACTATGATATTTGAATCTGTCCTACCATGACTCTTTCGCATTCGTTCTCTTTGTGTTTCCAATGCTTGTTCTCTTTTTGATGGTTGAGGTTCCTCTTCAATTGGCTTGTTTTCGTCAATCGTATCCAATTTCTTCTTTTTACGATATGCCGCCACCCGTTCTCTCTCCTTTTCTTTGAAGGTTTCATACTCTTAGTTTCTTAGTTTATTCCTTCTTCATTTCTTTGGCATGGTGGATAATTTTACTTGTAGCATGGTAATGAGATGAATATTAGTTCCTATATATGTCATTCAAGGCTTCATAAAAAAATACTTACAATAATCCTATACAAGAGTATTTCTAGCATAAACAAAGGTGGTGCAGGGGCATGCCATGATTACAATGTGGTAGGGTTGAGAAGGTAGGGGCAACATATTCCTCATAGAAATGGGCTCTCCCGATGATGTACATCACCGTGAGACCCCATTTCTATGAGGCATACACTATGGTGTAGGGGCACCTAAGCCCTTATTTGCAAACTTGATCATTTGAAGGTTTGATAGGTGGGTCATTAGGTAAGTCTAGGGATTTTGGAGTAATTTGAGTCTATCTATATTAAATAAGGTCTATTGTGACCATTTTCTATGTAATTGGGTGGTTTTTGAGTCATTTGAGTTAAAATGTAAAAAGTTGCAAAAAATGTAAATGTTGTCAAAAGCAAAAATTACAAAAAATGCAACTTTTAGGAAGTTGGAGGGACATAAAATTTTAAAAGTCAGTTATAGGCATTAGGTGGTTGGAATTTGAAGGAAATATGTATAAAATCCTCCAAAAGGCTCGAAGATGGGTCGCTGAATGTTATAAGGAAGATTTCCAATCAAAACACAATGTTATTTCTGTTATTTCTCTGTATTTTTGAACTTTTCAAGCACTGTACAGACCCATACAGTTTGCAATTGCTTTGAAATTCATTTTATCATGTAGAAGAATGTTTTAACTCACATTTTCATCTAGTTTCAAAGTCTAACATTTAGATTTGAGGGAGATTTCTTTATTTTTCTGCAACGACCTGTTAAAGGCCAGTTAAGGGTTTGATTAAAGTCTAAATGATGTCCTAGTCATTCCACCTATTGTCATGACCTGTATCTCAATGGAATGACTTGTCATATGATAGGTTAGGTTTCCACATGGTCCTGAAGGCAGAGGAAGTAAGTTTTTTGAAATTAGGTGATGCCCTAGGGAAAAATTACATTGTTTTCCTTGTGGAAATGGGGTGTTAAAGAAGGGTTTTGATGAAATTTTGAAGGAACCTTCCATGTAATGGTTGTTTGAGTTTGTGTAGGGTATTTGTGAAGTGTTGTTGGCATTGGTGAGGTCTGGTAATCCCAGTTGTCAAGACTTTCAATAAACCCTAGGGTATTTGCATGAAAGTTGAGGGTTTGGTGGTATAGTGTTTTAGAGGTCAAGGCTTTGAGAAATAATGGTGGAATTTGTTGTTTTGTAACACAATTAGTGACTATCAGTTGATATTTGGTGAAAACAAAGTGTTTTTGAGGTACCTCCTTTGTAAAAGAGGGCTATTTAGTGGCCTAAAAGGCAGGGCAACCTATTGGTTTTCAATATTGTTGCAAAGAAACCTCTTGAAAATTTTTGGTATGTTGTGTTAGGAGTTGAAGTGTGTCTCAGATAATTTTGTTTAGGTCTCTATATGACCTTCTCTGAAATATGTTGAGAAAAAAATAGTTTTGGAGGGCTACAAGCATTTAGGTGTGTGTTTGGGATAAGTTGAGTGTATAGTGTTTAAGGGGTTGGTTTCTTGTTTTAGTCTGATCATTTTGAGTTGGTTGGGGTCTTCACCACCTAGGTTGCTATCACACTGCCCCTACCTTCTCAACCCTACCGCATTGGCAAGCTAGTGGAGCGTTGGCAAGCTAGCTCACTCACTAGCTTGCTAATGCAATAGGGTTGAGAAGGTAGGGCAACATATGCCTCATAGAAATGGAGTCTCACGGTGATGTATTCACCATGAGACTCCATTTCTAAAAGGAATACACTACCCCTACCTTCTCAACCCTACCGCATTGTTCACCATGAGACTCCATTTCTATGAGGCATACACTACCCCTACCTTCTTAACCCTACCGCATTAGCAAGCTAGTGAGCATTGGCAAGCTAGCTCACTCACTAGCCTACCAAAACGGTTGGGTTGAGAAGGTAGGGGCATTGTATGCCTCATAGAAATGGTTTCTCATGATGATATACTGTGAGACCCCATTTCTATGAGGCATACATTGCCCCTACCTTCTCAACCCTACTGCATTGGCAAGCTAGTGAGTGAGCTCACTATCTTGCCAAGTTCACTAGCTTGTCAATGCTACCACATTTTGCATACATTTATACAAAAACATTATTTTCAAACAATTCAAATGCTTTGTCCATGCTTCCATTTTGAGCCATGATTGCAAGATAGGCTGCACCTTTCCCCATATTGATAACTTAGCCTTGAATAAAGTGTCTTGTAACAGTAGAGAGAAGGGTTAGAATCCCTTGTAGGTAGACTAATCAAGGAAACATTTAAAATATATCACAACTAAAAGTGATGAGGTAGGTTTAGTGATGAGGTAATTTTAGAAATAGAGATGAAAACCAAAATAGTTTCTAAGATATATCAATGTGGGAGGAGTATATTCCAATTTTTTAGAGACATGTATGGAAAATTTGGTAGCATAGACAAGGCAATCAGATGCTTGGTATAACATTTTGAAAAAATACCTCAATGAAAGCTTCAGAGAGTGGTATGCACATCCATAATAAAGGATTGAGAAATTATGTTTTATTTTACTTCCTTAAAATGTATGTCATATATATGTGTATACAAAATGTGGAAGCATACACAAGGTAAGTCAATTGTTAAATAACAAAATGCCTCAAAGAGATGTGGTTTAAAAATGTAATTGGAAAGTGTATAGAATTGTGTAATTTAAAATGTGCATTGACAACCTCAGGTTATAATGAAAAACAAACAATGATCAAAATGGAATATGCAAAATAACAAAAATGAAAGCAAGCCATAATAGAATGAAAGAAAATGTGTAAAGACTTCACCTACCTAAAATACTAGAGTTTCAAATGGAGGAGTTCTACCCAATTATGTAGCCTTAGCTTCTTCTTTCTTCAAACTCCTCAACAATTTTACTTTTTCAAAAACTTGTTCCCCTCCAAACTTCAATTGTATATCACTTTTCACTGGAATTCAAACTTGAATTGATATTATATGCCTTTCAATGTGAAAACTATGTTATTTCATGCAAAGGTGGTGGAAAGATCATGAAAAAGGTGGTGGAATGTGAAAAAAATGCATGCACACTTCACAACATCATCAAAAAGCTACTTTTTGTCAAAGCACATGCAAAACCAAGAGAATATGTAGAATGTGGGCCTTGAGATCATGGGTATATTGAGTTTTTTACCATTTTTAGAGCAAGAAAAAATGTGCTCACATTATAACACGAGCACGTTATTTCTTGCTAAAAATGGTCATATCTCTACTTCTTCAATGAGAAAGTTGGTTTTTTATCATATTTCTTTTCTCTCTCTTTGTCTATATCCTATATACCCTAATTCTATCTATCTACCCTCTACCCTTATACCCTAATTCTATCTCTTTCCCCTCTACCCTCTACTCTTAACCCTTATACCCTCAACCCTTAAACCCTAATTCTATCTCTCTCCACTCTACCCTCTACCCTTAACCCTTATACCCTCTATCTCTCTCCCACTCCCTCCCTCCCTCTCTCTTTCTCTTGAGTCTCTCCCTCCTATGCCCTCTCCTTCTCTCAACTCCCTCTCTCTCACTCACTCACTCCTATCTCTCTCCCCTCTACCCTTTATCTCTCTACTCTCTCTCTCTCTCTCTCTCTCTCTCTCTCTCTCTCTCTCTCTCTCTCTCTCTCTCTCTCTCTCTCTCTCTCTCCCTCATATCCTTAACCCCTATACCCTCTCCTCTCCCTCTCCTCTAAATCCTCTCTCTCACTCACTCACCTTCCTATCTCTCTCCCCTACCTTCTAAATTTTAAACCCTAATTCTATCCTCCTCTCCTCTACCCTCTAATTCTTAACCCTTATAATTTCTATCCTCTACCCTTTATCTCTCTCTCTCTCTCTCTCTCTCTCTCTCTCTCTCTCTCTCTCTCTCTCTCTCTCTCTCTCTCTCTCTCTCTCTCTCTCTCTCTCTGCCTCCTCCTCCTACCCCTCCCCCTCTCTCTCCTCCTCAACTCCCTCTCTCTCAATCACTCCTATCTCTCTCCCCCACCCTCAACCCTTAAACCCTAATTCTTTTCTCCTCCCCTCTACACTTCTTAACCCTTTTATATCCCTCTATCTTCTAATTCCCCATCTCTCTCCCACTCTATCCCTCTCTCTCCTCCTACCCCTCTCCGCCTCTCAACTCCCCCTCTCTCTCTCTCTACCACTCATTCTATCTCTCTCCCACTCTCCCTCCCTCTCTCTCCTACCCCTCTCCATCCCCTCAACTCCCTCTCTCACTCACCACCATTCTATCTCTCCCCCACCCTTAACCCTTATACCCCTCGACCCTTAAACCCTAATTTATCTCTCTCCCATCTACCCTTTACCCTTAACCTTTATAATTCTATCTCTCTCCCACTCCCTCCCTCTCTCTCTTTGTCTCTCCCTCCTAACCCTCTCCTCTCAATCCCTCTCTCTTACTCACTCCTATCTCTCCCTCTCCCTTTCTACCCTCAACTCCTTAAACCCTAATTCAATCTCTCTACCCTCTCAATTTTAACCTCCTTATACCCTTTTATCCCTCTACCCCTCTCTCTCTCTCTCGTCTCTCTATTCTACCCTCTCTCCCTCTCACTCACTCCTATCTCTCTCCCCTCTGCCCTCTACCCTCTACCCTTAAACCCTAATTCTATCTCTCTCCCCTCTACCATCTACCCTTAACCCTTATACCCTCTCTCTCTCTCTCTCAACTCCCTCTCTTACTCACTCACTCCTATCTCTCTCCCTTATACCCTCTATCTCTCTCCCACTATCTCCCCCCTCTCTCTCTCTTATCCCTCCCTCCTACCCCATCTTCCTCTCTCAACTCCCTCTCTCTCACTCACTCACTCCTTATATCTCTCTCCCACTCATAAACCCTAAACCCTTAACCCTCAACCCTCAACCCTCAACCCTTAAACCCTAAATACTTAAACCCTCTACCCTCTACCCTATACATTAAACCTCAACCCTCAATTCTCCACCCTCAACCTTTAATCCCTCAACCCTCAATCCTTAAACCCTAAACCCTCAACCCCTATACCCTCTACCCTTTACATTGGACCCTCAACCCTAATCCCCCAACCCTATACCCTCAATCCTCTACACTCAACCTTAAACCCTCAACCCTTATACCCACTTAGTAAACTCTCTACCCTAATCCCTCAACCCCTATACCCTCTACCCTTTACATTAGACCCTCAACCCTAATCCCCCAACCCTATACCCTCAATCCTCTACCCTCAACCCTAATCCCTCAACCCTTAAACCCTCTACCCTCTACCCTCTACCCTATAAACCCTCAAACACTCAACCTAAACCCTAAACCCTCAACCCTTAAACCCTAAAACTTAAACCCTCTACCCTCAACCCTTAAACCTTAAACCCACTTAGTAAACTCTCTACCATAAATCCATCAACCCTCTTGAGCCTTAATCCCTCAACCCTTAAACCCTAAACCCTCAACCCTTATACCCTCTACCCTTTACATTGGACCCTCAACCCTAATCCCCCAACCCTATACCCTCAATCCTCTACCCTCAACCATAATCCCTCAACCCTTAAATCCTTAAACCAACTTAGTAAACTCTCTACCCTAATCCCCAAATCCTCTTGACCCTTAAACCCTAATCCCTCAACCCTTATATCCTCTACCCTATACATTGGACCCACAACCCTAATCCCCCAAGCCTATACCCCCAATCCTCTACCCTCAACCTTACACCCTCAACCCTTAAACCCTCTACCCTCTACCTGTTAGCAAATTTTCACCCATTGTTGAATCAGGTAGAGCTCATTGATAGAAAGAATAAAGAAAATGGTACATTTTAATATTCCTTACATTGCAATCATGTGTGAAAATGAAATAACTTAAAAGATTACATATCACATTTATACAGATGCATGAAACATAAGAAATATTTTACAAATCTTTATTGAAAAAAGGTAATCTTTATTGAATCTAGAAACATCATTTAACTCACACGAGCTATGAGTTTAACTTCTTCTTATTCAATACAAATCAAGATGAACATATACATGAATAAGTAAATGAAGAAAAGAATATGCATGTAGGGAAGGTAACCAGTCATTGCCTAAGAATCACTAGTTTTGTTGTGTCCTCTTGTCCAACTACCATCTGAGTGGTCTTGATCTTCCTAGCTCCTTGATACTCCTATTTCCTGCATTAAGTCAAAGCAATGTGTTAGAGAAATTCTCTAAGAAATGAAGGGTTACACACCATACATGATCATTTACCTATGCATGTATAAATTGATCTTAATTTGCATTAAACAAACATTCATATACTGAATGTACCAAAGAAAACTGTGAAACCATCAAATACACCTGAAATATACATGGTTTTTTCTAACGTGTTTGCTTCATGTGCAGATACAGGTGTAATCATGTCTTTCTTTTATTCAAATCAAGTGAGTGGTGAAAATGTGGCTCCCACAAGGGTTGAGCCCAGCTCATAGTAATGATTGCATTATTTTAATCTATGCACAGTCCTATGAATATTTTAAGTGCATATGGGATTACATAAAAAGGCTGATATCAATCATTATTACTTCATAATCCTAATGCAGAATATCTTGCAATGCCATGAAACTAAATAGTAGTTTTTAGTCCATAAATACTTTTGCAGTGAAGAAGGTGAATACATGACAAACATGTACAAGAAGTTGAATCACTATCATAGCTATAGTAAAGGGGAAATGTGCATCGTCTTCTTCACTCAATCATTTGATATTTGAGAGTGTCTTGCAAGTTTATAAAGACAGGCCTTTAACCATCATAAAGGAATACAGTGAGAAATGAGCTTTCAGTATGGTTAAATGATGAATTCTTATGAGAGGTAATAATCACATGAATATTGCAGTCAATCCATGATAGTGGTTGAGAGCTCTGTTCCAAGGAAAGATATAGAGTATAGCTTAATCCATGACAACTTGGTTAAATCAAATTTCAAAAAAAGGCAGCCATGAAAGAAATATTCAGCAATATCTTTAAAGTATAGGGTATAGAGTATGTCTAAATTATTTACATTTAAATCAAAAAATCTACTCTCAGAAGAATACAATCAGCAAGCAAATTAATTTGAAATTACAATAGTATCAGGAGATTACATCATCATTCAATTCAAATTCCTATAAAATGAGGACAACTTAACATATTAATCATGATGCAACAAAAATTTAATAATATACATGATACATTGATAATCAGAAATTCAATATATAGTATCCAGTATATAATATTCAGAATGAGTTTATCTTATTCATTTCTGAGAGGTTAATGCTCAAATCACAAATTGCAAGTGTTCATGAAGAGAATGGGATAGTCATATGCATCCTTGATAGATATGTATGCAAAGTGTGTGGTTACAATAAGGCATTTAAGTTGTTACAAACTACCTAAAGGAGATATTATCTCATGGTATGCATAAAGACAACTGAGAATCAAACTCTTTGTTAGAAGACTGGTGAAAACCCATAATATAAAATTAATGGATGATACATGTTGGAAATAAATGAACAGTTAAGCATCAAAGAGAGGATAGCCATAAAAGGAAAAGGCAGGCCGATCCATGGCAATTTCAGAAGGAAATACTCAAATGAAAAACTCAGCCTGTCAAAGGACAAGTAAAAAATTCCTGAGAAATATCAACAAACCCTTGAAAGCTTTAAGAGGAAGATTTAGAAGAATAATGCTCAAGAGTAAAAGATAAAGCACAGCCGAGTTTAGAATCATGAAATGAAGCACGAAACAAAGAACAATTCAAAAAAGGCATGATTGGGCTTTTCATATATACAGAAATTTCAAAAGAGAAATCACCATTATTCCTTAAAATAGTCGAGCCATATGTAAGAGGAACCCCTAATACCCACAAGAAATATGATAGTCATGGCCATTGAAATACAAGTCGGCCTACAAAGTTGAAAGCAAGGGTATAGCAAAAAACTAGAGAGCTCGAAATACAAAGCTTACAATTTCTATAGGAAATAAAGAGCAAGAGGAATATGTTTTGTTTTCTTCAATGATTAAAGGAAAATAATGAAGAATGCATTTACAGAAAGCTCACCCGAGCTTATTCTTCCATATTTGCACAGAGGATGCTTATGAAGACTCATTGTGTGTGTTCAAAATCCACCATGAACCTGCAACAAAACCCTATGGTGGCACTCCTTCCAGCCAAGTGAAGTAAGGTGATAAAGCAAAACAAATGTATTTCATTCATTTTTAGGGTTGAAACCCTATTTTGTGAAGACTGATAGGAGTATGGCATCTTTTTTTTTGCCTTGGTTTTAAAAAAATATGTTGCAAATTAATACCTATGCCTTTGCTTCTTTTAACTTAGGCTTTTAATAAAATGTTAACTATTATTTCCTCATATGGCCAATGCCTAGGGTGGAACATTGTAATTTTTCATTTCAATTTATTTTAAAATAATTTAATATTGAATGGTGTTTTATAAACCATTTAATTTAAGTTATTATTTCTCACAAATGCAAAAAAAATTATAGGAGACATGTGTTTGTATGACTAGGTCTTAGGAGGAATGGAGATGTGCTTGTTTTAATGGTATTCCACAAAAGAAGGGAGGTTATTTTCATTTGAGAAACATTGAGAGAGCATATGGGAAGGTTGGATTTAGTTTGCAAAAAATTGGATGAAAAATAGGAGCATTTATTTGCTTTGGAGACAAAATTGGAGCTTTTGGAGGGTGTTTTGAAGAGTCACCATGTTGAACTTGGTCAAAATTGACCATTTCAACTCTTTGAAGCTCATTTGAAGAAAATATAGTTGCTATATTTTTGGCTTTTTGAAGCCATCCGACCCAAGAAGCTTCCAATTCCTATTTTAGAGCAATTGTTTGAAGCTTGCTTACTTAGCCCTTTTTGTAACTCATTATTGTTCAATTCTTATTATGCAATTTCTCAAGAAAGAGACTTTTGCAGTCCTTGAACAGTTTGGACATATGTTTTGTAACTCAACATTTTGAGCATGTATATCAGTGAAGGCCTTGAATATCAATGATATGGAGTATTTTACCTTCTCACACTTTGTCTTATTTTGTGCCTTATTAATTGATTGAATTACTAATGAAATCTTATTCTATTCCTTGTGATTTTGTCTCAAATATAGCACCTTTTGCAAAGATATATGTTATTGTAGGTTATAATTAGTGTTATAAGTGCAATCAATTTTAGTTGTGAGATTTATATTTCCCTCTAAGAACTTTAGCATTCAAACCTATTTATAAATTATTGATGGAATGATATATAAAAATGAGTTGTGTAATCCAGATTCAGTCATTGTTAGAATTGTACATATAAACTGAGTATGCAAACTCTAGGAAAGTTAGGTGTATCACCATAGAATAATATTTTATCAGTTTTCATTTAAGTTTAATCCTTCTCCCTTTTCCTTAAAAATAATTAGATTAGGTGATACCAAGAGGAAGTCGGCCTTCTTTGGAGGTTGACCTCTCTTGTTCCAAAGAATTCAAGTATTTGCAGTTGTCACCACCAAGAAGAAGAGATAAGACAACAAAGAGAAATCCTCCATCAAAAAGAGTTCAGTTAACACCACCTGGTGTTAGACAGGAATTTTTCTTCTCATCACCAAGGAGAAGAGGTAGACCATCAAAAAGAAAGAGTGATACTCGTTCTGCTTGACCAAGTTTTAGAACAGTTACATCACTTTCAAGGAGCCCAAGGAAGGTTACAATTTTTTGTCTCTTCAAGTATTGTTCCTATATTTTCAAGTTTTACAACTTCATTTGCTATTGTTCATACTCAAGTTCATTCATCTCAGCCAATGGCTGCTAGAAAGCAACCTTTTGTGTCATTTAATGGAGGCAGTCCATTAAATTTCTCACAACACAATGACATACTAGTTGCATCTTTAAAGAGCTTGCTAATCATCACTAGGGAAGATCAAACAACTCCCATTGAGCATATAAGGGATGTTGCTTCTTTGTGTGGTGTTCATCACATTACTCAAGAAGACGTAGTTGTAAGGCTACTGGCTACATCATTCAAAGGGAGGGCTTTGTAGTGGTTTAGAAGTCTAGGAGTTGGCACCATTACAACATGAGATTAGTTAGGAGATAAATTGTACATATAGTTTCAAGATAGATCTGAAAAGTTATCCTTATTGGAGTAGCTGACTACTATAAAGAGAGCTCCTTAAGAGCAAATGACAGACTTCAATTTCAGGTTTCAGAAGACTTGGGATAGAATTCCTACCATTGTGAGGCCACCTCTTGAATATGCATTTTTATACTATTTGAAGGCTCTCAATAGTGATATAGCTGTTATGACATAGTCTATGGGAGGAGTGTCCTTACCAGATGCTTACGAGACATCAATTAGAGTAGAAAATTATTTGATTCAAGCAGGAAATATTGCTCCTAGTCCACCAATGCCTATTTTTCTAGAAATAGAGCCAAATATGCCACTCCAAATTCCACTTTTTGCACCATTTCCTACTGTACCAGCATTACCAACTGTTGGTAAACAAGAATCTGTAGTCCTAGTTCAATCTCAGGAGTTGTAGGAAATAAAAAAGAGTCAAAAAATTGAAACATTTTGTAGACTTTTGGGAACAAACTGGTGAATTTAAAGAAGTAGCAGTCATATAACAGACTTGCAAATCATTCTTTTCAAGGTCAACAACAATAGTTTCAAGGCAATAAGTAGTAGTACCAAGGTAATTATCAGGGTCAAAGATAAAATATTGCTACAAGGCCTTTTCAAGCATATAATCCAGCTCCTATTACTGCAGCTAGAGACCTTGTCTCTGTTCATAATAACCTTGTTGTTGATTACAAGTGGTGTTATCCATGCAACCAACCACATAATCAGTCCACGTGCTCTAATGGAGTTATAAATCAGATATTAATGGTGTAGATTGCTTCAAGCTCATAACAAAATCTACCTAATGATGTAGCTCCACAACAACAAGAGCAGCTTACAAGTGACACTACTCTATTGAACTGGCAAGGAGAAGAATTTTGTGGAGTCAATGTAGATGATTCTCTAGTTGCAGTAAATACTAGAGCAAAGAAAATAGCCTTTGAACTTCAACAAGCAGTTGATAAAGGAAAAATGGAAGCTGCAGAACCATCTACATCGCAAGTACCTCACATTCTACAAAGGAATTCACAAGGAGTTGCCAGGGAGTAGCCACACATGCAAGTTGATCATGTTGGTGTAAAGGTACATCAGAAGGTAAATCCAATTGTACCTTATAATATTATTGAGAACATGAAAAAAATGAGTTTGTCTATGTCTATGTGGGATTCTTTGGCCATCTCACGTCAAAAGGATATATTGCAATCCGCTTTGTCTAATTTGAATGTGTCTAGCATTAGAGGTCATCCCATGTTTTCTCTGAAAAGCTAAGTCCTACAACTTAACTTGTCAAATCTTGCAACTTAGCTATGGTGCAATTTCAGTAGTTAACAATTTTGGCATGCCTAGTGGGACACGTCCCTCAATGCTTTTCACTGGTTTGATGTGCAACCAATGATTTTCTAGCCTTTTAGAGGTTATTATAGCACATTTGGCAACTCCATTGAGCTAAAAGAGCAA
This sequence comes from Sequoia sempervirens, assembly GCA_007258455.2. Lineage (NCBI taxonomy): Eukaryota > Viridiplantae > Streptophyta > Pinopsida > Cupressales > Cupressaceae > Sequoia > Sequoia sempervirens. The sequence continues at coordinate 54,285,856 of VDFB02256132.1, read as the reverse complement.
TAAAATCAGTGTTGTTATAGCACATGAGAAGAATACAAACTAGGAGTTCCAAAGAATTCAAGTATTTGCAGTTGTCACCAGCAAGAAGAAGAGGCAGGACAACAAAGAGAACTCCTTCATCAAAAAGAGTTAACACCACCTGGTGTTAGACATGAATTTTTCTTCTCACCACCAAGGAGAAGAGGTAGACCATCAAAAAGAGAGAGTGATTCTCGTTCTGCTTCACTAAGTTTCAGAACAATTACATCACCTTCAAGCAGCCCAAGGAAAGTTACATTTGTTGTATCTTCAAGTATCGTTCCTGTATTTTTAAGTTTTAAAACTTCATTTGTTGTTGTTCATACTCAAGTTCATTCATCTCAGCCAATGGTTGCTAGAAACCATCTTTTTGTGCTATTTAATGGAGGCAATCCATTAAATCTGGCACAACACAATGACATACCAGTTGCAGCTTTAAAGAGCTTGCCAATCTTCGTTGGGGAAGATCAAACAACTCCCATTGAGCATATAAGGGATGTTGCTTCTTTGTGTGGTGTTCATCACATTACTGAAGAAGACGTAGTTGTAAGGCTACTGGCTACATCATTCAAAAGGAGGGTTTTGCAGTGGTTTAGAAGTCTAGGAGTTGGCACCATTGCAACATCAGATGAGTTAGGAGACAAATTGTATGAACAATTTCAAGATAGATCTGACAACTTATCCTTATTGGAGAAGCTAACTACTATAAAGAGATCTCCTCAAGAGCAAATGACAGACTTCAATTTCAGGTTTTAGAAGACTTGGGACAAAATTCCTGCCACTGTGAGACCACCTCCTAAATATGCATTTTTATACTATTTGAAGGCTCTCAACAATGATATAGCTGTTATGACACAATCTATGGGAGGAGTGTCCTTACCAGATGCTTACGATTCAACAATTAGAGCAAAAAATTATTTGATTCAAGCAAGGAAGATTGCTCCTAGGTCACCAATGCCTATTTTTTTAGAAATATAGCCAAATATGCCACTCCAAATTCCACCTTTTGCACCATTGCATGTTGTACAAGCATTAATAGCTGCTGGTAAACAAGAATCTGCAGTCCTAGTTGAATCTTAGGAGTTGCAAGAAATAAAAGAGATTCAACAAAAAATTGAGAACATTTTGTAGACTTTTGGGAACAAACTGGTGAATTTAGAGAAGCAGTAGTCATATAACAAACTGGAAAATCAGCCTTTTCAAGGTCAACAACAACAATTTCAAGGCAATAAGTAGCAGTACCAAGGTAATTATCAAGGTCAAAGACAAAATATTGCTACAAGGCCTTTTCAAGCATATAATCCAGCTCCTATTACTGTAGCTAGAGACCTTGTCCCTATTCAGAATAACCTTACTACTAATTATGAGTGGTGTTATCCATGCAACCAGCCACATAATCAGTCCACATGCTCTAATGGAGTTATAAATCAGACATTAATGGTGCAGAGTGCTTCAAGCTCACAGCAAAATCTACCTAATGATGTAGCTCCACAACAACAAGAGCAGCTAACAAGTGACACTACTCTACTGAACTAGCAAGGAGAAGAATTATGTGGAGTCAATGCAGGTGATTCTCCAATTGTAGAAAATACCAAAGCAAAGAAAAGAGCCTTTGAACTTCAACAAGCAGTTGATAAAGGAAAAACGACAGCTACGGAACCATCTACATCGTAAGTACCTTGCATTCTGTAGAGGAATTCACAAGGAGTTGCTAGGGAACAACCACACATGCAAGTTGATCATGCTGGTGTAAAGGTACATCAGAAGGTAAATCCAATTGTACCTTATAATATTATTGAGAACATGAAAAAAATGAGTTTTTCTATGTCTATGTGGGATTCTTTGGCCATCCCAAGTCAAAAGGATATATTGCAGTCCGCTTTGTCTAATTTGAAGGTGTCTGAAGAACCATCAGTAGGTCAACATAGGGTTGTGTTTACTAATACCTCTCAGGATAGCCAGTAACCAATCAAGGAAATGGGTAAAGACATCAAACCACCTACGTTTTATGTGTCTATGATTATTGGTGATAAATTAGTGCACAACTATATGGTAGATAGCGGAGCTAGTAGCTCTGTAATGCCAAAGCAAATTGCTGAAAAACTAGGACTAAAGTATCAACCTTTAGAGAAAGGAGTTATTCAATTGGATGGAACCTCATTCAATACTTTAGGAGTTATCAAAGGATTGAGCCTTACACTTCATGCTTTCCCAAACTTTTCAGTTCCCCAAGATATATGTGTCATAGATCTTCCACCTTTCTTCGCTTTGTGTCTATCAAGAGACTTTATAGCTAAAATAGGAGGTTATGTGTCAACTGATTGGTCACATATGTTATTTAGAATGAGGAATGGAACCAAGATTACCATTAAATCTAAAAATTTGGCCAAGGATCATATTGATCCATATAACCCAAGTGTTATTAATGTTGTTCCAACTATTGCAGACAAATAATATTTTTTTAGCAACAATGAGCTTACTGTTGCTCAAGAGCTACAAGCAGAAAGTATCCTTGATGTGTTGTTACATGAATGAGCAACAAAAAATGTGTTGGATAGTCCTAAAGATCTCATTCAAGATGTTGGTATGGGTAATTATGTGTTTCGTGAACTAGATGTAGAGGTCCCAAACCTTGAAAAAAGTATAGATCAGCTGTTAGAACAACAAAATGATCTTTGGGAGATGTTTTTTTATGGTTCTAGATATAAGAATGGAGCTGGTGGAGGTGCAATGCTTGTTTCTCCACAAGGTGAAAATTATTTTTCAGCCTTCCATTTTGCTTTTGCATGCTCTAATAACACTGTTGAGTATGAGAGTCTTATTCAAGGTCTTGAATGGGCAAGAAAAAGAGGAATAAACTACCTGAAGGTCTATGGAGATAGTGAACTGATCATCAATCAGATTAGAGGCTTGAGCATTGCCAAGAATGATGCCTTGAAGACCTACAAAAATAGAGTGTGGAATATAATAAAGGAATTTGATGCCTTCAACCTGGTTTCTATCCTAAAAAACTAGAATAAACATGTTGACAAACTTGTAGCAATTGGAGCACAATTCGATATTCCAAATGATATCAAAAAAGAGAAAATACAGTAGCACATCAAAGTTGTAGCCAGGCCATCAATTCTTGATAACAACATCAACTAGCAAGTATTTGAAAGTAACGAATAGATTTTATCTTTTCTGCTCGAAGAGGATCAGTTTTATGTGGTGAATCAAGAGAAAATTAAACAACAGTATGATGATCAAGTCATACAACTAAAGAAAAACAAATTACCCAAGGGTTTGGTTACCTTGGAGTCTATTTTCAATACTGATGACCAACTTAAGAAGAGTAAAGTCAGCATTCAAGTGAAAGAAGACCATTATGAAGAAGTTGAAATCTTTAAAGGTAAGCTTCTTAAGTTAGGAAAAATCTGTTCAGTTGAAGATAGAAAATCTTTGATTGCTTTATGCCAAGAGTATCATGATGTTTTTGCTTGGAAATACTCTAATTTGAAGGGTTTTGACCCTCATATTGCACAACATACAATTGAATTAGAACCTGATGCTAAGCATGTTAGGAAAAATAGACACCTTTGAACCCCAAGGTTGAGCCTTTAATGGTCAAGGAGTTGACCAAGTTAGTTGAGGGGGGTATTGTATTTCCAATTAAACACACATCCTAGGTTTCTAACCTTGTTCCGGTTAGAAAGAATAATGGGGAAATAATATTATGTGTAGATTTTAGAGATCTTAACAGAGCATCTTCAAAAGACCATTACCCATTACCTTCAATGGAACAAATTCTTCAAGTTGTTGATGGTTCAGAGAGATTTTCTCTTCTAGATGGTTATTCTAGTTATAACTAGATTTTATTCAAGGAAGAGGACCAATATAAAACAATTTTTACAACAAAGTGGGGCACTATGGCCTACAAGAGAATTCCTTTTAGCTTATCTAACGTTGGTGCCACATTTCAGCAAGCCATGGATATGGCGTTTCAAAATTTAATTCAGAAATTTCTTCTTGTTTATCTAGATGACATTACAGTATATTCAAAAAATGCAGATGAACACTTGTCAAATCTCAAGCAAGTTTTTGAAAAATACAAAGAATATGGTATTTCTCTCAATCCAAAAAAGAGTATCTTTGTAGTTCATGAGGGTAAACTATTAGGACACATTGTGTCAAAGGAATGAATTACTATTGACCCTAAAAGAGTCAAAGCTATACTTGAACTGCCATTACCCAATCACAAGAAAGGATTGCAGAGCTTTTTAGGTAGAATCAAATTTTTGAGGAGATTCATACCTGATGTTGCAAATCTGTTGCAGTCTTTGACTTCCATGCTTAAAAAGAATGTGGTTTTCAGTTGGACTAAAGAAGCCAAACATAGCTTTAAAGAAATCAAAGAAGCTTTAGCATCAACCCCAACACTGGTAAATTCTTATTTTTCTAAAGACTTCTGTGATAGGTCGAATATAAGCATTAGAAAATGAACAACAAACAAAAGAGTGCAAATAAACACGAAAACAACCTACACCTCAAGATTAGCCTAAGTTGGAATCAACACAAGATAAAAGCAACAAATGGAACCTTATACCTTGTGTCAAATCGATCCTTTGGTTGGCCCTTCGATCTTTGATGTGTATGCTCCTTGGATGGCAAGATATGCAAACTAGATGATGATGTGAGGATGGATGAAAATGGATGAAAGCATGAAAATGGCTAAGTGTGGGTTGAGAAATAAAATTGCAAGAGTTTGGCTAGCAAAATGATCTCTCCAAAATGAGAGAAAAGAGGGGGTATTTATAAAAATTTTGAGAATTCCTAGAAGAGATGGATGGCCCAGATTGAACCACCAAATATCAAGATGTAGGGCTAAGGTGAGTTGAGAACTCACAAGCCCTCACATATTGACATGTGGCATGGGGAGAGGCTTAAGAAAGATGAGGTGGAGATGAGGTGTAAGAGAAGTACATGACATGGATGTACTTCAAAGGACCATAGGGATTTGGACAAGATCTCTCATAAAGGAGGTCCTTGTCCCCATGTGGGTGAGAGGACATGTGGGAATTAAAAATTCCTCAAATATCCTTATGGGGAGAGGGGAAAGAATTTTAAATTCCAAAGGGTGCATTGGGGGATTAAATGTGAATTAAAAATTCACATAGGGAAGGGAGATGCCTTGTCAAAAAAGAAAAGCATTTAATAGGGTTGACTCAATTAAGTGATTAGGATTGTGCAAGTACTCAATTAGATTGATTAATGAAGATTAGAAGAGAGTTAGATTTCACATGTGACTTGATGTGACAAGTAAAAGATCACATGGGGAAGAGTAATGAAGAATTAGAGGAGGGTTAGGTGGCTAAGAGAGATTAGAGGCCAACTTGCAAAAGTTGGAGGATGTGACACATCCTAATCAAGGATTAGACATGTGCACATCCTAATGATGGGATTAGAAGAAGGATTAAGGTTAGATAATAAAAGATGGAGAATGTGACATAAAGGGGATTAAATAAATAACATATTTATTTAATTCACTTGATGAAAGGAGGATTAAAGAGATAAGGTATTATTGATTAAATACCTTAGGGATTTGGTACAATTAAAGTTAGTAATTAAATAATAGCAGTATTACTTAATTAACGAAAATAAGACGAAAGGGGATGAATTTGGATAAATTAAGTGTCCAAATTTAGATGTCTACAACTTCATTCTATATGCTTTTGGTAGCATTAGTTCTATTTTTTCTATGCTAGTTCAAAAAAAAATGATAATTTAGAGTAGCCAATAGCCTTTTTCAGTCAGGGTCTTGTTGATTATGAATAGAAATATACATTTGTTGAGAAACATGTTCTCGCTATTATTAGGAGTTTGAAGAAATTTAAGCCTCTAATTTCTAACAATAAGATTCATCTTTTGGTTGCACACCCTAGTGTGAAAGAATTTTTGTTAAGTAAAGATCTGAGTGAGAAAAGAGCAGGTTGGATCACAAAAATTATGGAATTTGATGTTGACATCAAAATCACAAAACTTGTCAGAGGAAGAGGACTTTGTAAGCAGCTTGCCTCAACCCCTGAAGATGCACAAAAATTAGAAACAAAAATTGTTTTACTCAATGATAATGAGCTCCAGAATGTTGCATCTGCATTAGCTACAAGTTGGGTTCAAGATATGACCCATTTCCTACAAACTGGTGAATGTCCACCAGGCCTGGACAGAAGTAAAAGAAGATATTTTAGGCTACAGTCTATTCCATACGTACTCATTGATAACATTCCTTTTAGAAAAATATTATTAAGGTGTATTGACACTAATCAAACTGAAAAAGTGCTTAATGAGTTTCATGATGGAGCTTTGGGAGGTCACTTTGCTCCAAGAACAACATCCTAGAAAATTATGAGAGCTGGCTATTACTAGCCTAGCTTGTTTAAGGATGCATATGCATGGTCAAAGAAATGTGTTAAATGTGCTTTATTTGCAGGAAAGGAGAGGTTTCCAGCTATTCCTTTACAGCCAATTCAGGTTGAGTAGCCCTTCATGAGATGGGGAATTGACTTTATTGGGCCAATAAACCCACCTTCGAGTGCTAGTCACAAGTGGGTACTTACAACCACTAACTATTTTACACTGTGGATAGAAGCAGTTGCTTTGAAAGAAGATAATGAGTCTTCAGTTTTAAATTTCTATGAGGACATAGTAACTAGGTTTGGAGTTTTGGACTCCATTATTTCTGATAATGCTCTTGCATTCATGGAATTAAGGGTTACAAATTGGGCTGTAAAATATGGAATCCTCTTGAATACCTCCTGAAATTATTACCCACAAGGTAATGGTTTGGCTGAAAGTACAAATACAAACCTAATCAGGATTATTAAAAGAACCATGGAGGAGAACCAGAGAGTTTGACACACCAAATTGAAATCTTCTCTATGGGTAGATAGAATAACCCCTAAGAGATCAATTAGAAATTCGCCATATGTACTAGTTTATGGCAAGGAGGCAAGAGTGCCTCTATCTGTGGAGTTGCTAGCTCTTGACATTGTTCACCAATTGGAAATGTTTGAAGAATAGGACCCAATGTTCATAAGATATACAGAGCTCATGAAGCTTGAAGAGACAAGATACAAGGCAATGAAGACTTTGGAGTATCATCAACTCCAAACAAAGAGAACCTTTGATAAGAAAGCTATAGCCAAAGTTTTTGAGGAAGGTGATATTATTCTCAAGTGGGATGTGCTGAAGAGCGGACCAAGTAAGCATGCGAAATTTGACAACTTTTGGAATGGCCCGTTTATCATCACTAAATGCAAGGAGCATAATGCATTCCAATTATCAAACATAGATGGAGAAATATTGCCAATCCTAGTTAATGGAATTCACCTCAAACACTATTTTGAGGTATGACTTACCATTGTGCATATTAGGTTAGGTTTATGTTTTCAATAAAGTGTTGTTGCACTATAGTTTAGCTACAAATTTCATTTCCCTAAGTGTTGTTCTAGCACAACAGGTAGTTTCATTTCAACATATTTTCCCTATTTTCAATAAGTATCCTAATATTCTGACTAGTCTCAAATGAGTTACACCTATGTGCAAAGTTGTTTTAGGTCTGCCTTAGAGTTTACAAAGTGACTCCATACCCAATGGACAAATCTAGGCTACTAGTTCACATGTTTAGCAGGCAAACATCCAGTAGATGTCGCCAAAAATGTTACCAGATTTTCACCCATGGCTCAATAAGGTAGAGCCCATTGATAGAAAGAATAAAGAAAATGGTACATTTTAATCTTCCTTACATTGCATTCATGTGTACAAATGAAATAACTTAAAATATTACAGATCGCATTTATACAAATGCATGAAACATAAGAAATCTTTTACAAATCTTTTCTGAAAAAAGGTAATCTTTATCGAATCTAGAAATATTCATTTAACTCACACAAGCCATGAGTTTAACTTATGCTTATTCAATACAAATCAAGATGAACATATACTTGAATAAGTAAATGAAGAAAATAATATGCATGTAGGGAAGGTAACCAGTCATTTCTTGAGAATGACTGGTTTTGTTGTGTCTTCTTGTCCAACTGTCGTCTGAGTGGTCTTGATCTTCCTAGCTCCTTGATCCTCCTGTTTCCTGCATTAAGTCAAAGCAATGTGTTAGACCAATGCTCTAAGAAATGAAGGGATACACACCATACATGATCATTTACCTATGCATGTATAAATTGATCTTAATCTGCATTAAACAAACATTCATATACTGAATGTACCAGAGAAAATAGTGAAACCATCAAATACACTTGAAATATACGTGGTTTTTTCTAACTTGTTTGCTTCATGTGCAACTACAGGTGTAATTATGTCTTTCTTTTATTTAGATCAAATGAGTGGTGGAAATGTGCCCCCCACAAGGGTTGATCCCAGCTCATAGTAATGATTGCATTATTTTAATCTATGCACAATCTTATGAATATTTTAAGTGCATATGGGATTACATAAAAAGGTTGATATTAATCATTATTACTTCATTATCCTAATGCAGAATATCTTGCAATGTCATGAAACTAAATAGTAGTTTTCAGTCCTCTAAAATACTTTTGTAGTGAAGAAGGTGAATACATGACAAACATGCATAAGAAGTTGAATCACTGCCATAGTTATAGCAAAGGGAAGATGTGCATCATCTTCTTCACTCAATCATTTGATATCTGAGAGTATGTTGCAGGTTTATAAAGATAGTCCTTTAACCATCATAAAGGAATACAGTGAGCAATGAGCTTTCAGTATGGTTAAATGATGAATTCTTATGAGAGGTAACAATCACATTATTATTGCAATCAATTCATGATAGTGGCTGAGAGATTTGTTCCACGAAAAGATATAGTGTATAGCATAATCCATGAAAACTTGGTTAAATCAAATTTCAAGAAAAAGGAAGTCATGAAAGAAATCTTCAACTCAATATCTTTAAAGTACAAGGTACAGAGTATGTCTAAATTATCTGCATTTAAATCAGAAAATCTTCTCTCAGAAGAATACAATCAACAAGCAAAGTAATTTTAAATTGCAATAGTATCAGGAGATTACATCACGATGCAATTCAAATTCCTGTGAAATGAGGATAGCTTAACATATTAAGCATGATGCAACAGAAATTTTATAATATACATGATACATTGATAATTAGAAATTCAATATACAGTATCCAATATATAATATCCAAAATGAGTTTATCTTATTCATTAGTTAGAGGTTAATTCTCAAATCACAAATTGCAAGTTTTCATGAAGAGAATGGGACAGTCATATGCATCCTTGATAGATATGTATGCAAAGTGTGTGGTTACAATAAGGCATATAAGCTGTTACAAAATACCTAAAGGAGATATTATCTCATGGTATGCATAAAGACAACTGAGAATCAAAGTCTCTATTAGAAGACTAGTGAAAACCCAAAATATAAAAGTAATGGATGATACATGCTGGAAATAAATGTACAGTTAAGAATCAAAGAGAGGATAACCACAAAAGGAAAAGGCAAGCCGAGCCATGGCAATTTCAGAAGGAAATATTCAAATGAAAAACTCAGCCTATCAAAGGCCAACTAAAAAATGCCTAAGAAATATCAACAAACCCTTGAAAGCTTTAAGAGGAAGATTTAGAAGAATAATTCTCAGAGAGTAAAAGATAAAGCATAGCCGTGTTCAGAATCATGAAATGAAGCATGAAACAAAGAAAATTTCAAAAAAGGCATGATTGGGATTTTCATATATATAGAAATTTCAAAAGAGAAATCACCATTATTCCTTAAAATAGTCGAGCCAAGAGGAACCCCTAATACCAACAAGAAATATGATAGTCGTGGCCATTGAAATACAAATTGGCCTACAAAGTTGAAAGCAAGGGTATAGCAAAAAACCAGAGAGCTCGAAATAAAAAGCTTACAATTTCTACAAGAAATAAAGAGCAACAGGAACATGTTTTGTTTTCTTCAATGATTAAAGGAAATAATGAAGAATGCATTTATAGAAAGCTCACCCGAGCTTGTCCTTCCATATTTGCACAGAGTATGCTTATGAAGACTCACTGTTTGTGTTCAGAATCCACCATAAACCTGCATCAAAGCCTTATGGTGACGCTTCTTCCAACCAAGTGAAGTAAGGTGATAAAGCAAAATGAATGTATTTCATTCATTTTTAGGGTTGAAACCCTATTTTGTGAAGACCGATAGGAGTATGGCATTTTTTTTGCCTTGTTTTTACAAAAATATGTTGCAAATTAATACCTATTCCTTTGTTTCTTTTAACTTAGGATTTTAATATAATGTTAACTATTATTTCCTCATATGGCCGATGCCTTGGGTGGACTGTTGTAATTTTGCATTTCAATTTATTGTAAAATAATTTAATATTAAATGGTGTTTTATAAACCATTTAATTTAAGTTATTATTTCTCACAAATGCAAAAAAAATAGGAGACATGTGTTTGTATGACTAGGTCTTAGGAGGAATGGAGATGTGCTTGTTTTAATGGTATGCCACGAAAGAAGGGGGGTTATTTTCATTTGAGAAAAATTGAGAGAGCATATAGGAAGGTTGAATTTAGTTTGAAAACAATTGGAGGAAAAATAGGAGCATTTATTTGCTTTGGAGACAAAATTGGAGCTTTTGGAGGGTGTTTTGAAGAGTCACCATGTTGAACTTGGTCAAAATTGACCATTTCAGCTCTTTGAAGCTCATTTGAAGAAAATCCAGTTGTTATATTTTTGGCTTTTTAAAGCCATCCGACCCAAGAAGCTTCCAGTTCCTATTTTAGTGCAATTGTTTGAAGCTTGTTTACTTAGCATTTTTTGTAACTCATTATTGTTGAGTTCTTATTATGCAATTTCTCAAGAAAGGGACTTTTGTAGTCCTTGAACAGTTTGAGCATGTTTTGTAACTCATCATTTTGAGCATGTATATCAGTGAAGGCCTTGAACATCAATGATATGTAGTATTTTACCTTCTCACACTTTGTATTATTTTGAGCCATATTGATTGATTGAATTACTAGTGAAATCTTATTCTATTCCTTGTGATTATGTCTCAAATATAGCACCTTTTGCAGAGATATATGTTATTGTAGGTTATAATTAGTGTTATAAGTGCAATCACTTTTAGTTGTGAGATTTATATTTCCCTCTAAGAAATTTATCATTCAAACCTATTTATAAATTACTGATGGAATGATATATAAAAGTGAGTTATGTAATCCAAATTCAATCATTGTTAGAATTGTGCATATAAACTGAGTATGTAGACTCTAGGAAAGTTAGGTGTATCACCATAGAATAATATTTTATCAGTTTTCATTTAAGTTTAATCCTTCTCCCTTTCCTTACAAATCGTTAGATTAGGTGATATGAAGAGGAAGTCAGCCTTCTCTAGAGGTTGACCTCTCTTCATAAGTAGATCATAGCATTAGAGGTCATCCCATGTTTTGTTTGAAAAGCTAAGTCCTGTAGCTTAACTTGTCAAATCTTGCAACTTAGCTAGGGTGCAATTTCAGTAGTTAACACTACCCTCTACCCTATAAACCCTTAAACACTCAACCCTAAACCCTAAACCCTCAACCATTAAACCCTAAACCCTTAAACCCTCTACCTTCATTTCTCTACCCTCTACCCTCAACCCTTAAACCCTAATCCCTAAACCCCTATACCCTCTACCATATACATTGGACCCTCAACCTTAATCCCTCAACCCTATGCCCTCAATCCTCTACCCTCAACCTTAAACCCTCAACCCTTAAACCCTCTACCCTCTACCCTCTACCCAAAAAACCCTTAAACACTCAACCCTAAACCCTAAACCCTTAAAACCTCTATTGTCTACCCCTCAACCCTTAAAACCCACTTAGTAAACCTTGCAGACTTAATCCCTCAACCTCTTGACCCTTAATCCTCAACCCTAAACCCTAATCCCTAAACCCCTATAATTCTACTCCTATAAGCATTGACCCCTCAACCCAATCCCTCCAACCCTATACCCTCAATCCACCCCTCAACCTTAAACCTTTACCTTCTACCATCTACCCTATAAACCCTAAACACTCCAACCCTAAACTCTAAAACCCCCAACCTTTAAAACCCTAAACCCTTAAACCTCTACTCTACCATCAATCCTTTTACCCTCTACTCCTCAACCATAATCCATCAACCCTTAAACCCTTAAACCCACTTAGTAAACTCTCTACCCTAATCCTCAACCCTAATCCTACCAACCCTATAATTAACTCTCTACCCTCAACCTTTAAAACCTCAACCTCTTAAACCCTCTACCCTCTACCCTATAAACCCTTAACCACTAACCCTAAACCCTAAACCCTTAAACCTAAACCCTCTACACTCTACCTTCTACCCTCAAACCTAATCCTCAACCCTAAACCCTTAAACCCACTTATAAACTCTACCCTAATCCCTCAACCCCTCTTTACCCCTTTTAATCCCCAACCCTTAAACCCTAATCCCTCAACCCCTATATACCCTCTACCCTCTACATTGGACCCTCAACCCTCTTTACCCTTAATCCCTCAACCCTTAAACCCTAATCCCTCAACCCATATACCCTCTACCCTGTACATTGGACCCTCAACCCTAATCGCCCAACCCTACTCAATACTCTACCCTCAACCTTAAATCCTCAACCCTTAAACCCTCTACCCTATAAACCCTTAAACACTCAACCCTAAACCCTAAACCCTTAAACTCTCTACCCTCTACCCTCAATCCTCTACCCTCTACCCTATACCCTCAACCCTTAAACCCTTAAACCCACTTAGTAAAATCTCTACCCTAATCCCTCAACCCTCTTGACCCTTAATCCCTCAACCCTTAAACCCTAATCCATCAACCCCTATCCCCCCTACTCTATACATTGGACCCTCAACCCTAATCCCCCAACCTTATACCCTCAATCCTCTACCCTCAACCTTAAACCCTCTACCCTCTACCCTCTACCATCTACCCTATAAACCCATAAACACTCAACCCTAAACCCTAAACCCTCTACCCTCTACCCTCAATCCTCTACCCTCTACCCTCAACCCTAATACCTCAAACCTCAAACCCTTAAACCCACTTAGTAAACTCTCTACCCTAATCCCTCAACCCTCTTGACCCTTAATCCCTACACCCTTAAACCCTAATCCCTCAACCCCTATACCCTCTACCCTATACATTGGACCTCCAACCCTAATCCCCCAACCCTATACCCTCAATCCTCTACCCTCAACCCTCAACCCTTAAACCCTCTACCCTTTACCCTCTACCCTATACATTAAGTACGCAACCCTTAATTCTCAACCCTTAACCCTTAATCCCTCAATCCTCAACCCTCAAACCCTAAACCATCAACCCAGTTACCCTCTACCCTATACATTGGACTCTTAATCCCAATCCTTCAACCATATGCACCCTCAATCCTAATCCCTCAACCCTATACCCTCTATTCTCAACCCTCTACCCTATACATTGGATCCTCAACCCTCATATATCTATGTCCCTCCCTCCTTCTCTCCTCTTTTTATCCATCCATCCCTCCCTCTCTACCCTAATCCCTCAACCCTCAACCCTAAAACCCTAAACACTCAACCCTAAACCCTCAACCCTAAAACCTCTACCCTCACCCTAAAACCCTAATCCCTCAACAACACTCCCCATCCCCTAACACTCAATCCCCTCAACCCTTAAGCCCTTAAATCCAACAAACTTCTACTCCCTAATCCTAAACCTCAACCCTTTAATCCCCAAACCCTTAAAACCCTCAACCTCTACACTCAACCATCAACCCTTATAACTTAATCCCTCAACCCCCTACCCTCTACCCTATACATTGGACCCTTTAACCCTAATCCCTTGACCCTATACCCTATACCCTCAACCTCAACTCCTCAACCTCAACCCTAAACCTCTACTCCCTACCCTCAACCCTCACCTCCCTCAACCCTCAACCCTCAATCCTAAAACCCTAAACCCTCAACCCCTCTATACCTCTACCCTTTACATTGACCCTCCACCCAATCCTTCAACCATATACCCTCAAACCTATACCCTCAACCCTCTACCCTCAACCCTAAACCCTTAACCCTAAACCATTAACCCTAAACCCTTCAACCCTAAACCATTCAACACTTAAACCTTAAACCTTCTACCTTATACCCTCTACCATCGACCCTAATCCCTCAACCCTCAACCCTTAAACCCTAATACCCTAGAAACCATCAACCCTATAGATCCCTCCACCCTAATCCCTCAACCCTATACCCTCAACCCTTTTCTATCTATACATCTCACCTCTCCCTCTCCCTCTCTCTCCTAATTCTCTAATTGTCTCTATCTACCCTCTCCCTCTTCTTTCTAAGTAATTCCTCTCATTCAATCAATCCCTACTCACCCTCTGCTCCTCTATCTATCTCTCTCTATCTCCCATCGCACTATCTCCCACTCCCTCTCTCATACCCTCCCTCCCACTCCCTCTCCTCTCTCAAGTCTCTCCATATGAAACCTACCTAGTAACTCTTTTCTCTCCCCTCTCTATTTCTCTATCCCTCCCACCCTACCTAGATAAGTCCCCTCTCACTCCACCCTCCCTCTTTTCTCTCCCTCTATCAGTCACTTCCCTCCCACAAAATTCTCTCCTCCTCTCGTGTCTCTCACTCACACACTCCCTCTCTCCCACTCCTCCCTCTCCCTCACACTCCCTCTCACTACCTATCTCTCAAGTCTCTCCCTCTCACCCCTCCACACTCTCAAGTCTCCCCCTTTGGTACCCTACCTACATAACTCTTTCTTTCTCTCTGTCTCTCTCTCCCCCCTCTCTCTCTCCCTCTCTCTCAATTCTCTCTCTTCCACCCCCTCTCTCTCTTAATTCTCTCTCTCCCACCTCCCCTCTCTCTCTCTCCATCCCTTTATCCCTCCCACCCTACCTAGCTAAGTCCCTTTCACTCCAACCCCTTCTCTCCCACTCCCTCTCTCTTAAACTCTCACTTCCACCCCTCTCCCTCTCTCTAGACTCACTCTCTCTCTCTCTATAAATTCTCCCTCCCTCTAAAGACATACATAAATACATACATACAAGCATAATACATATGTACATACAATCCTACATACATACAAGCATGGGTGATCCCACAATATTGGTTTACAATTTTTGGCCAAACTACACACTAAACTGATTTTTTCTAACTAAATCTTCACTTTCGAGCACCTATAGCGACTAAACCATGAGGAATTCAAAGATGATGCAAACTAGTGATTTGTGACATTTTGTCTGTAGATTTTTTTTTTTCAAAATTTATGGAGTCAGATTGCACTTCTTTTTCCATCTCCTTCAAAAACTAGTTTTTTTCAATAACACCATTTTTAAGGAGTGACACTCACCATATAACACATAATTTTTTTCCATGAAGGACAAAATTCTATTTTTTTCAAATTTAGATTTGTAACTATGGTATCTAGTGCTTTCAATTGGTTTCATAGTGTTTTATTGAATATTTTTTCCTTAATCAAGTTTCAAAATCAAACCAATTACAATTCAGACATAGGCGGACCGTATAATACATAACTTTTTGTATGTATCGAAATTGATTTTTTTTTGTTAGATGAAGGACTTCAATATCCTGTGCACTCATATTTTTCAAAATTCTTTATAATATTCTATTTTTCTACATGTGTAGAACAAAGAGCTTGATTTTTAGTGAAAAACCTACATTCACAAGAAATAAAAAATAAATATAATAATAAAATTAAATTTATGTAAAATTATAATTTTTTGGAAGCTTATAATAAGGACTACATACTTACAAAAATAAAATAAAATGAATTCATTTGATCCCCAAAAAGGTAAATCAAAAATGGTTTTTTATCAACATTTTGATAGGTGTAAAGGAGACTCCATTATAGGTATGGTTTAAAACTAGCGGGGTTCTATCCAAGGGGGTTTGATCTAAAGTAGTTTGATCAAACCCTCTTCAATTGGAATGCTTTAAATGGAACTTTTTAAGGCTTAAATCATTATATTTTCTAAAAATATGTGATTTCAGAAAAAATCAGAATCTCTGAGAAATTGTAAACCAGTTTTGTGGGATCACCCGCATACATGTACATGTGTTGATACAATCTTACATACAAATAGGCATACATACAATATACATGCATTGATATATACATTCATACATACATACATACATACATACATGGCATACAAGCTTACATGTACATACAAACATACAAATATGTAAACATACATTCAATAGAGTAGCATTTAACATAAAGCAAGACATAACACGAGCACATTATACTGCACTCGCATTATGTCTTGCTAGACATGCTCCCCACAAACGAAAAAAGCCATGTCAAAATTGATATATAATGCGAGTGCATTATAACACGCACACCTTTTATCTTGCATTGGGAATCCCCAAGCCTTGGAATACCAACCCAAAGGCTTGGAAGGCATTCCCAACTACCAGAGACATGTTTTTTGCAAATTCTACAATATTTCACATAATCAGGTTTGTGCTCATCGTCAAGATTGCACATGGTTCAATATCAAACAAATCAAACATTTGGGTAATATTAGGTTCTCTCTTAGCTATCCAGCGACATAATTTTTTTCACTTTCTAACAATGTTAAGTCTTTCATCCATAATTTTTTTTATTTGTATGTCTCTTTTTTTGAAAAAAGCAATGTTTGGTGTTTTTTTCATTATAAATTAACCGTTCATCAAAATTTCAAATAAATTACATTTTTAGAAATTAGACTCGATTCTACAAATTTTTTTAAAAAAATTCAATTAGTTTCCAAAATTTGTAGGGGTAGCACGGCCAAAATTTTATTTTTCAGGAAGTGTCCACTTCAAAAATTAGTAAAAAATCAAATATTCATTAAAAAATTATCAGAAAAATTGTGTATCAACTACATACTGTTAGCTAACTTCTGACAGTAGCGATTTTAAAAATATTAAAAAAAAGTTCACCGTGCTAGGGTCGTACAAGAATTGCTATTATGTTTTTCTGAAAAAAAACAACACCAAAATTTGTGTACATCCCTTGTTTGAACCCCTTAATCTCAACCATTTTCAAAATAAATTAGTATTTTAGAAAGTAGACTCGGAGCACTTCGATCCTTCTTTTTGTTCCATCTCAAAATTTTGAGTGTAACAATCCTCAATTTCACGTCCAACGTCAGTATTTCCTTATTTTAGAAAAAAAGTGGCCACTTAAGTCCCCTTTTTGGGAACCATCTTGGTGCACTTACCCATATATTAATGTATATAATATAAATTTATATAATATGTATTATATAATATATATTTACAGAACTTAAAAGTGGAAGTAAAATATTGGGGTTGGAAGGAAAACTATTTTTTTCACCTTGCACGAGGAAATTAAATTCATTTTTACCTAACATAATACAGACTCTAACAGTTGCAGGATTGCATGGGCCCTTTGCCGTCAGATGCAGCATGCACATGGCTTCCTCCATGCCTTTTGTAGGCTAGATAGCCATTGTCGACCTAACACATCACATATCCTCAATGACATTTTTTCATCATCGACATCATTATCACTAATATCATTGTGTTTCACATCATTTTACATCCAAAACCCTATTTTCCTCTATTAATTGAATAATATTTAATTATTTAATTAATTCATTATTTCATCATTAATCTAACTTTATTCCTTTGATTAATTAAATAAACATTAATTATTTAATTGCGTCCTTAAGATACCTTATTCTTCTAATTTAATTAAATAATTATTATTAATTGTTTAATTAAAACTCCTTTTCCCTTTCCAAATTAAATAATTATATTAAATTATTTAATGCATTTAACATCATCACTTTACTAAATAAACTTTAATTATCAAATCTAATTCAACTTGCACGTTCCTTTTGATATTAATTAATTTATTTAAATTAATTAATCATCTTCTCAACATGTTAACTAAAATATCTATTTAGTTAACTATTCAATCATCTTTCAATCTATTTGGTTAACTAATCAATCAAATATATGTCATGTCTGTGACATTTAAATAATGAAGAGCATACTTAAAAGCTATTAACCATTTGAATGTCGTTATAATAATAATTGTCAAGGACAATATTATAATTATAATTATTATGTTATAAATATTAAAATATAAAAAACTAATAATTTCAATATTATTATATTATAATCATTATGATATTAAAATATATCTAGTTCGTTACCTAAGATTGAGCAAACAAAAGTTATTTCTTTGGGCACTGCTTATGAAGTTTGGAAAATGTTGGAAGATATCTATGATGGAAATGATAGAGTGAAATTGTCAAAGAAGCTAACAACTAAGCGCAGATATGAGAACTTGAAAATGGAAGAAGGTGAAGATATTGTAAGCTATTTTCAGAGGGTTGATCTTGTAGTAAATGAAGTAAAAAATTAAGGTGGCATTCTGACAGATGAAGATGTAATGGAGAAGATTTTTATGACCCTACCAGAGAGTTATAGTGACAAAGTCTCAACCATTGAGGAAATGTATGATCCTAAGAAGTTTACTAAAGAACAACTATTTGGCGCCTTGACTGCATTTGAAATGAGGAAATTTTGAAAAGAAAAAGAGAAAATAGAAATAAACTTTAAAGCTACTAAAGAAGATGATCCGGATAGTGAAGGTTCAGAGGAGTTGGAAGCAAAATTTATAAGGAAGTTGAAGAAAGGTACCAGTAAGTACAAAGGTATTTTTCCTTTTAAATGTTTCAATTTCTGAAATATTGATCATTGTGCCTCAAGATGTCCAAATAGAGTTGTAAACAAGAAGAACAAAGACAATAAAGACAAAAAGGATAAGAAGTTCAAGAAATTGTACTATGCTAGAGAAGATGCTAGAATTTATGATGATGAATCTGATTTTGAAGGAGATAATGATGAATTCTTGTTTCTAGCCTTGGAGAATAAATTAGTGTCTACTAACTTTGGAAGATGTGCAACGGAAAGTGGTCTGGACAAAAAGAAGGATGAGATGGAAGGTACTCTAGTTACTTCCTTTCATGCTAGACAAGATGAAGACTATTGGGTGATTGACAGTGGTTGCTCAAATCACATGACTGAAGATGAAAGTAAGTTTACTAAACTTGAAAAGTATGATGGTGGATTAGTCATGTTTGGAGATGATTCTGGTGCAAAGATTGTTGGAAAAGGAACAATTAGATTTTATGGAAAAAATAGTACTGATGATGTCTATTATGTTAAGGGCTTAAGATAATATTTTGAGTGTTGGACAAATGTGTAGCAAAGGATTCGAGCTTGTGTTTCAAGATAATACTTGTGAGATCAGAAAAGGGTTCAGAACTTTGGTTGTTGTAGGAAGAACAAATGGAAACATCTATCAGCTTAAGGGAATTGATGGTCAGTGCCTTTTATGTGTTTATCATGTTTATTCTTTGTGTGTAAATTGTTTTAGCATAGTTTTTGTTTTCATTTCATTATCATCTTTATGTTCCATTGTACCATGAGTTCATCATATTTTCTTCATGTTTTCTGACACATATGTTTGTGTATGTTGTCTTGCTAAATATCATGCACATGTGTGTTTTCCTTTGTGCTTTTGGTTTTCCATGGGATCTTAGATCTTGGGGCCTTGAGTGCTCTCTCCTTAGATCCTTTGTCATTCTATCTCTTCAACATTTTGACAATTGAACCCCTCTTGACATATTAATCTACTTTAGTATGAGCCTGAGCGTAAGCTCATACTCTCACTAAAGTGGGGGCTAAAGATAGTGTAGAAAATTGTATACACTTACAATTTCACATTATTTTTTGGCCCTCCCTTAATTATTGTGCCTAATTGACCCCATAATTTCCTAAAATTATGTATTCCAAAGCCCATTTGTACCCCTTTTTAATAAAGGACAAGCATTGAGCAAATGTAATCAATCATTAAATTTCCCTTGATAATAAGTGTCCTGGAAATTTGGGCTAGGACCCATTCACCCAAGGGAAATTGGGTCTCCCTTTTTTAGCCAAGACCCATTTTTTAATATTTTTTTGAAGGCAATTTAACATTCAAAATTCAACTTGTAAGTGTTGACTGTCGAGACCTAGATTTTGGGAAATTGGATAAATACTCAAAACTACCTAGTCAATTCATCATTTTGAAACTAGAAGGCCACAAGGATATTTTCATGAGAAAATATTATTTTCAAGAGCAAGTAAAGAGCAACATTTTAGAGATTTATTTTAGAAATTCAATATCCAAACATCATGTCAAACTTTATGTGAGTTTATGTGTTCATGTCATCATGAGTTTGTGAAGGCTAACATCTTTTTATACGTCTCCAAAGCATTCAATCAAATCTATCAAGCAAGCTCTAAAACCTTGAGGAGATGTGTATGACTTCAATCCTTCAAGGAATCCACCGAAGGATGGTGAGTTACAACATTGTGTTTATTCATCATTTCCTTCCTTTAAATTACTTATTTATCATTGACATTGACATTGTGGAAGTGGAAGCATTTACACAGGGTTTGACTGAGGCAAGCCCCTATATGGTACAACATTTTCTCTCTTTGTGAATGTACAGGTTACAGGTTCAAGAAGGATTGAAGAGAGCTTGAAGATCAATTTTGCATTGTTTCATTTATTGTCATCAATCTTTTCAAGACACAGAAACTCACCTATAGAATTTATTTATGTTATTCTGATAGTGGGATAGGTAGAAAATAGAAGCTCAGATCTAGCACTAAACTTATTACATTTATTATATTAGGTCATATAGGATCATTACATTAAGCATTCCAAAATATTTCCAATTCACTCACATCCTCAACTAGATGTAGATCCAGGTCTAATTGGCTCACCTTCATGGTTGATAGTCAAGATATTCACCCTATTGATCTACATCCTAATGAAACTTGGAAAAAGGCCATTAAATCCTAGGTTCTTTGCATTTAGGACCTAGGATCCCTTTTTCTATGTTACACAACCATTGGTTTATTCATCAAATATCTTATGGTTGTATGATATGTATGAATAAAGACAAAGTATCCATTGATTTAATGTCTAAACTTATTAATGGAATATACTACTATCAATATTTCATTTTCAATAATTGTATAATTAAGCTTTGCACCTTGAATATTATTACTTATGTAGTTTTCATATGCTAAATTCCCTTCTTTATGTGCTAAATTAACACCTATTGCAAAATCAAATGCATTTGTATATATGTGAAAAGGAATTTCCCAGTTAGGGCCTCTTAAGATAGGGGTATTAGTGAGGGCTTCTTTGATGGTTTCAAAGGAATCTTTGCATGTAGGAGTCCAATCAAATTCAACATCTTTAGGGAGGAGGACAAATAATGGGGCTTCTATCTTACTGAAATCCTAGATAAACCTCCTACAATAACCTACATGTCTAGGAAACTTCTTACATCCTTTTTCTTTTGAGGAATAGGTAGAGTGAAGATCACTTCTATCTTGTTAGGTTCTATTTACATTCCTTTACTAGACACAAATTTTCCCAAGACCACTCCTTCAATCATTATCATGAAAAAAATTTCATGACTCAAGGAAAGGTCGTGATCTTGACATCTTTGTAGGATTTTCTCTAAATTACCCAATGCCTCTTCATAAGAATTCCTATAAGTGGTAAAATCATACATGTAAATTTCCATGGAATCATGTGTAAAGATTGAGAATATACTTAATGCTACTCTTTGATATTGCAGGAGCATTATATAACCCAAATGATAAGACATAATAGGTATATGTACCCTATGGGCAGGTAAAATTTATCTTTTCCTTATCTTTTGAAGCTATTTTTATCTGATTATACCCATCGAATCCATCTAAGAAGGAGAAATATTGCTTACCCACTAATGAATCTAGTACCTGATCAATAAAAGGAAGGGGAAAATGGCCTTTTCTTGATGTTGCATTCAATTCTCTATAATCTACACATACCATCCATTTTCATCCCTTTGTTGGTATAATCACCAATGGAAATACCCATCTGTTGTTAGATATGGGATAAATAAAACTTGTATCTAAAAACTTCTATAAAAAAAAATTCACTATGTCATGCACAGTTGGGTTTCTGCTTTGAGCCTACCTCACGAGCTTGTAGCCTTCATTAATATAAATTCTATGCATACATAGGTGAGGATTTATACCCTCATATCATGATACTCCCATGCAAATGTTGTGTGTGGGCTTGCAACATGGTTAATGATGAATATTATTGTGTAGTTGTCAATTGGTTAACATTTAATGTTTTACCCAGTGTGATCACATGGTTAAGGTTGATGAATTGACAGAAGTAAAAAAAATGTCAAGATTTGACAAATTAATGTTATAATTTTGGGGTAGTGGTGTATGAAAAGGATGAGAGGTAGACTTAGAGCCATTTTTAGGTATTATGATATGTAAAGTACAATGTAAGCATGTAAGGTAATGGTGTTGTTGTGGGTCCTTTCCATAAGAGTTCTACATAATGTTGGCAAGGACTTCATCTGCATCCTAGATATCTAGTATTGGGCTATGGTTAATGATCATGATTTTTTGTAAAAAATATTGGTCATCTTCATCAAGTTCAGGCCATACAGTTTGATCTAAATCTACATGTGGTTGTGTAGGCGGGTAAATGACTAGGTTTTTTTGTCACATTCCCATTGGAAATGATCATATTGTCAAACCTACAACCAATGAATGTATTTGAAGTAGCTAACCAAGGCCTCCCTAATATTAAGGGGTATCTTGCAAGGTTTTCTCTAGGTTGTAAGAACATAAAATTTATAGCGTATTCCCATGAGTCCAGTGTGATGACTAAATCTTCTATAATACCCTCTAGTTTAATAGTTGACATATTTGCTAGTTGTAAAATAGTAGGCATAGGTCAAAGTTCCATTAACTAAAGTTGTTTCATAGTTTCTTTTGTCATAATATTTATGGTTTCTCCTAGGTCAATTAAGGTTTTTTATTGAGATTTTCATTAATTTGGACATCTACTATAGGGCTCCCAGGGTTTGTATATTTCATAACTATATTTCCTAATAGAATGTTTGTTGTTATATGGAGTCTAATCAGACTCAGAGGTTAAATTTTCCCCCACTTTTATCAGTGCAGTTTCCCCCCAAATTATTCAACGGGGGTTTGGGGGTAGTGCCTCTTGTGGGGTCTAGGGGCAACGCCCTTGAAACCTCAAACGACTTTTATTATTTTATAAAGGCGTCAAGAGTTATTTTTTCTATTGGATGACATAAAAAAACCCTATTTTGTAACTGACATAAGTCTTGATAAAACGGCTAAGGGTTGGGGTTTTTGTTAATATTATATTGTAGCATTTGCAGCGGTATTGAGTTGCAAGGATTGTTGGTTGTAATCAATTTGATTTGCTAGATAATAATATTGAACTCTCTGTTGGTGGATGTAGCCCAAGTTTGGGTGAAACACGTTAAAAATTATCTCTCGCTGTTATTATTTCAGTGTATTTTTCATTCTTTTGTTTAATCTTTATTTGCATTTAATTGATATTTTTTGCATGCAATTCCTAACAATGTCAACAAGTTGTTCTAAGACATGAACAATCTAGGGTTCCTTTTTTTTCTGCCTTGCATTTTAAGGCACAACTCCCTCACATTTTTGTGTATATTGGTACTTCCTTAATTTATTGAATCAAGGCCATTTTTATGCAAATATTTTTAGCTGGCCCAATAGGTTAGATTTAGTTTCAAAATAGGATTTTTGTGTGGTCAGTCGTTTAGGGAATAGTGGTTCTGAACTTGTGATGTTTTGTTGTGTCATATTGTGTTCATGTTCCTTTTGTTGTTTATCAATAATTTATAGTAGGGTCTCTTCATCAGCAAGATTTGTAATGTGAGGAGATGAAGGTCAAGAAACAATCTTTCTTGAACGATGGTGGACATCACTCACCTCAACCCCATAAGTTGGGTATTGCAAGGTGTCATTATTATAAAGCCTATTTAGCATTCTTATTGTTAGGATTAGGTGTAGGTTGGGATAGTAGTTAAGGTGTTATTGGCTATGATGGTGTGTTCATGGTTGGATTTGGAATTATATTAGGTTATTGTAGCTACAAAGGTTGTTATGGTTGTGGGTAGTTTATATTTTGGTTCAACCATTGTTGACTATCATGCCACTGTGATGGCCATTGGTTTTTTTGGGGTTGCCACTAAGAATTGTAATTTGGGGCTTGGTAAGGTTGTGGTGGCCATATCCCCTATTTTGGAGCCCAATTGGATGCTTAGGCCATTATTCATGATTGACTTTGTGTATTATTCTAAGGTTGAATGTTCTAATGTGAGAAGTTTGAATTACCACCTAGAAATGACATATTGTAAGATAATAGATATTGAGGCATACCTTATCTTTTTTGTCAAGATTTGGACTGAGAAATGTAAAATAGTTGACCTTCTTCATCCCTAGGGCTTTAAATTTATACTTCCCTTGCTTTTCTTCATAAATGCTAGCTAGCTTCTTGTATTTGCAATTTATCCTCTTTTGGTGGCAATATGGACAATATCTAGTTAGGGATACCTCAACTTCTTCATGGTTCTTTTTTATATGAAAGGGTGGCTTATTGTGTCCTTCTTCATGTTGGATAGGAGGTTATTGAGTTCCACCCTTGAGACCTCATTGGTTGTTTTATTCAAAGAATATTTTCTATCATTCTTGGTCTTTTGTATGGATGATTTAGATTAGTTTTTGCATACCTTGCAAATCTCCTTAAAATTTAGTTGATAGATATCTCTTTCCCCTATGAGGTTTAAAGCATCCATATAATATTCATGTATTCCTTGCAAAAATATTAGTTTTAATGAATCTGGTGAGAACCTATTCTAATGAGATTTTTATAGACAAAATTAAAATCTTTCAACATAATCCTCAAGTGTTTCATCTTCTCTCTATGAAATCTTGAAGATGTCACCTCTCTTCTTGTTTGTCCCTCAAAAATAATCTTGATTATTTTTCAATAATTTGACCATTATTTCCAAATTGGGTACAACTTTTCTTCCCAACCCCATAAACCATCATAGAGTGGCATCCTTTAAAGTGGATAGAAAGAGTTTGATCCTATGAGCATCCACAGTATAATCATAAATCTGGCACAACACATCAAATTCAAATATGAAGGTGTTTGGGTCTTCATTAACCAATCCATAGAAAATGCATAATGTTGAAGGGGTATGTTCTTAAGAGCAATAACCCTTTCTTGGTTTGTTATTAGAAACTCAAATGTCACATGATTTTCTGGATTTTCTACCACTTCCTCGGCAATGGTGTTAAAATTCCTTTTGGAATTCCCCTCTATGTCTAGAGTAGCTACTGGTGTGGGGAGTGATTCTCCTTCGTTAATTCCTCTAATATGTTCTTTGTTTGCACCAATGCCTTCAAATTATTTATAAATTGAGGGGATAAATCTTCCCAAATTGTCTCTCTACCTCCACATACAATAGTTTTTTGATCTTTAACTAGCAATCCCTACACACTATTACTGAATATTTCTTTTTTTATTCTTAAATATCTATTGGTCCTAATAATGAAACATAAACCTACTAAGCTATGAAATCTTTGAAAATAATTTTAATAAATAAGAATTTTGAACTTAGCACCATCCCTGACAATAATGCCAAAAATGTAGAGCTTCCCATAAAGTCTAATTAATTGGTGTAGATGATCATACACATGACTTAACAGACTCGAAGATCCCTAACATTAAGTAGTTCATTGTTCAAAAGGGGGCTTCATTGAATTATCAACTAGAGTCATAGAATTTAGATGATTTTGACAACATATATGCATTTAGGAATTCTAAACGTCCTACATCAACTAAGTCTAGGTAAATTGAACATAGATAAATGCATTGAAAAAAATTAACTGATATTGACTTCTATCTCCAAAATAGGGTAAATGGATACAAGGAACTACTTATGTTACAGGTGCTTAATGCTTATGACTGTAACTTAATAACTATTATTCTTACAACTATAGCTCAATAACTATTATGATGCAATATATCCTAATCCAACTAACCTATGGAGTATTGAATATAATATCAACTAAAGACTTTCAATTAAAAAATTACAACACATCATTCATAATATCATAAAATAAAAACTACAAATTAAGATTGCAATGCACAAACTAATTTATCAACTAAACTAATGTGGCTTTGTAGTACCTCAAGTGGTCCTTTCTTGATTTGTTGCATCCATAAAATCTTCTTCAATTACTCACTCAAGAAAACATGCTACTGAAATATCTTATTTTTATTACGTTCCAATCATACATAGAGTTGTTGAATAAAATCTAATAGAAAATTTTATTTAGTCTAATACATGTAATATCTAGATATCCTTCTTGATAGGGTACCTTACTATATAGGGTCCATGGGAGTCCATTTATTTGTGAACTATAAAAAAACTTAAAGTTAGAAGTAAACTCTCATATAAGAACAAGAAGAGGAGTAGGTTTTCTAAAACAAAAAATAATAATTAGCAAAATAAAAGTATAGAAGTTGAATAAGAACTCTATACTTAATCAATATTAATTGTTATAACTAAAAACATGCCCAAACAAAGGAGTTCTTGTTTTAACTCTTATTCATTATTGAAACAAACTCTTTTCTCCTTAATGACTTATTAAAAGATAGGAGTGTCACTTGGTCATCCATGATCTTTTCCTTAAATGATCGCCTCCATCTTTTGAAAGTGTAATCATGTTGTAGCAGATTAAATCATCCTCTACATAAAACTACCATCCTTTTTCTGCAAGTTGTGCAAGTTGAGAAGTCTTTTGTTGTAGGTTGGTAGGTTCTTTGTTGCATGAGAGCCTCGTAGGATTGAGACTTAGTTCTTTTATGAGGGCCCCCCATCTTACTCTTTGCAATTTTGTTGTTATCAAAGTCATAGTAAAAACCTAGAGTATCTTCTATTACTATTACTATTACTAGACTTGAAATAGGTAAAAAAGAATTAACAATAACAATAATATATAACATTGCCACCTTCTTTCATAAAAGATGGTATTCTAGAGTCCAATCAACCACTTATTTTCATGGCTAAAATCATTGAGAGGGCCAAAATCATAATTTATTCTCCCCACTTCACTCATAATCAAATTATTATTATAATTATCTCACCATAATCATGTAGC
Organism: Sequoia sempervirens; assembly: GCA_007258455.2. Lineage (NCBI taxonomy): Eukaryota > Viridiplantae > Streptophyta > Pinopsida > Cupressales > Cupressaceae > Sequoia > Sequoia sempervirens. The sequence goes on along the minus strand of VDFB02256132.1, from coordinate 54,258,647 downwards.
TTAAAAACACACGTAGGAGAAGTAAAGAAACAAATTTGAAACAACATTTTGGAATACATGTTAAATCTAACTAAGAATGAGAGAGAAAATAAAACCACAAAGAGCATTGAAAAGAAGGAGATCCATCATCTCCAAAAGGACAACCATCTTATCATACCAAAAACAATCATGCCAATTGAAGGCCACATCATCCTTCAACTAAAAGTATGGCATATATCATCGACATAATTGGACACATTTGAATTTTTTCTTTCAAAAGAAACTTTCTCTTTCACTAAGTGTGGGAGATCAGAGTAAAGCCAATAATTTCAATCCTTACAACATAGACATTCATTAGAAATAACATTAACAACTAAATTTCCTTTTCTAAAATTATTCATTATTATTGTTATCCATAAGGGAATAGGTTGATCTAACAAAGAAAGAGATAGAGAGATTAACCACCTAGTTGCATTTGTATTCTTTATTTCAAGAGAGAAAAACTGACGGTCTTCAATAATCTACCCTAACTGCTTCACATCTATTGCTTTTGATGCATTTCACTCTTGAGAATTCTTCTTCTTGCCAAATTTTCCCTAAATTTCTTCCACTTAGGCTTCAGGCCACTCTAATCAATATAGTTATGGATCTTTTCTCCATTCTATCTTATAAGCATCTCTTTAATATTATCCAAGTTTTGGAGAGAAGGCGGGGACTGGCCCTCAAGCCAAGGATCATTCCAAAACTTAACTTTCTTTCCATCACCCACTCTCCAAAATGAACCTTGTTTAACAATATTTATGGTTTTTAGTAGGTTGTTCCAAAGATTTGAACCATGGGGAGTGTCAAGGGAATACAAGATGCAACAATGGTCTAATTTTTTTAGATATTTAGCTTTAAAGATAGTTCCCCATTATTTATTACAATGTATGAAGTTCCAACCCATTTTCACAAGAGCTTTGTTAAACCATTGTAGTTTTATGATTCCTAGACCACCCTACCTTTTAGGGTTGCAAACCATGTCCTAACAAATAATATCAATACTAGATTTATCCTCTATGTCATACCATAATAATTTCTTTTGTATTTTCTCAATTATTTCTACCATATAAGTAAGGATTTTAAACAAAGAGAGGTAGAAAATTAGGTTATTTTGAAGAGAGGCTTTCAAGAATTAAAGTTTACCAACTTAACTAGGCAGCTTCCCTTTTCATCCAACCAAGTTAATTTGAAAATTTTCCATAATAATAAACCAATAATTATTAGGAATCTTTATAGTTGATAATGGGAGCCCAAAATAAGTAGCAGGAAGATAAGCAATTTGACATCCTGGGATTCTCATAATTCTCTCTTTAAGAGGAGGATCACAATTAAAGAAATAAAGCATGCTTTTATTGTATTTTATATATTGGCCTAACAATTTATCATAATCATCAAGAAGATACTTTTAATGGAGTCAAGGTGCAACAATCAACAATAGTAAGGTTGGAGAAAGAACTTGTAGGTTGCTCTTGAGAGTTGCACAAGAAAGAGTGCAAAAAATTAGCTTGTGAAGAGAAGGGGGATTTCGTAGGTGTTCAAGGAAGCCATGACGGCTGCATAATGAAGAGAAAAAAAGATTTTAGAATATGAGTGAAGTCAATAAGTTTTGAAGACATGAGGATAAGCTACAGGAGTTTCAAGTGGAGTTGAGGTGCAAGAAGGTGAATAGTTCACAGGAGCTCACATAGTTGAGCATAGATTGTGTTTGAATGATATTTCATTTGCATATTTGATGTTTGTAAGGGTTTTACTTTTTGTTTATCAGTCCATTGATGATTGAAAATCATTTGTAATCAAATTTATTTAATAGAAAAATTTAGTGGTTTCATGTGCAAACAATTTGTTGAGGATAATTTGCAATATCCTTATTATGTATTAGCTATTATTGTGAAGGTTTTAGAGAGGGATTAGAGAGTATGAATTCCTCTCTACATCACAAATGACTATAGGTAATAGCAGGAAGATAAAACATATAGCTATCTATCAAGATTCCACAAGATAACCTTAATGAGGATACTTGAAACTTTAACCAATAAAGAGAGGATTTTGCTAAGAAGGCCTAAACATCCAGAGGCTTAGATGGCATGTAAATTTTTGTAAGTGCAATAGTCCCTCATAAGTCTACAATTATGAAAATGACTACAAACTAAATTTTTCTAAGGCAATTTACCTTAACCATCTATAAATGACCTTAATTTGGAACACATGAAACTTAGCCACCATTTCACTTTGAAGCACACTCCTTAATACTAATGGTAGGAAAACTAAAACCAAGGGAATTGTAGAGATTTCCCATAATATCTATTTAACAATGTAACTAATGATACACACAACTTAGTGGACCTGAAGATCCTTCATATCTAAGTAGTTCATAATTAAAAGGGGCTTCATTTAATTTTCAACCAAGGAATCGTAGAATTAAGATGATAATGGCACTATATATGCATTCAAGAATCCTATCTTAATAAATTGAGTACAGGTACTAAAAGAATAATTCCAAGTAACTTCTACTTCAAGAAAAAAAAAAGTACGTAATCTAATTACTACTAGTTGATATAGGTACTTATTACTCCATGGACTATAACTAATTAATCTTATTATGCAATGCACATTTATCCTAACTTAATCATTAAATTGAATATTCAATAAAGCATTGAATTGGAAATCTTAAAATACCAATGAATTGCAATGTAAACCAAGAATCAAAATTCAAAACTTCAATGCATAATCTAACTAACTAACTATTATGTGGAGTTGGAAGTACCTCATGTGGCCCTTGCTTGAGTGTTGTGTTCCACAATATCTTCAATTAACTCAACAATCAGATATTCAAAGAAATCTTCTTTATTTTTATATATCAGACATCAAAACACAATGTAGCAACTACTATTCAATCTAATTTTTGTAAAGATCTAGCATATATTCTCTAACTACTTATGTCTCTCAACAAGAAACCTTCCTGAATAGGGCCTATTAGAGTTATTTATTATCAAACTATAAACAGACTTCTCCACAAACATCAAATCTTCCCAAAAGATAGGAAGAGGACTTGAGTTCATTAAAACTATAAAAAAAAACTAAGTATTGGAAGCAAGAGTGCATAAATCAAACAAGGATTCTACATCTTTTAAGAAAGCTACTAAAAATATAGGAGCATGTTGGACATAGAATCCTTGTCATAACTATCATTCCTATTCAAAACATACTTCTTCTTCCAACTTTTATTTAGTGGATGGAATGTCACATGGATAGCTGTGTCTATGACCTCCAACTATCGTCTTCACCCCATTTTGGAAAACATGTTGATGTTTTTCTTGATTGAATCCTTCACTATATTAAACTTCCACCCCTTTGTTGTGAGTTAGAAATCATTATGTTGTGGGTTGAAAAGTCTTTGAGCTGCAAGGGTTAGTTTTATTTCTACAAGTGTGTTCATAGTTAATCACCATATTTAATCAATACATTTTACTAAATATATAAACATCTGAAATCCATACATACATTCATTAATACCACATACATAGTCTTTAAATGCTTGAAATGCTTAAAGGTATATAAAAGTTCTTGGTAATGTATTTAAAAGCTTGGCAGAAATAGGATAGAAAACATGAAATTACAGCAGGAAACTGGTCAATTCTATGGTTCATTAGGAACAAAACCAAACCAAAATCTAAGTGAAGCATGTGCAAGGCACAACATGTCATTTATTATTGTACTTGCAATTTGAGTTTTTTTTGCACTCACAAATATAATTTAGCTAAATTATAATAACAATCTAGTTCATTTTTGTTTTCTATTTCCAACACATCTAAGAATTTATGTTGTGATTTATAATTTATAATTTATAATCAAAACAATGGAACACCAATTTATCAATCGTTAAAATCAACCGAGTGTTTCATTTTTGTTTACTTCTACATTTCTAAATTCTATTACATGATATTTCACATATCTAAAATTAGGTTAATTGGTTTGCATTACTCATTATATTCATTAAACTCAATTTTAATCATGAATTTAAATATTTTATCTCTTTACATTTTTGGTGAGCCTAACATTCCTTCATGACCTAAGGTTTTGACTATTTTTTAGATTGAACTTTTTGATTGCATTCAATTTATGCAATCAATTTATATAAAGTCTAGTTATGGTTCAAATCTACCCTTATTTGTGTATCATTTACTTATCTTTATATGGTTTCATCTTGTATTGATTGATATCTATTTGATACTACTCACCTACCCTTGTATGTGCAGCATCCATAATATTTTATTATATATTCTCATAGTCTACCATCCTTAATGTCTATCCATGCATGTGTTATAGATTTTGATATATTTTTATACCATGTATCTCCTATCCTTTTATCCTTGATGTTCTTGTTTCCTTTTTATCCTATGGATGGAGATGTATTTCTAATGATTTTATCATTGCATCTAATTTTAATAAAATATTGTATTTTATTAAAATATTTTGGATCTATGCATGTTAATAAATTATTATTTGTTGTGGCTTACTCCTTTTTAATTTTTAATGTAAAATTTCCTCCCCACTTTATGAGGTTGGTTAGGTGAGTTATCATAAAAAGGAGATGCTTCTTTTATATTTAGCATGTAAACGAACGTGGTCTCTTGGATTAACCTTATTGGATTTATGTATGAGATTGTCTTTTCTTGGTAATATATATGCGAAGGGTCTCTTGTAAATATCTTTTAGTTGTATTTGTAATTTTATGCTATGATTTTATTATTGTAAAAATAGTTGACTAGTCATTGTTTTTGCAACTATTAATTAATGAAATATTATTTTAAGCTTTTTTTCTTCATATCTCATCCCGAATATTATACCTTGCTATGATTTCTCAACATGTTTATGCTTGTTTTACCACATCCCTTAGACTAGAATTACTTGTGAGAATCAAATACCCACTAGCCATAGATGCCTATTAGTGTTGTTATTCCCATAGGTGAAACTTCAAAGAGTAAGTGAGGTAGTCCTTCCACATGCATTTTTATTCTTATGGAGGAAGGTTGGTTATGTGTTGCAAGGAGATTTGATTAATATATCTTCTTTTTGGCACCCCTTTGCCACTATTTTATTTAGTTTTCTAACCCATGTTGCCTCTTTTTTGAACCCATCTGCATCCTTCTATCCCTTTTCCACCATATTATTAGTTTAATCTTAGTTTAGAATAAGTGTTGATCTCTAGAGTTTACTTGCACATTTAAAAGTTGTATGTATAAGAATTCATGGTTTTGTTGCCTTCCCAAATTAGCATCCCAAAGCCTCTCTTGTGGCCCCTAAGCTACCCATTTGGAGCAGCTAATAATGTTTTCTATAAAGGTTTTCTTCCATCATGCACATGACTTTCCTCTTTCATATAGTTAGTGAGTAATTTTTTTCCATATTACTTTCACTTCCTTTTCTTTTCCACAATATTCATGTTGTGTATGCATTTCATATTCCTAGAAATAATGATGTACACACACAGTGAATTTTTACCTTTGCACACCTTTTCTTCTCATGATTTGGCTCATGTAGATGATACTTTAGCTCTAACCTCTCATGATACATCTAGGTATATTGATTCATGAGATGCCATCACATCTATCAATCATATCCCTTATACATCTCATAATTATACTCCATGCACTTTTGTATGCATCATTCCTCAATGAGACTAGTGTTGTGTGTTAGATAAATACACGTGTCACCTCCAATTACAAATGATGATGATGCACCTTCTACCATGCCTAGTGATATACATTAATTTAGGATTACCCATTTATGATGATTATCTTAGTGATAAGTTTTATGGTGATTGTAATTCTATTTCTAATGGTGTGCTTGTACATGATACACCTTGATTATGTTCAACTTTAAATGAGGTTATTACCCCTCATGTAGCTCATGTTAGTCCTTATTTGTCTTGTGAATCATGGTTTTTTATGATATGTTTAGTGATGAACATAGTGATAGTTCATTATCTTCTCACACGGAGTTCATTGTCTTGTTTCATGATGATTTGATCTATGATGTGTATTATTTTAACGTACGAATAATGAGTCATTTAGTGGCAATAAAGATACAAAAGTATATTTTACATTATTTATATCTTCATAGAATGATTATATATGCAATGGTAGTGCTTTGATTCATGCTCTTGGTGTTACCTTGGTTCATAGGCCTAAACATTGGTTTGGTTACATACTTATTATACTTCCATTATTTTCCACATCCTTTCATATATTGCTTTACTATTATTTGTAGCCCATTATCTACTCATGATTAAAATTCCTCTTCTAGTGGTTGAAAAGATGCAATCAAAATAGTGGATAATTTTCTATTGACCATGACGTCAACCAAGTATTTTCATTTCTATTTATTTCCAAATTTCTAAATTTTATTACATAATCTATCAAAACTCTATATTAGGTTAATTGTACAGCATTGCTTGTTACATTATGTCGATGCGAGGATACCGGTATGGGCCTAATTACGCTTGATCCATGAAGAATCAAGGCATAACGAAGCCACCAACACTCGAATCTCAACAAGATCGATCAAACAAGATTAAAACCAAACATTTTATCAAAACCTAGCATACTAAAATATGAAAGCTATCAAAACATCTACTCTAATCCATTCAAAATTTATCTTGTTGTGGAATTGGTGTCACGTTGATGTGGACCTACAACCCTTTCCCAATCCCATGATAGTGAGCTTGTCTCAATCGATTCTATGGAAGAGAATCGATCAAACCATGGTGTTTGGTGTATGAAAACTTAAATTATAAAAAAATGAATATGGTGCAAGCTAAGTCACCATGATTTTATGCTACAAATTATCTAATTATGCAATTTATAGGATAATATAAGCTAATTTAAGCTAAAATGATGCTAAAAGAATCTAAAAGATGAAAACCCTAATTTATTTAAAAACTAGGATGGATGCATGGAAGCCATTAATAGATGCTCTAAGCTATTATGTAACTAAAGATGAACTAAAACAAGATAAAAAGTGAGCAAAAGATAAGAAAGTATGTGATTGAATTTAACAGCACAAGTTTGCAATAAAAAATGGATCCATTTGTCTCCAAATACTGATCTATTTATAGGAGGGCAAATGAGAAATGGGTGGTTGAGAACAAAAAGCTTAATCAACGGTTCAAGATGAAGGGGATGAGAGGCATGGATCATGGATTCTCATCAATGGACGAGAATATAAGATGAAAGTTAATCAAAGGCTCACACTTTCCTCAAACAAACACACTTTTGACCTGCTCACACAAGTCAAAGGTAACTTGCTTAAGAGGTTAAAGGGTTAACTTGCATTTGAAGCTAAGTGAGTTGATTGGAGGAAAGAGAATATTCCTTTAGGGTGAGGAAAAAGGGATTTTACAAATTAAAACAAAGTTTTAATTGTGAAAAAAGGATAAAGAATATTCCATGGGAATATTCCCTTTGATTAGAAGAAAATTAGTTTAATTGCTAATTTAAACAAGGTTTAATTTATGCAATTAGGGAATTAGAAGAATTAAAAGATATTTATTAAATTAGATGATTTAATAAATAGGGGAGAGGTGATGAAATGATATTTAATTAAATAAGATGACTTTGGAGATTAAATATTTTGATTTATTTAATTTAATGAGATGAAGTGTTAGTGTGAAAAGAGATGAATTAACCCAATTTAATTAATTATGTCAAATGGATGAAAATGATGCAATTAATTAATTAGATAGGCTAATTAAATCAATTAAGTGAAAAGAGGATGGATAAAGAGGAAATGATGTTAATAAATCTATTTCAAATATATGACATCGATTAGGACATTTTTCAGTGTCTACACATTCAATAAACTTAATTTTAATAAAGTAATTTAATTTATTTATTTGAATCAACCTAAACCACAACATGTTGGTTCATTGTGTGGGGACTAGAGTCCCTAAATAAATAACTTGCATATTTGACTAAAATGTAAAGACATGTGTACCTTTATTGTTATTATAACCATTTGAATTTTATGCTAAAGTTTTCTAAGTTTTTTTTATTTTTTTTATTTAAGGTGTTATGGATAAACATGCATAATTGTAGATTGATCCTATCACCACTATAAAGCAAATAATTTAATACAACAAACTTACTTGAGGTGTATACTTAAAATTGTAGATTAACACTCTAAAAATATAAATTATTTAGTGTTGCAAGGGTAGAAAGTGCACACATTGCACTTTTACCCTCTACTTTACACTACTTTGTGAGGGTTCCTTAACTAATTTTCCATAGCACATGATTTTGATTGATTTGGAACTCATTTTGGCCTTAAATTAACATTGATCATCATAAATAAAACATATCCCTTGTTAAGAAAAAATGCAATTGTCTAATTATTATTCTTTCTTCCCAAGTTAAATATACAAGTACATAAATGGTCCAAGATAGTTCTACAACATGAATTTGACCCATGCATCCAATATTTGAATTTCACCCTAGTTGAAGTAGACCCCCTTTCAACTAGTTGTCATGTGTTAACTCCCTTAACAAACAAATTGTGTGCCTAGGCCATATATAGAAGGATGTAGTCACCTTGTAGGTAATTGACATCAAGGAGATCCATTATCCATGATTCACTAAGGAGAATCATCTAGGATTTTCCCATCACTAGCACAATTCCACCATATCTATCTACCACAAGGGATTAGCTTTATACATAACAAAACCCTAGCTCTCACACTACTTAAGTCATTCCAATATTTTTTACATCATGTTGTATTGAATCATCTAAAGTGACAATAACCTAGCATCATCATATTTGTATGTAGTAAATATCTCACACAAATGCCCCATGGGTTGACATGAAAACCAACACCTTAGCATATGCATTCATATTAGGGGGTTTTTAATTGGCCAAAAAGTGAAGTGGTATGTCACATGAGTATTAAGGAATAAGGAGAAGTAATTGCATACAAATATGTAAGTAATAGGTGGTTATGGTAGGGTAAGGGGATAAGGGTAGATATCATATAGGCTAGTCCTCGTTATTAATGTAAATCTTTTGAGAAACGTATAATTAAGGATTATTCACCTAAAATTTTAATACCAAATGTGGAAGGTGCAACTAAGGGTCTACTTTGTGTTGAAAAAATCATATACTTTATAACCTCCCTTATACATGTTGCTACCATTTTCCCTTTGCCTTAACCAAATCATATATGCTTGAAATTCCCTCAAGTTTTAATTCAAATAATGTATCGATGTACATAAGGTAATGCTAACAATGATGGTGAGGATTACATATAAGAGGAAGAGAAGGAAAGCAAGGTTTCTATTTATATAGGAGATAGTGAGAGATAATGTTAGTAAATGATTTTGGAGAGGGGTTTTGGAGGAAATGGAGTAGATTGAATGGTCATACTTACACAAATATTTTGGAACCACTGACCTCCTATTGGAAATTTTATTGGTTTTTTTGGTGGTTTTGTTGACTACTAATACAATTTTGGCCAAGATTTATAATAAAATATTTAATGGGATTGGCAATGAAGATATGTTATCCTAACAATAAATGACCATGATTTTATTTGTATAAAAAAGGGCTCCATAGGAGTATATGGGATGAATTTTATATTTTTTAATAGAATTATGGATTTAGGAATATTGTTTGTGTTGGATTATTTGGTGAATTGATTTGCATCCTTGTATTTTTATGTTTTCTGCAAAGAAATTAAGTTATGGTTTTTTTTGGAAAATTATAAGAATCCATTACTTCATGAAACTTTTGAATAATACAATCTTAAATTATTTTTATTCTTTTATTTAATGGGGTGTTTAATAAGGAATTTTTAAAGAGAGTGACATAGGGAATAAGTATTTTGGGTTTAAGGATTCACCTTTGTATTATGTAGGTCTTAAATTTTAATATTTTATATTTTAGGAGGACATTGGAAATGAAGCCCAAGGATGTTGGAAGAGGTTGGTAAATTTGGATTTACATTTATCAATTGCATTATCTTAAAATTTTCTAAAGATTTTTCAACAAATTCATTTTGTGCACATCCTAGTACAATCATTATACTTTATTAGACCACCTCTATTTGAAGCATTTTTTCAAACAATTCATGTGCCTTGTATATGCTTCCACATTTTGTGTACACATCTAGTAGGATAGTTGTAACCACAACATCTAAAAAGAGTTATCTATCCTTTGTTCTCTGATGGATGTTCATACCCAATTCCAAAGCTCCCATTTTGACATAAATAGAGAGGATGTTGACAAAGGTTATGGAATTTAGATTCACATTTTCCAATTACATTTTCTTGAAATTTTTAAAATAATTTTCAACAAATTTATTTTGTGCATATCTTGTAATCATTACAGTCCATGAGTATGTTGGAAGTTGCAAGTCTGTCATTGATAATGTTGCTTGGAAACATGAGCATGAGATTATATATTCTTTGATCTAGTGTTGTCATTGATGTCAACATTGTTATGATCATCCTAACATAATGTGGAAGTATTGGGCATGACTTATGTATAGTACAAGTTGAACTGGAAAGTATGGTTTATCAAGAAATTGACTAAGTATTTCCTTTCATATTTTTGTGGTTCAGTGCGTCAATCTTTGGGTCTGCACTTCACTGCACGTTGGTATAATCTTCTACGATTGTAACTACAATTTTGAATTTATCAAATGTAGTAGCATTCAATTTTTTGTGATGTTCTGTAAATTTTCCAAAAAGATATGAAAGATAGTGTACAGACCTATATATTGTAGTTATCTTTTGTACATTGTATCAGTGTGGGAGATTCTGCACTTCTTCATGAATAATTATTTTATTTTGCGATGATGAAGATAAGATAATAAATGTTGGTTGAATGGGAATTTGAAAGGATATCAAGCTTTTAGGTCGCACGTTTGGAAAATTACATGTATGCTTGAAGATTGTGTGTTTAGGTCTATTTTTGGCCGACCTAACACATTTGATGTTTTGTGGAGGATAAGCAAGTAACCCTATCTTATATGGGATTTATATTAGGTCCATGCCTACCTATCTTAATGTAAATTGAATTTTGGATTTAGATGCTAAGCATGGATAAAATTCTTTAAGGATGACATGTTTAATCTTGTGTGTTACTTATAATTAAGTTGACCTAATTGAAGTTACACTCGATATGGATATATATAGAAGATCAACACCGAAGTTTATCAAGAGAGAGAGAGAGAGAGTGGGTGTGTGAACAAGAGTATGATATGAAAATATGGTGAATTATGTAGTAGAGAAGATTGTATGCGAAGAGATATATGACATGTATGGTGACTCACCTACATGTGTGTGATGCAGTATTGAGCAGATTGTGAATAGAGTAGAGTATTGTTTCATATGAGTGTGAAGATCATCTTGTAATTCAATGGAATTTTAATTTTGCATATGATAGATGTTATTGTATCAGTTCATATAGGTAGTGTTTCCATCCCTTCTTTGTTCTTTATCAGTGGGTTGTAAGCCTTTTTTTGGATAGTGTGTCCTAGCAGTGATCCTTTATGTAATATCTTATATCTAGATATAATATATTGTGAGCTAACCCTCACTATGGTTTTTACCTTTTAGGTTTTCCACATAAAAATATTGGTGTTCATACATGTCATGTGATTTTGTGGTTGTATTCATGCTTTCATACTTCATTGTAGTTATTTTTGTTATGTGAATTGGATGGGTTATGTTTATTTGGTTTAGAGGAATACTGATTTTCCCCCCTCTCAATATTTTGTGTTCAATAATTGGTATTAGAGATTGGATACTTGAAAGGAGCTTGACCGCTTTGGGAAGATCTTGGAGTTTGAACACATGGTTGATAGAAAGTATTATGCTCCTCCAGAAGAAATTTCTGCAATTGAATACACAAAAGAAGATTGCATTCTAGACAAAGATGGAGAACTTAAAGTTGCTCTTGAAGATCTTAGCAGAGTTGAAAATGAGAATGGAGATCTGAAGGAAAATCTAAAGGAGGCAAATGAATGCATCAGGAAGTTGAGGGAGTAGATCAAGAGTTCAAAGAAGGGCATAAGGAAGTCAATGAACAACTAAAGCAAGCAAATGAAGACATCATAAGACTAAGAGTACAAGTGGAAGAAAAGAAAAGACTCGAGGAATGTCTGAATACAATAGTAAAAATAAAAATCGATGAGTGCACTAGGCTTGTACAAGAAGTGGTAAATCTGAGATCAGATCTAGAAAAAGCAAGAATTCATGAAGAAAAAATTAAGACAGGTTCTACAATGCTTGATGAGTTGATTGTTGGAAAGAAAGAATCTAAAGATAAAGTAGTTTTGGGACTTGAAAGATCAAGAAGCTCTAAAGCAGATCAAACATCTAATGCAATGAAGATCAGTGAACCTAAAAAAGATAAAGAAAAGAGGAACTATGACAAGTTCTAAAATCAAAGAAGCAATGCTAGAAGAATCCCTATTAGACAACTAAATGCTCAAAGGTACCAATCTTTCAATGGTTTATGTTATTATTGTAATAAGTTTGAACATAGAGTTGTGGAATGTAGAAATAGAATGAATTATAATGTTTCATCTTTTGCTGGAAAATGCTATACATGCAAGAAATTTGGACATAGAGTAGGTGAATGAAGAAGCTAGAGGATGAATAGATACGAAAATGGTAGAATGATTAATATTTTAGTGGTTATTGCTATACATGCTATGGATTTGGACACAAATCTAATCAATGCAGATTCAAAAATAATGGAAGGAATTGCAATTAGGAAAGCATCATGTGCAACCACTATAGAAAACCTGGACATATTGCTAAATTTTGTAGAAATAAAAACACAAGGAAGAATGATCCTATGAAGAAAGATGAACTAGTCAAGAAAATTGATCTAAATGAAGTGAAGAAAGAAATGGAAAAATTATGGAGAAAGAATGAAGAGATTGAGGATAAGGGAGAATATGTACCTATCTCTAGTGTAGATGTTTCCTTCGTTAACTATGCCAAACTTATGGCTTAGTGGGAGCTTTACTAAAAATCATATAACCCCTCTACCGATGCGTTGTGTCATGGCCTGACATGAAGATACAAGATGAAGATAAATAAAAAGAGTCTATTGGTGAAAACTGTGGAAGGAATGTTCTAATATGACAATTTTCGGAGCTTCTAAAGGTCGACTATGCATACAAAGTTTCAAAGTTTACCAGGTTTTGGTTTGAAGCATTTATTGTTGAAATGGATCAAATCAAAGAGTTAAAAGCATGCTTGGGAAGACAAATTCATTTCATTATACGCATGTGAAGGGGAAGAGAGGTGCAGAAGAAGAATTTGAACGGCTCGAAATGCCTCTCGATAGCTGAACATCAAAACCCTAATTTTGCTGAGCTATTTAAGAGGTATTTTGCATATTCCAATTTTCTAGAACTTTTATTTAAAAGAAATTTAAATGCAATGGAAGGAGCAAAGGTTGTAGATGTATCATAGAGACTGTAACATGAACTTAAGAGGCATACCATCAAATCTTTGTTAGAAGATCCTGCATGTGCATTTTTCTTGCACCCCCTCTAGAGTTTTATCAACTGAGGATATTAAAGCATATATTCATGGAAAAATAGAAGAAATTTCCTCTATCAGATTATTTATTCTATGGGGAAATGAATTGGAAGGAAATGATGACACCATAAAACAAATATAAAACCCTAAGTGAAAAGAGGTTGGATGTGTGGCAAAGTTTACACCATTTGAAGACAAAGAGAAGTACACCAGAATGGTGTTAAGTAGAATTCACGATGAATCTATTTGGATTGATGGTTTGTACTCAATAACCAAGGAAGCTATCAAAGATATAACTGGATTATGGTCCTTCAGACCAGTTCCAAACCAAAAATCTATCAATTAAGAATTTAATGGAGAAGATAGGTGCTACCCTTGATCAAAAAGAACTCATTTTGGACTCAATTATAAATCTAAAAATTTGGTATGTTGCAATGCTTATTGGTCACAAAATTTGTTGCCCAAATAGAGATAATACAATATTTGCCATTGGAGTTCACATTATACAAGACATGATTGAAAGTGGTATTGACTATGACCTTTGTGAATTTCTCTGACAACATTAGTTGAAAAACCTGAAGAAAATCAGGAAGAACAAAATGCACACATTCAGGTATGGTACATTGGTAATTTGTTTTCTTTTCTACTTCATGAAGGAAGTATTGGTAATTGGGAAAGTAGAATCAAAAAATACATAACCTATTGTGCATTAGATAGAAAAATATGTGAGAAGTCTTGGAGATCCAGATGCTCAAGATGATGCTCTTGTAGCATTCTTTGGTATGTTTCAAAGGAGAATGAATGAAAGAGTAAGAATTACTAAGAGTGTGTTGGGAAGTTACTTAAGAGACATTAATTTTCTTGTCTCTATTGATTATTACTTCATGGAAGCAATTGAGCCCAAAACTATTTGGATTTCTAAGTTAGATTATGAAGTGACTGAGGTAGAAGTTGTTCACTATGCAAAAGTGCTTCTAAGAAGCCCCAAAGACCCCAACATACCAAGGTTAGAAGAGAGAATTAGAGATAAAGCCTTTGACATCTCTAGGAGAATAGATAAGAAAAGAAAGAGCACTGTTAATCCTTCGGTTGAAGTTAAACAAGAAGCTACACAACAAGGAGATACTAATGTGGTAGAAGAAAGAATTCACACAAATGGTGCTCAAAATGAGCATGAAACTAGAGTCGTAACTATGGATGAATCCATGAAAGCCTTACAAGAAATAACCCCTGGAACAAGCATTGATGCATCATTGTCTACTATAGAAAATTTTAGATGCTTGGTTGATTCATTCAAGGTATATGTCTTTGGTTTAAAAGGAAAAGCTAGAAGTGAATCAGAGACAAGGCCTGTAGAGAATAATCTAGAGGATATCACAAGGAATTGTACAAATGCACATCACAAAGTTATGAAATGTTTAAAGGATGCTCAAGTCTGCGAAGAAGAAGCATAGATCCTACTTTCATATTGCTTGAAATGGTCGAATAACATACGAAGTATAAAATATACCATGAACTCAATTGAAATGAAAATATGTTGTGAAGCATATACTTATGAAATTGTAAAAGACAAAAACAATCAGAAAATATGTGATGCTAAGGGACTTGGTAAAGATAAATCATATTCCTATCTCAAGTTCCCTTTCCAGTACTGAAAATCTCTCAAGGATAAATCTCAACCCCGGTACGTGGAAGAAGGAGAAGACACACTAATGGAACTTGAATTACAATGCAGAACTCTAGTAGAAGCAAAAAGGATTTGGGAAGAAGGTAGATCTATCAGGAAAGAAATTCTAAAGAAGCTCAAAGGGTCAACATCTTTAGGTTGACAATTCTTATTTCTATGCATTTTACTAAGTTTTCATAATCCCTTATTTGTGTATTAGTTCCTTTTTGGTTGAGGGGGAGTTAATAAATATATAAGGAGAGTACACTGAGTTGTTGCACACCATTTTCCATTGATTTCAAAGGGGGAGAGATAGTGGAAAAAAAATTTGGGGAAAGATCTCTTTGGGAGTGATATGTGTAAGGGGGAGACAAGTTTTGAATTAAACCTTCAAAAATGTTTTTTTGTTATGCATGTTTCCATCAATGACAAAGGAGGAGATTGTTGGAAGTTGGAAGTCTATCAATGATGTTGCTTCTTGGCAACATGAGCATGAGGTGTATATATTGCTTGATCTGGTGTTTCCATTGATGTCAAAATTGTTATGATCATCCTAACATAATGTAAAGTATTGGTGGTGACTTATGTACAATACAAGTTGAACCGAAAAGTATGGTTTATCAGGAAATTCACTAAGTATTTCCTTTGATAGTTTTATGGTCCAGTGCATCAGTTTTTGGGTCTGCACTTCACTGCATGTTGGTATAATCTTCTATGGTCATAACTATAGTTTTGAGTTCAACAGATGCAACATCATTCAAGTTTTTATGACATTCTATAAATTTTCCAGAAAGATATGAATGACAATGTGCAGACCTATATATCATAGTTATATTTTGTACAGTGTATCGATGTGGGAGATTTTTCACTTATTCACGAATAATTATTTTGTTTTGTGATTATGAAGATAAGCTAATAAATTTCAGTTGAATGGGAATTTGAAAGGATATCAAGATTTGAGGTCATACATTTGGTGAATTACATGTACGCTTGAAGATTTTTTGTTTAGGTCTATTTTGGGCCGACCTAACACATTTGATGTTTTGTGGAGGATAAGCAAGTAACCCTATCTTATATGGGATTTATATTAGGTCCATGCCAACCTATCTTGATGTAAATTGAATTTTGGATTTAGGCAATAAGTGTGGATAAAATTCTTTGAGGATGACATATTTAATCTTGTGTGTTACTTCTAATTAGGCCAACCTAATTAAAGTTACACCTGATATGGATATATATAGGATATCAACACTAAAGGTTAGCGTGAGAGAGAGTGTGAGTGTGGGGGTGTGCGAACAAGAGTATGGTATGTGAATGTGGTGAATTATGTAGCAGAGTAGATTGTATGTGAAGAGACATATGACATGTATGGTGACTCACCTACATGTGTGTGATGCAATATTGAGCAGATTGTGAATAGAGTAGAGTATTGTTTCAGATGAGTGTGAAGATCATCTTGTACTTCAATGGAACTGTAATCTGGCTTATGATAGATGCTATTGTATCGGTTCATATAGGCAGTGTTTCCAACCCTTCTTTGTTCTTTCTTAGTGGGTTGTGAGCCTTTTTCTAGATAGTGTGTCCTAGTAGTGATCCTTTCTATAATATCTTATATCTGGATATAATATATTGTGAGCTAACCCTCACCGTGGTTTTTCCCTTTTGGGTTTTCCACATATAAATACTGGTGTTCATGTGTCATGTGATTTTGTGGTTGTATTCATGCTTTCATACTTCATTGCAGTTATCTCTATTCTATTAATTGGATGGGTTATGTTTAATTGGTTTAGAGGAATACCGATTCACCCCCCCCCCCTCAGTATTTCAGGTGTTCAATAAAGTATACATCTCTCAAGGTAATTTTTAAAATATTTCATGTGCCTTGTGTATGCTTCCCCATTTTTCATACATGTCTACCAAAGAATTTTTAACTATAACATTTGATGAGAATCACTCTTTCATTATACTTTGATGGATATCCATACCTTATTCTAAAGCTCCAACTTTAGAATAGGTAGGGAGGATACTAACAAAGGTTTAGTTCATGTTAGTGTGGGTTGTAGAATCTACCTCTTAGCATAAATAATTATTATTTTTTATATATACAGCCGTATAATGATGTTCTTATATACATGTCTATGTTAACCAAATGGTATTGTTCTTAGCTAGTATGAATAATTTTGATTTTGTAAGATGTTATCAAGTTAGAGATAATGTGTGATATCCAAGTAAAATTTATACTAAATATTGTTGCTCTAAGATTAGGCAAGCCAAGGATTCATGATATTATGTTTAGAGGCCTATTACTATAATATGCATATAGTTTTATATATACTCTTTCCTAACAAAAATAATTCTTGTGATGGTTATATCTTTTAAGTGGATACATTTATGTCCTAAATAAATTTATAGTGTCAAATCTTAAATTTTTAATAGAGTGACATTTTTTAAAGTAATTATTTACTTCATAATATATTTAGTTCATCATTTTTAAACTTTGTTGAAATGACATTAATTTTCAATGTCCATGAGTTTTTAAGATATTGTAAAGATTGTAAGAGGTTGTAAATTTGCCTAAAAAAATGTAAACACAAAAGATACATGATAAGGATACATTATACTTAGAACTTTATTATACATGTAAACTACACCATAAGTCTTTCAATATATTTTTATCAAGGTATGTGGTGAGGAATTTATTCTTGATCAAAGGTTTCAAATTATGTAGTAGTGAAATTCTCATCAAAGAAAATACTATTAAGAATATGTATCCAAATTATTATTTTTTTGTTATCCTCAGGGTATGCCCACGACTCAAGCCTAGTGGATTCCCTTTACGAGGTGAGCTTGAGGCAAGACTAGTCCCTAGGGCCACGAGGTAACCAACGTCACCCCCAAACATTTTTGGTGGGGTGATAGACGGGCTAGATGTATCCAAATTATTATAATAGATGTTGAACTCTACAATATTAGTTTAGTATACTTACCAAGATGAAAATTAAATACCTTATATATAATATAAATATTTGTTAAAATGTGACCTTCATGTGAGATCATGAATCAACTCAAATCTCAAAATTAGAGTATCAACATATAGGGTTAAAATAATACTAGGTGAATTTTGAATGAAATGATATTTAGATCAAAGAGTTAAGTGTTTTAAAATGTATTGATAATTCTTCTTGTAAAATTTTGGTACATGGTAGTTAAGTTTCTAAATTTATGACCTTCAATAAAACATAACTTAAGTTAAAAGTTAATTATTTAACTACAAGGTAATTAAAATTAGATTCTTATAGTTTCATCATGGTTCAAATAGTTTGGGCCTTAGAGCATTGTCATAGCACATAAATTGCTCTTTCCTCATGTACAGTCACATTCTATGAGAAATTTATGATTTAGGTTTGATGATAATGTATCAATAATCAAAATTTATAAAAACTACAAACTTTGATATAACCTTGACTTTCCCAAGCCCTCTAACAACTTAGATACAAACCTTAAGAGGGTGAATGTATCTTGACATTGTTTACATATGTGTGATGCTTTGCATGTGTATGAGTTATATATTTTTTTTAATTCATTGTATAGGTTATGAAATGGCTATTTTTTCATAATAGTTACTTATATTTGGCACATGAATCACCTTTTGTCTATCCATGAATGTTTCTTTTAACATTTGAGAAGTCTAGTTTATAGACAATATCATAGTGCATAACACACAAATCATTATTTATTCATGTATGCTTGTGAGCTATGAGAAATATGTACTTTAGGTTCTTCAATAATGCTTTAGAGTTCAATTATACAAGGATTCAAGAAGACTTTGAGGTGACTTTGGGTTTTTAATAAATATTAATAACTTTCATAAAAAAATGATGAAGGAAGATGTTTCTTTATGTCATCCACAACCTATAAATATCTACATGTGTGTGTGAGTTATTTTTTTTGTTTGCCTCCTATTGTATAGGGTTGAATCTATTTTGGTTTATATTATATGTGAATCATGACTTGTTTGGAATAGACAAGTTTTGTTGGTGTAAATAGGTGTTTTACCTATCCAGGTCCTACTTCACTACAACAAATCCTTGTGATTTGCTCCACTTTTTGCTCTATTTTTTTCTTCCACCCACTATTTTAATGTACTTTTTGGAAACTTTTTGAAAACATTGCACTATTTATCGGGATGGCACAATTTTTGGAATTTATTGTGTCGATCAGTACAATTTGGCGCTAATTTAGGCACTAATTAGCGTATGGAGTAACACCGTCTTTAGCGTTGATATTAGCTTCAAGTGTAGCACCGCTTTTAGCTCCAAATTTAGCTTCGTGTTTAGCTTCGGGTTTAGCACTGATTTAGACACCCCTATATCGAAGAGACTTATTTATATGTCTCATCGATGATGTAAAACAGTGAAATGTCAACAAGATATGGGCATATCGAGGAGAGAATCGCTTATGTCTAATCAACAAGGTATATCTACAAGTGCTCGGAAAAACACAACTCTTGGATACAACGAAGTAATGTCGATGAGACATTGAGATATCAGTAAGACAAATAAGATTGTTTCATTGACACTCTTCAAGTAATGATCAAAAGTATACACCGCTATACCACTAGGAAGGTGAGAATTTTTTATGCAGTAGAGCGGTATACACCACAATCCCGTAGCAAGAAGCCTTGAGCAAGGTGGTAGTGTGGTAAACAATAGAAGGGAAGGGAAAAACACTGATATACCGCAATGATAATCACAAGTCTCCCCAACATGGTAGAGTTACACCGATATATAAAGAAATACCGCCAAAGGAAAATATCGATAAGACAGTGGCAAATCAGCAAGAGATATTAACTTGTCTCATCGACACCGGCAACCAACATCAAAGGAACATAAGATCTAATGTTGATGAGACATTGAGATATTGGTAAGACAAATAAGATTGTCTCATAGACACTCTTCAAGCAATGATCAAAAGCATACACCACTATACTGCCGAGAAGGTGAGCAACATATGCGGTAGAGCAGTATACACCGCAACCTCACAGCAAGAAGCCTTGAGCAAAGTGGTAGTGCGGTAAATGTGGAATCATTACAATTTACAACAAATCACATCAGTTGCCAAAATTAAATGCTATTATATTATTCAAGGTTTCCAAAACTAATATGACTGAATACCGCACCATCCAAGATAAGTGATTTTTCCCAATATCACACTCAATTGTAGTGCACTAGTGTGGCCTAACCTAAGGATACAAGAAGAAGAAATCCTGCAAGCATGAAATACTCGGGTAAGTGCACAAAAACTCTCTAAAAGAGCTCTATTAATATAAGAAATATTTCAAGGTTTTGTCATCTGAAGCCATAGTAGAGAAAATTGAAACATGCATCCTAAAAGAAAACAATCAGAAGTAAAAGATAGTCAGCATAAATTAAATATTAAGAACCTAAAGTAAAGAAGAGACCACTCTATCAGTCCATATTAGATATACTTCCAAGGTCTACTAAAGAGGGTAATAAGAAGTTTCTCATGGACACCGCACAAAGTTGTAGGGATGCCCTCATTTCCAAATCTGGATGGGACCTATTTTGGTATTTTTACAGTAAGAGAAATGAGAATATTCCAGTGTCAAACGCTTGGATGTTGGATATAGCAAGGTTGATTGTCCCAAATGTGTTTGTTGATGTATAATTTTATTAGACTGCTAGCCAAACACTATCATTCGGCTACCAAAATAGTAAGGTTTCAAAACGGCATAATATTGGTAGAAGTAACCAAAAAAGCCATCATTGAGTGTTTTGGCTTAAACAAGCAAGCTCTAACCAAGATAGACCTATAGAAAAGTGAGGAGGATTATGCTAGGTTAAAAAATACTTGTAGAAGTGATGAGGTACCCCTATATATGAAAAGAGGCATTGGTAACAGAACATTCCCCATCTCTACTACCACTACTGAACCATTTAATGTGACAGATTTCTAGTATTAATTTGTGAATACATATTTAGCTCTTTGCCAAGTGTTGGGGATAGATGCTCAAGATAAACTTCCAATAGACCTAATGATGATGGCCATGAGAATTCAAAACCCTGAAACTAATGTTGAATATGACTTTGCTTCATACCTTGAGAAGGCGTTAGATGATGAATTCTCCCAAGTTATAGAGGATAGAGCATTGATTACATTCAGACACTATTCCCTACTGTTTCATTTGATATTGTACCAGAATAGGGACCAATGGACTAAAATAATGGACTTGGCTATAGTAGATGAGCAAGGGAATCCCACACCTATCTAGAAATGGTGCTATATTTGGGACAGTCGGTGCAAGAATTCAAGCTTTGTTGTATTCTACGAAGACTTTGTACACAAAATCCTTTGAATTCTTGGGTATGCAATTCCAAGATTTCCAACCAAAATGTTGCAGCTAGTGAGACCTTTGGCTTTAAGACCAGAGCAAGGTCATACACACAATTTTGGAGATTGTTTCTTCCTCCCAAAAGTTACAATAATAAGAGTTTATGGATGCCCTGTTGCTCCACACATACTGCCAAAATTTGTGCCCCTCAAATTAGCATTTCTTGAATTTATGTGGCAAATGATGTGGATGGAGAAAGATGTAATGCACAAGCAAAAGAAAGTCATTTTCCTGCCAAACCAAACCAAGTGTGAAGATTGGACTGTAGGCTCAGACACACTAGAGGAGTTATAGTATTATTTGAAGACAAGATATGCATTGAAATCTGAAAAGAAAGAGCCTTTGACCCTGAAAAATAATATGAACAACATAAGGCACAATCTTCTTACCAAAATGACAGTGCTACACCAAGTGGATTTTGAAGAAGATGTCATAAGGAACTACATTACTTATAATGATGTATTTAGTAGAAGGAAAAAATGGGAATATATGAAGAAGGTTGAAGAAAGGATGAAACGGAGGTCCAAGGATTTCCTAGGATACTTTTTTGAGGAAAAGGACCCCATCAAGAGGATAGAATTGATAATTGGTAGATTTGAAGAATTGTACAGAAAGAAGGAAGCATATCTTGAAGAACATCATAGTGGTGCAACTATAGAGCATACCCCAGGTGAAACCTCTGAGCCTCCCATGGAGCAGTTACCTCCCAAAAGATAGAAGACAGGAAGCATTGAACATTTAGTACCTTATGAGGATACTAAAGAGGTGGGCGATACTAAGGAAGTGGCTACAGTTCTGCAGTCATTGAAAGGTGATATTGAAGTTGATCAACCCATCCTTGAGACCAATATCCATAAACATGAGGAAAGGATGGGTGATGTATAAAAAACAAGTACAGAGGTACATGAAGATGAAAGGAAAATTACAGTCAGGAGATTCATAGAAGATGGTGAATTCATTAAGACTCCTGAGTTTAGGGATTTTTGGATGAAGATGAAGATAAAATAATTTCAAGAGAGAATGGAATCAGCTCAAGTAGGAATTGAAGAATCAGAGAAAAATGAAATGGTAGCACAGACTTTCCAGGAATTAAGAGTTGACAACATTGACATTAGCCCCCAAAAGGCTAGAGAAATGGTCTTGAAGAGCAATATGCTCATTTTCCTTGGCTTGGAATTAAAGAAAATGTTTCTGCTTGATCAAGTGCAGGCTCAAGAAGATCCAATGCTAGTTGTAGAATTTGACTCCGAAGAAGGTGTGAGTGGAACTGGGTATAACCCAAAGATTGAAACCCTGGCCATATGGATCAAATAGAAAAATACACAAAAGCCAAAATTATTGGATGTAATTCAAGGGATGAAAGGGCAGCGATGGTAAGGACAATACAAGATACCACCCCTTTGGAGGTAGCCACAATGACCATGCATTTGGCCATGTTCACTCAAGCAACTGTTAAGTGATTAGAAGATAGATTGAAGGAGTATGAAAAGGAACAAAGGTTCCTAAATGATGAAGTTAATAAACAATTCATAGAGAATGTCAAATTGAAAGAGCAATTAAGAGGAGCAGGACCCTCACAAAGCAAGGAAATGGTGTTATACATGCCTCCTATTGCTCTAATGGATATTGTGAAGAAGATTTTTGTAGAACAGGTAAAAACTCCAGAGAAGGAAGTGTATGATGTAAAGAAGGCCATCAATCAAACCCAAGATGAATTGAAAAGTCGAATTTGTGAAGTTATGGAAAAGATTCTTGAGCACATGATAAAATCAGTTATGGATAAACTGGAGAATGTGCATGATAGTTATAAAACACTTCAAAAAGCAATGGAACAAATAAAGACACATATGCTTGTATTAGATCCTTTGTTCAAAAGGTGGCAGCCTATTCACCACACTTTGGCTAAGTTATGCAAATTTCTAAAAAAATCTTGATGTACCCACAGCATTAAAGCCAACTGAAAAAACTATGAGGATGATTATTGATGAATTTCACTATGTACAAGGGTTTGATAAAAATATTGTAACATGAATGGATTTATTCCATACCTGCAAACAGTGGTATATACTTGAAATCATGAGAGATGGTGATCCGTTGGAGGACTTGGATAAGTGGAAGAAAGAATTTAGTCAGGTTATTCATAAGTGCATAACTCATAAACAAGAGGATGATGATCCCAGTCTTCCTAGGCTAAATCAGATCATGGATGGGTTGATTGTTCTTGATGCAAGATACCTAAAGTTTGTCAATGATACAAAGGAATTAATAGATAGTTGATGGAAAACTCGTCTTGAAAACATGCAAAAGATCCAGGAATATAAGTGGTCATCATATTTTACGGTGTATCAGTGGGAGGAAAAGTATTTGGTTTCAGAAGAATAGGACACTGAGGCGAGAGCATTTGTACATTCATCATGGAGAGGAAGAATTTTCTAGATCAATGATCATGGGTCTTCTACATTGAATAATGGAACCATATGTCAAAATGTCTTAAGTCTTGTTATTTCCTTAATTATGCTAATTAAATAGTTGTTAGTAAAAGAAGTAGTTATGAAAGGTCATTTCTTTTTGTAAAGGTCATTTCTTTCTTTTCTGCTTTAAAAGCAATCTCTTTAGAAGTTGTAGCAGAGCCTCCTATCCTCATTTCATAGGTTGTTAATATGCATTGTAAATTATCCAAGGTAAGTGAATCAAAACGTTGCTTTTCTTCAAGAGTAGAAACTTTAGACTCAAATTTAGGATGCAAAGTCCTAATCACTTTTTGAACAACATCAGAATCTATAATTGTTTTACCTAGACCTCTTCTTGCATTGAAAACTTCATCTATTCTTAAGAAATAATCAGCAATCTTTTCATCATCCTTCATTCTCATTTCCTGAAATTGATTCTTGAGAGTAAAGATTTTAGATTTCTTGACCTTTTCATTTCCTTGATACACATTTTCAAGCTTCTCCCAAATTTCATATGCAGATTTACAATGCATGACTTTAACAAATACATCCTTTGTCAAGCCACACAAGAGTGCATGTTTAGCTCTTGCATTCATTTCATATTTCCTTTTCTCGTCATGATCTATAGGTATGGTATCAGGTATAGTGTATTTACTACACATTAAGTTCCAAACATCAAGGTCTAAAGAAATTAGATATGTTCCCATTCTAATTTTCTAGAACACATAATTAGAGCTATCAAATAGAGGAGCTCTTGTAATAGATGAACCTTCAGGCGCATGTGCCATTATGACAAACTTCCAAGACCAGAATCAATCCTAGGTATGAAACCTAATGTAGGACCCTATGCTCTAATACCACTTGTTGGAAGTGGAATTACTCTGAGAGTGGGGGGGGTGAATCAAAGTAATGTATAAAACAAAAATTATGACTTGAAATGCAAATTTGAACTATTTGATCTTGAACAAATGAGTGACTTTATATATGCAATGTGAATACTGAGTTTTGAATGATTGTTTTCCAATGACTTAACCAAACATAACATGAATGCTTAAAAACTCATATCAAAGCATGATATACATTGTTCACATAGTGTTGAATGAACAACCTTTTAATGGTTTATTTTACACAGGACATCAAACTCATTAATGATAGAATTTAACACTCAAACATTGAACATAAACAATTAAACTTTGAACTTTTAGACAACTTGGAATTATGTTAATGTATCAGAGCATTGCATGAACCACTTTGAAAAATGATAGAATGAAAAATTAAGTAAGATAAGCACAAACCACATAAAAGAGAAACATAGAACTTTGACGAGTGGAAAACCCTCTTGGGATAGAAAAACCACTCTAAAATGCCTTACAGGCTTAATTCCAAACTGATTACAATATTTTCCAGAGCACCAACTCTGTAACAATTTAGGAGCACCAACTCCACCAAAATTTTGAAACACCAACTTCAGTAGGAGCACCAACTCCTCTACAAATTTAGAAACCACCCATTCCAAGGAGAACCAACCCCTTTTAAACACATAACAATTATAGCATCCTATCAGAACCCTAGAAGTGTAGACATTGCAACTCTAGAGTTTCAATAGAAAAACTATGTATAATGTCTCAATAAGCACATTGAAGAATGTTGTGCATCAACATCTTATTTTAATACAATAATATGAGAATCATAATAAAATATTTTCAATGTAGTATTATTTTGCACAATGTGACTGAAGCTACATACTTCTTTCTCTGAAAAAAATTCCTGAGAACCATCTTTTTAAAGATACTGTGAACGATAACTTATGTATGTAGTTTGTGTAACTAAAAAACAACACGGGTTAGGGTTGCAAGAAAAACCCTATAGAGTTTTTCAACTAACTCTTTGCATATGTTCTCATCAAAATTTCAAGATTGGAAAAATTGAATGCATTAACCCTTTGTTTGTTTGCTAAGAAATAATCAAGGGTTTCGAAGTAAAATAGTGTCATAAACTTTTGAAACTTAAATCTTATTATCTTAACAAAAATGTCTTAAAGCCAAATGTCTCAAAGTACGATAAAAAGGGATTTTACTTAACACTTGTTTAAGCAACGAAGAAATCAAACAAATACCAGACCGATGGAGACAACCACAACTGTGCATCTGAAGAAGCTATTGTCAACTACCAAGTCCTTGTTAACTCATGATTTGTTGTCCGTGCTTGTAACAAACTCATCTAACTCCTTTAGTGTCAACCAAAAAGAAATAGATTTCAATTGCAAACATAGCATTCTCATGGCGGCTAGGGTTCCAAACCCTTCAACAATAAAATTTCCCTAAATTTATTTCCTTCAAGGCTATTGAAGACTTTATCAAAAATAGTGATGATTTGGAATCTGGTAGATTATACAATGATTAAAATCATTTTGAAGTCCACTGTTGTTGACAAATAAAAACCGACAACATGATAAAGAATCATTAACCCAATTTCAAGAAGGTTGTCGATAACACCACTTAAGTCAAATGATATCCCTGTTGGTAAAAATAATAGTTGTTGTCGGTGTTAGTCACATGTATATTGTGACCTTGCTCATTACAATATCATTGAAACATATTTCCATGACCTTAATCAAAGACATTTACCTTTGTA
The DNA here is from genome assembly GCA_007258455.2 of Sequoia sempervirens. Lineage (NCBI taxonomy): Eukaryota > Viridiplantae > Streptophyta > Pinopsida > Cupressales > Cupressaceae > Sequoia > Sequoia sempervirens. The sequence goes on along the minus strand of VDFB02256132.1, from coordinate 54,231,911 downwards.
ATAAAGCCCGAAGCTATTAACCTTTTGAATAGGCTTTATCAAACAATTCAATAATATGTTGTTGAATATAATACCATATATTATTGATGTCACTGCCATGTGACTTTTACAAATATAACTCTAATGTGAAATGAGATAACCACAAATGTGCCAAAAGAAACCAATTTAGGCTTATAATATATGCCACACTAAATGATCATACAAAATGCTTATGAACACTTTAACATTGTTTATCAAATTCACCTTATAATGCCCATGTAGAAATCACTGACACAATGACATTGCCAAGTCAAAGTGCCATGAGATAAGCAATAGAAATATGCATAATCAAATTGAACCTGCAAATGTATACCTTTCCAAAGTATATGCCAAAGTATGTATGTTACTATCCATGGAGTCAAAAATACCTAATCAAGACCAATGTTATCATATAAAATCCTACATTGTAGCTTCCTGAAAGATAATCATTATTAGTACCGACATGCATATATTAAGAGTATCAAGAGCCCATAGTCAAATGAATCATGATACACACTGATGTAAGCACTGTGAGAACCACATATGAAAGTTCATATACAAAAAATTATCCAAACCAGAGTTATATCAAATTTTTTCCAGAGTGTTACCAAAATGTCACCAAGACAATTACCCAAACTGATGATGCATAAACAAGTAAGCTGGAGTCATCATATATAACTAAATAACCATGCCATATACCTGAAACAAATGCATGTCCTTAAATGTATCTATTCAACTTTTGACAACATTTGTATGGAACACCCAATCTGAGAATGCATTATGTCAACATCCATCACACATATATTCTCATATCAGCAAACCAACCACTTTTGACATCAAGGACAAACTAACACATAAAAAATTGAAATCCAACACATCTATATACATAAGATAACCTCTCTTCATTTCTTTTCCACTTTCCAATTGGAGATGATGTGTATACATATTCGAATTTAGACCATATGCTAAAATGATAGGCTTATATTCTACTAGCCTTCTCCATTCACCACTATAATATGATGGACCATAATATGGCATTAATCTCCCAGTGGTTTGTTCTGAATTGTTTCTATGTTTCGATCCCACATGTACATTTTGGACAATAAAGAGGCCTAGATTCTCTCCATGAATATTGGAGGGTCGTATCATGTAGTTGTATCCCCAAAATTGAAACACCTTGTACACTTTAGGTAGTTGTTGATCACTAGGCCAAGCGCAATATAGTCGACGATCAAATGTCTCTTTGTAAATTGATCTCAAACTCAGGGGCAATTCATCATCCCCATCACATTCATTCTCATAGGGTATGTAGTCCACCTTCCCCTTGTCTTTAAGAAAATTATGCATCTTCACACTGGTTCTTGTTTTGTTACTTGTTTTCGTCAATTCCTCATCTTCTGAGCTCGTATATTGGCACATATTTTTGTTAGATGTACCATCTGATAAATGATCATTGCCCTCTAGGCTGGAAGTCGGTGATCTAGGAAACTTTAAACCAAGAACTTTATCCTGCAAGTATCCATTAAGAAAAAAATAGTTATTTAAATAATATAAAACAATGTTTAAACAAAGTATACATGTTATTTATATCAAATTGGAAAATTCCTCACCATAATTCCTATTGGATTTGAATCGATTGTAGGAGGCATACTACCAACTAGAAGCTCGTCATATATGTAATGTCTTTATACAATTGCTTGTTTGAATTTTTTCTTTCCACGACATACAGAACATCCACAAACAACAATTTTCTCAAAGTATTCATCCCATGTACTATAGTCTTGACCTACCTCTTCTTCAGTGCAATCATTTGTTGTGTCTACAGTACCCATTGTCATATCCTCTTCCACCCACTTTCATCTATGTGATTTAATAGTTTTAGGTCCACGTCCATGTACATATCTTGTTCTTTTGCTAGTTGAGCGCTTAGGCTTTGCATTTGCTCCAATCTCCATCTAAAATTATCAACAACATGCATTAATTTATGTCAAGATTGGATAATACATTATAAATTTCAATAATACTGTGAAAAAAGATGGACGTATCACAAAATTCCATCAAATCATTTTTTCCTAAGTTAATTCATAAACACGTTCCTCCTTTGGTTGAGGTTGCTTTCTCTTCTTACCTCTATTGTATCTGCAGATTCCGTTGTCTCATCTATTTCCATGGCCTCCTCTATGAATAAAAATTCTGCCACAGAAGCTTTCACTGCACTACTGCCAAGAAGGAAAAAGCAACTTGCGATACCATGGTAAAAATCGCTCTACCGCACTAAGTTGATGAAGGAGTTGCAGGACAGTGGTGGTTACCACACTACTGCACGCCAATGGTAGAAGGAGTCACTGCAACACCACCAAGAACAAAAGGAAGACTCGCGTGCCACCACAGAAGCTTTCACTGCACTACCGCCAAGAAGTATGAAGCACCTTGTGGAACCATGGTAAAAACTGCTCAACCGCACCAAGCTGATGAAGGAGCCACGGGACAATGGTGGTCACAAAAACATGGCAGGAGTTGGAATTATTTCCAACACTCTGGGTCCTCTAATACACAACAATGAAAATAGTCACTAGACAACAATAATAGGTGCTAAATTAGGCACACTTGACACTGCCTTATATGTCCCAAACAGATTACATTAATAGCCAAAATTTGGCGCTAAAGTTGGCATTAACTAACGCTGACTAAAGCGTGACTAATGAATCAAAATAAAAAATTTAAAACTTTCCCGCGTGAGGGAAAAAATCAGACAACAAAAAAGGGAAAAATGTTGCACAAAGGAAGAGAGCAAAGCGCTACCAACAACTGATAAACGAATGAATGAATGAATGAGAGATTTTAATGACGTCCACGAGACCAAGTGGCCTAAGGGACCGAGAACCAAAAAGCTAAGGAATATCCAAACTCTTTTCCATGTTGGACCTTCTTTTATGAATTTTGATCAAAAAACTAGTTGTCTTGCTAATCTTCTCCTCAGATAGCTCGTGCAGATTGCCAGCCTTTAAGTTGAATTTTTATGAGAAATTCGATTTAGTTTGTGACACCATAAGTAAGGTTACAAAAAAAAATTCTTGCTTGAAATTGTGATTGTTTACTACTCTTTGTATTGCATTTGAATTCATGATTGTTTACTAGTTCATGGCCTAACTAGTCCAAGCAACCTCTAAATTATCCCATCATTATAAATTGTAAAACCTATGAGAAACCAACAAAAAAATTTACCCTACCCATTTGAGCTTTGGCTCAAAATATTATAGCATGAAGCGAGGATGCCTTTGTATTCTTTCCCTAACCTAGGTATCAAGGAAATAATGAACTACTTGGAAAATTTGGGAATTGGGTCAATCACTGTTGAGTAACTGCTGAAAATAAACCCAGAAATAGCTTGGTTTTTCCCAGTCGTGCCATAGTCACTGATGCCATGACAAATTCGTGCAAGATTGCATTATGAAAGAGTTTTCATGATAAGATTAACAACACTAAGTAAACTGAGAAAACATATTTTCCCTAGTTTATCAACACTAAGCAAACCCAACGAACATATTTTCCCACAAAACAAAACTTTCATACCACAAACTAGACAAAAACTTTCATACCTGATAGTGCGTACTTTATTTGCCTCCACAGACTAGATGAAAATAATTTGTCGTAGTTCACCTCAAAATGTCAAGTAATGGAGGGAAGCGAGCATTGACAACAAACTCTGGCCACAATGAGGTAATTCATTGACAATTTATAGATTTGTAAATGTTTCCATTGTTTCTTTGAATTTTACTTTTTAGTTTTTTATTTCTAAATTTAAAAGAAGAAATATAATTTAAAAATATATATATATAGGGACATGAGACTAACAAAGATAAAGAGGAATTGGCTTCCATATTGGGGGTAGAGGCAATGAACAAATTGGTTAATGTGGATTGGACAACACTTACCAGATACATAGAAAAATAATCTATTAACACCTCTCAAACATTACAAATAAATCAATTGTGTCAAAGGGAATCAATTGATTCCCCAACTAGTCCTGGATCAAGCAGAAGATCTAGGAGGAAATCAGTGATAGTAAACTCTAAGAATGTGGAACAGAGAGTAGATACTTCCACTCCTAGGACACAGAATTCCACCACGCCATGTTATCAATCTTGCATTGGTAGCTACAATATGAAGATAGAATACGAGGTGGTTTCAGGGGAAGTCCGAATGACAGGATGCTGGGAAAATGTTTGTGAATAGGTTGACGAAATCATGCCTTCAATGGTTCAAAGACCATCTACATTTTCCATTCTCAAAGATACCCATGCACCTAAAAAAAGAAGTTATCCATCACATGGAGATTGATTTTGGCACAGGTTGGTCTGTAAAGAAGATAAAGCTACGAATGTCTCAAAACTGCAAGAGATTTCGCTGCAACCAAAAAAGAAGATAAAAAGAATCCCTCCTGAGCTAAGGCAGAAAAAAAAGGCCAATTGATGTAAGTGTGAAAGTATGGAGAGAGCTTGTAAAAGCATATGAGAAGTTTGATGCATGGAGGAGTTTGGTGAGGAGAGTACGCAAGTATTTTCATTTTCTCATAAGATTATATCAAATTTATTAAATGATATTTAAATTTTATTTGTGCATAGTTAAATTGAATTAGTATATGTTTCAGGACAAGGCCTTCAAGGCTAGGCTTGAGAAACTTCATTCCACACATCGCAGTGGCCAAAAAGGTTTGCAGGCCTTGATTTGTACATTTGTAAGTATATTTAATATGTTAAATGAAATTTTTTTCGTTGGAAAAAGTAAATGATTGCATATTAATTAGTTTAACTAGTCCATGTGCCATGTTTTGATAGGAGGAGAAGTATGGCCGCCATCCAAAGCAATTTGAAAAGAATATGCTACAAAACAAAAAGTGGAACGATATTGTAATCTGGATGGAGAACGAGGTATCAATAGTTGAGTTTCAATAACTTAGTTGGATATTGTTGTGTTAATATGTCCATTTGCATCTCTTGTGTTGAGTTGTTTATTAATGCATGGGATGAGTAAATAGAGCTCAAATCATATGATTACAAGATGACCATTTATGTGCATGAATAAATAGTAGAAGGATGTAGATGAACTCAATTCATCTAACTTTATGCCTCTTGGTAGGCATTCCTCTTGAATCTCTAATATCAGGTGCCTGAGACTTCCCTGTAGCTTTTACCTTTTGATGCCACCTTTCCTCTTCACTATGAGACTCATCTCCTTTTTCCTTATATGCATTTCTGGCTTTGGCTTCTAATTCATCCCATGTTTTACCTTCCTCCTCTTTAGAATTTTCTTCTTCTTCTTTGTCCTCCTCTGACTCCACAAGAGATTCATCTTCTGAACCTTCCTCATCTGATTTTGATTCCTCTTCTACATTAGAGGGTTCATATCCTTGATCTAACTCTTCTGAATTATTAGAATTAGAATCACTAGCTTCCATATTCAAAAATTCCCAACCAACATCTTCAATAAATTTATCTGGATCATCAGTAATACTCTTCAAAATTTTCTGCTAGTTCAAGTTCATTCTGCTTTCATAATACTTTATCCATGGAGTTCAGCCATTCCTTGATGCCATCAAGCGAAGATTGAGGAATGGCGTACATGCGGAGTACATCCCGCTTGAAATCTTTGAAAACAATAGCCATATCAAATTCCTTTTTCCCAACTCCTACTCTCTCAAGGTTAACAATCTCAATCTCACTAATAGCGATTACTAAGAAAGGTAATTCCATCAACTCTACCAAACAGTTTACCGTAGGAACAATAAAAGTAGAGGCTTTGAAAGGAACTCCATGAAAACCAAGCTCTCTAAATGGTATATCAAACTCTAGTTCAAAATATTTTAGATGAGGTTGCTCCCATATAAGCTCTCTTACTCGCTTGACAAATCCTTGAAACTCTCTATTGATTTTATTTTTCTTGTCCCTCTCTTGCTATCCTTCCTCAATTTCATCGGGATCATACATTAACCTTCTTGCCCCTCCTAAAGTTTGGACCACATCCATTACCTCCACATAAAACTTGGCATCCTTGGTCTTATTGGTTCCCACACCCTGATATGGTTATGCAAATGAAAATGAAGCAAAGTAATCATCTCCTTCTCCATTGGCTAGAAGAATGCATGCTTAATGTTTTGATACATGATATCAGCTCTCTCTTCTCCTCTCACGGTTGAATACCAAAATATTGTATGGTGGGCCTCCAGAGTTCTAGTCATCTTTCTTCCTCTTCCACCAAATGCTAGCCTGATCCACACATCTGCCAGCCTAATTGGCTTTGTTTTTGAAACTTGAAGTTTCTCCTGAGTCACTAATGTAGCTCTCTTCCTTTTCAGACTCTTTCATTGCTACAGATCATCTCTCGGATTTAATCATTTGTACCACATGGTTGATGTGCTTTGAATCCTTGCATCTAAAGGAAATTTCCTTAACATAAATACTGCTAGGAAATTTCAAATTTTCCATTGTAGATGGCATTAAATTCGGTACCTACAACATTAATGAAAATTATCCTTATATAAGAATTCCCTCTATCTTGTTGGCTTGTAACACTTTTGATGGTGGCTATATGAAATATGATTATGATTCCTCTTCTACATTAGAGGGTTCATATCCTTGATCTGACTCTTCTGAATTATCAGAATCAGAATCACTAACTTCCATATTCAAAAATTCCCAACCAACATCTTCAATAAATTTATTTGGATCATCAGTAATACTCTTCAAAATTGGTCACCAGTTCAAGTTCATTATGCTTTCATAATACTTTATATCCATGGAGTTCAACCATTCCTTCATGCCATCAAGCCAAGATTGAGGAATGGCGTCAATGCGGAGTACATCCCACTTGAATTCTTTGAAAACAATAGCCATATCAAATGCCTTTTTCCCAACTCCTACTCTCTCAAGGTTAACAATCTCAATCTCACTAATAGCGATTACTAAGAAAGGTAATTCCACCAACTCTACCAAATAGTTTTCCGTAGGAACAATAAAAGCAGAGGCTTTGAAAGGAACTCCATGAAAACCAAGCTCTCTAAATGGTATATCAAACTCTAGTTCAAAATATTTTAGATGAGGCTACTCCCATATAAGCTCACTTACTCGCTTGAAAAATCCTTGAAACTCTCTATTGATTTTATTTTTCTTGTCCCTCTCTTGTTGTTCTTCCTCAATTTCATTAGGATCATACATTGACCTTCTTTCCCCTCCTAAAGTTTGGACCACATCCATTACCTCCACATAAAACTTGACATCCTTGGTCTTCTTGGTTCCAATGCCCTGATATGGTTATACAAATGAAAATGAAGCAAAGTAATCATCTCCTTCTCCACAAGCTAGAAGAATGCATGCCTAATGTTTTGATACATGATATCATCTCTCTCTTCTGCTCTCATGGTTGAATACTGAAATCCAGTATGGTGGGCCTCCAGAGTTCTAGTCATCTTTCTTCCTCTTCCACCAAATGTTGGCCTAATCCACACGTCTACCAGCCTAATTGGCTTTGTTTTTGAAAGTTGATGTTTCTCCTGAGTCACCAATGTAGCTCTCTCTTCCTTTTCAGATTCTTTCATTGCTATAGACTATCTCTGGGATTTAATCATCTATGCCACATGGTTGATGTGCTTTGAATCCTTGCATCTAAAGGAAATTTCCTTAACATAAATACTGCTAGGGAATTTCAATGTTGCCATTGTAGTTGGCATTAAAGCCGGTACTTGCAACATTAATGAAAATTATCCTTATATAAGAATTCCCTCCATCTTGTTGGCTTGTAACACTCTTGATGGTGGCTACATGAAATCGGATTTTGATTCCTCTTCTACATCAAAGGGTTCATATCCTTGATCTGACTCTTTTGAATTATCAGAATCAAAATCACTAACTTCCATATTCAAAAATTCCCAAACACCATATTCAAAATATTTATCTGGATCATTAGTAATACTCTTCAAAATTGGCCGTCAGTTCAAGTTCATTCTGCTTTCATAATACTTTATATCCATGGAGTTCAGCTATTCCTTGATGCCATCAAGTGAAGATTGAGGAATGGCATACATGTGGAGTACATCCCGCTTGAAGTCTTTGAAAATAATAGCCATATCAAATGCCTTTTTCCCAAGTCATACTCTCTCAAGGTTAATAATCTCAATCTAACTAATAGCAATTACTAAGAAAGGTAATTCCACCAACTCTACCAAACAGTTTACCATAGGAACAATAAAAGTAGAGGCTTTGAAAGGAACTCCATGAAAACCAAGCTCTCTAAATGGTATATAAAAATCTAGTTCAAAATCTTTTAGATGAGGTCGCTCCCATATAAGCTCTCTTACTTGACAAATCCTTGAAACTCTGTATTGATTTTATTTTTCTTGTTCATCTCTCGTTGTTCTTCCTCAATTTCATTAGGATCATACGTTGACCTTCTTGCCCCTCCTAAAGTTTGGACCACATCCATTATCTCCACATAAAACTTGAAATCCTTGGTCTTCTTGGTTCCCACGCCCTGATATGGTTATGCGAATGAAAATGAAGCAAAGTAATCATCTCCTTCTCTGTTGGCTGGAAGAATGCATGCTTAATGTTTTGATACATGATATCAACTCTCTCTTCTACTCTCATGGTTGAATACCAAAATCTAGTATGGTGGGCCTCCAGAGTTCCAGTCATCTTTCTTCCTCTTCCACCAAATGCTGGCCTAATCCACACGTTTTCCGGCCTAATTGGCTTTGTTTTTGAAAGCTTAAGTTTCTCCTGAGTCACCAATGTAGCTCTCTCTTCCTTTTCAAATTCTTTCATTGCTACAAATTGTCTCTGGGATTTAATCATTTGTACCACATGATTGATGTGCTTTGAATCCTTGCATCTAAAGGAAATTTCCTTAACATAAATACTGCTAGGGAATTTCAATGTTGCCATTGTAGTTGGCATTAAAGTCGGTACCTGCAATATTAATGAAAATTATCCTTATATAAGAATTCCCTCCATCTTGTTGGCTTGTAACACTCTTGATGGTGGCTACATGAAATCTGATTTTGATTCCTCTTCTACATCAGAGGGTTCATATCCTTGATCTGACTCTTTTGAATTATCAAAATCAAAATCACTAGCTTCCATATTCAAAAATTCCCAAACACCATCTTCAAAATATTTATCTGGATCATTAGTAATACTCTTCAAAATTAGCCGCTAGTTCAAGTTCATTCTACTTTCATAATACTTTATATACATGGAGTTTAGCCATTCCTTGATGCCATCAAGTGAAGATTGAGGAATGGCATACATGCGGAGTACATCCCACTTGAAGTCTTTGAAAATAATAGCCATATCAAATGCATTTTGCCTAAGTCATACTCTCTCAAGGTTAACAATCTCAATCTCAAGTATTAGCTAGGGAATTTGAAATTTTATTATGGTATGTGCACTTTGATATGATGTAATATGATTATGGTTTCGTCTCATATGTTGTAATATTAGATATATAGCAGAAAAATAAATTATTGCATGAAATAAATAATAAATTTTCATTCTAAATGTTTTCTTTTTGCAGAACACGGGTCTTCCAGAAGATCAAGATGATCCTCAACATGATTTAGATCCACAAAATATTGGTTCAGCTACTAGTAAAGATCACATGGTAGAGGATGATGCGAAAGACACCGAGGCTGATGACAATGATGATGACGACGATGATGATGATGATCACGATGATGATGATGATGATGAGACATTTGGTGGTAGTAACCAGTGACATTCATGATCATATAGACTGCATCATGGATCATTGCTGATATATTGTTATGATGACTCTTTTCATGGTTACTATCATATGTATCATTTTCACAGCCTACAGTACTATATTATTGAGTTGTATCATATTGACATGTATCATTTTCAATTTTTCACTATATCATTTAGACATGTATCATCTTGACTTGTATCAGTTTGAGTTACATAATTTAGCAATTTTATTTATATCATTTGTACATGTATCATTTTCACTTATGTCGATTATTGGACATGTATCATTTTGACATGTTTTTCATGTACTGACATATTTGAATTTCACTTGTTTTAGTTATATATGATGATGATTTGACTTGTCAATTTATATATATTAAAAGAAGTCGATGATTTTTGGATGGATATTTATTATGTATGATGATTTTAATTTACTTTTCAAATTCAATTAAATTATAGAAATTTAACTCACTTGTTTTAATTATAGATGATGATCATGTTACAATAATAGTTTAGGTGGTGATGAAAGGTAAAATTAATGCTTGGCACCTCCAGAACATAATTGAAATTTTTGCGGTGAGCCACATTAAAAGAGGTGGTAATGTGGAAGTGGATGTCTTATCTAAATGGGCTTTAAATTTTGGTGAAACAGGGGAATTTAGGTTGGAGGATTTTAGAGGTGTTAAGTTAGCGGACAACGCCTTAAATGAACAAGGTGGAAAAGCAACTGAAGTAGGTTTGGAATGACAAGTGAAGGCAAGGGTGGTGGGCACTGGTGAAGTAGTACTTCATTAATAGAAAGTGTGGGCAATCCAAGATGGTGTTAAATGCAAGCCCTCGATTAAGATGTGTTAATTGCATTTGGAAAGGGTCGATAAAAACTCTGCAACAAACTTTGGTGGTGGCGGTGCTAGTTTTTAGGAGAAATGGAAGCCAATTTCACCTTTCGATCACGAAGATCTTTGGGGTCATTTTATGGAGAGGTTTCCAGAAAACAACTGGATGACCTTTTCCTTGTTGACAACAAGCAGCTAGTGCAGTGTGCAAAAATGATTTGTGGCAGGGATTTCGGCTCTTTGAAACACAGATACCAAACCAACATGGATGTTTACTCCATAATTGTGGTGTGGGGCTTGAATTTAGATGAACTAGTGGAAATGGTGAGGATGGTGATGTAGAAAATTATGCATGAAGATTTTCTGGTAGGCATGGAGTCCATTCTCGAATGGGCGATTCTGGATGTAGGTTTAGATTATTCTAAAGGACTGGTAGATGATGAAATTGAGGACCTCTATGGGAGACCAAGGCTCAAACCCTTTATTTGTTGGCCTAAAGGAAAATACAAAGCTTGTTGTCGTGTGGAAGCACATTTGGGATGGAAAGCGCTCAAAGTCTTCATCGAACTCATGGAGGTTGATGAAGTTCTGGCACAAGAAAAGGCAGAGATGCAGGGATTGGAAGCAAAAAGGAAGCGCCAGAAGAAGAAGTCGAGGAAGCAGCGGAAGTCAAAGAAGCCTTTGAAGGAGATAGCCAAACATCCGTGTGGAGCTCGTTAAGATTGGTCGTGTTTGTCTATGTCTAATTTTGTTGTATTAAAGCATGTAACTCTGAACACTGTTAATGGTGGTTATTTTTTGTTTACAGGGTTTATTTAATGTTTTACTCTACATGTTAAGGTGCCTTTGGTTTTTTTTGTTTGTTGTGGAATTTTGGTGGGTAATGACACAGAACAATAGATGTACTTTTTTTTATCTTTACAAGCAATACAAAATTTTCATGTTACTGACCCAAAAAAAATAATTGTCTTGTTATTTAATCATATGAGTTAAATAATTAAATTACTTAGTCTATAATCATATGAGTTATTTAAGAGGCATGATATATTTAACTAATTAAATTGAAATAAAATATATTAAATTAATAAAAGGAAGCAAAATAAGAAACATTTTTAGAAACAAAAAAAGAAGCAAAACAAGAAGCATTTTTAGAAGCAAAAAAGGAAGCAAAACAAGAAGTATTTTTAGAAGCAAAACAAGAAGCAATTTTAGAAGCAAAAAAGGAAGCAAAACAAGAAGCATTTTTAAAAGAAAAAAAGGAAGCAAAACAAGAAGCAATTTTAGAAGCAAAAAAGGAAGCAAAACAAGAAGCATTTTTAGAAGCAAAACAGAAAGAAAAACAAGAAGCATTTTTAGAAGCAAAACAAGAAGTATTTTTAGAAGCAACAATGGAAGCCAAACTAGAAGCAATCTTGGAAGCAAAACTGGAAGCAAAACTAGAAGCAATACTGGAAGCAAAACTAGAAGCAAAACTGGAAGCCTAATTGGGCGCTAATTTAGGCACCATTTCCAACTCTATTTCCCGATGTTATTTTAGTAGTTAACAGAGGTGCTATTTTCGGGGCTACTTTTCAGCACTATTTTAGGTGCTAACGAGGCGTTGTGTTTTCTAGCACTAATTACAACGAAAACTCTGCCGTTACATCTGACGCCACCTTGGGTGCAAAAGTCAGCACCAAGATGACCATGCCTGTTTGCATCGAGTTTGGCACTAACCAGCTTGCTCAATTCGTGGGTTGAAATACACTAAAATCCAGTGCTATTTTAGGTGCTATTTGCATGTTCTACTATAGTGTTTATGTATGTTAAGTCCACTTAGGTCCTAGAAGGGAACCTTTCTAGTTAGTGTTAGTTGTCACTAGATCTTATCTTATCTTTTGGCATTTAATGCTTGTGTCCTAAGTCATTTAATATTTGTTGAGGTAGTTGTCTCATTTTACAGGATTATGATTCATGTCATGATCTTGTCTAATCTTATCTCAGAACTTTCCTTTATAAGAAAGACATCATATTTACATCATATATTCAATATGGAAATCTGCGTCCATAATCATAGCATGATATTTCTGCAATTTATCTCTTGTGGAAGCTATTATTGTCTTGCAAGTGATCTTGGGGTGTTGAGGAGTTCACCATTAACTCCTACGTGGCATCAAAGCTTCAAAATTTCAATACTTCTTCCTATATCTGAGGGACCAATCTTGGCATGAAAATTTTGTTGGGTGTAAGTTGAGGTTTCAAATACCTCACCATTGAAGCCAAGGCATCAAAGAAAGTCAAGTTTTCCTTTTGTTTTTTGTCTAATTTACAAGGGTCTCAAGTTGGGAAAGGGTTACCATATCTAGGAGGTAGTTGAATTTTCATAACACTTTGGGCCAAAATTACCCCTACCATTGCATCTGGATGACCCAAAAACCCCACGATCAATTGTCAAATCACAAAAATTAGAGCATTTGACATCAAGAATTAGAGAATTTTTTTATCCAAATTATTCATATGATTGACCATACAATTGTACGGTTGTACAACCTCTATTGTAGTAAAAGGGGTACTGGTTGTAAAAAAATCATGGTCACGGGTTTGTAAAAACTTTCATTTTGTTTAAAAATATATATAATAATATTTGCAAAAAAATAAATTAAAGTAGTGGATCAAAAAAAATCTCTCCAAATTTTCTTAAGTTTTGCAAGTGACCTACAGTTGTAGGTATGACCCATCATGAGGTGTCATACTATTGGCGTATTCGTTAGCACGTCCACTGCCCACGTACTGGATCATCACTAGGTAGCCCCACAACCAAGTCCTCCACTTTCCAAGTTGATAATACACTAAATATTTTGAGCACATAACATTATTACAACATACAAGAAGGAATATTTTGGGGGCTATCAAAAATTCTATTGACAACGGATTCCATAAGAATATTTCATTCGAATATTTCGCTCGAACAGGGAATATTTTAGTGTATGGCCCCCTGGCCATCAAGTTTAACCACATCATGTATTGACATCAATAGTGATGTTAGAAGCCTTAAGAAAATTTAGGCCCCCCTCTTTGTTGAAGTTTTTTAATTTTGAAGGAAAACTTTGGAGGCCCATAACTTAGTCATACAAACTCCTTTTCTCAAGATTTTTTTTTATTTGGGGTAGAATTTCACTCTCTTCATAGTGGTGCAATTGGTTTTTCATTTTGGTGTCTGGTTTTTTCTAAAAATTGCATATTCTCACAAGTGTTTCCAAGCTATTCTCGTTTTGGGAACTTCCAAGGCTCCGTTCTTGCTCCTGTAGTAACATTTTTGGGTGATTTTTTTAAAGTGCATAATTTTTCATGTACTTTCTAGTGGTGTGATTAGATTGATCTCGTTTTTGTAAAAAAAATTCTCTAAGATTCTGACTAAATTTGGCATTTGTATGCACTAAGATCAAGTCCATTTCACTTTTTTTGGCAAGTGGCACCTATAATCGCACTGGACATAAAGTGACAACGTTATATATTGCTTGAGGTTTCTTGGTTGAATAATTTTGGGGCATAATCTTGTGTTTGTTTTTTGGTTGTAATCATGTCTTCTAATGCATATAAAGTAACATGTGATTATTGTGGGAAGAAAAAGCATACAATAGATAATTTTTTATTGAAAGAACTTGATGATTTGAAACTTCTTTATGAACTTCATTAGTTGTAGCAACTTTGCATTGCCAATGGCATCAGTTTTCCTAATTCCCCTAAACCAGCAACAACCAAGTCATCTTGTGTTCTTACTTCATCATATGTTGAGGACAAAATGGTGGATGATAAGTGTAGTTGAATGACATGCACTGAGATATGATCTACATCATCTATTTTTGTTTATGAGGATGCTTGTGATTCCATAGTTTTGGCTCCTTGTGATTCAATGTAGCAGGACATGCATCATCTTCCATAGATGGCTACTTAGGATGAGTACTTTATCTTCTCTTTGATGGATATGATCCTTCTTCAGTTGTTGTGAGGGAACACTTTGACCCTCTTGTTCCTTCTCTACATGATCATCCTTTCCAATTTGACATGAGTGTGGATTCTTTTGGACAACATTTGGAGGAGGCTTCTTTGTCTCTAGAGGTGGTATCTTTGTCTTTGGATTTTGTTCTACAATCGTTTCTAGGAGGTCCTGATTTGTCACCTTCTTCTTTGATTGGGCACGTACCTTGATTTGATCATGACATCTTCATCTACCTTGTACATGGAGGCACTTGAGAATTCTTCAAAGACATCACATATCATCCTTCCTCCTACATCTTCCTATTTAGAATGGGAAGAATTCTTGCATTTGTACATGGTATATCTTCTTCCCAAGGGGAGAAACATTATTTGTAAGCATAGGATCATGTTTTTTCTTCAAATACTTACCATTTTTATAGGATATTACATATTGAGGGGGGTTTCATGGTATCTCTTCCTCTCTAATATGGGGGTATTTTTCCTTCAATGGGTTTTTTTCCTCTCATTTTTCATGGAGATCATTATTGTATCTTATCTCTCTTTTGGGGAGGAGTTTTGTCCCATGGGGTTTTCTCTTTTTTCCATTTGTGAGAGATTGCAATAAATTTGTACATGGGTACCTAACATGGCCTCGTAGCCGCAACCCATCTTTGTGTCATTTTCATAATCATACTCCCTAAGTTGTACTTAAGGGGGGTGTTTGTGTAAATAGGTGTTTTACCTATCTAGGTCTTATTTACATGTTAAGTCCACTCAGATCCTAGGAGGGAATTGTTCTAGTTAGTGTTAGTTATCACTAGATCTTATCTTATCTTTTGGAATTTAATGATTTTTTCCTAAGTCATTTAATATTTGTTGAGGTAGTTGTCTCATTGTACATGATTAAGACACATGTCATGATCTTATATAATCTTATCTCACAACTTTCCTTTATAAGCAAGGCATCATATGTACATCATGTATTCAATCTAGCAATCTTGCATCCATAATCATAGCATGACATTTCTACCATTTCTCTCTTGTGAAAGTTATTGTTGTCTTGCAAGTGATCCTAGGGTGTTGAGGATCTCACCATTAACTCCTAAAAGTTTCCTTCTCTTTCTCCATGAATTTCTTATTTTATGTGGTTATATGGAGTATTTTATGACTATTTCTAGTGAATTTTCTATTTTTCATAAATTAAAATATATTAAATTTATCCATATTAAAATAGATTATCCCCTTTCTCTTTCTTATGTGACCTTTTGAAAATGGTATGCCTATTTATGTATCTAACACTTCAATACATCAATTTACACACCTACAATATTTTATTTATGCTCCATTAAGTGATGGTAGATTAGAAAGATCTCAATAGTGAAACTTTAAAAGGAATAAAAAGTATAAAGTTGGAGTCTCATAGAGACAAAAATATGGACAAATTTGGGGATCGTTCCTCAAGGAAATATAAGTTACTATATTTATCTCACATAAAATATGCAATTTGGGTCGTCCTTTATCAACGAGTTTAATTATTGTTTTATTAAAAGTGAGAGATTGAGTGACCCATTAGTGTTGGTTAACTCAACAATTTAAACTTGTATATGTTCCAAGAAATGGATGATTGGTGGACATGTCTTTCCATCCAAAATATGAGGGGTAAAAATAATAATGGGATATACAAATGCAACTGACAAAATATTTAGATAAGATATATGGTGAAGATAGAAAGCATTTTCATTATAGTAATACATGTGTAGGGGTATCAAAAACATAAATTTGAGGGATAGAAATGAAATTAATGATGTTTTCAATATATTGCGGGCATGCATGCTATGAAATTGGGTAAGTGAATCCTTTGGGAGACATGCCTAGATCATATAGAGTGCATGAGATGGCAACTTATTGTTGCACACATGGCAAGAGTTGGTCAAGTTGGGTTTCATTGATAGATTTCCCTCTAGTTGGTGAAGAAATAAATGCATGATGAATGGATGAGCTATATTCCTTTCCTCTTGAAGCAATAGTGTATATACAAGTGGTTGATTTTTTTGTTTATATGTGTTTATATTAGTATATGTATGGAGAGTGCCAAGACAATATTTATTGGTCTTTAGAAGTTTTTTTAAGTGAGTGTTTACATATTTAAATACGTCAACTAGTTTTATTGGTTTGATAGCTTCCAAACAAACATTTTCAAACTAGATACTTTCAAGGATAGTTGCCTATTTTCCAACAACAACATGAACAATTATAGTCTCTCTCAACTCCTAGGTTTTCCCCTCTCAAAATTGGCTTCAAATAGGACACATGCATGAAAAGCCAAGTGTGACATATGAAATCAAACTAGAAATTTCTAGGTTTTCCTTGCTTTATTTGGTTCAATGTGGGTTTATTTATATTTATTTATGTTTTTATTTGATTGTTATGATGAAAGTTCTTTGTTGGATGTATTGATTACTTGCAAATATTTTGAATGTGTTTGAAGGTATTTTTTTAATGATTTTATTTATTTCAAATATTTTTGTAGTTTTCAAATGTAGTTAATGGGTCTAAATGAAATATTTTTGGTCTTTTATCTTTTTAATGAATTAAGTTAATTAACTAAATAATTGAGAAGACAATTTTCTAAATTAAATGATTGCCCTTTTGACTTACAACTAAAAAAAATTAAGACTAATTTTATACACCTAAAAATATCCATATCCTAACATGTCTTGATTACCCATTTATTTCTCATTAATTAATAAATTATACCAATTTATTTAATTAGTTACCTTATTTCCCTAAGTCCTAATGCACTTTTTCTAAGTCCTAATATCATTTCCTTGAGTTATAATAACCTAGTCCCCTTCTCTCTTTCCCATGATTTAATAAATATTAATTTATTAAAACTAATTTTTCTTACTTAACCACCCAAAATTAATAAAAAATATTTTTTTTTTATTATCCACTACCCATTTCATAACCATCTCCAAAAAATAAAAATAAATCACAAAATTGTATTTTCCCTACACCCTCCATCTCCCAACTACCCAACCAACTCAATTCCCACCCTTGATCTCTTATTAAATCCCACCAATGATCCTTCTTTTTGGAAGTCTATAAATTGTCTGTTCCCCAAGCCATTTTCATATGCAAAATTTTATTGTATCATTATGTTGATGATTTAAGTAACTACATACCAAAATTAAAATAATATTTGAGCACAACTACTTTGTGGTGTAATAGGAAGCATTTGGTAAAATTCTTTATTTATTTTCTTCTTGTTTTATGGTTTCTAATTCAATATGAGGTGTAGTAATATTTGAGCACAACTACTTTGTGGTGCAATACGAACCATTTGGTAAAATTCTTTATTTATTTTATTCTTGTTTTATGGTTTCTACTTCAATCTGAGGTGTAGGTTAGGATTGAAATATAACTTTGATTTTTTATGGTTTCATTCTTCATTTTTGTGTTTAATCGTTATTTCTCACATTCTTGGTACACGTGGTGGGACCCATCCCTCATCTAACTTGGTTTTTTAGTAGTTTTCTAGCTTAATCTTGCAAGTTTATAGGCACTTTAGGAGAAATATGGGGGTGATAATTCACAAGAATCCTCCTAGGACAAAATAGGCATTATAGTTGCATGTAGAGAGGATGAAATGAAGATCAACTTATAATACTCTATATTTTGGATAAATATATTTTTGAAGTTTTTAGAATGTCTTAGGGCTTAAGGTTATACAAAAACAATGCAATAATTTAGTTTTATATTGTACAATATGTACCATATTATGGCATACTATTAGGTTATTTATTAAAATAATAATGTATGCATTAGTCTTTAACCTCTGTGTAATTTTTATCATTCATTATACAAATTATGTTGTGTAAAATGGGGGAGTCTTCTATCATATGCTAGGTAAAATACTAAATGTCTATATTATTGGTCAACCAACATGATGGTTCAACTTTAGCACTTGATCATATTAGTGACCAACATTTACCTCTTCCTACCAAATTGCCAACCACCAACACCTAGCCTGCAATCCTTTTGGTGATTGTGGCTTCCCACTAGGCCCTACCCACCTAGTAATCAAGCTTACCAAATTTTAAAGCAAGTTATTGGAAGACATTCAGTAGCATTCTCATTTGTAGTTAAAATATGCAAATTTGGATTATAATTTTTTATAATAATTCATAAACATGGTTGACAACATATTTAGATGTGTATTTTTGGGTCTTATGTGGAGAATTATAACTTTGTATACCATAGATGAGTGTGAAATTGTGGTTTTGATCTTATTGATTCTTCTCTATGCACTTTCTATAGTGGCACTTCAACTATGTGTGGAAATATAATCTTAACTAGGTAATTATTTGATTAACATGTTGACATTTATTCTTGAATTGGCTAACTCCTAAACCTAAAGAACTTATAAATATATATCAATTAATAACAAGGCTATAAAATTTTTAAGCCTATGATGAGCGTTGTGATTTACAAACAATCTTGATAGAATCAAATTAAATCAAAATTATTTATAGAAGATATTTGTACAATGTTGACTAGTTATTGGTTCCAATAAAATGATAGATAATAGGTTGTATTGAAATAGAGGTGTCTTGAAATGATAAAAAACCAAATAGATATTATATTGGCGGTGTAGTCAAGGTCAAGGGGTCCAATGAGGGACTATCTAACTATATAGCCAAACATTAAAAAAAAACACAAAATAAAGATCTAATATATAATAACAATTCATTCTTATTAAACTAAGCTAGTGTGATTATCACCATGATTACAACTTCTCAACTTGCTACAATGGGCCCTCTTACATACCATGCCACTTGATTATTCCATTTTTTATCTAAAAAAAAAAAAAAAAATGGAATTACACTAAAATATAACTTCAAAATTACACACTAATCTACTCTAAGGGTATCCACTATGCCACATTATTATCTCCCTCGAGAATGTACTTCACATCATAATCTGTGTTCTTTTCTCACAACCTCCATCTCATACCTCATAGTCTCACTCTAATTCTTCCTCATCTCTTCACTTACCTTCAAATGATTGTCACTTATGTATATCTAACACTCTCGATCCTCCTATATGATCTACATCTACTAAGGTGGTGTAAGCCCAAAACCACATGAAACATGTTGTCAACCAAAAATAACAACTTTCCAAATATAAATGGTAAAATGGTGGAGAATTTCAATGCGATATATAACATACATCTTTAATGGCTAATTAAATCCTTATAAATATTCCTTTGTTGGCACAAACCCTAACTAACTTGTTGTAAATGGAAATAATCACAACTATGCATAATTACCAACTTGTAGACACTCTCAAGCTAGTTTAAAATATTTCATTCATCTAAATCTCCTCAAAAATTAACATGGCATCCATCAATCATAATTCAAACTACGTTGAAACCATGAAAGCTAATTTCAAATATGATGAGTTGTGCTAACTTTGTCTATCATATATTGGTAACCACATACTTACAAACAAACAAATAATTGAAATAAATCACATAAACATTTTTCTCAAAATGATGTAAAATTGCCACAAATCCCAAGGATTTTCCTCAATCAAACACCTAGGGTTGATAAAATATGATTCACTCATTTTCCAATATAGTCTACCCTTGCTTGTGAATTCCACCCTACATATTCTTGAACTCGCTCTTTCCACCTTGTGCATTGCTCTCTTTTGCACTATTTGTAGTCTCATCCAACTTCCTCTTCTATTATGGTAGTACTCTATTCCACCAATCATCTTCAATGCCACTTTATTTTTGTTTGTACTCAATCATGATCTTCTTTCCCTTCTTATCAACCAATCCCTCAAATTTTCCAGCCTCATTCTTAGCTTCCACATACCCTTATGTTATTTTCTACACTACTACATGTCTCTTGATACAACTCCTTATCCTCTCATTCATCTATCTTGTCCTTTGGATGACTTGTATTTTGTGTCCCTTTGTTCATATTCTCCCCTCTATGATACTTAATTTTTATTTGTGCTACTATCAAGTCATCCAATAATGCTACACATCCTTGGAATAAATGCATATTATTCCTTTCCTAATCACACTATAGTGTTATGAAATTATCCATCGCTTTCCCTTAGTGGCATTAACTTGTATCTTTGACTGTCCTTCTACATGGTGTAGGTGTTATCCCACCCACTGTAGACCACATATGTATTAAATTACTAAGGTCTCCCTAACAACATGTGGTACATGTCCATTGATGTAATATCAAATAACACCTCATCATAATGTGCTCCTATATTGAACCTCGCCAATAATTATTCACCCACTATTATCTTATCTTCGTACTACAACTATCCAATCCTATATGGGCATGGATGCTTCATCCTCCTTAGCCCCAATTTGTTCACTATTTATATAGACACCATTTTTTTTATCTTATTATTGTCCACCACAACATCACAACACTTACCTCCTACCTTGCATCTAGTCTTAAACAAAATCTTCCTTTTTGCTTGTTCATCCCTTTGATCACATCTTTAGGATCTTTTTGAAATAAGTGAATATCTATATTTGAACTCCATTTTTTAGACAAGTGACTTTCCTTCTCCATATGTATCTTACATGTTATCTTATATCCTCTTTCCTTGAAACTCAAATATGTTATGTCCTTTACCACACCTAAATTAGGTTCCTCTTAAGGGTTTTTTAATTTTCCTCTCATATCCTCCTATAACTTGTTGAGAATACCCTCTATGCTTCTATTGGGCTTCTTCATGGTACACATATTTACTCCTCTTATCCTTGTGGTGACATCCATCACCATCTCTATCTCTGTAGTAATAAATATCATAATCTTTCTCTCCAAAACATCATTCCATTTTGTTGTGGTATTGTATACCTCTTCCTTGACCCATCAAGGTTGCTCCTCTATCACCACACCTTGTCCTATCACTCTACATTTTTCCTCTTTTCCTTTTTGTCTTGAGGCTTTGGCTCAAATTCTTCACTATGGTGAGTGCCAATTGGTAGGACTTCTCTATTGTCTACATATTCCACACACCCAACCCGTCTTGTATGGACTCCTTTAGCCTAGTGATGTACTTTGAATATTTCTTAGCTCCTTTCTCATGAAGTCTAGCTTGAATTGTCATCCAATATTAATCCTCAATATATTCCCTCACAGGCATGTTTCTCTACTATAAATTGTATAGCACCTTCAACAAATATGACTAGTAATTGGTCAGAATAAGCTTGGATTTTAGCTTGTCCACTATTTGATCCCTCTTCCCAATACTTTGATTCTCTTTTTTATTCCTTTCTTTTTGGAATTCCTTCAACCATATCTCATATGAACTTTCTTCTTGGTCTTCACAAATCTCACCTTGTTTTGGCCCATGATGTCCTCACAATCAAAATGCTCCTCTAGATCAATGATCTGATCTATCAACTCAAGATCCGTATTTCTAAACTAATTTATAATTTCTACTGTAGTCATATTGCCAATGTTAGCTATGGTATTTAACATCATCTCTTCCTTGTCCTCATCACATCTGCTAGATTCTATAGGATCTACCTTTTATTTTTCATTTCTCTTCTCAACCCTAGGGTTAGGTTTCCTTTAGCAATATTTCTCAAATTCATCCATTTGGTTTTGTATAGAAATATTTTATACATCTCCTCCATTATACTAGCAACAATAATAATACCTTGACCTCTCTTTGACAACACCTTGACTTGGTGAACAATACTTTAGGTTGGTGATTTTCCCACAAACCTCCTTGCAAACTACCTCATAGTTAGCACTCTATCTACAAACTTCTTATAGTTTGTTACAACATAATTATTTTCTTACAACTAGTAAGATCCCAAGGATCTTCTACCCAACATTCTTGCTAAAAGATACCTTATTTAATTTCTATAAAGTACAAAGGTATAATGTACCCCCTTTTTCTTAATAACATGAGTCATGTGCCAAACTCATTGTAAGAGGTCATTCGAATTAACTCTCCCTCCTTAATATTTGAACTCACACTCAAATACCATCTGATGTAGTTATTGTTAGAGGTCCAATGAAGGACTATCCATCCATGTGGGTAAACATCAAAACATACACATAATATAGAGATATTGAATAGAAACAACAAAATTCTCATTAATTTAATATTGCATGGTTATTACCATTATTATTCTTTTATTTATTGTAATGGGGTCACTTACATGTTAGGCTATAATCATTTCACTTTCATCTATAGAACAACCAAACTATGGAATCACAATGCCCTTAACTTTATAATTACATACTTCTCTATTGCAATAACATCCACTATGTCACATTATTATCTCTCTTAGGATTTCACTCTATATTGTATTCCTTGTTCTCTACTCACAACCTCTATATCAGACCTTAATTCTTACTTACCTTAAATAATCATCATTCATGTATAAATAGCATTCTCAATCCTCCTCCATGATTTACATCAACTACAAGATGACACAAGCCCAACAACACATTAAACATGTTGACTAGAAACAACAATTTTTGAAGTACAAATGGTTTAAAAGGTGGGGAACCTTCACACAATGCACAACATATATCCTAAAGATTTAATTAAATCCTTACAAATATTCCTCTATTGATGCAAAATCTAAATAACCTATCATAAATGGAGCAGTCACAGCAATGAACCATTTTAAAATATCATTTTCATCCAAACCTCTTCAAATTTCAACATGAAATCCATCAATCAAAATTCAAACCACCTTTAAAATCATGAAAGAAAATTTCAAATTATAGTGAATTACACTATTTTTCTCTTTCAAAGACTTGATCACAAACTTACAAATACATAAATAGCTAAAATAAATCATGTAGCCACTATTCATACAATGATGCAATATTTTCACAAAGCCTATGCATGCTCCTACATCAATTGATAATTTGAAGGTTGCAGTTATTAGACTTGTTAATGATGAAAAGTTGTAGTGTGATAAGAAATTTGATATTATGAGCTAGATGATGTTTTCATGATTAAGGAGCATTTGAGGGTGTAATCTAGCAAAAATATATCCTTTTAGTTATTTATTTTATTTATATATTTCAATAACATTCTAGTTACTATTCAATCACCTCATATCCTACCACATTTCACTACACTTGTACATCACCCAAAAATATATCCTTTTAGTTATTTATTTTATTTATATATTTCAATAACATTCTAGTTACTATTCAATCACCTCATATCCTACCACATTTCACTACACTTGTACATCTCAGCTTGTAGTTGGGAACATAGGTTCAATATTTATCACACAATCTCACATCCAATTTCTAGAATATTTTGATCACAACAAAGGCATGATTCAATTCTTGACTCAATAATTGAAATAATAATATAATTAGTTTCATTGTTTGAGACTTGAGACACCTTTTTGAAGTAAGTAACATCAAATGAACAAATTTTAATGTTCACTAGATCTAGGAGAGATTATGGTATGAACCATGTATAGATCCATTGATCTATCATCACCACATTCATTCTAGAAGGTTCTTTCTGTACATTACTACACATTTCATAAGGCATTATGTCGTGTACCACCTTGTAATTGGCATAGATCATTCCTAAGGCTACGAGATGCTATATGAAGATCACTCATGATCATTTAAAGGTAGTAAATTTAGAAGTTAGAAAATGCATCCTTTGTATTATATTGTCATTCTAAAAATTGTATAATTTTCACTTATTGTACCCATTTGTAATCAAAATACTACGGCCTAGTATGTTAGAAAGGCCATTGTGACAAATTTTAATTTATTTATGACTGTGAATTTCAATAAAGATCATATTGTTGTTTTCTATTTTATTAATTTTTTCTTTGTGTTCATTCATTAGGCTACATGGTTGATTAATCCTTCATAAATACTTTGCCCATGACTACACTAGTTCATTCCTAGGAAAATTCAAGCATAATCTTTTGTACAACCCAAATATTCATCCAAGTCATTACTTTGTTGGATAGTGGGTGGTAGTGGACAAGGACATGTTAAGGGAAACAATGCCCTAGAAAAGGGCTACATATTTACTTTTACTAGTCATGTAAACCTAAAACCATGCCATAACTACATACTTATACACCTTGATTCAATTGGACATGAATATACATAGGTGGTTTTGGTAAATGAAGGAAGTTCCCAAACTTAGGTTTGAGTGAGTGGTTGGTAAGCTTTTTTAAAAAGAATAGGACTTGTCAACCCTCTTCATAATTCATGAATAAATTTATTTGAAAATATGCACTAAATAGTAGTAAAGATAGAGTCGGTACTCTGTATAATCTAGGTTGGATTATTTGCTTCTTAGAGGCTTTAGCCAAAATTTGATGTGGGACACAAACCTTATTATTATTTTTCTTAGATAATAAAGACCTCAATATACTTCCAATAGGTAAATGTGGTATTCTAGTGAATGACTCGGGATCTTGTAGGTAAAGCACCATTTTCTTGTCTTGTTTAGACATAAGATCCCATTTGGCTATCCTTATCACTTTGGTATCTAAAAAAATTAAATTCATTAATTTATTTTAAAGTGGGACTTATTAAGTGTGTAGTTGTTATGTATACAATGTTAGGTTTTTTTTTTAATGACCAAACGGGCCATTACAAAGGTTTTCTAGCTCACAATGTAGACTATGTTCAGCTATAGGGCTATGCTTACAACATAACAAAACTACCATTACCATGGGTTGTAACTTTTTAGGGCATCCTAGAAAATTGAGTGGATTTTTTCCTTGCTTGATCACAAGAACTTGTTTTATTGCCATTGCTTTTATAAATATTTTTAAAATCACATGATATCAATGAAGGATAATGCATTCGTCACACCCAATGCACGCTTTTTCATTTCAAGGATTGCTTATCCTATAAATATTTTATATAACTAGCACTAGATAGAAATAAATTTCCAATTGTACTAATTTGTAACCTTGTTGATACATACAAGATTATTATCTAATTCTCAAACTAAAATAAAATAACTGAAATCAAAGAATAAAGGCTTAATCTCATGTCACTTGCCATCAGATACATCTATCCAAGTTCATAACATCACAATGCTCTCCTTTTATTCATGTCATTACCTAAAGAGAAAATCATATAGTTAAAAAATCTCCAAGAAGATATAATTTTCCACCAACCTCTCTAGATGATAGGGGTTATTCATTACCTCTATGGATGAATGAAAATTCCTATACAAGGTTCAAATCAACTTCATCTCCAATGGTGCCAACCATTGCCACATGCTCTAGAGTCCTAGGATTTGAATTTTGACATCACCTTAACATTACTTCTTGACAACACCATGCTACATCACTAGACCTCGACTTCCTAGCATGAACGACTTCTTAGCATGAAAGGTTTGACTATCTTAAAGGAGATAATTGAGCATGCATGCTTGAAGGAACATTAGTGATAACCAACAATACATTACACATCAATAGGTTGATGACCATCAACAACATCTTATGTAAGAGAAACCTTTAAAAATTGATGCAGGAGCGTCTGGGTCCACAAACAAGAGTAGGCGCGATTGAAAAGGAGAAGGTGCAATAGTGAGAAGGTGGCTGCGTGGGTGATGAAGCCACGCTAGGGAAAAGAAAGCTCAACGCAGCCCAAGCAAGGAAAGTAAACGGTGATGCTCGATGTAATTCAATCAACAAATGTGCAGAGGTAATCGAGCCATACAGAGAGGTAAATGAATACCAATTGAAAAGAAAGAATGTGCGACTGGCAAGGGTAGAAGGTGAGCAAAGAAATCGGAGAGAAGATAAGGATTTGGAACAAAAGGAGATGCGTGGGAATGAAGTCTCATGCCTGGAAGGAAGATGCAAGCAAACAAACTGTAATAAATGCAAAAAGAAGATATGGGGAAGGCGCGCCTGGGCAGGAGAAGCAGCGTAAAAGACATTGCAGGGGGGAGGACGGTTGATTTCGCTATGTATAATCAGAGCACAGCCTAAGAAATGCCAGAAGAAACAGCGCCACAAGGTGGGATTCAATTCATGTGAAGGAGAATATCAATGGGATTCCTTGCTAGTTAGAAGGTGGGAACCGAGCCAAGAGAGAAGTGAAAAGAAAAAGAGTCGATGCTGATCAGGAAGGTGAGAGCATTTGGAAGTGAAGACACTGCCCGAGCGAAAGGGAGTTTGCAGCCGCAGGGGAAAAAAATGTTAGTCTGATGACAGTGATCTTGGGAATCATCTTTAGATTTTAAAACCCATGGTAGATTGACGTTAGCCGCTGCCAGTGCATTGACGAAACACTATAGGGGAGAGGGGCCCATAATAGAGTGGGGTCTATAGTGAGGATAGAAGTAGTCCATGGTGGAGCACCTTAATATCCAATTGCTAAACACTTTTTATCCATAAAGTATACAAACTGACAAATCATGTGATGCCAGCGCACCAATAAAACATCACTTAGTGCACCACTATCTGTCTCATTTTTTTTTGGGCCTTTTTGGATGGCGCGGCTTAAACATCACACACTAAGGGTTTGACTTCTTACGTGGCTCTGGGTCCCACTCTTACACTGTTCGGTCGGGTTCTCATCTTCCGTTTCCCGTTTTCTTCTTTACTGCACTCCTCTGACTCTCGACAGTCACGGTCACTGCAACTTCCATCGAATCCAGCTGTCTGAAACTGACGGTTAAGTTTGAATTGAAATTTCAAATCTGCCTCTCCCGCTCAAGCAGCAACAGGAGGATTTCTAGTGCAAGATATGCTTTGATGTCTTTTTTTCCCTGCTGCTACTTCTTATGGAAGCCTAGCTTGCTGCTGCTCTCTTTTCTTTTTCTTTGAATAGCAAGAGAAACTCCAGGCCCATCTGCAGAGCATGTAGACGGTTAAGTTGGAAATCCTCTGGTAGACATGTATGCAAAATGCGGAAGCATAGACAGGGCCACGTGAACTGTTTGAGCCGGATGCCTCAAATAAATGCGGTCTCATGGAATGCTATGGTTGCAGGATATACACAAAATGCGTTTGTTGAAAAGGATTTAGAAACTTTCAACTAAATGCAATTGGCAGCTGTAAAGCCAGACTCCGCCACCTTTGCCAGCATTCCTTGCGCCTCTGACAAAATGGAAGCTTTGGAACAGGGCATGGACATCCATCACAGGATATGGATAGCGGAATTTTGTCAGATGTAGTCGCAACTGCCCTGGTAGGCGTGTATGCAAAAATGTTGGAATCATAGACAAGGCACGAGAACTGTTTGACAGAATGCCTCAAAGAAATGTTTTCTCATGGAATGCCCTAGTTGCAGGATATTAACAAAATGCATTTGTTGAAAAGGCTTTAGAAACTTTCAACCAAAAACGATTGGCTGGTGTAAAGCCAAACTCTACAACCTTTGCCAGCATCCTCCCAACTTGTACCGAAAGGGAGCTTTGGAACTGCTCTGGTAGACGTGTATGGAAAATGTAGCGATATATTCAGATAACCTACATATTCAACTTTTGGAGTAATTTTGATAGCATAACTATAGTTACAATTCATCATATAAATTAGCAAAGAGTATATGAGATTACAATTCATCATACAAATTAGCAAAGAGTATATGAGATTACAATTCATCATACAAATTAATGAAGAGTATGTGAGATTAAGAGAGTTGAGGAAGGTTTAGATGAGGTATGTGTTTAGGTTGAAATTGGTGAAATAATATTGTGGATACACTTTGTGTGTGTGATTAGTGATATTAAATCGTGACGATATGTGTTCAAGCTAGAGTTCTCAATGTGGTTGTTGTGTGAACATGTCATTCTATGTTGTGAGTTCATGGGTTTCAAGTCTATGTTGGGATCATCGTGAATGAGCTTGTAGCAAAATATGCATTTGATCTAACCACAAGGAAGACTTTGTGGACTAAATTGGTGAGCATCCTTTAGGTTTCAATGGAGTTGTATGGTCACCAATTTATAGAGACACCGTGGTCATTCATGCATAAAGTAACATAGTGGTCATTTTGGTGAATCAAAAATCCAATGATGGTCATTCTAGTAGAGATAGGATATTTTATATCTCTATTACAAGTTGAATAGCATGTCTTTCCATAGTGAGGTGTTGCCTTGATTATCAAGGTGTTCTTAGGATGATTGCTATGTTAGTTTAAAGTTGGATAATGTTGATTTGGTATAGCAAGGTGTTACATTGTGATCAAGGTATTTCCTTGTTAATATGTGTTAGGGCTCATTGGAGTGGTTGTAGCCCCCTAAATTATGTTGAATGTAATTGTGACTCAAATTCTTAGAGACATGTTTGTGTCTATACATATGCATGTGTGTGTATGTTTCAATTGGTCAATCTAACTTGATATTGAGTTCTAGATTGGCTAATGGGTGGATGCCATATTTTTCCTAGATTGGTTAAGTGGTGGATTTCATGGTTATCTTGGATTTGTTCTAGAAATTAGTTACAAAATTGCTTAGATTCTAGAATCACTATACCAATCAAATGGGATGAAGACCTCTAAAAGGCTACACACCTCAATAACATCCTTATGAAGTTGAACATATCATTGTAATGGTGTATTGGAGGAAAAGGAGGCATGATACTTGGGTTGGCATCCAAGCAAAGTACTCTACACTCAAATAGTACTTAAATTGGTAACATATGTTCCTACATTATATGAATCAATGAATAACTTTTGTTACAATAAAGATGAATGCATATTATCTCTAAATTCATGAATCTAACTACAATTATATTTGACTATTGTAATGAACTTTGTGATATTTGTTTACCCAATGATATGTTTATAGGAGAAAGGGGTAGATTTGCTTAAGGACTTCATCAAAGATGTGTAGTAGGAAGCATTAAGGATTGTTGGGCGAAAGTTGACAATCATCAAATTATTGGTTAAGGATCAAGAGGCCTGTTATTAATTTTTTCTTAAGGCATTAAGTTGTACAATCTAGAGAATTGTAAAGGATATGTGAATAGTTAAAGATTATAATACTTTGTGTAAACTAGTTATGTAAAATTTGACCCATCACCTCAAAGATAGAGTTAGTTTTTGAATACCATGATTATACTGTGTGATACTTAAGGCTTGTATGAACTTCCTAGAAGGCTTAATTAGTACAAGTTTAGTGTTTTATTGTCATTTGCTAAAGCTAATTATGAAACCTTTAAGGATTAATACCTTCCTATTTAAATACATTACTTTATATTATTATTTGGGTTTTAATTTATAAGACATGTGACATGATTCTATAATGTTCTAGTTAGTGAACCTAGCTACTTAAGTGTACTTGACCTTAGAGAGGAAATGATCTAAACAATTGGACCCATGGATGGTTAGAGACTAACATGCAATATTTATGTAATTCCTAAATTTTGTAAGTAATTTTCTTATGTCATAAATTGAGCATATACCCTAGATACAAATCAAGTCTTATAGATGGTCAAGATTTGTTAAGAGATAATTGTATAAACCCTATGGATAAATCATAAAAGGAAGTATTACCATAACTCTTTGAGGAAAATTCTAATAGCCTAGACTGAATCCATTATCATATGGCTCTTTGCAAGATTCAATTATCTAAAGACTATATAATTTAAGTATTGAAGATTTTTTCTTGAATTAATTATAAAAAGTCTAGATGAGTCCCTTCATGATAATTGCTCTATCAATCCTATCCTTTGAGACTAGATTCCTTTGTAATATTGAAGCCTAATTTTGTTTCCAAGTATTAATACCTCCTAACCATGAATTCCTCAAGAAAATTGTTGATTATGGATGTCTTATAGTCAATCTCTAATGGACACATTTTCCCAAGAGGAAAGAAGCCCTCAAAATAATCCCAAGTCAAGAAAAAACCCTATCATTATTAGATATCGAGTGAAATCTAAGCCATCAATTGACCAGAGTTAAACATGCACTTATGCCTCTCCTCTAAGTGGGAATTAGAATGTTGCCAGTATAAAAAAATTAAAATTGTAATGTTAATATTAAAAGGATCCTCACATCCACTAGGGGTTTTCATGTGGAGATTATTGGTGACACTAAATGAAGTGATACAAAAAATAGGATTCACTATAATAATGTGCACCATATTAGACTTACATGAGGGAACAATGTTTTATTTCTATATTCAAGAAATTTTTATTAACTTTTTATTTTTTATTTGAGTTTTTGGCAATCTAGAATATCATGTTTGATTTTAAAAATTAGATGCATAGAGTGCAATGGATATCACTACTAATATTCATTGTTGGGGTAAGATATCAAAGACTTATTTTATGATAACTTGGATGTTTAATTAAATTTTTATAAAAACTAAAACTGTACGAAATGAAAAAATGAAGTAGGAGGTAGAGAAAGAGAAAATAAATGGCGAAGAATATTCCAAATTAAATGGAAAGATGCTTCAACTGTAGGAAATGGGAGAGGATGATTCACAATTATAGTTGTTCTTTTGTATTTTTTTTTTTTGGATTAATTGTATTATATTTTGCCTATGTTAGGTTAACTATTTAATTTCATAGTATAGATTAATTGTATTATATGTTGTCTATGTTAGGTAATTGGTGAAGAAGAAACATTTAAATTTTGCAAAATTCATTGGACACTATAATATCATCTAAATTCTCAAGAGCATTGCACTCATATCCTAGAGAAACTATTCAAAATTTAACATGTGATTTTATGTCAATAAGAATAATCGAAACACGATAGAAAAATTGGTAATTCGGTGAAGGAAAATGGCCAAAGTTGATGTTAAAATGATCCCTAAATATGATATGGGAATGGTCACTAAAGAATGCATAAAACAAAATGTGAAATTGTAAGGGTATGCAATTTTTGATGTAATAAAGGGTTTATCATATATTGGCTCTAGTTGTTGATGAATTAAGTGTTATTTTTATCTCTTTTATTGTCCTATCAACATACTTGAGGAAAATTATTTCAATTTCCCTTGAGGAAGGCCAAATCATTAAGGGAGGGTGTGGTGCATGGAAAGCTCCTCCTCATGATTGGTATAAAGTTAACTTTGATGGTGCTGCTAAAGGAAATCTAGGTCCTGCTGGTTGTGGGGGAGTGTTACGTGATTCTCATGGTAGGCTAGTTTTTGTGGTGGCACTCCCTTTGGGAACCCAGACAAACCACTTTGTAGAAGCTTTTGCAGCCTATCATGGCCCAAAGCTCACTCAAGAGAAGGGTGTTAGGAAAATATGGTTGGAGAGAGATTCTCTAAATATTGTCAATTGTCTTAAGAGGGTGCATCCTTCTTCTTGGTCAATTGAGCATATTATTGAGGATACTATTTTCATATTGAACTCTTTCAAGGAATTTTATGTATCCCATGTTTATCATGAAGCTAATTGCTTAGTTCTTTGCCTTGCCAATTTAGGGGTGTCCTCTACTAATCGTTGGGACTCTCAAGATATCACCCCTATTTAGATTCAAAATCTTATTAAATATGATTAAACGTCACATGATGTTTGGTGTTTTGGGAGTTAAAGGAGTTTGGATTCATAATTTCCTCATTAATATGAAAAGACATGTGGAGCTCCACGAATTTCCTAATAAGTATGGTAAAGCTTATGTAAAGATTTTGATTGTAGTGGCCATGATGACTTCTAGTCCTTTAACTTTGTTAGTTTTACATAGATTATGGGTGTTTGGTTCTTCCTCCTCCTTTGTATCTAGAGCTTTCATTTTCATTTGTTGGTGTTTCCTTTTAGGGAAAAATTTGTGTTCAGTCATGTTTTGGTGACCATTGGGGGGTGATAGGTTAGACTCGAACCTGTTATTTATGGAGAATTTCAAGTGAATGACATTTTTTTGGAAATCTTGGAGAAGGGAACTAGGGTTACCCCTTTTATGTTGAAGCTTCATGGGTTCAACTCACAAGTTTCCAACGATTTTGTTAATGGTTGGAATAATAGGGTGTTGAGAGTCTTCAGGGTGGAGATTAGTATTGGAGAGGACCTGATTGCGAAGATTATCAGGTTATCTTTTGAGGGCAGGAAATTTTATAGGGAATGATCGACTTCTAAGTCAACTTTGTTTAATCTCTTTAAATGGAAGGAAAGGGTGAAGCTTAAGAGATTAACTTGTGGAGGTTATGATCTATATTCCATTAAGCCCATTTGGAGGGATGTTGCCATGTCCATTATGAGATACTTCACTCTGGACAGTAGATTCTCTACTATTTATATGGTCATTTCTTGTTTCTTAACCACTTTAGGCATAATAAATTGGTGTCTTTCCCATTTTATTTACTCTTGCTAGAAAATGGAATTATGGAATTTAGAAAAAATCCCCAATAACCCCTTTCTGCATGAGGGTCTAATGCTTTTGATTATGGAATATGTAAAAGTTAAGTATGTACTAGAAGTACCTAAATTAAATAGAGATTGCAAGCTTAAGTTGGTCCTCTTTGGTTATGAAATGGGTAATGACTCTAAAGGAAAGGATGAAGGGGGTGAAGATTCAGGTTCATTTGAAGAGGACTCTATTTCTCTAGAAGATTTTGACAATCATACTAGGAAAATGGAGAGGAAAGAGGCTATCCCCTCTTGGTTTGGTGGTTCGCATATAGATTTGGAGATTGAGGAGTCTCCCTTGGTTAGGCTCAAGAGTAAAGGTTCAGCTAAGGTTAAGAAAGGGAGCTAAAGTTGTTAAAAAGTGGAGTCATCTCTTCCTTTGAGTGTGAAAAGAAGAATTCTTGTAGTGGAAGGTGAGAAAGGGATTGAGGGAAAGTCTCAACGGGGAAGAAAGTCCTAAACCGTGAGTTGGGTAAGGATAAGGAGACTGTCTTTGTGGTAGAGGCAATGAATGGTAAGGTGAAAGTCCAGGGTGATGTTGTGGATAAGATAGGTAAGCTTCAGAAGTTGGAGGATCCTAAAGTTGCTATTAATGTGAATAGGGTGGATATTGTGCTAGTGGACTTGGATGTCTCTCTTGTTGGTGTAGAATTTGTGGGTAAAGGAAAAGCAAAATTGGATTCTCTTGCTGGTAATGTTCAGCCCAAGGGGTCAACCAGTTTACAGGAGGAGTCTATCAATTAGGAGAATGTGACCTGAATAATGTTATTAGATTGGTGAAGAATGGGACCAGGAACCTCTTCAAACTCTTTAAATGGCTTGTAATTGAAGTAAAACAGGTTAATCTCAAGGTGAATTTGATGGCTAATATCAATGTTGACATTATTAACAATCGAAAATTAGAGATATCTATTTTTTAGGGTCAAGAATATGAATGTAGTTTTGAATAAGGTTAAGGATGATGCTAAAAATTGGGGTAGAATTGTGAATCTAGATTATCTTCTCTTGAAGAGAAGGTTAACAAAATTCACGTGGACTTGAGCACTCTCATGCAAGTTAGAAAATCTACTCTATTCATACTATGTGTAGAGGTTATCTATCTTAAATGAGAAGGCCTGTAAATGGATTGGGGAACTACTTATTAAAGGGAAAGAAGTGCATGAAGTGGAGGATGATGGCTAGAAAGGTGATATGGAAAAGGGTATGGATACAGGCCCTTGTATCAAAACTAGAAGCAAGACGAAGAAAAATGTTGTCATTATAGCTCAAGAACTCGAAGATGTTATGGAGATGCATGAGAAGATCATCTCTAAGGATTTGGAAGAAACTAGGACTTAAAAAAATTGTAGTAATTTGTCATCTACTTTTTTGTTGATTTTTGGCTGATTGTATGATGTTGGTGTGGTAATGCTTATTCTGTATCATTTTTGAACTAGAGTTGCTGATTTTAATTGTCTTTTCTTTCTAGTAGCCTTTTCTTTTGTAAAGGGTTTAAGGGCCCCTTCAAAACATGCTTTTCGAATAATCAAAAACATACATTAGGGAAAACCTACCTTGATACAAAAGAGCCTAATGATGAATGAGATATTTCCAATTCTTACAGATAGTTTAATATTTTTTCTATTATCTAATCATGACTTTATCCCACAAACCAATCTTGAATTTCACTAGAATTAGGTTTTGGTGTTGTCTTTAGGATTTGTGGAGCCACAATTGTGATCAACAACATAGTGAAAGTACAAGACATAAGCCAAATGTAATATTAATGTAACCTCTTCAATTTATAGTATTTATATCAAACCTATACAAATATTAATGGATTAAATATTCTCAAATAATTGGTAAGAATTGGTGGACAAGGATAAAACATAATGGTTGAAGTTACACTACACTTTTTTAGCCATTTTTTCATTTGTTCAAAAAATAGAACATGTCCCACTCTCCTTTGCCTTCACAAAGGAGAACATCTAATAAATATAAATCCTACAAAACATAACTCATTGGGCCACTTGGATATTTGGAATTACTCCTTTATGATGCAAGCCCAATTAGGCATCCACCATCTTGATCAATAATTATTTGACCCTTAAGTCCATGTAATAGAAAAGAAAACTACAAACAACTCTTTTTTGAATGGATAAATGATAGAATTCACAACAAAGAATTCAACCATTTTTGTTCATATAGAATAAAGAGACTACATGTGACTATGTACATTACTAATGTGCTAGCAAAAATTTGAGAATTTCTCATTGTTGAACAAACAAAAAAAGCTTTTTTACCTATCATAAGCCAATGACCAATTAGAAATAAACTATATGGGGAAAAGTAGGGACTTAGGCATTGTTATAATATTTCGCCATCGCTATAACACAAAATATTATTAAAATCATAAAGATTTAATAAACGTATGTAGGAGAAACAAATAAAAAAGGGCATCAATCATATAGCTAGGTAAAGGCGCAAGGATGAAACCCTAATTTGAATTTATTGGATTGATTGTCAATGTTAAGCATTCTAAAACACTATAAAGAGATAGAAATAGGTTATTCCAAGAATGGATGTCAACAACACCTCTTATTAGGGACTCAAATGTCCAAAACCTATACAACAAGAATCTAGAAGTCTCTAATAGAGCATACCAAACCAAGAAAATATGGAGAAGAATAAAATAAGGCCACAAACTAAAATGCACAAGAACAATGTACAAATATAAATTAAACATAAAAGAAAGAGAAACCTAAAACTTAAAAGCGCACAATGAACAACATTTCCCACATATTAGAGACATGAAATTACAACTAGGAATATTCTAGCATACATATGAAGTTACAATTGTCCATACAAAAAATGTGATACACTATCCTCTACAAGGACCTATTGTACCTAAAGGTTATAGGAAAACATAAAACTAATACCTCCCTAAATCAAAAATGACATTTTAGATTAGTTATTGCATTCTTTTTATTATAATGCATTTACTACCTAGCCAAAATATAATTATTCTCATACATTCAAGAATGCACACATGTGCATATTTTGGTTGAAGATCAAGAATAAAAATTAACTTTTGGGCCCTTATATGAATCAAATAGCTCACTATGGAACACATAAAAATCATGCATATTAACATTACCATAGTTGCATCAAGTATTTACGCTAATATTACATGGCTCATCATTATTGGAAAGCAAATTTGTCCCAAAAAATAGGAAGATAAAATTCTTCATAATCTAATGCCTTGACATTGTCTTAAATGCAAACCATTTTACATATATCAATATCAAACTTAAGTGCATCATATTCACATGTTGCAAAATGACATACTAGGCTACATGATTTTTATAAAGAAAACTTTTTATTAGGAAATCCCAACCAAAACTCTCAAATATAGGAAAATTCTCTTAAGTAAACTATATTGGGTTAAATATATATGTCACCTAAAATGTGTAGCTCATCTTCTTCTTCATTTGCACAAAGATCCAACTATTACTTCTACTATCAATTTGGTTATCTTTATTAATGCTTGTAAAATATTATTGGGACATGGCAAACTAATGCTATAATCAAAATAGAAAATATCAGATACACTTGAGTCATATAGATAACCCAAACCATCATTTAGATCATTGAAGTTAAATATGGAAAGTTGAGGCACCACATGTGAAGGACCTAGTTTTTCATATTATAGGCTCTTTTTTTTTCATCACATTCATTGTAAGATGCTACATGAGACTCATTACAATAACCAAATTCATTAATAAATCTACTAGAAAATTTATTAAGAAATAATGCTAAATTGACTTCATTAGTAGTTTATTCATCTTCTTTTGTTAGAACTTCTCTTTTAGCACATTTTGTATCTCTAATTATTGGAATGCTTCAAACCAAAGGAATGAATCACTATATACTACAACTTGGTCATTAGTATTACAAATATTTATAGCAACTCATTAGACTAAACATCCAAATCTAAGGGATTATCAATAGAAACAATTTTGGATGTAAGATGTAACATCATTGATACCCTAATGGTTTCATCAATGTTTACCTCAATAATAATCCTCTGAGAGACTTATGAGATTCATCTCTTTTGAAAATATTATACTTAGAATAAAAAACTCCATGATAAAATCTCAAACATTCTTATATAATCGATCTTACATGCTTAGGGATATTTATCACAACTCAAAGTGAGATTATCTAATATTAAATGGACAAATTGATTCATTGTTATTTTTTAAATATTAGAAAGCTATGTAATTGACCTACTAAGATCAACTTTATCTCTAAACTACTCAATAATAGTATTTTGAAATTTTTCATAATGTGAAATATAATTATCTGAGAAGCTAATATAATTATATTTTATATCACCCTTCTAATAGTGAACAAATAGTTTCAACAATACATCCTCAACAAATATCTTGAAATAATTCATTAGACTAATTAAGACATGAAGATACACACTACATAATGTAAATTGCTCCCATCAAATAAGAACAATTAATTTTTGAGTGTATTAGGTATTGAATTTATAAATTTAGATATTACATTGAACTTAATTTTTTTATTTATCTTAGTGAGAAAGAGTAGTCTTTCATGATAAACTCTATACAATTATAGGTGAAAATACAAAACATTTAATTAAAAAATACCTTACTTAATCTTGTAAATTTCTTCTATATTTGGAATTGTTATTGATACGAACAAACAATGTTTCATTGATTACTAGTATTTGAGGGACTACCCCTATGAAATATACTTACTTTTAAATTCGTCATATGTTTCTTTCAAGAATAATTTTCTTAAGAACATTGGATCGCGGGGACACCCATGTTATTGATAAAAAAAAGAATCTTAAAAACATTCTCACTAACCCCCTGTCCCCATGCAGCTGCTTAAGTGCATTTTCTGCTTATATTTAAGCAGCAAGAGTGTTCCCATGCAAATTTAAAACTTTGGGAAAAGGATAATTTAGAATCTTACCTATTTTAGTGGAGCAGCTATTGTTTAGGAATTGGAAATAAGCTGTGGAAAAAAAATGGGGGCTGGAAATAAGCAGTGGCTGCATATTAAAAAGCTGTGAGGTGGCTCCATAAATTTCTTTCCCTCTTTTTTATTTCTCTCCAATTTTTCATTCATACATGAAAATAAATAATAATTACAATTTTTTTAGATGACTGCTTAAAAATAAGCAGTAAATTAAAATTCATGGGGCCACCAGTCCCACAAATTATTCCTAAAAAATTTGAGCAGTGACTGCTAGCCAAAATAAGCCACACAGCTGCATGGGGACATGCCCTAAGAACCCATATTCAAATACATATATGATATACCCATATAATATATCAAAAAATCCATACAACTCATCACTACCTAATAAGTGATGCTTTCAATCATCAAGACATGTAATAAAGAATAATAAGAACCTTAATAATTTGATGTCTTCGGATGCATTTTGTTAATAAGCTGTAACCAGGGCATTCCATGAGAAAACATTTCTTTGAGGCATTATGTCAAACAGTTCTCGTGCCTTGTCTATGATTCCAACATTTTTGCATACATCTACCAGGGCAGTTGCGACTACAAAATCTGACAAAATTCCGCTATCCATTATCCTGCGATGGATGTCCATGCCCTGTTCCAAAGCTCCCATTTTGGCAGAGGCACAAGGAATGCTGGCAAAGTTGGCGGAATCTGGCCTTACAGCTGCCAACCGCATTTAGTTGAAAGTTTCTAAATCTTTTTCAACAAACACATTTTGCGTATATCCTGCAACCATAGCATTCCATGAGACCGCATTTATTTGAGGCATCCGGCTCAAAAGTTCACGTGCCCTGTCTGTGCTTCCGCATTTTGCATACATGTCTACCAGAGAATTTCCAACTTAACCGTCTACATGCTTTGCAGATGGGCCTGGAGTTTCTCTTGCCATTCAACGAAAAAAAAAGAGAGCAGCAGCCAGCTAGGCTTCCATAAGAAGTAGCAGCGGGAAAATAAGACTTCAAAGCATATCTCGCACTAGAAATCCTCCTGTTGCTGCTTGAGCGGGAGAGGCAGATTTGAAATTTCAATTCAAACTTAACCGTCAGTTTCAGACAGCTGGATTGGACGGAAGTTGCAGTGACCGTGACTGT
The DNA here is from genome assembly GCA_007258455.2 of Sequoia sempervirens. Taxonomy (NCBI): domain Eukaryota; kingdom Viridiplantae; phylum Streptophyta; class Pinopsida; order Cupressales; family Cupressaceae; genus Sequoia; species Sequoia sempervirens. The sequence continues at coordinate 54,192,868 of VDFB02256132.1, read as the reverse complement.
CAAGAGTCAGAGGAGTGCAGTGGAGAAGAAAACGGGAAACGGAAGATGAGAATCTGAGAATCCGACCGAAGAGTGTAAAAGTGGGACCCAGAGCCACGTAAAAAGTCAAACCCTTAGTGTGTGATGTTTAAGCCGCGCCTTTTTGGATACCTCAACAAAAAGCATGTTGATGTGGCATCATATTTGATGATGTGGCCCTAAAACGAAATATAGAATCACGTGAGTTGCCAAATAAACTGGTATACAAAATTGGGAGTGATTTGAAATTTCCATGTAAAAAATCCAGAGACCTGAAGTTAGGGTGCTCCACTATAGGCCCCTCTCCCCTATTGTCGAAACACTATATTGAGTCTTTTGTAATTTGGGTTTGTGAACTTGGTTGAGTTTTGTGTTTCTTCTTCATCAGAAGTCTTTGGTTCCCTAGCTAGGTGGTGACACACATACTAGTCCAACACATGATTTTTAGTTATAGGTTGAGAACACCCAAGGAATTATACTCATATAAAAGATATGTACCAATTACTAGTTTAACCATCAAAAAGTCACAAGACCAACTTCTAGATAAGAGAAGCCACTCTTTTTGTGCCTTTCAATTGCATACTCTTTCATATTTCATGTTATGAATTTGATAACATTTGTGTTGCATATGATGGATAAGAGAAATAACATTCTCAATAGCTGAACCATGAAAAGAACAACATCCATGATAATCTAAAAAGGAACATTTTATTGGTCCTTTGGTGCATCATTATAAAAGGATGGCCTATTCAACTGTGTACTCATGATAGGTAATGTCTATGGACATATCAAAAGATTAAAAATCTCATTGAGACTATACACACACAAACCAATCATAACTTCGATTTGATGGTTGAGTTATCAATTTGAATACATTAGAATCATACCACCTTAAACAACAACCATATTAGGATGAGTGCAAGATCATTATGGGACAAATAGTGGCAATGGAAGAAATAATCATGTGAAAGTGTCATCCAAAATCTTCAAACTATTTAAAGACACAAATTTTTAATCTTTTTTAGCTTGGTAAGTCAAAATGAAAATGATATCCATATTGACAAAAAAATATATCTATTTTAAAAATGAATGTACATTATCAAAACAAATTGTATTCATTTTGGAAATCCTTTATTTAAAAAAAATTATGCTCCCCAAATTGCTATGGATTGTATGGGGGATAAATAGATCTCCATTTCTTCAAAGCATGTACATTTAGATTCCCTACCAAAAATTGCATGGGAATGCAAACCTATATTTTCCATGCAAGTGATAAGTTGGGATGTTTTCATAAATTTTCCTTGACTTCACCCTTGACGATGATGAACTTTTTAATCCAAATTTGATAAAACAAAAAGGATATGTCCAAGAAACTCTCGAGATTCTAAAAATATAATAAATGCTTCATTATAATTTTAATAGATAATTATTAATAATTTTTTGCATACACCATGTGTGAATTCCTAATAGACACACCTATTGAAAAATGTCCATAACTTTCAAACCATTTATCCTTTTTCAAATTTGAAATATGCATCACACTCTATGATTTTTTTATATGAGTCTAATTTTTTTAATTTCATATTTTTTGACCAAATTAGGATGGCTACAAAAATATTTTTAATATTTTTGAAAGTCATAATTAAAAAAATCATAATTGATTATTTAATTACAAAATAAACACGAAAATATGTGTCACATTTGTGTGTGCCCTTGGCTTAATCTAATGATTTGGAAAAAAATGTACATATACTCAACTTGGTTGAATGTTGTCTACTTTTTTTTTCTAAAATATTTTGTAGCGCGTCATTGACATATTCAATATTCACCAAACTAATTTTATTTTATTTTTAAATAGTAGCACATAAACTACATTCACTTTTCTACAAATTTTATTCCTATACATTTTTTAAATTGTGTATGTAACCCATTTAAATTTTCATATGAAGTTGCTTAAGTTTATTTTTTAACATTTTCATTACCACTTAGAGGTATGGTTTAGCACATAATGATCTCAAACTCACCCATTAAAGCACTTCACAACAATGCTCAATACAATTCTACAAAACACAACCTCTATATTTTGTACCAATGAACCACTTCATTTGGCAACAATAATCTTGATCACATGTATCAATAGTATGTGTTAAGCTCTACATTCCATTTTCTACATATAAAGACAAACTTCTCTCAACAAGGATGCATAGGTTAAATGACACCCTCTCCTTTTAGCACTAACATACATGAGCAAGCTCCCCTCAACATCTATAAGCATGCATAGTTAGGACTAGGATTCATATTGCAAACACATCAACACACTCTAAACCTTCATTGGTTCGTGAGAAGTATGATAGCTTCAAATCTTCATTAGTTCCCAAGATTTGTAAAATATGTTTGGCTTCACATCTATAAGTCATCATCAAGCATGCACATCATCAAGTTGTGCCTTGTCTAAAACCAATATCACTTTATATGTTGGCGCCTTTTAGTTTTCACTAGTGTAATAAGAATAATTCTTTACAAGTTCAATGATGAAGGATCTAGGAATAATTGCATAATAGTTTTAAATAACAAGTTGTTTTTTAAATAAAATTTAGCTAAGTTCTTCATATACACACCAAAAATAATGGAGACCATTTATATACAGGAAAGGGTGAATGATTTATGTATAATATCTTGTTATTTTCACTTCTATAGTATTGATTCAATGTTGACATCTTCCATGCCACAATATTTGCTTGCACACACATTCTATGCCAAGATGCATTGCACAATCATGCAGGTTTTTGGTAGAATGATTTTGTGCACACTTGCATAAGAACATATTCTTATAGATCTTCACCATAAAGAGTTAAACAATAGGGTGTGTTCACTCTTAGTCGCACCACACAACTTCAAGAGTCTAAATTTTCTTTGACAAAAATATTGTCATCTCGTGCACCAAAATCTTTGCATTATGCACAACTTGCACATGGAAACCACATTCATATGCACTAATATATTTAGTTTAGCTCTATATACATCCAATACCTAGTTGTGTCTACTCCACATGATTATTCTAACCAAGTGATGCCATACAAATTTAACATTTGGCATCACCTTGACCACATGGGAAGTGCATCATTCACACATGACATTTTCATCCTTTTACATGTAGGCCTAGCTAACAACCACTATATAAGTATAACCTCTATACACAATTTAGATGGAGGGTTTCTAGCTCATATTGTATAATACCTATGCTTACAACCTTAAAAATCACCATTACCATGGGTTGTACCTCTCTAGGGCATTTTAGTAAATTAGATGGTGTAGAGGAGCGAATTCACTACTCTTGTGTCTCTAGGAAAAGGAAGAGTCAGTAGGGAGAAAATTATCCTTAACTACCTCAATGATAAAGATAGGAAAATGGGGTGGCAAATGGAAAACAAACTGGACATTGATTTATGCTTTTAGGGATGGAGGATTTCAGGAGTCCTGTGAGAAAACCACAAAGGTCTCAGACTATGGACTAACTGGCTCTCGACCAAAGGATGACAGCGTGGGACTTGGACATATCGTGGCATGTTGTCATCTCAAGGACATGCTAGCATCTCGTACGAGCCAAGAACTAAGTCTACAATTAGAAACTCATTAGGTGTGCTAACGACCCAAAAACCTTAATCCAACAGTTTAAACAGAATCAACAAAATGTTGCTAATGCATGAAGTAAACTAACTACAACAAGAAGAATAATATAACTTAAAAGATAAATTGATTGTAATGAAATGTAGAGCAAGGATAATAGAAATACAACTTACGGGTGGTCTAGCCTCCCGCAAGCTCCACACAAATGAAGCACCTGCACATAGATGAAAAAATGTTGGGGTTGTGTTTTGGAGTTTGCCTCAGTCAAACCCCCACTTTCGTGTTTCCACCTCCATGGACAAAAAATATGCAACAATAGAGAGGAAAATGATAAAGAAAAGTAATAGACAAAGCTTATAGAAAGCAAACATGATCTATATGCTAAACTATAATTGAGACAATGCAATAAAGTAAATGTTACCCTCCCTTTTGTGTGCTTGGAGAAGCTGAGAGGAAGGAAGAGATCCTTGAGAGCGTAAGATGATAATGCTAATGACGTAAAGCTTGAAACCTGTGAGAAAACAATGATGTAGAAGAAAGAAACAACAAGAAAAATGGTGTAGGATGGAAGGATGGAGTGAGAGTCTAGATAGAATGAGCAAGAAGTGAGTTAAATTGAACAAATGAAATGAATTGGAATCAATGGAATTGAGAGAGGTAAGTTCAAATGCTATTTTGGAAGCAAAGAGATGTTTTCGTGCAATCAAGGTTCACAGGAAGCGTTATATTTTGTAGGGTAGCATAGAATCATAACATCCCTACGTCCACTGACCCAGGAATCTTATCGGGATGCTAGCGTGTCGCATAGATGTCTATGCGACGCAAAATAATTTGCAATGAAAATTCCCTTATCGACAAAAAATGACATAGCACATGCAGGAATGAAGGGTAAAGGTGACATATTTTTGTAGTCAACCTTGTAAGGCTAAGGTGAAGGTGATGTTGTGGGAAATTTCACTAGGGTGTAATTTTATGCCTCAACATTTTACCCCCACTTTAGCGAGCATATGTGTTAGTGCGTATGTGAGCTAAAGTAGAAAGAGATTGAAGAGAATATACTGAAAAAAAAGAGGAAGTAGTCCTTCGATTTGGTATACCTGGCGTGAAAGGGGATTCACTAGAATGCAAAGAAGACACAGGTCTTCAATCCTACAAAGCTGGCTACAATTTCATCACAAACATGTTAGCTGCAGACAAACATGTTAGGAAAAAAAAAGCAAAAACTAATAGACATAATAAGAAACGTTCTAATTAGATATAAGATGGCATTGATAGGTATGGCTAGCATGGCTAGAGTCCATATGACAAGCATGTAGGCCCCTATGGCTGCTACAAACTGCATTGCAAGGCAGTCACTGAAAAGACAGGTCTAGTCAGGCTGCCCCCTGAAAGGAAGCGGGGTGAGTGGAAATAACTTCCTACACTAATCTAAGTATGGGAGAGTAAAAAAAAATTATTTTAACACCTTTAACAATTACAACAAGAGATACACATAGAGAATAAAGTAATAAATTAGCAAGTACACATAAACTAACATACACTAGCTATACGTGGGGAAAACCCTTTCGGGTAAAAAACCCCACCCTCCAAAAGCACGGTACTTTTATATTACTTCAAATAGGAGTTACAACATAGCCCAAGTACAAAGCTTCTACACAAGTGCTTTGTCACAAACACCTATTATGGAGTTAACCTGACAACACTCTGTTACCTACAAACAAACTATGCATTCTACAACTTAAGGAACTCAATAAATAGTGTTACAAGATTCAAGAAGCATCTAGAAGGTGAGGGTCATCCAAATACACATGGCACAATTTCCAATGCCTTAGACGTGCATTTGGACACATGTACAATATTCCCTTACACCCCTTACAATGGCCAAACATGCAAATATTCTTCTTCCAAGCTTGGGTGCCTATAATATGCTAAAAATAGCTTATGATAGATGCCTTACAACTATCATAGAATATGTCATATATCTGTCATAGAATCTATTAGAGGATTTGTAAGAGAATCTGTCATAACCGGCTAAAAATAGTTGATTCCCTTACATCCTGTCATAACCCATCTTGGGCGCCACCTTTCTCCATGCATTCAAAGATGCCTTATGACATGTCATAGAATCTTCCATATGTCATAGATTCCAAAGTGGCATGCCTATGTCCACTTGGGATGATGATGTGTCATCCAATCACCTCTAATAGGGATGCCACCCAGCCAGTGGATCCCAATTAATGACATGACACCATAAGCAATAAAATAATAAAAATAAATACATTAATTACATAAATTAAACAATATTAGAAAGTTTTAAGGTTGAGACACCTTAATCTCAACATTTTCCACTTGTCAAAGACCTATCAACAATCATACAAAATCATATGCTTAGGGCCCCAAGGCCCATGGAATCAGAACACCATCTAAACTTCTCTATGCTCACTGGTTTTGTCAGTGCATCTGCAACATTCACCAAAGTGTCAACCTTCTCTAGGTTCACCTTTCCATCCTCTACCATATCACAAATAAAATGATGTTGAACATCAATGCGCTTTATTCTAGCATGGAAGGTAGGATTCTTTGCTAGACAAATCGCACTTTGACTGTCACAACAAATAGTAATCTGTCCTACATCTAAACCAATATTAGAACACAATCTCTTTAGCCAAATGGCTTCCTTACATGCATGAGTAGCTGCCATATGCTTTGCCTCTATCGTGGAAAATGTGACTACATCCTGCCACTTACTCATCCAACTGATAGCACCACCAAACATCATAAACAAATAACCACTGGTGGATCTTCTGTTGTCAATGTCACCTACCCAATCTGAATTCACATATCCTTGAATGCTCATAGAATACTAAGGTCCAGTGGGATAACCATGAAAACACAAGGCATACTAAGAAGTACCCCATAAATATCTAAACACTCTCTTAACCACATCCCAATGCACTTGTCTAGGATTAGCCATAAAACAACTAAGGAATCCCATTGCTTGGGAAATTTCTGGTCTCATACACACCATCACATACATTAGACTACCAATTGTACTTGCATATGCTACTTTGGTCATGTCCTCCATCTCAGTAGGATATTTTGGACAGTCATTGACAAAAAGCTTCATCCTCTATATCACAGGAACAACTAACTATCTACAATCTACCATGTAGAATGTCTCCAACGTAGAGTTCACATACTTGCTTTGGCTTAACCAAAGATTTATGTTAGCTCTGTCTCTCATGATTTCCATTCCCATAATGTACCTAGTTGCACCTAGGTCTTTCATCTCAAACTATGCTGACAACTAAAACTTCAAATCTAAAATCATACTTTTACCATTCCCAATAAACAACATATCATCTACATATAGGACAATAATGAGAATGAGACCATTATCAGTTTTAAAGTACACACAATGGTCAGATTTAGATCTCTGAAATCCCAATGACAACATATAAGTATCAAACTTCTTATACCAAATTCTAGGAAACTATTTCAAACCATAAAGAGAATTATTCAGTTTGCAAACCAAATTTTATTTACCTTTCTCAATGAAATGCTCTAGTTGTGACATGTAAATATCTTCCTCCAAATCACCATGAAGGAATGTTGTCTTCACATCCATCTATTCCACTTCTAAGTCATATGTAGCTACAAGTGACAATAGAAGCCGGATAGATGTCAGCTTCACTGCAGGAAAGAGTATCTCCCCATAATCAATTCCCTCCACCTGGGAAAACCCCTTAGCAACCAACCATGCCTTATACTTCTCAACACTGCCATCATGGCCACACTTTTTCTTGAAAACCCATTTACAACCAATAGGTTTACATCTAATGGGAAAAGGTACCAAATCCCAAGTCCTATTCTTCTTTAAAGAAGCCATCTCTTCATCCAAGGCTTGCATCCAGAAATATGAATCATTCATACCCAATGCCTCTCTAACCGTCCTAGGCTCATCAGTATTAGTAATCAAGGAAAAGATGCAACTAGAATCCAATAATGAATAACCAACCTTTTCAGTTTCCACCTAACTCGTGTAGACCTCCTCAAAGGTTGAGGTTGAGTTTCTTCTTCTTCTTTAGAACTTTTAGAGTTGTTTGAGCTCTCCTCGTTATCAAATCCAACATGAGTGGGTAGTTCTTTCTTCAGAGTAGGTGGAATCTGAAATACCTCCTTCTTCTATACAAATCTCCTCTTTCTTTCGTTGTAGCTCAACAGAGGAAGGTTTCATCTCTCTAAAGATCACACTTCTGTTATAGAGAACCTTCTGAGCTTTTGGATCCCAAAGCTTGTACCCTTTCACACCGACACCATAGTTGATAAAGATACACTTAACAGCCTTGTTCTCCAACTTAGACCTCTTCTCTATCAGAACATGAGTGTAAGATTCACAACCAAATACTCTGAGATGTCTCGTTGAAGGCTTTTTACCAGACCATGCCCCCATGGGTGTCTTTCCAACAAGCATTGATGTAGGAGATCTATTGATCAAATAACATGCAGTGGCTACCACTTCAGCCCAAAAAATTTGTTCAAGGCTAGCACCACTCAACATACTCCTAGCCCTCTCCATCAACCTTTTGTTCATCCTCTCTACAACTCCATTTTTTTGTGAAGTGTAGGGAGTTGTCTTATGTCTCTCAATCTCGTGCTCTTTACAGAAATTCTCAAACTCTACAAAACAAAACTCACCAACATTATCATTTCTCAAACACTTAATCTTTCTACTAGTATGATTTTCTACCAAGGCCTTAAACTCCTTAAACTGACTAAAGACTTTAGCTTTACTTCTGAGGAAATAAATGAATGTCCTTCTACTGTAATCATCTATGAAAGAAACAAAATATAAAAATTTTGATAACGAAGAAACATTTACAAGACCAAAAAGATCTAAATGAACATAATTCAAAACCCTAGAAGACTTATGAGAACTAGAGTAAAAAGAAACACAGTGTTATTTTCCATATACACAATGTTCGCAAAAGTTGAACTTGAGATTACAATCATCAAGGCCTTCAACAAGGCTCTTATTTTTTAGGGTTCTAAGATCCTTCTCACCAATGTGACCAAGTCATTGGTGCCATTACATTGTCTTTTCTACATGAATCTTCATTTCCATGGAATGAGCACCCTTAGGTACCCAAAATGCATGACCATCAAATGTAGCTGCAACAAGATTTTTCTCTACATGATTTGATGGTGAGGATGAAGAATCCAAAGATCTATTATTTGGAACATTAGAAGAACTATTGCATTGTATAGTGCATGCATCAAGCTGAAACAAAGTTCTAATATGAACACCCCTATCCAACACCATAGCCCCTCTAGGCATCATACATCCACCAAAGAAAACAACCTACACTCCCGAATCATTCAATTTACTTACAAAAAGCAAGTTTCATTCCAAACTCAGGATATGCAAGACACCATCAATCCCCTTCACTCTTGCATCAGAAAATCTGATGTTGATTCTTCCACAACCATCAATCTTCAGGTGAGAGTCATCACCCAGGTACACCTCTCCACCATTGTAATCCTCATACTTTGAGAACCAATCTCTATGAGAATTCATGTGAAAGGATGCACCCAAATCTATCAACCACACATCATTTGATGCATGTGCTGCCAAGGTTGCAATAAATGCTTCTCCATCATCTTGAGATGATTTCTTACATTCAAAATCATAGAAATACTTGTTTTTCTTCTTCTCCTCCTTCTTGCAATCTTTCTGAATGTGACCAACTTCACCATAATTCCAAAAAAATTCCTTGGACTTCTTACCATGGGACTTTGATCTCCCTAGAGACTTTGACTTAGATTTCTTGTCTTTCTTTTGGCTTCTCTTTTTGGTCTACTATGAACTGTAAGGGCCTCCTTGGCCATTTTAAAAGACTTCCTTCACATCTCTTCAGATAATAATGAGGCAACAACCTCATCCATCTTAAAGGTGGGAGTAGTGCTTCCAATAGCCATTACTAGATGATCCCAAGAGTTTGACAATGAACACAAAAGGAGCATGCAACGATCTTGTTCATCAATCTTGTCTGCAACAGAACCCATTTGTGCAACCAACATGTTAAATGCATTTAGATTATCTACTACAGTCCCTCCATCTTCCATTTTTCATATAATACATATTCTTTCTTAGGAAAAGCTTGTTTACCATGAACTTAGCCTAATAGACATCACCAAGCTTCTTCCATAAAGAAGCAAAAGTTTTCTCTTCATGGACATTCAAGAGGACGAAATCAACCAAACAAAGTCTAATAAGACCATTGGCTTTCCTATCCATGAGATCCCAATCTTCTTGTTTCATGCTTGAAGGTTTGGTTCTAGAAATAGCAACCCATAGATCATGGTCTACAAGCATGTCTTCCATTTTGAGCTTCTTCAACTCAAAGTTACCACCGTTAAACCTCTCCATATCAATCCTCCCAAATGTGCCTACCATCTCTTTCCTACAACAATGTAACGAAACACACACTTCTACAAAACTTCCACTAAAACAAAGATTAGCTCAAAAAACCCTTCTACCCAACAAAGGAACCAAGGCTGGGTAGGCTCTGATACCAACTAAAAGGAAGTCGGGTGAGCATAAACAACTTCCTACACTAATCTAAGTAGGGGACAGTTACAAAAAAATTGTTTTAACACCTTTAACAATTACAACAAGAGATACACATAAAGAATAAAGGAATAAATCAACAAGCACACATAAACTAACATACACCGGATATACATGGGGAAAAACCATTCGAGTAAAAAACCCCACCCTCCAAAAGCACAATACTTCTATATTACTTCAAATAGGAGTTACAACATATCCCAAGTATAAAGCTTCTACACAAGTGCTTCATCACAAACACTTGTTCTGGAGTTAACCCGACAACACTTCATTACCTACAAACAAACTATGCATTCTACAACTCAAGGAACTCAATATATAGAGTGTTACAAGCTTCAAGAAGCATCTAGAAGGTGAGGGGCATCCAAATACACATGACACAATTTCCAACACCTTAGACATGCATTTAGACACATGTACAATATTCCCTTACACCCCTTACAATGGTCAAACATGTAAATATTCTTCTTCCAAGCTTGGGCACCTAGAATATGCTAAAAATAGCTTACCACGGATGCCTTACAACTATCATAGAATTTATCATAAATCTACCATAGAATTTTTCATAGGATCCATAAGAGAATTTGTCATAAGCGGCTAAAAATAGTTGATTCTCTTACATCCTGTCATAACCCATCTTGGGCGCCACCTTTCTCCATGCATTCAAAGATGCCTTATGACATGCCATAGAATCTATCATATGTCATAGATTCCAAAGTGGGACGCCTATGTCCACTTGGGATGATGATGTGTCATCCAGTCACCTCCAACAAAGATGCCATCCAGCTAGTGGGTCCCAATTAATGACATGACACCATAGGAAATTAAATAATAAAAATAAATACATTAATTACATAAATTATAAAATATTAGGACTTTAAGGTTGAGACACCTTAGTCCCAACACCCCCAAGCTAGACATCAAGACAAAAGGATGTCAACTATCAGATATAAGACAAGTCTAGTCAGGTTTCCCCCAAGCTAGATGCCAAGATTAAGATATCTAGACATCAAGACAAAAGGATTCCAAATATTAGATATAAGACACAAATTATGAGACACCAAAGAATTCTTTTGGAAAATACTTTCAAAAAGGGGTTCTTTCATCAGGGAATCTTTTTCATAAGACACTAGGGAAACCTTTTGAAAGAACACTTTTTTTGAAAGACCACAAGTGATTCTGTCACCAAGGAATCCTTTTGAAAGATCTTTCATCAAGGATCCTTTGGAAAAAATGCTCCTTTTGAAAGAAAATTTTCAGATTCTTTCGCTAAGGAATTTTTTTGCAAGAAGTTTTTACCAAGGAATCATTTTGAAAGAATACTCCTTATTAAAGATTAAGCTGAGACGAGAGCCCTCCCTTGAATGATGTGTGCTATGTAGAGGAGCACATGCCATTCTAAGGAGAGAAAAGAAAGATGAGAGATTTTGTGGTATGAGATACATGGCGAGATGTATTAGTGGTATGTTGTCACACACACAAGGGAGAACACATTGAAAACCATCCAACATCATGAAGCAAACAAGCAAAGATGAAAAAATCAAGAGATAGGGGGATCTGATAATTTAGAGTTAGAACTGTCCATAGATATAAATAGATAGATATAGTATAATATACGTATGAACTGTCATCAACCCCAAAATGTATCAGAACATGAAGAAGGGAGAATTAAGACAAATGAAAAATAAAAATTGGGTCAACATTGATGTAGGAGCATCCTTGCACAATCTTGCATCACCAAAAAGGGGGTTTGAGTTGGTTTTGTTTCATTTTTGGTGTGGAATTTCATATTATTTATGAAATTAAATTTTTGTGTGTGTGGAAATGCAATGACATGTTTAGTAATTGTAATTTCAAATTTACTTTCAAAATTTGACCCAATTTGAATTTGGAGATGGTGAATAATTGAAAAAGCCAAAAAAAGCAAGAAAAGCAAAACAAAGGTGTGGCTTTCTAGAGAGTTATTTGTTTTGAATTTTTAATTTAAAACTTTATTCTAGGTGTCCTAAAAAATAGGAACCTAGAGGTGGATGCCCAAGAGTGGAAAAAAAATCAATATTTGCTTTCATTGGTGACAACAAAATATCAATAAACGCACTAGAATCATCCTAGGAGTGGTGGAGTTAAACTTATTTGTTTTAAATGAATATTTTATTGATTTTTCATTGCAAATTGGTCAAAGTTGTTGGGGAAGGGTGTGAAATTGGCAAGAGTGGTCTAAAAATTAATGAAATTCATCCCAAATTGAGGAAAATTGGGTGCAAATGAAATTCCAGAGTTGGAAAAAAATAAAATTCATTTGTTTTGCATCTAAGTCTTTCCAGAGAGAGAAGAAGGGAGAGACCAGGGGTAGCATGCCAGAGGTTGGCTGCAAAAAGGTATTGGTTGTAGATTTTTTGGTGGTGTGCAAATGTGTTGAAGGTTCCTGGAGTTGCAGAGATGAAGTTGTAAATGGATTGTTGTGAGATTGATTTTTTTTATAGGAGAAAGTTTGTGGAGCAACCTTGGATTTCTAGAAGCAATCATTTTTTTTTAATTTATGATTTATTGCATTTCTTGGGCACGTTAAAATCCCACAACCCTCAGAGGTTGTTGTAATAGCTTTGTGTGAATTGCAGGTGTGAAATTTTGCATTGCAATCTTGGATTTCTATGTGAAATTTCTTTTTATATTTTGATTTTTGGTGTGCATTTTAATGGGCATGTAGCAACCCCAACCCAAGAGGTCGAATGTAATGTTGAGGTGATTCTCCAGTGATTTGAATGAGAAGTTTGGCTGGTTGCAAATTGCAAATCAGTTGTGCAAGTTATAGAAAATTGTAAGCCTCTTGGAGTTGAATTTAATTGAAGGGTTGTGTGAGAAATTTGAGAATTTATGTGAGAAATTTGATTAATTTACCTCCCATACATCAGTGGTATCAGAGCAAGGAAGATTTTGAGAGTGTGAGCAGACCGCCAAAGAGAGGCAGCTTACACCAGTGACTAAGTTGTGGGTGTGCAACCATGTTTGCTAGAGGAAGAGGAAGAGGAAGAGGAGAGGATTTTGTGAGGAATGATGACTTTAGAGCTTTGAGAAGACAAGTTGAAAATTTGCAAAATGAGATGAGAGGCTTTGCAAGAATGAGAGATCCAAGAAGTGAAGATGAAGAAGAAACTACAGAGAATTCTAGTTTAGATACTAAGCAAAGAGAAGAAATTGTAATAGTTGCAAATGACCAATACTGAAAGCTTTAACAAAAATGGGAAAGAGACCGAAAATGGATGTACCCACCTTTAATGGAAGCCTAAACCCAGAAGAATTACTAGATTGGTTGAATGAGATGGAGGAGTATTTTGAATTTGAAGAGATAGAGGACCCAGACAAAGTAAGATACACAAAAACAAGGTTGAAAGGACATGCCTCCATATGGTGGAGAGAGATTCAATTAGAAAGGGGGAGAAAAGGAAAAGAAAAGATTCCCAAATGGGATAAAATGGTGGAGAAGCTTAAAAGGAAATTTATGCCAGTAGACTATGAATTAGATTTTCTTAAAAGAATGCAAGGTCTGAAAAAGGGCAACAAAATAGTTAAAGAGTACACAGAAGAATTTCATAAAATTCTTATAAGAACCGACCATTCAGAGGTGACAAAGGAGAAAGTTGCAAGGTATATCAATGGATTAAGGTCAAGCATTCAAGAGGAGATGGCACTTATTAGAGTTTTAACCATGGAGGATGCCTATCAAACAACTTTAAAAATTGAAGAGAGGTTAAACAAGAAGTTTGAAACCAAGCAAAAAGGAAAAGGATGTGGAGGCAAGGTGGGTGGAAGAACATACAAGAGTGAAGAAAATCAACAAAAGGGATACAAAAATGAAGAGGGAAGAAATAGGGTAGCGAAGTATGATGAAGGAAAAAGTTCAAGAGGACAAAATTTTAGAGGTAGAGGTAGAGGGCACTTTGGTTGAGGCCCATTGAGAGGCACTTGCTTCAAATGTGGAGAAGAGGGACACCGGGCATATGATTGCCCTTACATTGAAGAGAAACCAAGAAGAAGGCAATAACATCAAGGAATGGCAACAAATGTCAATGAAGAGGAAGAGGCACCTTCCTCACAATTTGAAGATGCAAAATCTAAGGAGAAGTTTTGATGACAAGGAGAGCACTCCTTAATGATGACAGTGAACCAATACAAAGGAAAAAGTTGTTCAAAACAAGGTGCAAATGTGAAGGAAGAGTATGCAACATTATTGTGGATAGTGGAAGCACATACAATATTGTTTCCGAGGAGATGGTGAAAAAGTTGAATATTGAAAGGAGAAAACATCCTAAACCATACCAGATAGCTTGGGTGCAAGACACTCAAAAGTTACTTGTGAGTGAGCAATGCAATGTGAAGTTCAAGGTTGGAAACTATGGCGATGAAATTCTTTGTGATATCATCCCTATGGATGCTTGTCACATTTTTCTTGGAAGGCCATGGCAATATGACTGAAAATCCATACATGATGGTTGTGCTAACACCTACACAATTGTGAAAGATGGAGTGAAGCATAAGCTGAAACCTTTGAAGGAGAAAAATGTTGAAGTTTGTGGTAATGCTCAAGTTTGTTTGGTTGATGCAAGAAGATTTCTTGAAGATATGAAGCATCAGAAATTTTGTTTTTCTATTGTTCCTAAAGTTACCAATGAAGTTGTAGATGAAGTTCTTGTAGAGGTTGTTGATTTGCTGCAAGAGTTCAAGATGATTGTTTCAGATAATGTTCCTGAAGGAATCCCACCAATGAGAAAAATCAATCATCGAATTGATTTGATTCCAGGGGAAAGTTTACCAAACAAGGCAGCCTACAAAATGTCACCTATAAAGACTGAAGAGGTAAATAGACAAGTTGTTAATTTGTTAAAGAAAGGTTTGATAAGAGAGAGTTTAATCCCATGTGCAGTGCATGTTATTTTGTCACCAAAGAGGGGAGGAGAATGGAGGATGTGGACATATTCAAGGGAAATAAACAAGATTACCATCAAATACAAATTTCCATTACCTCAGATGGATGATATAATGGATTGCTTGAGTGGAGCAGAGTACTTCACCAAAATTGACTTGAAGAGTGGGTATCACCAGATAAGGATACGTGAGGGAGATGAATGGAAGACGACATTCAAGACAAAAGAAGGTTTGTATGAGTGGTTGGTCATGCCATTTGGGCTAACCAATGCACCAAGTACGTTTATGAGACTTATGAATGAGGTTTTGAAGGAGTTTCTTGGAAAGTTTGTAATTCTTTATTTAGATGACATTCTTATTTTTGGTAAAACACTTGAGGAACATTTGATGCATATTAGATGTGTTTTTGAGAAGCTTAAAGAAGAGAAATTTCTTATCAATCTTAAGAAGTGCAGCTTTGTGAAGAAGGAATTAATATACTTGGGTTAGGTTTTGTTGTGTCAAGTGAGGGCATAAAGATGGACCTAGAGAAGGTGAAAGAAATCTTGGAGTGGCCTACACCAAAAATAGTGACTGAGGTGAGATCATTTCATGGTTTAGCTAGTTCTTATAGAAATTTCATAAGAGGATTTAGTAGTATATGCACCCCATTAACTAAAACCATGAGAGGAGATAAGAAAGATTTCAAATGGACTTTAGGGGTAGCGAAGAGTTTTAATGTGTTGAAGGAAAAAATCACTGAGCAACCGGCTTTAGCACTTCCGGATTTCAACAAGGTATTCCAAGTTGATTGTGATGCAAGTGGTAGTGCTATTGGAGCTATTTTGAGCCAAGAAGGTAAACCCATTGCTTACTTTAGTGAGAAGTTAAATGATGCTAAAAAGAAGTATTCAGTTTATGATCAAGAATTTTATGCTATTGTGTAAGCTTTAAAAAAGTGGAGACACTATTTTTTGGCTAAGGAATTTGTTTTATATATTGATCACCAAGCATTGCAATATTTGGGAAGCCAAGGTAAGCTTAGTCAAAGACACATGAAATGGGTTGATTTCTTGCAATCTTATACTTTTCTTTTGAAGCATAGAAGTGGGAAATCTAACTGGGTTGCAGATGCTTTGAGTAGAGGGTAAAACTTGTTGATTGAGTTGCAGGTTGAGGTGGTTGGGTTTGAAGAGTTGAAAGATTTATATGAAGAGGATCCTGATTTTGGAGAGGCATGGAGAGTTTGTAAAAGTCCTATTTTAGTTGATAGGACAAATTGGTTAGACTATCTCATTCAATATGGCATGCTATTCAAAGGTAATCAATTATGTATTCCAAGAAGTTCAATGAGGTTGAATCTAATCAAAGAAAAACATAGTGGTGGACTTGCAGGGAATTTTGGCATGAATAAGACATTGGCACTTGTAGGTGAGAAGTATTATTGGCCTCAAATGCAACAAGAGGTGAGAAAGTACGTGCAAAATTGTGGGGTTTGTCAAGTAGCAAAAGGAGTGAGTCAAAACACGGGTTTATATCAGACACTACCTATTCCAGAGAGGCCATGGGAGGACATAAATATGGATTTTGTGTTTGGTTTTCCAAGGACACAAAGAGGGCATGATTCCATCTTTGTTGTGGTTGATAGGTTTTCTAAAATGACACACTTTATTCCATGTCATAAAACTAATGATGCGGTGAATGTTGCAAAGTTATTTTTCAAGGAGGTAGTAAGACTTCATGGGCTCCCAAGGAGCATTGTTTCTGACAGGGATACAAAGTTTGTGGGCTACTTTTGGAGGACCTTGTGGAATAAGCTTAATATTGACTTGATTTTTTTTTGAGCTTACCACCCTCAAACTGATGGTCAAACATAGGTAGTGAATAGGAGTTTGGGAAATTTTCTAAGGTGTTTAGTTGGAGACAAACCGAAGGCATGGGATTTGGTCATACCTCAAGCAGAGTTTGCCTATAACAACTGAGTCAATAGAAGCATAGGTAAATATCCTTTTCAAATTGTTTATGGCAGAAACCCCATAGGTTTTTCAGATTTAAATAAGATTGAAAAAAGTGTGAAGAAGAGTGCAGATGCAAAGGACTTTGTAGAACACATGAAGGGCTTGCATGAAGAAGTGAGAAAACATATCAACAAAATGAACATTTCATACAAGGCAAGTGTTGATAAGAAGAGGACGCATACGGAGTTTTAGATTGGGGATGATGTGATGATGCACTTGAGGAAGGAGATATTTCCAGTTGGCACTTACAACAAGCTGAAAATGAAGGTTGGACCATGCAAGGTGCTAAAAAGACATGACTCTGGTAATGCCTATGAAGTTCAATTGCCTAGTGAGCTTAATATTTCTCCAATTTTTAATGTTGTTGATCTAACCATGTTCTATGAGAGTGAAAATGGTGAAGGTGCAGCAAAGGGGCAGCAACAAGAAGTCTTACCAAAATTTGATCAAGAAAATATAGAGTCAATTCTTGATAGAAGAGTAAAAAGGAGCACTAGGAAGAAGCAATACTGGGAGTATCTTGTGAAGTGGTTTGGGAGACCAATGGAGGATGCAACATGGTTATCTTAGGTTGAGATTAATCACCTTGGATATCCATTAGAGAACTGATATGATCACTTTCAATTACCACAGGTGTCTGATTCAGGAGCATCCATGGCCTTGCACAATCTTGCATCACCAAAAATGAGGTTTGAGTTGGTTTTGTTTCCTTTTTGGTGTGGAATTTCATGTTATTTATGAAATTAAAATTTTGTGTGTTTGGAAATGCAATGACATGTTTTGTAATTGAAATTTCAAATTTACTTTCAAAATTTGACCCAATTTGAATTTGGAGATAGTGGCGAATAATTGAAAAAGCCAAAAAAAGCAAGAAAAGCAAAACAAAGGTGTGGCTTTCTAGAGAGTTATTTGTTTTGAATTTTGAATTTAAAACTTTATTCTAGGTGTCTTTAAAAATAGAAACCTAGAGGTGGATGCCCAGGAGTGGAAAAAATCAAGATTTGCTTTCATTGGTGAAAGCAGAATATCAATAAAAGCAATAGAATCATCTTGAGAGTGGTGGAGTTAAAGTTATTTGTTTTAAATGAATATTTTATTGATTTTTCATTGCAAATTGGTCAAATTTTTTGGGGAAGGGTGTGCAATTGGAAAGAGTGATCTAAAAATTAATGAAATTCATCCCAAATTGAGGAAAATTGGGTGCAAATGAAATTCCAAAGTTGGCAGAAAAAGAAAATTCATTCTTTTTGCATCTAAGTCTTTCCAGAGTGAGAAGAAGGGAGAGACTAGGGGTAGCATGCCAGAGGTTGGCTGCAAAAATGTATTGTTGTAGATTTTTTGGTGGTGTGCAAATATGTTGAAGGTTCTTGGAGTTGCAGAGATGAAGTTGTAACTGGATTGTTGTGAGATTGATTTTTATTTTTTTTGCAAGAGAAAGGTTGTGGAGCAACCTTGGATTGTTGGAAGCAATCATTTGTTTTTCATTTCTGATTTATTGCGTTTCTTGGGCATGTTAAAATCCCACAGCCCTCAGAGGTTGTTGTAATAGCTTTGTGTGAATTGTAGGTGTGAAAATTTGCATTGCAATCTTGGATTTTTGTGTGTGAAATTTCTTTTTATACTTTGATTTTTTATGTGCATTTTAATGGGCATGTATCAGCCCCAACCCAAGAGGTTGAATGTAATGTTGAGGTGATTTTCCAATGATTTGAATGAGAAGTTTGGTTGGTTGCAGATTGCAACTCAGCTGTGTAAGTTACAAAAAATTGTAAGCCTCTTGGAGTTGAATTTAATTGAAGGGTTGTGTGAGAAATTTGAGAATTTTTGTAAGAAAAAATTAATTAATTTACCTCTCATACATCAAACATAAAAGGAGGCCTAAATTCCCCTAATGCTTTCCATCGTCCCGGACGTGAAAAAGAAAAGCTTACAACACAAATAAGAATGATGAAACAAATAGAAGAAGGTTACAAGATATTCTCGTGCTTGTATCCAAGCACCTACAAGGGGAGAAAGGGTACTCCAGGAAAGACCACAAAACACATATAAACAAACACACAAGAACACAAATAAACACATAAATCTAATCTACAGATGTAGAAGAGGAACCACATTGATCCAAGTCCAAAAATAGGTCATTCTGCTCCCAATCTAGATAATTATAGGGGAGGGAGGAAAAGCTTGAAGGGGAGGGATAGCAAGGGTTATACCAACTGAATTTCCTATGACAAGGGCCAAGGAAGAAGGCCCATCAAGGTCCTCTTTGTCGAGCTCTTGTGAGATTAGGGTCACTAACCTCTCAAAGATTGATGATAAAGTCAAAATGTCCTCTATCGAGTTGAGCATGCACTTAACAAGAGTGCCATGTGTCAACTAAGCCAGCAGAGGGAAAGACACTAGAGGGTCACTACCAACCTTAGTAAAAGAGGCAGTTCCAAAATCCAAGGATGTAGGGGCTACCTCCATCACGAGGACGGTGCAAGACAAAACATAACCAAAATCCTCAAGAGATGAAGATTTATTACTACCTTCACTCGAAGCAAGGTCATCCTCAGGCTTATGCTTCAACGAGGGATGAATAATCCCCATAGAAGAAGCAGAAGTAGAAGGAGGAGACAGAGCCATAGAGGACACCACCTTTGTATGAGGCATGTTGACGAGCTGTGAGAAAGGAGGAATATTAGGAAGAGAAGTAAGAAGGGGAGGCTCTAATGAAGGGGTGATGAACACCTCCACCCTTTTGGGATGAGGTTTAGTGGGATCCATTGATGAAGTTGAAAGAAGCACAAAGGGGATGGGAACTGAGGTAGAAGAAAGAGAAGAAGAAAAAGCAACTATAGAAGAAGTAAGAGTAGAAATAGAAACAACAAACCTCCTGACACTTTGCTACAAAGTCGCGTAAGATAAAAAGCAACCGTAGAAGAAGTAAGAGTAGAAATAGAAATAACAAACTTCCTGACACTTTGCTACATATTTGCGTGCTCCTTGGCTAGAGCTTTTCGCTAATGCTTATGTTCACGTGCAAGCCCATTACATCGACTATGGGCACTCAAAGGCATAACTTGAGAAGAGGTTGGGGGCTCCTATTCTACCAAAAGAGAAACCTTCGCAACTGTTGTTGGTGGAAGGGGAGACTCCTTAGGAGGAGCAGGAGGAGCAATAGGCACAAAAGTAGAAACAAAGAAAGGAATCTTAGTATCGAGCCTTTTCCCGTAATCTACTTGAGAGTGAGGCGAAAGTGTAATCAAGGGAAAATTCTAAAGTAGTTAGAGGGGTTAGCACAATAACATTAAAATCCCAATGAAATAACAAAGTACAAAGGAAGTGATGTGAAAACAAAAAGGAACAATGTTACCCTAAGTCTTCATCTTCCATGCTTCACCTTTGTTACACCTCCTAGCTTGCTGTAAATAGAGATGCCCTCAGATTTCAAATGAGCAACTATGACAAATGACTAAGCCCTATGCAAGTGTTGAAGGATTTGTATAAAAGAAATGACCTCACAATGACCTCATAATAGACTAAAAATAACAATGGCTACAAATGACAATGACTGTAATAATAATAATAGCCTAAGTTAAAATCTGAGCATGAGATGGAGAGAGAGAGAGAGAGAGCTGAGAGAAAGAAAGAGCCAGAGGGGGAGAAAATGAGAACAAAATTGCCATTTTATAAAAACTGCAATTTTGAATGTGTGGCCAGGATGAGAAGATGACAAAAAACCCTAGAATCAATGATCAAGATTGAATGTTGCAATAAGAATTAGGGTTAGGTCAAAATTAGGGCAATGATAAGGATGAAGGGTTGAGATTGAATTATAAAATAATTCAATCAAGGGCTGAAATTAAATGAGATGTCAAGAGATAAGATTTGATATGGAAGATAAGACTGGCACAGAAAAAGAGGTTGCTGGAGAAATTAAATAATAAAATTTATTTACTCTAGGTGACCAGTAAATAATTAAATAATAAAGATATTATTTAATTATGGAGGAATGTGACAAAAGGAATCATTTTGAATTAAAAAATGATTTAATTCAAAACTCAAGAGAATTGATTAAATTAAATAAATCAAATTTATTTATTTTAATGAAAGAAAAGGCTAATGAATAATTAAATAATTAAAATAATTATTTAATTATAGTGGAACATGGACAAAAATTAAATAAATAATAATTTATTTAATTTTAGAAGAAGGGGACTTAATTAGTGACGTAATTAAATAAATAAAATTTATTTAATTAATCAAGGGAGAATAAAGATAAAAATGAATTAATTAAATAATTAAAATTATTTAATTAATTGAAGAATTATGACTTTAGAAAACAATCAAATAATTAAAAATTATTTAATTATTAAGAATGAAAGGGGCAATGTTGAATAATCTAAGAGTTGCAAGCCTAGGACAATTTTATGTGTCTACAGAAAGAATAGGCAGAGGTTGAAACATAGGAATGACCCTACAAAAAGACTTCCCCCTCTCATATAGGGTGGGATGGGGCATCGTGGGGAGAATAAGAAGCTTGAAGACTTGGGGCTTTGAATTCTGTAGCATAGGCACCTTTTCCTTTCCTGTGGTAGACACAAGATTAAGAACAAAGGACGCCACCAAGGGTTGAGAAGCAAAAGCAGGATGTGCAAAAGATGAAATAGAGGAATTGGAAGGGGAAGGCTTGAGGGCAAGAGAAAACTTGTCCTTCCCCTTTGGAGGGATAGAGGATGAAGCTTGTTGTTGTACACATAAACAAGCCTTCAAAGACACAACATAGGGCAATGGAGGAAAACTACCTTTCAGCGTTGAGCTCCCAATGTTATAATTGTAATAAGCCTAATACAAGATATCTCCCCTAAGAGGGAGGGGTCTGACTTGGGTGGGTCAAAAATGGTCAAGAGAGAAACCCCCACGTGCTACCAGTGGCTTATATCTAGTGTCTTGGACAATGTGCATGATGCCCTCGTGGGGATACTTCAAGCATTTGTGGATCACAAAAGTGATTAAATTCATAGAGGTCAGCCAAGGAATGCCCAACCTTGCTTTGAATAATTTTGACTTCAAGATCACAACAAATGAAATATCCACAGACTTAGGACCAACCAAAACTAACAAAGAAATAGACCCCATAAGGGCAATAGAAAACCCATCACGAGTACATAGCGTGACCTACGATTCATCATATTTATCCTTATGAAAATTGTTAATAAACAAGACCTCCTTCATGATAACATTCACTCGACTTGATGGATCAACTATTGTTGGTGTGAATAAATGTCTTGTACCTTGTTAATTTACTCACTAGGGAATTAGGGGACATATTCACATGTTAAGTTTACTTAGGATATAAGATTCCTTCTAGAATTCTTAGTTGGATTTTCTAGAACATATCTAGCTTGTAATGCTTGATTCCTAGGTAGTTATGAGTTAGTTGTCTCATGTTATAGGATTAAGACACTTGTCACAATCTTGTCTAATCCTATATCTCACCTTGTCATTATAAGTAAGGCATCATATGTACATTTAAATATTCTACCAATATTCAATATTACATTTTTGAAGCAAGTATTCTTGTCATTTTCTCTCTTGTGGAAGATATTTTGGTCTAGCAACTATTCCTAGGGGTGTTGAGGAGTCACCATTAACTCCTACATGGTATTTGAGCTCCAATGTTGTAGATTCCTTCCAAAATATGAGGGTTTTGTGTGGGATTGAAGATTTTTTTGGGTGCATTATGGGGTTTCAAGGACCTCACAGTTGAATCCAAGGTGTCGAAGAAATTCAGGTTTTCCTTTCATTTCGTCAAATTTGGTTATGCTTTTCCTGATTTATGAGGTTTTCAATTTGAGGGTTTCAATTGCAAGATCTAAAGGTAGCTGAAATTTTGGGGCACTTTAAGCCCAAATTGACCTCACCATTAAGACCAGGAGGCTCGAGAGATGAATTTTGATATAAAACTTGATTATATTCAGAAAATTTGTTTTTGAGGCAAATTTGTTTGCCCAGGCAGGCCTTACGACCCCCCAGGTGGTACAATTTTTTATTTGTAGAAAAAAAATTATTAAAAAATTTATTGTTGTAGTTTATATGATTAATTGGGGAAAAATTATTAATTTGTATTGACACATTTGCATATTCTTTGCATATTCTTTAGTCTTTGCATCACTTCTATAGAGTTGTCTTTTCAAAGGGTATGACTGTCATATCATTGTCAGCTAAATAAATTCGTAGGTTTTATAAAGTTTGATTTAATATCAACTTTGAATTAAAATCTTTTGGTTTAAGCTCGACGGTTTGTAGGGCCCAGTCAAATAGTTGACCAGCCTAGTGGTGGAAGGGAAGTGTGGCTTGACCTGTCGCTAGGGTGCCACCCTATTGCCACTTGGGCAACAACCCTTTTTTTTTTTTCCTTATGCTGGATTCAGTCATATGGGTGACTGAGTTTTAAGCTCAAGGAGCTAATTATTTGCACATGTTTAACCTTTAAAGACCCTAATTTTTCCCCCCTGTGGGCCCTAAAATAGTTTTTTTTTTCAAAATTTCATAACTTTTGATCTAGAAGGCCATTTTGGAAAGCTAGCAATCCCAAATTTTTAGTGGTGTAGGTGTTTTGCAATTTTATGCCATTGTTTCCAAGTTGAAGCCAGATCTTTCTTTTTTGCCTTCGAACTCATCTTTTTTCTTGATTCTTGCGACATTGGAAAGGTATTGAGGAGCTCTATCCATCCATCCATGCATTTTCTCCTATTTCTATCTCAGGTATATTATGAATTTATTTTTTTCCTAGTGGGTATACTGGAGGATATTTGGATATTTTGGCAATTGAGAAAGTGTTTTTTTGATCATTGTACTTCATTTCAGCTTCAATCTATCTGTTGATCTTAGATTCTATCATTTGAGAAGTGTATTATCATTGTAATAATGGGTTATTCAACTCATCCTTCTATACTAGTTTTAACTAAGGATAATTATGAGTCATGGTAAAAAGGTATCATAACACATTTTAGGTGGCTTAATATTTTGCCTCATCTTTATGGATTCATTCTTGAGCCAAAAATAACATATAAGAAATTTGTTTGGGGTGATAGAAATTATCATATCATAGGATTGATTTGTTGCAGTTTCAGTGCAAGCATCTTTAGAGAGACTTGACATAAGTTTTCAGAGATCTCATGTCCACACACAATTTGGACCAAAGTTTGGGAAATATTTGGAGATCCATATAAGCCTCCATTCCTAGCAGATCCTACATCAAATTGCCTCATTCCACTTGATGATTTCGACAACATACCTTTTGACGATGACACCTTAGAGGAGTTTGAATTTGATGTAGAACTTGAGTGTCTTGATGATCCAGAGAATTCTCCTACAACTCCTACTTCTCCAGTTGAGATCACACATTCATCTTCTATTGGTGACTCATTGAGTACAATTCCACTTATTCATTGCAATAGGTATCTATTTTTCTTCTTAATTGGGATTCCTTTGATAGATATTGCATATTTGTTTGTGGAGTCTCACATTTCATATTTGGAAGACCAATTTGAGGGTTTATCTCTCCTATTTGATGATAGTTATGGATCAACTATTGTCACTTCAAGTTTGTCTTTGGATTTAGTTCAAGATCAGTTTCCATTTGTTCTTGGTTTACCATAATTTGTCATGATTGGGCATGTACTTGATTAGATTGTGGCATCATTATCTTCCTCCAAGAACATGGCAACACGAGCAAATTCCAGAGACACAATATTCATACATTTGGGTTCATCTTCCTACCAATTCCTATCCAAAATGGAAAGCATTCCCGAATTTGTACTCGGTGTATCTTCTTCCGAAGGGAGAAACATTGTTTGTAGGCATTGGATTATGTTTTGTCTTCAGACATTAACCATATTTGTAGGAGATTACACATTAGGGGGGGTATCTTGTCTCTCTTTTTCCCTCTTATGGGGGGGGGTCATTGATTGTATATACATAATGGATGTAGTTCTTGGCCCTCCATACATCATCTTGTTTTGTTTTTATCTCTCTTTTGGAGAGGATTTTTTCCCATTGGGTTTCTCCTTTTCTTTGCTTGTGAGAGATTGCATTTTCATTTGTAAATGGGTACTTAACATGTCCTCGTAGCCAAGACCCATCTTCATCTTCATCTTTGCATAGTTTTTCATAATAATCTTCTCCCTAAGTTTCACTTAAGGGAGGTGTTGGTGTGAATAAATGTCTTGTACCTAGTCAATTCACTCACTAGGGAATTAGGGGACATATTTGAACATATTAAGTTTACTTAGGACATAATATTCCTTCTAGAAGTCTTAGTTGGATTTTCTATAACTCATATTATCTAGCTTGTAATGCTTGATTCCTAGGTAGTTATGAGTTAGTTGTCTCATGTTATAGGATTAATACACTTGTGACAATCTTGTCTAATCCTAAACTCACCTTGCCTTTATAAGCAAGGCATCATATGTACATTGCAAATTATTTAACCATATTCAACCAATATTAAATATTGCATTATTGAGGCAAGTATTCTTGTCATTTTATCTCTTGTGGAATATATTTTGGTCTAGCAACTATTCTTGGGGGTGTTGAGGAGTCACCATTAACTCCTACAACTATAACACCAGTTACAATGTTCATGTTGATTCAAGCTAGAACATATAGTGGAGAGGGCTCCTTGTTCAAGGGAAGATCATGTGAGGTGAATGTAATATCAGGGACATTACTCACACATCCTATAAGAGGAATATGGGTGAATGAGACCACATTCACATACTTGGATGGGGTAGACTTAGAAGTAGACAAAGAAGGAATGATCAATTTTGTAGAGTGTGATGGGAACATATCTATGCATATCTGTAATTGGTTGTTAGTCTTAGCTACAAATTTCTTAACATTATTCTTTCTCCCATCAAGGTGGATGGTCCCATCATCAATGCAGTCCTAAATCATGTGATGTAGGAAGACACAACTTTCGGTATCATGCCCAACAACTCTATGGAATTGGCAGAACTTTTGAGAGTCGTACCCTTTAGGATACGACTCGAACAATGGTTGAATCTTAGGAAATGTTATCACTTTATCTTTTAATATTTTTTGCATGACATTAGTATATGATTCTGATAACTTAGTAAAATTTATGTTTCATCCTGTATTATTTTTATTTGAAGGAACATAGACGATGTTCGCCACAACATTGTTCTTACCTATGATTGACACAACTGATTGATCATCTTGGCAGGAGCGCGATGATGAATCCCTTTATTGAATAACTGCTTGGTGGTATTCTCTCAAAGCAAAACATAGATGCGCAAAAGAAGGATACTTCATCAAAATAAACTTCTCTTGCAACACAGACTACAAGTTCCCAATAAGCACCATTTGAACATCAGAGTCGGGAAAAGGATAGGAAATCTGAGCAAAAATAGCTTGATACCGAGCTATAAAGTCAACCAACTTCTCATGGGTTCCCTACTAACATCGAACGAGATCATTGAAGGTAATATTTAGCCAAATGTTGGCCTGAAATAGCTGGATAAATTGGTTGACTAGCTGGCCAAAAGAGAAAATAAAATTATCAAGTAAAGCACAATACTATTCTAGAGTAGCATCCTTGAGAGAATGTAAGAATAGCTTGGCCAACAAAGCATCATTATGAAAGAAATTAGTACATAACACGTTAAAGGATGAGACATGTGTCCATGGGTCCCCATGACCATTATACTTTCCAAACTTAGGGATCTCCACCCCCTGAGGGATAGGAGTGTTCAAAATGGAAATGGAAAGAGGACTATGATGATGGAAGGGTTGGAACATAGGTTAAGAGGAGGAACTGGCCAAAATTTCCAACTACTTTGCATACGCCCCATGTTTTATAGCAAAGTATTGAGCATAGGACTAGTGAAAGAAGTATGACCAAAAGGACCTCCGCCACCTGCACCATCAAATCCCTTAGTTCCAACACCTATAGAGGCATAAACTCCAGAGCCAAGAGTAGGGATACCCTAAGCCTTAGGTGTAGCATAGCTAAAACCCAAAGGGACCTTAAATTTACTTTAATTATACTATCCTGCTTAGGTATAAATTTGGTACTAGTAGAAGGGCTCGTGTTAGCCATACACACTAACACTTTGAGTATCGAGACATTAAACTACTTTCTAGTGATTTCTAAGCCATGATATTGAGTAACACTCAAGTTAGAAGTGCATATAGGGGCATGTGTATCCACAATATTTTCTATCCCTCAAAGGATCTCTATGCCTCTTCGATCCTTACCCAACATAGTTCTTAATTGCTCAATGACAGGAGTTGCCTAGGCAAAGTTATCATCTTGTGCCACAAATTTCTCAAGCTCTTTAAGTCTCATATCTAGGGAATAGATTTTCTCTATAGGAACCCTAAGAGCAACATCATCCTCCACAGAAGAGACATAGGGCGAGGTAGGGGGTAAGGAACATGAGTCACCACCTCACCAAAATGAGAAGAGAAACTGATAGAGACTCATGAAATAATTTCTTCAAAAATAGGACTGGTTCAAGGGGGAATAAACCTTCTAAATCCCATTCTAATGTGTCAAAGAATTCTTCTTACAACATATCTGGAGGTTGTAGATTGGGTTGTAAAGCTCATAAAAAAATCACAACACACTATCTGCAACACATCCTATACGCGAGAGAAGAAAAATCTTCGAACCCAAAAGGAGGAGATAGAAAGTTCACTTTGGGTTCACCAAAGTTTAGAGGAGGGGATTCACTACTCCTATGTCTCTAGGACAAGGAAGAGTCAACAGGGAGAAAATTTCCCTCAACTACCTCAATGATAAAGATAGAAAAATGGGGTGGCCAATGGAAAAAAATAGACATTGATTTATGCTTTTAGGGATGGAGGATATCAGGAATTAGGCATGCAAACCATGAAGGTCTCAAACTATGGACTAATCGACTCTTGGCCAGAGGACAACAATGCAGGACTCAAACAATAATGCAACACATTGTCATCTCAAGGATGTGCTAGTGTCTCATATAGACTAAGAACAAAGTCTACAATCAAAAACTCGTAAGGTGTGCTAATGAACCAAAAACCTTAATTCAATAGTTTAAATAGAATTGACAAAATTTTGCTAATGCATGAAGTAAGCTAACTACAACAAGAAGAATACTATAACTTAAAATATATATTGATCATAACAAAATATAGAGCAAGGGTAGTAGAAATCCAACTTATGGGTGGTCCAGCCTCCCACAAGCTCCACACAAATAAAGTACCTACACACATGGATGAAAAATTGTTGGGACTGTGTTTTGGAGTTTTCCTCAATCAAAACCTCACTTCAAGGTGTTTCCACCTCCACAGACAACCAATATGCAACAATATAGAGAAAAATGATAAAGAAAAGTAATAGAAAAAACTTATAGAAAGAAAAGTCAATCTATATGCTAAGCTATAAGTAAGAAAATGCAATAAAGTAAATGTTACCTTCCCTTATGCATGCTTGGAGAAGCCGTGAGAGGAAGGAAGAGAGCCTTGAGAGCGTGAGCCGATAGTACCAATGACATAAAGCTTGAACCTGTGAGAAAATAATGGTGTAGAAGCAAGAAACAAAAAGAACAATGGTGTAGGATGGAAGGATGCAGTAGAGTGTAGAGAGAATTAGCAAGAAGTGAGTGAAATTAAATGAACAAAATGAATTGGAATCAATGGATTAAGAGAGGTAAGTTCAAAGGTTATTTTGGAGGCAAAGAGATGTTTTCGGGTGGTCAAGGTTCACAAGAAGTGTTACATTTTGTAGGGTGGTAGAGAATCATAACATCCCAACGTCCATTGACCTGAGAATCTTGTCAGGATGTTAGCACGTCGTGCAGATGTTTGTGCGATGCAAAAGCATCCACAACAAAAATTCCCTCATTGATAGAAACAACAAAGCATGTGTGGGAATGAAGGGAAAAGGCAATGGATTTTTGCATTGTCAACCTAATAAGGCTAAGGTGAAGGTGATGTGGAAAATTGCACTATGATGCAATTTTACGCCTCAACAGATGGATGTTTCCTCTACTTGATTATGAGAACTTACTTTCCCACCACTGCCTCTATAAATATTTGTACATTCAAACAATATCAATGAAGGACAACACACTCTTCACACCAATCACATACTTTCTCATTTCATGTCTCTTCACACTAATCACATACTTTCTCATTCCACATGGCCAAGTTCTCTTATAACTCTTTTGCACAACAAGCACCAAATAAACATAAAACTCACCCCATTTATGCTGCTTCATAACTTGGTTGCTATACATAAGGTTGTTCTTGGATTCTTAGACCAAAATCAAACCAAGTGATTTTAGACCCTCTTTAATGCATTAAAACTATTATGTTTGTTAAAATTACAAACTTCAAAGGACACTTGCACCTCTTAAAACTTGTGTCCTTTTTGGCTTGAGAGAAGGTGAAATTTATGAGATGAAAAAAAAACAATTTAACAACATAAAAAGAAAGAAAAAGAAAAATAAAATGACATAATATATTTCAAGAAACATTATTACACTCCTATACTTATTGTTAATAGTTTACAACATTACAATGAGAACCAACCTTATTAGAAATGATACAAGTGAAATGAATGCAACCAAATTTTCTTTCTAAATAGGATGTAGATTGAAAGCCATAGAGTGAACCCACACAACCTATTTCCACTGGGTTCCTACAATTTTAAAACCAACATAATTTTAATATGATATTTGGATTTGGACTAAGTAGGCACCCTCAACATATTCCACATTAGAAAGAAGTACCAACTTCCAACCTAAAAAAGAAAACTTGGTTAAATATTAGTTTTAGAATGGGTACAACCTAACAACAAGGATATGACCCATTTTCAAGATCTTTGCAAAGAACATCAATGGAAGTTAAAATTATTCTAATTAACATATGCAAAAAAATTCTTATTCTTTTCCATCACACTAAAAATACAACCATTGTATCCAAACAAAAGATGGATAACCTTCTATAACTTCAATAGCATATTGGATTTTCTAGTGAAGCTTATCTCTAAGTATAAATAAAAAAGATATTTTGTTTGGATGATTTGACTTAAAAACATAATTATAAATTCATCCAAATCCTTATGGTTGATATTTATTATCACATTCTTGGACATCTATGGAAATAATCATAAATATTAAATTAAATATCTTTAAAATTCTTTTATTTTAATTATTTCATCAAAAATCTCTTAAATCATCACACATTTGAAAGTCTTAAGACACTATAAACAACACTTAAATGTGCTATTAATGATCCATACACATAAATATTTATAATCGTATTAACTAAATAATGCATATAATAACTAAAAAATAAAATAAAGTGTTTGATTGTTTGATCAACAAAACTATAAATATCTATAATTATTAGTCATTTAATAAATGAAAGATTAAATGTGCAACCCAATTTGAAAGTAGGAGTCCAAATTGAGATCTCTTTAATGAAAAATTAAGACAAGAATATCCATTTCCCCTAATAGTAGGAACACCTTAACGACAAGGGATGCCTTTGCAGCGCGTGGAAGAGGAATTAATTGAAGTCGCAATCTATGAATGAATGAATGAATGGTTTTTAATGACGTCCACGAGACCATCAGTCTATGGGACCAAGCACCGAAACTTTAACCATTTTCAATTTCTTTTCCATGTCAGCCCTTCTATTATAGATCTTGATCAGAAAGCTAGCAGTTTTGAGGAGCTTAGTTTCTCTAAAAAGTTCATTTAGATTGTCCACCTTCAGAATGTCTTCATATTGGATACGGATATCATCATAAGCAGCACACTCAATCATGAAGTGCCATTCAGTCTCGACAGTCCCTTTGTTGCAAAAAATACAGGTTCGTTGCTCCCAAGCCTCCTTGGGGACAGCCCACCTACCTGTCTCGCATCTAAGATGGTGTGACCCGGTTCTTATTTGAGCGACCAAAAGCCTAGCCTTGCCTTTAATTGTAACCCTTAAATAGTCTTTCTCATCATGCTCCCACGTGGGGTTGAACTCCTGGATATAATGTGACTTTTTACGGCCAACCTGCTTAGTCCACATAGTAGACCTAAACTTTTCTAGCACAAACTTTTTTATCTCAGCATTAGTGTTGGGGCACTCATGTAGTTTAATGTTCCATTTGTTCAACCACTTGCTATTTTGCTTCATCCAAGTCTTCTTTCTACGGTTTAGCTCCTCCCCAACAACCATTTTGGGCCAGCGGTGCAAATCCATGTTCTCAACTTTTTTTAAATAACTTATTAACCGGATGACAGCAGATGCCTCCAACGGGAACATACCAGTTTCAGCCAAGAGAATCTCATACGGAACCGAAGATTTGACTTTGATGTTAGTAGTGATCAAATGTTTTTGAATTCTTTCAACTTGCCTCCACTTGTGGTTTGACATGCTACCCCCCCAAACCTCACAACCATAGAGGACAACCGGTGCCACCAACAAACCAAAAAGGGTTTTCTTGGATTTCCAATCCCATAACTCTGCTTTCCTACATCTGTTTTGTAGTAGATAAGACGCCTTCCAGCCACCCTGAATCCTTTTTGCCCTGCAAGTCTCCCAGCTGAGCCTATTATGGAAATCAATCCCTAGATATTTGTATTCTTCCACCACCTCCAAAGGGCTGCCCTCAAAGATGAAATTAAACTGCTGCTTCTTCCTTTTCAAAGAGAAAATCATGATTTTGGTTTTGCTGGTGTTAACTTGCATACCGACCTCTTGGCAAAAGAGCTCGAGAGCCTTTAAATGACCTCTCAAACCCGGAGCAGATTTTGCAATTAAGATAAGATCATCCGCATATAAAAGTAACTTCACCACATAACTAGCTAGTTGAATACCCTCCCCATCAATTTTGTTTAACCATTCTTCAAGCTTATCAATATATAATCCAAACAGAGTGGGAGATAGGGGACAACCCTGTTTGACCCCGATGTCGCTACCAAAGCATTCTGACATACCATCTTTTGTTCTAATTTTAGCGCTAACTTTCTCATAAAGTTTATGGACTGCTGCTCTAAGTTCATCAGGAATACCAAGTTCCTTCATTCTGTTCCACAGTTTGTCCCTAGGTACCGTGTCAAAGGCTTTTTTGAAATCAACGAAACAACAAAAAGCTTCAGCCCCTTGAGTGTCCCAAACTTTCTCAATTAAGTGCCTAAGCGTGATGCAGTGATCTATGGTAGAATGCCTTGATCTGAAACCAGCCTACCCCTTTGCCCTTTTACCTTCCCTTTCGGCAAAATTATTGATTCTGCGCTCTAACATTCTCCCATAAAGTTTACCAAGAAGAGGATTGACCATTATAGTTCGATAGTTAGAGGGATTATTGATATCCCCACTTTTATGTAAGGGGATGACCACACTGGTAGCCCATTCAGCCGGAAAGCCATTTTGAGTGATGCTATTAAAGAGGTATTTGATGTGAGGTGTGAGGAGCTCACAACCCCATTTTAAGAATTCAGCCTGCAGCCCATCAATATCTTGAGTCTTACCACTTGCTAGGTTTTTTATGCCTTTCTTGATATCCTCCTCCGAGAAGAGTTCACTTGAGGCATGCATTAAAGGGGGCTTGATTTTCTCCACCGGTCGTTCATACAAGAGCTTCGCATACTCTAACCACTGCTTCCCAGTGATATTATTTTCTATCTGACTCTTCTTTTGTTGCAGCTCTCTCCAAAAACTTTTGGGATTGTGTTTACCCAAAGCAATTAACTCTTTCCTTCTTAAATTCACATAGATTTCTTTTTTAGATTTTACCAACTTCTCGTAGATTACTTTACTTTCTTTGTTTGACATATTCTTTTTAACCAATCTTCTTGCTGCTTTGCACTCCTCATCATACCATGGGTTAGCAGGAAAAGTATTTGAAATCCCTTTCTTGGTTTGAGATCTCTTACAACCTTCTAGAGCCTTCTGAATTAGTGGAACCAACATATTGCTGCTAATGTATTCATTTTTTTCGTTGCTTTCATTGCATGGTATGTTTTTTCTTTCTTGGAGGTGACGATCCAACGCAGCCACAAAGATTTCTTAATTTTCATGATTCACAAGGATTTTTCCTTGTGAGTGAGCCTTCTTATGAGAGTACTGATTTTTGCCATCTTGCTGGTTGCCATCATGAATGTTAAATTTAACAAGAAGAGGCATATGATCAGAATTTAGACCAATAGGGCAGCACCCAATATTGAACTCCAGCAGCCTAGAGACCGAATTTTGAGAACATAACACATAGTCTACAACACTTTTCCCATTGTAGGTTTTGCAAGTGATACCACCCGACTTTGGCCACATTTTCATACCATTACAGATTACCACGCCATATAAGCTACATAAACCAAGTAACTCCACTCCAAAATGTGACACACCCCCATTGCCATCTTGAGAGGTCCTTTCCCAAGTCTGAACCTCCGCCTCCTCAAGCCAAAGAGGGTTGTTGTCTTCCTCCCCACTACTGCCCAACTGAATGGATTGATTGTTGGCTGTCCTTGCATTAAAGTCCCCCATTAGCACTATTTCTCCCGAAGAGCTAAAAACAGAAATGTCCTTTTTTAAAGCAGCAAAAGGGTCTTCATTATCCATCTTTCTCTTCTTGTAGACCTTTGAGTTTTTAGGAGCAAAATAACATGCAGCCAGCCAAATTATTGCCCCATTTTCTGTTATTTTTAGCCATATGAACTGCTTGTTTGGATCCGTTTTTTCAACCTTTATCATCTCTCCCCAAGCTTCTTTTATTAGGACTGTAATCCCTCCATGCCCCTTACCTGTTTCAGTCCCTTCATTCCACACTGAAATTTTAGCATACCCTTCAAAATCTGGAACTTTGCAACTGTCATGCTCATGAGTTTCTATAAGAATGATAATGTCTTTCCCTTCTGCTATGGGCCCCAACCCCGGTCCTCTTCTCCAAGGGTAACCTCTACAATTCCAACTTACTATGTGCAAATACTCTCGTGGGGCCCCAAATCCCTATTTATTGTGTGATGATCGCTCGCTAATTTGAGCTTTCCCATTTTTCAACCATGCCCATTTTCCGGCATCCCTTGCTGATTTCACTTTTACCCACTCCTTCCTTCGCTCTTCTTGCTGATCGAATGTTAGGTCTTCATCTAAGTAGATTTGAGTGCCTCTAAGGGACCCCCTATTCTTTAGGATTGCAATCTTGTCTTCCATGCTACCTAAGACAACCCTTACATGTCTATCCCTCCTTGCTTCTGTTTTCTTTCCAATCCTATTTGCCTGCTGAATTTTTCTTGTCCATTTGAATTGGTCATTGAGAAAGTCCCTTGCTAAGATAACACTCCCCTCATTTTCCCCGAAGTCTTTCAAACTTTTGATGATGATGTTTCTAGCTTTGTCTTGCTTGACTTTTTCTTCTCTTAATTGCATCTTTATGTGTTTCCCAATGATTTCATTTTGCGTGGTTGATGATCCATAGACCCATAGACAGGATCTTAAAATCAGAATATACAATCAATCAACCACGTAATTGAGCCCACGTTTCACTATACGAAAGAAACAGCTTTAACAATCATGCAGTTGGCTGGGCCCACATTGCATGTCATGCAGTTACGGTTGTTCGTGCGGGCGGACACAAAAAGAAAATAAGTGTCGGTGTGAAGGGATATCCGCGGCACATTCAGAACGCACTATAACTTTTATTCTCTATTAATTTAATCAAATCGCGCGAACGAAGTCATAAGGAAAGCTGCGCACAATTTGGAGTTGCAGGACATTGAATTTGATCAGTTCTTTTCAATGGAAATATGGCAGGAGCTTCTCAATTCTATAATGTTTGCTCTCATCTCTGCTTTTTTGGTTGCCAAGCTAATTGCGCTCGTTGTTTCCTTTAAGTACCAGGGATCCAATCCCGCTATAGTTGCCTACGAAAACGAAAGCTATTTTTCAGAATTTCCGTGGGAACGAGTTCCCTTGCACGAGAATTTTGAAGCGGAGCAAGAGCCTAGCCCGGAGAAGGAAAAAGTCCGGCAAGTCCACATAGAAGATCCTCTTTCAGGAGGCGGGTCTCCAGGGTTTTCGCAGCAAAGTAACGCGTTCTTCGACCGGGATGAGAAATGTGAAAATAATTATTTAGAGCCCGAAGATGAGTTCGTATTAGAAGAAAGGACGAAGGAAGTGGCTTCGCTAAAGGAAAATGTTGAATTCTACTGTCCGGACGAGATATCTAAGAAGAATGTAGAGGACGTTCCAGTGCATGCGGGACTCTTAGTGAAAGAGGAGGCGGAAGTAGAAGATTTTGCAAAGGATATCCGACCAGAAGAGAAGAAAGGTCAAGTATTTTAGGGCTTCAATTGGAGTTTTAGTTTTGTTATTTTTGTTGTTACGTTTCTGTAGTTTTGTTTCTTAAACATGCAAAACGTGCGATGCTATGCGATTTGCGTAATTAACCTTGCACGACAACTCGTCCAAAGTTTTGGGGAGTTATGAGCCGCCTTATGGAGGTGGGGAATTTGAATCTGGATCACAATCTATCCCAGTTTTATTACATACTTAGAGCTGAATTTTCCTTGTGATCATCAACATTGTGAAATTGAAGAAACTAACCACGGAATTAAGAATATAAGGTTTTCGCAGTCCATGAAGTTGAGGAGAAAGCTTTTGGGAAAAAAACTGTGTAGAAGATTTTGTATCCACATTTCAGATTATATTCTTTGATCTATCACCACTCATTATTATCCAGATGATGAGTATGGAGTGTGATCTAAAATGTTAATGCAAAATCTTTTACATAGTTTATTCAAAAAGTTTTGTACCTAATTCTATCACTAGTGATGAATCTCTTGTTAATCTCTCGCTTTTTAAAAATAATGTTCAAAGATATTGAAACTTGTGCTTACCCCAGTTTTATTACTTACTTTTAACTAATTCTGCTATTTAGCGATTACCTTGGCACAATTGAAGCAAAAACTAGGGTATGATTGACTCTCTAACTGCCGATAAATTTCTTGTCAATCTATTTTTTATTTAAGCCTCATTTTTTACTCAAATGGAAAGTGAAAGCAATTCAAAATATTACCTACTTAGGAATTTCAAATTAAGCATAAGAATAATTATTGTCATATACCCCTGCTTGGTACCAATTTGAACTAATTTTTTTTGAAAACAAATGAAACAGAGTTTAGAATAACTGACACGAGTCTTTTAAGCGATGAGGATGAGTGGGAGGAAGTGGAGAGTTCAGAGTTGGATGAAATGTTCGGTGAAACGGCTGCATACGTTGCATCTATGGCTCCTAACCTGTCTCAGAAGATTCCAAACGAAGTCCACATGAGAGTAATTTTGAAGGCTATTCTTCTTGTCAATTGGCTATTCTTCCACAGCTTTGAGTTTTAGATTCGCTGATTAGAAAACTTGAAAAATTGTTTGCAAGGATTTTATATAGTGTAAAATCTATCTTAAGAAATGAAAAGATTCATGAGCAGTTCTATCTTCATTCATTAAACATTTGCCTTGTTGAAATGCAGTTGTATGGACTGTACAAAATTGTCACAGAGGGGCCATGCAATATTCCCCAACCTTCATCTCTGAAAATGGATGCTCGGACCAAATGGTATTTGCTCTACCCCCTTTCTCCTGATCTTTTATTCTTTTTTCTTTTTTATGCCTTTCGAGAATCGACAAGCCATTTTCATTTTATATTAGAGATTATTCCGCTCTTTATGGTTGTTCTGTGCTTTTTGAGTTGAGAATGGATTGGAAGGCACTGCTGTTTAATGATAGTTTCTGTGAGTCAATGGCAAAAGTCTGGGGTTAATTGTTTTTTTCTTGGTAAATGTTAAATGAAGTTATGGACTGC
The DNA here is from genome assembly GCA_007258455.2 of Sequoia sempervirens. Classification (NCBI taxonomy): domain Eukaryota; kingdom Viridiplantae; phylum Streptophyta; class Pinopsida; order Cupressales; family Cupressaceae; genus Sequoia; species Sequoia sempervirens. The sequence goes on along the minus strand of VDFB02256132.1, from coordinate 54,155,826 downwards.
TGTTAACATAGCATTTTGATGTGCTTTGATCACATTCTCGGTATTTTAAATATGAGATACAAATAGACATCATATTTGTTCCACCAATGTTTGCTCCAGGTTACCGTTACAATAGAATCCCTGATAGATGCTTGAGGTCAATTGTTGGTCTGGAATGGAATTGGATTTTTTTGACAACATATCATTCAACAACCTTAATTGATTGGCTCTTGTGTTGTGTTATAGTCCTGCCTGTAGGTAGTCTTTATACAAATTTACAAGGATACTATATAGGGAAACACTGTATCACATAAATAATACAGTCTTACTCCAAACAGGTCAAAATGAATTGGCATCATTCATCTGGTGACATTTTCTCTATGTGTAGCCTCTGCCAAATTTCTAAGGAGTGGAATATCTGGGGAAGAAGTTACACCATAGATATGGTTCAGACTTGCTCCCAACATGTGGGAAGTGATGGGCACCATTGATGATCTATACAAATCCACGAAGAGGAGACATCCAAGGGAAACACTGGATCGAATCAGTAGCCCAGACCTACTCCAATCAAGTAGGAATAGATGGGTGCCATGGATTTGCAATCCTAAGTTCCTAACCCTAGATAGTCTCATCCTCTCTCTATTGTTAAATTTCCACTCTTTTCACCACAATGTACATTTGATTTCAATTTGATCTCTCAACAGCATACACACATATGATGTTTTTCTATCCCTTTGTTAAGAACATGCTCAAATGTTTTTTTTTTGATTGGTAAAGTGTGGGATAAGTGCCTATGCCCCTTTTTATACATTTCAAAATTGAACAAAAGAATTGTGCTTTAGACCCACAAATTGGGGAGCAAACAAGACAAAATCAGACTATAAATTCTGCAGAAGTTTTGGAGCTAACAAAGAGAAACCAAGAGACTGTAGAAGATGCTGCAAAAGGCTGATGAAATGAAACCAAGATGTTGACGAAGATGCTAGAGGTTGCTTACAATGTTTCTGGATGTTAAAAATCATTGTAAGCAGTGCTAGGGATTGTGGAAATATCATGACTGTTAATGCTAGAGATTACAGAAGTGATTATAAGAGGCTGATGAAGAGAAACCATGTTTCTGCAAAAGATGTAAATAGTTTCAAGTGACTTACAAGAGGCACCACAAAGTACCACTGAAGGATGCTACTCAGGCTTTTAAAAAAGTTGAAGAGAACACAATCCTCAAGATTGTTGAGTAGAATGCTTCCTCATACTTTTTCGTGAGGAGGGGCATCCATAGTCCATTGAGTGCCTTTATTGACTGAGTTGTAGCCTTTTGATTGTAGTTTTTTTGCTTCTGTCTTCTATTCTGCTTACCGATAGCTTCACAATTCAGTTTTGATATTTTGCTTGTAGTTTAGGAGATGGAAGTGAATATAGGGAGCTAGACCATATCATGTTCATATTCAAGAAAGTCCAACATGTCAGATTCCTGCTCATTAGTGAGGGTTTGAAGAAAGAGATCCTCATCTTCCATAATCTGCTCCATACAATGTTGATATTCCTCCTCACCCACTGAGAGCTGATTTATGCCAAAAAATTTTTCTCTTTGAGGTTGTTGGCTTTGGGTGGAGGGTGCAGGTGTGATTTGACCATTGGTATCCAGACGGATCTTAGACTAGACTAGTAAGATTTGGCTATGGAGATAGCCACCCAAGATCAAGGAGCTTCAATGAAAGTACAAAAGATACCCAAAATGAGAGAATAATTCTATTATAACAAATGATGCAAATGTGTAATGATCATTTTAGATTAGATACTCATATAAGAGAAAGAGGTGGGTATTTATGGGATACACCACCAAGAGATGTGAATGTACATTTGATGTGGGATAAAGGAGATGTAGTCACATGTGTGTACAACATCTCCACCAAACTAGGAGAGTACAAATCACATGATGCAAATGCAACTTACCTTAGTAGATACCTACCAACGCAAGCTTATCCTATCCTAAGTGCATAATATGCAATAAAGTAATTATGTAAATGCAAAAAAATAAAATAATGCACTAACACACTCCATAGGCTGTAATAAACACCCCTATTGTTCTGAAATTTTCCAATTGAAAATAAGTTACAATGCAATAGCCTTATCACTTTCTAATCACCTAGTTCCCAAGATGGGCAAAGTGAGAGCATACGGTGTATAGGACCACACAACTATCTAGAATGCAACAATTTAGAAGGAAACACACTAGGCGACAAGCCGGCCAGTCTCACTTCTTCAGTGGAGTGTGATATGCAAGAACTGAAAAGAAAGCATACTTCTTCGCTTATTTAGCGGTAGTTACAATAAGCATAGTCCCTTCCACTTATTCAGTGGTGAGTGCAATTACAATCCCTCCACTTATTCAGTGGGATGAGCAAACAACACTTCCACTTATTCAGTGGGTGTGCAAAAATAATATCTCCACTTATTCAGTGGGGTAAACAAATACATTAAAGTAAATGAGAGACCATTGGTGGTACTACCATCTAGGGCATTATGAAGTTATATCAAATGCATTACAAAATAACAAATGATTGATAATACTGCTGCAAAAAACTGATTTAATATTCTGATTTTATAATCAGATTGCTATAACATCACATAATAGCCCGAAAGAAGCATGATAGACACAGGATATCAATCTCACCAAAGCCAATACACGATTGAAAAATACCTCTTATAATGGATGAAAGATACTGATTGTAAGTTTGATATACTTTGAACTTCTGATAATATTGTCAACCCAGGTCTGATGCATTGAAAACACACTGAAATTTACTCTGTATGTTGATGCACAATACCCAGAATAAAGAAAAAAACTCCAATCTGAAACAACACCTGCAGAGCACTCCAAATTACTCCAAACCACACCCAAACATACTAGTAAATAATATTAAATCAAGCTGATGACATTCTCAGTCATGCACAGGTCTGTAAGAAGGTGTTTTGTTGCTGGTACAAGTACAACAGATACATAATCATAAAATTTTTATGCAAACCTCAAAAGTCCACCCCCAAATGGATGCAACTGATCTCTAGAGACTTAGGCGCAACCAATCTGACTGAGAGATGCCCCCCAATGGCAGAGCTTCACTTTCCCAATTCACACGCCCTCCTTTTCAGCTTGATATGGCACAATCAAGTGTATGGCCCCTTCATTGTTTTGCATAAACAACTTTTATAGCTGTATGACCAACATGGTTGTCTTGGAATGGCTTTTTAACATTGTTAGACAGGTTTGAAAACTTCTCAAAACAATTAAAATCAGCAGCAACAAGTTTAGAATGGTATGGCCTCCTCAGGACAAGAAGTTGTACGACCCTTGTAAAATCTCCCATTCAAAGATCAGTCCTCAATACTCAAAAATTAAGCAATCAAAATACATCAAAAACATTCATCTTCAAACCCAAATTGATGAAACTTCACTATTCAGCACAGTTGTGGCTTTTGGATGAAACCACCAAGACCAGCTAGGGGGGTTTGTCCCCGAAACTAGTGCTTTCAAGAGGGTTTTCGTCCTCAAGAAAATCAGAGATGAACACAGGTTCTCTCAGACGCAGATGCAACTATCATAATATGTCTAACCTCTCAAATGAGCCCTCAACTCCTTTTAATAAAATTCTGGAGGGAAAAATATAATAATAAAAAATAACAATTCCCTTTTTCCACCACAAACTCTTTTTGAAAATATAATAATTCATCTTGAGCACAAAGGCCCCCCTTGTGCCTAGGTGTCCCCTTGGAGGCACACTTAAGACACACTTTTAATAAATAATTATACTTGACTTTTTAGTATTTTTCACCTTTATACAACGTAAGTAATAATTAGTTAATAATTCAATAAATTACCCGAGTTGCGGAAAGTATCAAAATGACACAAATACAAAATTTTGATCATACCAAGATATCACTAAAGACTTAGGCGATGATTTGAAGCAACTCTATGACTTTTTGAAAATAACATACTTATCCAAGAAGTTTGGAGAGCTCCCACAAGGTCGGAAAACAATTCTGTAAGCATCAAGAGGCTCGCCAAGATCAATTGAACTTACTGACGTGAACAACAAATTTGCTAGACTAATCTTGTGCTCTCCAAAAACTTTGGAGTTCTCCCTTGCTCACCAATTAGCCTATGAAAAACCTTGGAAAATAGGCTAATTGTCCACAAACTGATCATGCTTGAGAAGGGGACAAAAAGCGTAGCTTTGGTGGGTAGGAAAGATAGATGGATGGGTCTTGACAAACATGTAGTGATGTACACAATGTGTCCCTCAAGGAATTGGGAAGGATAAAACCTCATGCAAGGAAAAAATCCCTCGAAAGAATTCCCCCCCTAAGAAAAGGGAGAGAAGCCCCCATAAATATAGAGACCATGAAGGGCCCCTCAAGGTGTAGTCTCTTGCTTTGATGGTAGATGCACAACATGGAATGGTGAAGAAAACCCATGATTGTTGGACAGTCTTTCTCTTCTTAAGAAGAAACAAAAAGAAAGGTGTATGTAGGATATCTTCCCATTCCTAAAGGGAAGAAATATCAAAATGTGCAATGTCTCTAGAAATTTCTCAAGTGTTGCCATGTCATTGTTGAGAGGTGCCACAATCAAATTAGGAGTCCCAGGCCTAATTGAGGAAAGTGAATCCAGATTCTTGTGGAAATAAATGTAGGACAAGATCCAAAGATGATGTGTGAATTCAACACTCTTTGTTGTTCCACTATGTGTGATCTAAGAGGTAGAAAGGAGATTAGTTGACAATGAAGGTACCAAAAAGACCTTGAACAATTCTTTGCCCATGTCAATAAACCCTCTCTCACAAACATGCATATATGTGTTGTTACCCATTAGGATATGCGATGTAGGACAAGTCTTGGGTGAAGAAAACATACTTTATGAGAAGCCATATGATGTAAAGCTCCATAATCAAGGATCCACCTCATTGACTCAAAATCTACAATTATAACAAATGCTTTGCCCTTTTGTCTTTGAGACTGTGAGGAAGAAGTAATGATAGAGGGAGTGTAGAATGAAGATTTGTGCATGTGCTCTTAGATGTGTTGTTTATACCCTAGTGTAAAGGGATAAGAAGAAGATTCGAACTAGTGTTGTGGATTATAGTGAAGTGTGGTAGAATACAAAGTAAATAAATCAAATTATAAACAAATTACCATTCCTATCATACACATAATATTCGGCATCAACCATCAAATATGCATTCCATATACTTGTGGTAAAGTATCATTAATACATGTTCATCTCAGATCCATAGTCTTCTTATATATAATCTATCTTATCTTAGTCTATCATGTATCTCTTGTTTCAGTTCTCTCTTATTCTCTCTTATCTATTGTCTCATTACTATCTCTATTTCATACATCTGGTGTGTATGCACTATGCATACATTATCACATATAGGGATGTATCCCTCTTCCTGGTTATGCCATTTAGTTTTTGTCATAGGTTAGTTTTTGTTATTTACAACAGTTCATCGAAGATATAGCTTTATTACCAATTCTCGGATATACAATAAGTCTAGGAATATCATAACATGTGGTCCTTGACTATGAACAAGTACATATATATCGTAGACTGTTGTTGGTTAAGGCTACCAACCAACGGTAACTACTAATTGACACTAGCAACCGGTCAGGGACTAACAAACAATTACAAAACATATTTATTTATTACATAGCTGACTATAACCTATTCACTTAACTTTTGGTTGACTACATCAGCCCCCCAAAAAGAAAGTCATCTTCCAGATGACACAACAAAATTAGGGCTGTATACAAACTAAAATTGATTACTGAGAAGAGGGAGGAAGAGAAGACATCCCTAGATGTCTTGAGGATGTAGGTGTGGATGATGTGGAGTGTTGTTGGCAAAGTTGTTGGAGATGCTGATTGGCCACCAATTCCCGCTCTCGGGTTGCTTTGACCATGTGAACAACCTCCATCAATTGTTTCTTTTTCTTCTCCAGCTCCTGTTCTCTCGCATGTTTTTTAGTCATTGTCTTCTCTAACTCTTATACCTTCGCCTGCAATTCATTGTCCCTCTCGACTATTTGAGCATCTCTATCACCCAATTGCCTATCTCTCTCTAGTACGGGTTTCTCCAGGGTTATGACCTGTGCATGCTTTGCCGTTGTCGCCTGAGTCAACTGCTCCTGAGACTTTTGAATTTGATTAGCCAATTTTTCTTGGGTAGTCTTAGCCTATGCAAGGGCTTAGTCTCTCGATTGAGTGGCCTCCTCAATTGAAGCCATATGTCGATGCATCCTAAGGAAGACATCTCCGTAGCAGAGCTCCATACCATGCAGGGCTAATAGTACTCTGTTGTGTCTCCCTCCAGCTGTGGGTCTAGGTGGATGCCAAGCAACCAACATCTCGACTGTCTCCACTCTCGGCCATCCATGTTAGATGAAACATCTGAAGAACTCTCCCTCACACCCAATCTACATGAATGCAAGTATCCTCTCTGCCTCCTGTGGTACCAATGGGTCATGGCTGATATCAAGCTAACGAGAGATCTCCCCAACCTCATACATCACCTTGGCCATAGACTGGAGCTTGTTGAGGTAATGCTACACTATGCCGATGGGGTCGTATGAATTCGATTGACCAATTTCAATGAACACCCCCTCTGACTCAGTCTCACTTGACTCCTCTCTTGAATCAATTAGATGTGGCTTGGAACTGTGGTAGGTATTGTTGCCATGGCAACATTTGTGGCTGGTTGAACCAGTTGTGAGGGCTTTGAAGGGCTTGACTGAGTGTCAACTGTGAGGGTGATCGACTCTAACTCATGCGGTGGCTCTAACTCCTCGGTTAATAATCCTGGCGACACTAGTGGAGGGGCATCTGGTGGTGCCCCCATCATGCCAAGCCATTCATTGATCCCAGTGTCGTCTTCAGCTGAAGGTGGCATTGCTGGTCGAGAAACTACGGCTGACGGTGGCATTGCTAGTGGAGAAACTAAGTCAACGGTGGCATTGTTGTTGGTGATGGAGCTACAACTGGTAATTCAACAGAAGGTACTAGGACCGTGGTTGGTTGGCTGCATGGAAATGGCCTCCTCAGTATCCTCCTGAGAGTATTCCTCTCCTATGAGTGAGACCTCCTCTATACTTATCTTTGTTGATGAGGATAACTCTATCACCTCATAGTCATCCTCGCTCGGTGAAGTATCTCTTTGCTTCCTCTTCTTTGCTTGTGGCATTGTTGGCTAAGGTGTGCCCTCCCTCGTTCGTACTCCCAAGTTCGCCCAATAGTATACAGTTGGCCAAGAGGTATCCAATTGGCCTACTGGTTGGAGTCTTCCCCACTTGTTTGAGGGTACCTGGGTGTATATGGTATCGAGTGGGAGTCCTATAGGATGTTGTGTCATATAGAATGCCTTGTGCTTCAGGCACAAGAACTCTGAGATCCTCTCAAACAATACACTTTCCCAATTATAAACCCTCCCCATACTCAATCGGACCATAAGGGTGATCATCTATACATCAATGTCAAATGCTTTGTTGGCTCCAGTTAGACGAGGATGCATTTCCATTCGTGAGCGGCAAGGAAGTTTTTCCTCAGACCTTTATTACCCACACTCCAAATGCTATCCTCCTGCTGGGTAAGGTCTGAGCGGCATACTCTCTCCAAGAGTGACTCCTATTGGCATGACATCTTCCCCGTTGGTTTGGTTACTGATACTCCTCTTAAGGGTATTCCAAACACTGGTAAATTTTGTAGGTGCAAACGATATTGTCACTGCACAACCTCTATATTCAATGATCAACTTGTGGGAGTGTTGGTTGTAGTGTACTATCATCCATCGTATGTAAGGCTCGAAGTCCTACGAGTTGAAGAATGGAAATTGGGTGGCCTTGTCAACCTGTGCGGGCTAAAGTACGACTTTCAGAATGTGATCACTTGTGCTCCTTGCCACCATGTCCGACACCCACTACCACTGAGACTCTCCTAGGTGATTGTGTTAGCTATAATGGTGTTGTTGTCTTTTCCTTTGGCCATTTTCCCCAATGCAATGCAGGGTTTGAAGGCTGCTGTCTTCTTCCCTTTGCTACTGTTGGCAGCCATGTCTGCAATCACTATTTGGCAATGAACCTCTAACACTTCCCAACATAGATTAAATAGACAATATCTCTTCTAGAAACGGTTACAACAACGAACTTGCCAACTTTGTGTTTGAATTTGCTATATTCTCCAATGCCTTTGTTGCATGATTTCCTTAAGTCACACAATATGAATGATAGGTTGTACCTTGGACTTACTCCTCCACCACATGGTACTCGTGACTCTCTCTTGATGTACTATCACTTTTGGATTATGTGGTGTCCCCCTTTGTCTAAGTTGTGCAACCAACCTCATGTTTTGTACGCCTCGTACTTCCCTTCTTTGTTGTACTTTGTGAAAAACCTTCGTACTATCAATTTTCTCCTGCACTGTGTCTTCACTCCACATGGCTGTATGATATACTTAATTTCTTCCTATGCGATGAAGTCCCTTAAATGTGACCATACCTATATGGTCTTCTCCTTTTGCTGCGGTTTGTTCTTCATACACCATACGGTTGACACAATTTCCTTCACTTTTTGTTGTATGGTGCCCTTCTTCCTTTGCCGTGCAGTGTGTTGTGACTGTACAATGCAGGTATCTTGTCTTCGCTATACGTTTTGACCTCCACTATACCACCGTACGATGGTGCACTCTATTCTCTATAGTCTTTTGTTTCGGTATATGAGGTGTGTTTCCCTTTGTTGTTCTCTGTCCTTTGAAACCCTTTGCACACCAATTCTCAGGGGCTGCCGTACGATGACTTCCTCAAATCCCTGTACTACCTAATTCCCTTTCTGAGCAAACCATACGGTGAGTCATGCTTGTGCTAGTTTTCCTTGTGTTGGCCATATGAATTTATTAATGGAAATTCTCTGCTCTGCTTCTTTTTTTCTTGTGAGTCTTTTTAATATGGTGTACGAAATTTTAATGTAAGTTTGTATTGGCAGTTTTTTAATGTTTTATAACTTTGCCACTTTAATTTTTATCCTTTTTATAATTGCCAATCCCTCTTTTAATTTTTTATTACTTCCCAATTTCACTTTAGTTCTTCTTTGTACTTTTAATTTTTTTCTCTTTTCACTTTTGGGGATTTTAATAATTTTCAACTTCACCGATTTTTTAATTTTTTGCTTTTTACTCTTTTCATCTTCTTTGCCATTTAATTTTCTTTTCTGGCCTTTTATTTTCTCAAGTCCTTTTATTTTCACCTCCGACGTGTACCGCCACATACAAGAGAAGGGGGTTTTTTATAACAATCATTTTTCACATGTCTCTAGATATTCTAAGTCAAATTTTTTTTCTACGAGAGGAGGGGATCCAATAACTTTGTAGCTACTGTTGACATATCACCTTCTGTATGGTTGATACCATGTGACATTCTCTCCTTCGACCGTTGGTGGACTTGTTGGATTAGGTATTACCTGCCATAGTCCATCTGAGGTAAACAATGGAGGGGGCTCTCGATTATGTTTGATGGCATATTTGATCACCTCTTCATTGGGTCCGGATTGTTGGGCGATGAACATATCCTCCGCCATTATAATGGCCCTAAGGCATGGTTCTTCCTCTTTTGGATATTCATCCAAGTCCTCTTCGTATTCAACCTCTTGTTTCTTTCTTTCACCCTCGGCTTCTTTGTCGAGCAGAGGTCAACATTGATGTCAAGTTCTCGGTGGCTACCACAATATGTTGACATCAATGTGATTGACTGACCTTGAGTGGCCTGATGAAATCCAGTCCCCCACCTTTCAAAGAGCTCTTGTGGTTGTGAGTGAAACAGGGGCATTTAATCTCTCTTGAGAGGTTTGCTGACCCTTTGGCATGTATCACATCCTACTACCCACTCTTGGGTGTCTGTACGTATAGTTGACCACCACAATCCTACCAAGAGGACTTTCCACGTTGTGGCATCCGGTCCCATGTGCCCTCTAGCAAGACCTTCGTGTGCTTCCTTGGTACTCCTGGAATTTTTTCCTTCATGACACATCGCCTCAACACAAGGTCAAGCCCCATTTTATGAAGAGACACAACTCAGTGGCTTTGAAGAGTCATGGGAATTAGTGTTTGAAGCTGTTTAATTTCTCAACCGCCACTTGAGTTTAGAGGAGAATTGACGAGGAGAAATGAAAGATGCGAAGGAATAAAGGAGTCAATACATAATTCTTGGAGCCATTGGAGTATTTAAGAAGTTTTTGGAAGACTTATTAAAGATTGAAGAATATTTACAAACTGCGAACACATCATTGAAAATACCATTGACGCTAAGGAAAGGAGAGGGGTCGAGGCAATGAAGGAGCTCATAGGAGCTAACGAAATTGTTTAAATAAAGATTGCCAAGTCCTATCTTTCTTGATGCTAGGTTAAGGAGATCTTGCCTAGGGGGAATTAGTAGTCAAGGTATTATTGAAGTCGAAGTTGGGAGTCTTTGGAGGAATATCGAGCTAAGTAAGAAGGAAACGTGAATGCTGCTACCTCATAAGCTGATGCCTGGAGCAGTGGGGTGGATATCGTGGCATTTAATCAAACAGGAAATTAAAACGGCACCTTCAGGCCATTGTCCATTGTTTAAAGGGGACAAAACCATCCAAAGCAATTTAAGATAGCTGCCAACATTTGTGGGGAAGACATGAGTTAATAACGCCAATCTTAAACGACGACTGTGAGTTTGGAAGCAGAATATCACCATGGAAAGGGCGTAGGGATCTTGATACAAGTGATGGCAAGGTACCTGAAGCTTTAGAAGAGTTTAATATCATATCGTGAATGAAGAATGGGAAGTCATAATGATATTAAGAGCTATTGAGTTATCAATAAATACATCCATTTTGTGAAATTTGTGAGCCTATTAAGTCGATTCTGTTTAGTATTGCAGAGATATGTGGTGCTGGAATAAAGCAAGGAGTTATTAATGGATTGGTGATTTCTTGAATATTAAAAATGTGTGAAGACATTGATGGGAACGATAAATGAAGATTTTAGGAGGTGCATTGACTAATCTAGAAACCACCATTGTTTGATATAGTCATCACCTGGACATCAATCGAGAGTTTAATTAGGTATTTGATTTGTGGAGGTCACCCTTTTAAGTATTCAACGTCTGGGGTAAGTTTGTACATTTTTAGGA